>OZ017739.1:274642028-275842028 GCA_963969285.1 Odontomyia ornata | reverse complement strand
AATAACAAATTTGTGGTACTACCAATACACGGTCTGAATGGCATCCAATTCCACGATATGGGTAAGGTTAAAATGTTCTCAGAAAATGCGTCTCCGAGAAAATTTTTCGAAAAAAGGACTTTGAATCATGGATAGAATCGATTTTTCAGTCAACAGACTCCTAAGAGATGTCATTCATCATTAAAACAGGATTGGCCACAAATTAACCCAGGGATTTAGATGAAATCCGGAACATTATGCGGATGCTCAGTAAACGTGAAGCACCTGGGACCAACACCATAAAAAATTTAATGATTTCTTGGCTACCGGATAATTTTTTACAAATACTTACGGATATTATTAGTGCAATATTCCGCTTATGAATGTTTCTCAAAGCATGGAAATCAGCGGTTATTATTATTTTCCGAAACCTCAAAAGGACTATCGATTTCCACAAGACTGGAGACCTCTTAGCATTCTCTTCTCGCCATCAGAAATTGTGGAAAGATTGATTCTATATCAACTCAATGGGGTAGTATCTGCCAGAGATATCATTCGGGAAGAACGATTTGACTTCAGAGCTATGTGTAATGATTTTTCTCTTCGTGCGTTTGAGATTTCCCAAAGGAAATGCAAACTGACTTCTCATCGGTCTTAGAGGTGAAGTCTTTAAATATGACAACAGACTATACCCTACAGTCGACAAGTCCGTACACCTTTAGTCTGCTCCGAGATGGCTGCTGGCAGGCTAGCTAGTTTGGAGAGGGATTTCGGTCGCACGTCTTCCATAAGCAGACTAAGTCCGAATACAATTTATCAGCCACCGATTTCCGATTTAAAACGCGGCAAAACAACTTCTTTCAAGTCGATCCTAATTTACTTTACTAATTCATTTTCATCTCTGTCAGGCTGTACGTACAGTCCAAAAAAGAGAAACAGAAAGATACAACAGGAATCAAAACCATGCGTTCCCGATTATTTACCGACGTGGTGTCAAAAATAAGCTATTTGAGTTCAAAACCGAAAACGCAAAGCCAAACTACGGCAACGCGTGCCGAACCAAATCACCGAACTGATCAATCGCAGATTTTTAAAAACCTATCCCCTCGGCGGCATACTCACTTCCAGCTTTCTTCTCTTCTGAAAAAAAGCGACTGACAAGGAAAGATTTTGTTTTTTTTTAATTTATTTTTGACCTTATATTTAATTTGTAAATTTCTTAACATGCATATAGGAATTTAATTGCTATCGAGTAAAAAACTTTAGTAATCAGCTTATGTAACGAATCGTACTTACCAATATAGTACTTATACTCGTAAGTACTATATTGATAAGTTTCGTTTAGGTAAATTTCTCGAGAGAAAGTAACCTATTACGGAATATATATATATATATATATATATATATATATATATATATATATATATATATATAGATCTATATATATATATATATATATATATATATATATATATATATATATATATGTATATATATATATATATATATATATATATATATATATATATATATATATATATATATAAATGAGAGGTAAACTTTTTTGACATTTGGGTAGTAAGCTGTGCATATGGGTAGTGAAGTGTTAATAAAATAAAATGAGTCGAAAACCAAAAGAGATAAAATTATTTTAAGTTTCACTGTCGCAATTGTTGTTGCAACTATTAATAACATCATGATGAATAAACGAATGTACTCGAAAGCACAAGAATCGATCAAGCATGATCAATATCTGAAAGTGACGCCACTGCGGCCATTCAGATTTGCTCGAATATTCCAGGTAGTTCGTCAATATACGAGAAATGGATTAAATGACTAGGGACCCTATATAAAGCCGAGCTGAATGAATGGGGAGGAATAGTCAAAACACAATAGTAAAACTGGCATAGAGTGAAGCGCGAAGTAAAGGCGATATTGATTGATTGATAGTGAAGTGAGTGAAGTGATTTTTGCGATATAGACAGTTGGAATATAAATTTATAGACAAGCGAATAACATTTTATTTATTAAAATAGTGAAATCAATTATTGTGCATTCTTAGGAAATAAACTCTTTTAACTTAATTTAAAAGACATTGCGTTTCCACTTTCCCGGAACATTAAAATAATCAGCCGCGAACCATAACACGTGACAATACTATATTAACAAAGTTGAGCGAATTTGGACTTCTAAGATATTTGTTGTTGTTGTGCTCATAAACAACTACCTCCATAATTTTTTTTCAGATTTTTTTGGATCACAGGTGTTTTTCGTGTATTTCCCCTCCCTGTGCGCCACTCGAAGCAAAAAGTGTCAAATTAAGACCTGTTTCGGAAAGCTTTCATGAAGACCTTTCATTTGATACACATATCGGCTACCTTTGATGAAATTTTATTTTCGGGGGCCACTCCCCTATATGGGGAGGCCCCCTTAAATACCTTATAAAAATTTTTTGTAAATGAACTTTGAAGAGAGCACCACTTTACACCTGCATACAAAATTTTATGTTTCTAGCTTAAGTAATTTCCGAGAAAAACTGCTGTGACACACTGGCGGACGGACGGACAGACGGGACGGGATTTTAGTAGGGTTTAATAAAATTATTTTACAAAACCCTAAAAAGAAACTACTTCGATGACCAATCTAGTGGTGTCAATATGTGTCTAGCGAGGAAAAACACAAGACAAGCATACAAAGTAGTGAATAGCTTGAAACGAGATTAACAGTCCAAGCGACCGAAGCAAGGGTCGTGCATCCTGAAGTAGTAACGAACCATTCTGTATCCACAAGGAAATCATGTCAGGAAAAGAAAGGAGTAACCATACAAACAAAGCGCATTTGTGTGATTTCATCGCCAGCGTCAAAAATGTGGCGAAAGTATTGTACTCGAAAACGGAGGCCGATAACCTCTCCTAAGAAAAGTGGTGGCAAAGTACAAGTGCTACCCAGTGACATGAAGAAGAAAGGCTAATCCGAAAAGGAGGAGGTTTTCTAAAAAGAATGCAATTTGCATGCGACTCGACAAAAATCAGCAATCGAGTAAAGAATGGGCTCCATGAACGAGAGGAGCTCCTAGACCGTATACGGCATTACTATAAGAGCTGGTTAAAGGCCGAAGAGGACCAGAAGGCCCAAGAAGAGCAGAAGGATAAAGAAGCACTGGGGCCAACGCCTAAAGGGCGCGCGCAGATAGCTTTATCATCAAACATTAATAAAAGTATGGCATCAAGCCTAATGTAGAGATCGGGATAAAAGAAGGAAAGAAGAGGCACTTGATGAGCGTGGAACGCCAGATAAGAGTTTAAAACAGTGCTGATAAAAAGAGCGAAGAAAACCGCTAAGAAACTCCTTCAAAAAGTGCCAGAAAATAAATTTCTCATGGACGCTCAACAAGAAAAAAGACATGAAGCAAAACAGGGGAAAAAGAAGCCTCGGTATCAAGTACTGCGCGTAAAACCCCACAATGGCCAATCGTGCGCAGAAATGCCGCAGGGTTTCAAGGGAAATATAAGGCCCGAAGACACCAACACTGCCATTAAAGCAGTACGACCAACGAGGTCGGATCAAATACTGGTCGGATTGCGATTCAGTAATGACGGCTCTCGACAAAGTACAACTATAGTCTCGCTCGAGCCAATGGCAACGATCAAAACAAGAGACATTGACCGTATCACCAGCCTGGCTGAGGTAGAAGAGGCCATCAAAAGGGAGTTCCCCAGAGTGGGCAGGATCAAAGCGAGGTTGACACCAACCTACGGCCATCATTGACTGGACCGAAGAGGACGCCGAACAATATGGTCACACCGCACGATTATGCAAAGGACCCGATAGGAGTTCCTTATGTTACAAATGTGGTGAAATGGGACATAAAAGAAAAGAGTGTACAAAGCAGACACACTGAATTCTTTCCAAGGATGCTGATCCAAGAATGGATCTTGGGCACGTCTTGAGACCAGGGATTTGTGGAGTTGGGAGACAAAATCAAAGGTTCGATGTTCCGCATCCTGGCCCGAATCTAGATCGCAATTCAACTGCCCAAAATCTGCTTCAGCAGTTTGCGAGGAACATGAAACCCGACTTTATGCTGTTGAGTGATAACACCACTATAAAAGTTCAGGGTCATGGTATCCTTATGAAACTGGTGCTGCTACCACCTAGGTTCGGAACAGTGATTTCCAGGTGGAGAGTAGCGGACGAAGGGATGGTTTTGTATGGATTCGGTGCTCGGGGGCCACATTCTTTAGTGTGTACCTAACGCCGGACCAATCGATATCATCTTTCCAAGCCAAGCCGAATGCTTTCGAGGGCGCTGTCGTTAACGCAGATGGATACGTGCTTATTTGGGGGTGACTTCAACGCTAAAGTAATCAAATGGGGCATTCCTCAAACAGATCTGTGGGGTAAATGAATCCTAAAAATAGTGGCCACGACGTCGTTTGTCATTCTAAATACCGGGAATATCTTAACTTTCCACCGTATTGGCTGCAAAGGGATCATACCGGGGGTGACATTCACCTCGGAGTTCTTAGTACGGAGGATATACATTTGGAGAGTATTAGAGGACTACTCAGCCAGTGATCATCAGTGCATTCTGCTTGAGATCAGTGATTTGTCTTTCAATCTCCATGCTCTCGATTTCCTACAATTGGATGGAGCATTGGAAGGATGGATGTCAAAAGGTTCGTCAAGGTGCTCAAAGCAGATGCCCCATTGCAGGGAAATTTGCTGGGCATGGAAAAGCTAGCAGTTTAAGATGTGGTGAACTCAACTATGAGCATCATCATGAATGCTTGCAACGCTTCTATGCCCCTTCAAAAATTCTGACACGGTAAGCTCCCAGTGCACTGGTGGTCGACTGAAATCGCTGAAAAGCTCCGGCGTGAGGTTCAACGGGAACGAACCCGTGACGAGGCATGCAAGCAGGTAGCAGCATATAAGTTGGCCAGGAAATGCCTGCGTAAATGGATGAATAACAGCAAGGCTCGCTGTTAGCAAGATCTAGTGGACAATGTGAACAAGAATCCGCTGGGCCTTGGCTACAAGCTAGTTATACAGAAGCTTGGTGTCATATAGACGCCTTGCATATATGATGCGGAAAGATGGACGAGATAGTACGACTTTAGTACGAGATTGTAGTTCCTGTTGACGCTGTCCACGATAAAAAACAATCGAGTGTCCACTTTCCACACAGCCGGAACTAAAAGAGGCACTCCTTTCACTGAAAGCGAGGAAGGCTCCAGGTCCAGATGGTGTTCCTGTTGCAACTTGTCTATTACCATTGTTCTGACTTGCTGTTCGGCACATTCAATGCCGGTACGATGGCAGGTGGCGAGTCTTGCACTGATCAGCGAGGGGAAGGGAAATCCTGGATAGCCATCTGAATACCGTCCCTAATGCTTGCTAAACACTGCTGGGAAAGTGCTAGAGAAATTTATCAAGGGAAGACTAACTGACACGATTCGTATTACGGGGGACCTATCTCCTCGGCAGTACGACTTTAGAGCAGGACGTTCTCTCATTGATGCGATTGCAGAGGTGGTGAACGCAGTCCAAAAGGCAGGGGCATATAGCCACACCAAGCAACGGATCGTCCTGTTGGTGACAATCGACATTAGGAACGCTTTCAACTCCAATAGGTGGGTGAATATTCTGGATAAGCTGGAAAACCATTTTCAACTTAAAGAATATCTAATACAGCGTCTGAGGGACAACCTGAAGGACCAAAGCCTGCTCTATGACACGAAGCAGCTACAACGTTGCCTAGGGGTCTAGCCTTAGTTCAGGACTGTGGAACGTATCTTACAATAAGCTACTGAGACTGGAAATGCCGGATGGGTCACGCTTGATTGGTGATGTGGACGATGTTGTGGCTCTCGTTTCTGGACGCACCGTTGAACAAGCGCAGCTTAGACCAGGTATGCTAAAGCGTCGAGTGAGAGACTGGATGACTGCTCACGGGTTCAGTTGAGCGCTAGAGAAAAGCGAAGTGGTCATCTTCACAAAAAAGAGAATCTTTAGAGTAAGGAAAATCAGTATTGGAGACAAATTAATCGAATCAAAGCCAGCGCTGAAGTACCCGGGGGTACTGAGTGACTCGAAGATGAGTTTTTCTGAGCAAATTACGGCAACGGCTGAGAAGGCTGCTTCAGGAGTATCGGCTCTGAGTCGACTTATCGCCAACGCAGGGAGACTCAGCCCATCAAAAAGACGTCTCTGGATGAGCGCTGTAGGGTCAGTGCTACTGTCTGGAGCAGAAATATGGGGTGACGCTCTCAGTAAGGAGGTATATTGAAAACGCTTGGCACAGGGAGAGAGAAGACGCAGCTGGGGGCGTTGGGGCTGGAGGATGTCTTGCCTGGCAATTCCTCTTCCCCTCTCTGTTCCCAGTGAAGGAAGAATCTTCCAGGATGAAGGTGCCTCATGGCATAACAAAGCGGGACCTGGCCCAAAGTAATGTATCAAAAAATTCCAGGCTGGGTTCTTGGGTTGACAGAGGAGGTGTTTAATGTAATACAATAAGTCCATTCACTTGCGGGCATGGGAGTGCCACACTCAGGGCGGAAATGACATTTACATCCTAACCACAAAAAAATATATATAATAAAGCGATTGTATTGATGTTAAATATTGAATCTGTTGGCTTTGCGCTTGATGTTGATATCGCAATGTGCTACTGCTCCATTGATACATTGATTGGTATCAACGTAGTGGTATAATGAATGAAGATATCAATGCAATGACGCGGCGCAGTGCTGCGTTACCTCTGTCTAGTATACACCAGTTCATCTGTGTGGAAATATATAGGCTTTGAACTGGAAAGGGCAAAAATGTATCTACTGCCCCTAGCCATCAATTGTACTTATGCCCATCCTTCTCTGGCTTATGAATTTGCTTTATAGTTTGTTGACCGCAAGACCGATTATTTCGCATTTTAGTCTGATTGCAAGTGCAAGAAGGCTACTTTGGTATTTGGAATTGATCTAGTCATGTTTATGTTCAGTGTACGATGCCAGTTTTTTGTCAGCAGTTCACGTGGATGATGTTCGTATCCTAAAGTTTACTGATCATTTATTTCCCCAAAGTATTATAAGTTGATTGATATAATTAAACTTTTTGGGGTTTTTTACTACTTACAACTACCTATTGAAATCTGTTATGTCAGTCCGGCAGTGTGACATAACAATTTTTTCCAAAATTATAGCAAATTCAGACACTAAACTTGGTAGATAGATCAGAATTGATGACAGGATGGGACCCTAGAAATTTTTCTTTACCAAAGGCAGTCATATGGGGTGTCGTATGAAAGGTATTGATGCGTGTTTTCCATAATAGCGTACAAGGAGAGAGAAAAAGCACGAAAAAATATGCCTTCCTTTCGTGGTTGGACACATTTTATCACAAAAAAAAAAAAAACAGATGTAGTCCTATATGAGTACAACAACAAATACTTTAGAAGTTGAAATGCACTCATCTTTAGTAATGATAGTTTGATCTATAAATTTTACATTTACCCTAATCAAATCGAAAAGTTATCTTTAAATTCAATTGGAATTTCGTATGCAAAGAATAATTTAAAAATCTCAATATTATTGAAATTTCATAAAATCTAATGACGTTTACTGAAGTAATAGCCATTTGAATTTTGGTCGATGACAAATACAACAATATAGAGCTTTTCTATTATATGCGCTTTCCATCGAACCAGCCCCTACAGTTTTGAATTGATTAATATTGTATATTGTATTAATTGAGCAGTCACACAAGCAAACTGCTCGAAAACCTTCCTATCCCCTACTCAAAATTTTATGTGGTAGATTTGGAAAAAATATGTAATTATTTTATTCGTATTCGGAGTTTGTAGAATACTTTTTCTTCTTATTATTTTTATTGAATGTTGTTTCATATCAATTTTCCTTTATATTAAATGAAATTTCATATCAATTTTCCTTCAGATTAAAATTTAAATGTTTGCCTTTAATTATATTCATCATGAGATTTAACTTTTATTACTATTTAAAATCTTTATTTTCTTTTCTTCTGTTAAATTTTCTTCACTTCAGTTAAATTTGTTTTACTTCAGTTAAATTTTGTTTTAAAAACGCTGCTATAATACAGCATTCCACGGATTGCATTGCCAAATGCAATCCAGAGTGGCTGAGCAAGGGGCTCATCTTCATCCACTGTAACAGCGTGACGATACGGTAGACGACGGACAAGAAAAGAGAGAAATCTGCTTGGGCGCGAGAAAACGCGAGAAATACAATAAGTTTTGTCGCGATTTGGATCGGTGCCGTGTAAAGTTATTAACATCGCGGCTTAGTTAATGCTTGTTGGAAGTTTGTCCGAATTATTTAAAAGTTGAGGTTCCATAAAGGCAACTGCAGTGCCATGAATCGTACGGTTTCACGACTCAATGAACGACAAATGTTTCTCGACCGCCTTCTGCACGAGTATGTGTAAAGGATGCTGTTTCTCATCTACGAAAAATTAGTGTGCTTCAACTTGGGCAACAGTTGAAAACATTGCGATTGCGGGCAGAATCAGTCAACTTCGGAGCGGTAAAAATAGTGAATTGAATCTTGAGTATGAAAATTGGGTACCCGAATGTGCAACCTTCAGTAATAAACAGGCAGCAAAATTTAAATATCTCGCTTTGGATTAACATCTGGGCTTGAGAATGTAATTCCAATGACAACCCTCAGTGATTAAACGTCGCCGCAAGGTATAGAAAGGAAAATGCGGATACTTAAAGGAAGAACGATCAATCTTGCACAAGAAGGATGGAGAGATTAGATGAACATTCAGGATTGGATTTATAAATGAACAAGCAAGTAACCTTGGGATGTGTTAAGCGCCCAAAATATTGAAGTATAGAAGCATAATAGATACAGGGTACTTACCACATGGAATTGTTGTTGACCAGTACTCGCGTAGGACATATTGGGTAGATGATCAATCAGGAATATATTATTCAATTGAAAGTGCGAATTAAGATGGTAGTGATCATAAGGTCATATACACTGAAAAATGGAATCCCATTGAGCTTAACTGTAACATAAAACAACATCTATTGGACTGATATAACAGCTAACAGTGCTGTTTGGTCCCTACCAAAGAGCGCCGACAATCAAACAATACCTATGAAAGTCATAACCCTATCAAACAAGCCAACAGGGCTTGTTGCTCGAATTGGACTATTCCAAAAACTTGAGAACAATGTATACTGCAAGGACCAAATTAAGGAGCTCCGTTCATACTTACTATCACCAAAGGGTTTTAGATTTCACATCGGAAAAGGTTGAAAGGTTACTGCAAATATGGTCAAAATAACCACGATTGGATTAAACCTCTGGAATATCCAAATACATGTGATGAAGAGGCATTTATAAATTTCCAACCACGTGCTCATGCACATGCAGCAGAAATGAATGCTTCATGCAATAGTAGAAGATATAACTACACACTGATCTTCACTGTAATTGGAGTTGTAACATGCATATTTGTGATACGCCTTGCTTTGACCCTGAATTATTGCAGCAAAGTATATCATATGATAGCGGGAAAGACCATAAGAAAACGCTTATTAATAATATGGAAGAAGATTTATATTAAATCTGACCAATTCTACAGCATGTATTAACTCATTCGGCAGAATGAGGAAGGCTATCAGTAGCATAACGTGTGGAAAAGGAAAGAGCTAAACAAAACTTTTACGGGCTAAGAAAGTGAGTTGTTCTGTTGGATTTTTATTTATTGGACATTATCAGAAGAAAATTTCAAAGATTGACTAAATATTTTTTTTTTATGAGAACGAAGAGTGATTCCGGGGGGTAAAAGTTAAATTTTTCGAACAAGACGTTATATGCAGAACATAAAGTTACCAAAACAAGTTTGGACAGAGACTTAAAGAATATAAACTGAGGTAGCAATATACTTTAAGAAATATTGGAAATTATGGAGACTTATTTCCTTTTTCTTTGAATTTAAGAGATAATAATGGAAACAAGTTTTAATTTATATTATTCAATCTCTGAAGCGCACTTTGATGTTCATCGTAGATAACGCTGCGGACAGTGAATATAAGTTCTTTTTTTTGCATATGGAATAAGAGCATCGTGGATTCAAATGATTTTGATTGAGTAGACGGCTATTAAACAGGAATGATATATTTGCAAACATATCCATCGACAGGCATTCATGGTATTTTCAAATTGAATTTGTTCCCATGAAAAATAACGGAAAAGATGATGGGATCCTATTCAACTTGAAGTTATTTGTAGTTATGGTTAATTTTAGAAGCAATGATTTATAATCAACGTTTAAAAAGCCTACGATCAATAAGTCCTAATAAGATTATTGAATATTTATGTACAATTTATTGGATTCATGGTTTTTAGCAAACTTATCAATTAATAGGAAAAACCTTTGGTACAGTAGAGTATAAAGATTTGAACTCGAGAAACGAGTTTATCATGCAAAATACTTGTCACGCTTTATTTAGAGTTACATATTACAAAGTTTCAAAGTTTTTCCGTAAAAGTTTTTGATAAAAGAAAGCGCAACTGTATTATGTTAATCGAGGAAAGTTCAAAAATAATAATGGATAGTTAAAACTTAAGAACTTGGTCTCTCCATTTCCTTCAACCTGATATGATATAGGACCCGCATTGATGGCAGGCACTTCCGCTAATATGGGCTAGCCAACGGGCGCACTCCTCCCGTTTTGTTCGCTTAACTGGCGCTCTTGCCGGGTAGAGTGGCCTTTCGCTCACGTGCCCTTTTATGGTATAGAGCGATGTGATTCGCTCACATAATTCTATAACATAAATTTGTCACGTCTATATTTTTCATTTGATGGGAAAATTTATGCAAATTATGTTTGTATGAATTTTCCACTCAAATGGGAAATATATGGCCACGTCTACGTTTGGATCTTGATCCAGTTAGGAGGGTGTGAGGGGGCACCACCTCCATCCGGATGCTCCACTCTTATATGTGGACCGTAAAAATCGTCGGGTAACGACGAAGTCCCCTTAAGTCCGCCTGACTTCCTCAGGTCCAGTTAGTCCTTATTCGTCTGCAAGTTCTAACCCTACGCTCGTTACCTCCTTTTTTAGGTCTTTATAAAAAATTTTTTTACAAAGACCTACTAGTTTCACAACCTGCCTGTCCGTCTGTCCATGCATCACAGCTAATTTCCTCAGAAACTATAGAAGTTAGAATGCTCAAACTTTGTAAAAAGGTCAGAAGTGATGGTCTCTCAAAAGTTGAGGTCTTAACAAAAATTTAAAAAAATTTCAAGTGTGGTCCCCCGTAATTACGAATTGGCCCTTAAACATTTTTTTAAATCAAAGGTAGTCGAGTGGGGTGTCAAAGGTCTTGATTAGAACTTTTAGAATCTGAAATGAAAAAAATCATTTTATGAATTAGGGGGCCCATGGGAAGGGAAAATGTACCAAAAATGTGTGTCCCCCCCTCGCGATTGGACACCTTTCAGTCAAAAAATCTGAAAATTATCGCGGATGTGGACTTTCATAAGACCAAGGGCAACAAATACCTTAGAAATCGGAATTCGCTCAACTTTATTAATAATAGTATGATTTGTAGATTTTATATTTTTACCTATAAAATCAAAACGGTAACCTTAAACTTTTGTAATTATATCGACTGATATAAGATGTATACGTTCACCAAATTTAATTGAGATCGAATCATAATCAAGTGAGTTACAGCCATTTCAATTGTATGGAATTACAACAACAATAACACGTGTTTATGGTTGATATAGGGTTTTCCAATAAGAGGCGTTATTTTGATATTAAAAGAAAAATGCCATTCTTAGGGTTTTGTACTAAAATACAAAACCCTATTGCAATCACGACCTGTGTCCATCTGTCCGTCCGTCCGTCTGTATGTCCCAGCACTTTTTCTCCGAAAATATAAGGCTACAGCCATGAAACTTTGTAGAAAGGTCAGAAGTGGTGACTTCTTGAAAGCTCAAGGGTGGAAAAGTTTTTCAAAGGGGTTTAAGGGGTGACCCCTCAAAAAAAATTGTTCACCATTGATAGCCGAGTAGGGTGCAATGAGATCTTTTCAAAACAAGTCTTAAAATTGCCGTATCTGTACCGAGGGGGGCAGAGGAAGGGGAAATGTACGAACTTTTCGCGTACCCCCCTCGCAATTGGACACCTTTCATCCGAAAAATCCGAGGAAAATCATAAATATAGGCCTTTATGAGTACAACAACAACAAATACATGAGAAGTCGAATTTCACTCAACTTTGTTAGTAATAGTATGGTTTATCGATTTTATGTTTTCTTGAATAACACCTTAACGGTAACTTTAAATTCAATAAAAGATGACTTTTCATAAGATTAATTTTTTCTGAAATTTTCATAAAAATCGAATTGTATTTAACGAAGTTATAGGGATTTGAATTTTCCTGTATTACTATGGAACAATATGCGCTGTATTTTTTTTGTGAAAGGGAGGTGAATGCTATCTATGAACAGAGTGCGGGACTCCCATGCGCGACTGGACTACCCACTAAACACCTCCCCTGTCAACCTGAGAACCCAGCCTGGAACCGTTTAACACATTACTTCGGGCCAGGTCTCGTTTTGTTACGCCGTGGAGCGCCTTCAAGCTGGGGAATCCCTTTCCTAGCGGGAGGGGAAGAGGAATTGCCAGAAAAGCGATCCCCCAGCCCAAGCGCCCCCGGCTGCTGTGAGTCCCTTTTATCGTTTGGGACTGCCCGAGCATAATGTGACACCTGCTTCCATTTGTCAACCGATTCGAGCATCACCGCAACTATATTATCCGGGGTGAGCTCTCCCGTCTCCCTGTAAAGTTCCCTTCGCAGCCTGACCCATTTTGTACACGCGAAAAATGTGTGACAGGCATTGTCCTCCTCTCCTGGGCAAAACCGACAATCGGGGGGACCGTGACATACCGATCTTGTGCAGGTAAGACTGAAAACACCCGTGCCCGCTCAAAAGCTGGGTCAGATAGAAGTCAGTCTCACCATGCCTTCGATTTAGCCACGGTCTCACATCCGGGATGAGGCGTGCAGTCCACCTTCCCTTCGTGCGATTCACCCAAGACTGCTGCCAATCGTTGAGTGAGCGTTGTCTCTCTTCGCGGACAACTATCTCCCTCGCATCCTCGTTTTGGCGCCGGTAAATAGCGCGGCGCTCTCTAGCAAGGAGGGAGACAGGTATCACGCCTGCAATCACTCTCACGGCTGAGTCGGAGACTGTTGGATACGAAGCTGCAATTCTCAGTGCTCCTCTTCTCTGCACCCGTGCCAAACGTTTCCGGTATACCTCCTTGTTGAGAGCGTCACCCCATACATCTGCTCCGTACAGTAGCACTGACCCTACAGCACTCATCAAGAGGTGTCTTCTTGGTGGACTGGGTCCCCCTACGTTGGCCATAAGTCGACTCAGAGCCGATATTCCCGAAGCAGCCTTCTCAGCTCATCTTCGAGTCGATCAGTAGCCCCAGGTACTTCACCGCTGGCTTCGATTGGATTTGTATGTCTCCAATACTGATCATCCTTACACTAGGGATTCTCTTTTTGTCAAGATGACCACTTCGGGTTTCTCCAGTGCTAAACTCAGCCCGCGAGCAGTCATCCAGTCTCTTATTCGGCGCATTAGCATACCTAGCCTAGGTTGCGCTTGTTCAACGGTGCTTCCAGCGACCAGAGCCGCAACATCATCCGCATAGCCAAACAAGCGTGACTCATCTGGCATCCCAAGTCTCAGTAGCCCGTCGTAAGGCACGTTCCACAGGTCCGGACCAAAGATAGCTCCCTGGGCAACACCCGATGTAATTTCCATCCTTTGTTGGCCCTGTGTCGTGTCGTAGAGCAGGCTTCGGTCCTTTAGGTAGTTCCTCAAAAGCCGCATTAGGTATTCTGGAACTTGAAAAGAGTTTTCCAGCGTATCAAGAATATCCACCCATCTAGCGGAGTTGAAGGCATTCCTGACGTCGAGTGTCACCAACAGGACGATCCGTCGCTTGGTGCGACTATATGCCTCTGCCTTTTGGACCGCGTTCACCACCTCTGCAATCGCATCAATGGTAGAACGTCCTGCTCTAAAGCCGTACTGCCGAGGAGATAGGTCCCCAGCAGCACGAATCGCGTCAGTGAGTCTTCCCTTGATGAGTTTCTCTAGCACTTTCCCAGCCGTGACTAGCATGCATAATGGGCGGTATGCAGACGGCGATCCAGGGTTTCCCTTCCCCTTGCTGATCAGCCCGTCCCGTAGGCAAGCGTTGAATGTGCTGAGCAGCAAGTCAGGACAATGGTGATAGACGAGCCGCAACACCTCAGCTGGAACACCATCTGGTCCTGGAGCCTTCCTCGTTTTCAATGAGAGAACTGCCTCCTCCAGCTCCAGCAGTGTGAAGAGTGGGCACTCTACTGCTGTTTCACCATGGACAGCGTCAACACGGACGGGATGGGCGGGGAACAGTCCCCGCACTATCGGGTCCATTTTTTCCGCGTCATGTATACAAGGCTTCCGTAGGGCACCAAGTTTCCCCATGACCAGCTTGTAGCCAAGGCCCCACGGATCCTTGTTCACATTGTCCACTAGGTCTTGCCAACAGCGAGCCTTGCTACTGTTGATCAGCTTGCGAAGGCATTTCCTGGCCGACTTATATGCTGCCACCAGCTCGCATGCCTCATCACGGTCCTGCACCCGTTGAGCCTCAGGTCGAAGCTTGTGACACTCCCTTCGCTTTTCAGCGATTTCAGTTGACCACCAGTACACTGGGGGCTTGCCGTGTCGGGGTCTTTGACGGGGCATAGAAGCGCAGCAAGCAGTCGTAATGATGCTCATAGTAGAGTTCACCACGTCTTGACCTGCCAGTTCTTCCGTCCCCTCCAAAGCTCCCTGCACCGGCTGACCCGCTGTGAGAGCCTTGACGAACCTCTCGACGACCATTCTTCCAATGTTCCATCCAATTGTGGAAGGCCGAGAGCACGGACGTCGGGAGGCAGCATCACTCATCTCAAGCAGAATGCACTGGTGATCACTGGCTGAGTAGTCCTGTAATACTTTCCAGTTGTGTATCCTTCGTACTAAGGACTCCGAGGCGAATGTCACGTCCGGTATGGTTCCCTCACAGCCAATACGGCGGAATGCCTGCGTATTTCCGGAGCTTAGTACGACGAAGGCCGTCCTGGCCGCCATTTTCAGGATTCGTTTTCCCCGCGGATCCGTCTGAAGTATTCGATTGCTTTAGCGTTGAAGTCGCCCCCAAGGAGCACTTTGCCCTCTGAGTTCGAGACAGCGCCCTCCAAAGCATTTAGCTTGGCTTGGAAAGATGATATCGATTCGTTAGGCATTAGGTATACACTAAAAAAGGTGATCCCTGAGCACCGAACACACACGAAACCATCCCCCCGTCCACAACTCTCCGCTTGAAAGTCACTGTTCCGAACCCAGATGGCGGCAGTTCCAGTTTCATCAGAATACCATAATGCAGGGCTTTTACTATGGTGTTGCTTACTCAGCAGCAAGAAGTCGGCTTTTATGTTCCTCGCAAACTGCTCAAGCAGATTTCGGGCGGTTGAACTGCGGTGTAGGTTTAGCTGCAGGATGCGGGTCATCGAAGCTCTGATTTTGCCTTGGCTAGGGCTTCCTGGAACACCCGGCATTTTCCTGATCCCAAGACGTGTTCAAAATCAGGTTTTGGATCAACAGTGTGCCTCCTTCGTACACTCTTTTCTTTTATGTCCCATATCACCGCATTTGTAACATAGGGAACTCCTATCGGGTCCTTTGCACACTTGTGTGGTGTGACCATAACCAAGGCATTTGAAACATTGAAGAGGCTCTTCGCCGTATCCTACAGACAACCCATCCTATTCGTACTTTGCCCTTGTTCAGGAATTGTCCGGCGTCCTTTTCGGCCAAGTCAGCTATGGCCATGCGTTGTCCCCTGTTGTTTTCTGGTGTCAGTCTCGCTTTGATCCTTCCCACGCCAGGGAACTCCTTTTTGATGGCCTCTTCTACCTCGGCCAGATCCGTCACGCAGTCTATGTCTCGTATTTTAATCGTTGTCATCGGCTCGAGCGGAGGTATAGTTGCGCTTTTGCCGAGGACTTTCTTTACTGCGTCACAGAATGCTTCTTTATTGCCGGCCTCTCCTCCGAATTCGACCAGTATGTGGCCCGACCGCGTTGGTCGTACTACTTTAATGGTAGTATTGATGTCTTCGGGCCTTACGTTTCCCCTGATGTTTCGCAGTACTTCCGCGTAGGATCGGCCATCTTGGGGCTTTGCAGGCAGTGATTGCTGCCGGGGTCTTCGTCGGGGCTTCTGCCTCTCCTGTTTTGCATCAGGTCGTTTTTGTAATTGGGCGTCCGTACGAACTTTACTTTCTGGCTTTTTTGAAGCAGTTTCTTTGCGGCTTTCTTCGCTTCTTTTGTAAGCACTGTCTGGAACCCCTGATCTGGTGCTCCACGCCCGTCAAGTGCCTCTTCCTTCCTTTTTTTATCCCGATCTCCTTCGATTGGGCTAGACACCATTCTTTTATTGACATTTGATGGTGGAGCTATCTGCGTGTCGCCTTTAGATTTCGGCCCATGCGCCTCTTTAACCTTCTCTTCGTCTTTGGCCCTTAACCAGCTCCTCCAATAGTGCCCTATGTGATCTAGGAGCTCCTCTAGTTCAAGGAGCCCTGCCTTTGCTGCTTTGCTGATTTTTGGGGAGTCGCATGCAGCTTGTATTCTTTTCAGAACATCTCCCGCTTTGCAGAGTAGTCTTTCTTCTTCGTATCGCTGGGCCACTATTGTACCTTCCAACCATCCTTGGGAGAGGTTATCGCGTTCAATTTCCGAGTGCAGTACTTCCGCCGTATTTTCAACTTTGGCGGTGCATTCACGCGGTGTCTGGTTACTCGATTAGTTTACAAAAAGGTTTAATTAAAATACCATCATTACATTTGCTGTTCATGGTTATTAATAATAATTGTTATACTATTTTATCTAATAAAATGTGCATTAATCGATACTAAGATTTATTCGCATGTTCACAGTGTGCCTTCTTCCAATTATTATTTTCTTGAGTTAATTTAGAAATATGAAATATTTCTCTAAAAAACCATAAAATAGTAAAAAAGCTTTGTTCAATACCTTGTAATATGCTGAGTTTTTTGAAACGATCCCAGTTGCAAAAGCTTTCGAACACGTAAAGCACGAAAAGCCTTCAACTTCTTCACAGAAATGCAGCCATGTATATTTCTCGTAGAAGCGTTGTTGGAAATAATGCTTCCTCCCATTTGAAACAATATATGGTACTTTCTTAGCATCTGGTTGGTTTGGTGATGCAATAAGTTTGAAATAATTTTTTCGCACATTTTTTTTTCGGTATCACATTGAACTGGTGATTGAACTGTAATACGAAATTTTTGTAATTAATTAGTAATAGATATTAATTATACAACATATAATACATATATAATGAATTACTAAATAATATTACTGAATGTAGTACTAATTAATATTATTAATTTTATTTCATCACACAATGTAGGTCTCTACAAAACAGTAACAAAAAATCGTGTTTCGGAATATAAAGCATGTATCGCATCAAGTTGTTAAAAACCAAGAAAAAGAAGTGAGGTTTTGTTGGACAAAATTTGTAAGAGAGCTCTTGACCTCTCTTACAAATTTACAAGCAAAAACTTATAACTCATACCTGACGATGCGGTAGATTCTGCTGGCTGCGTTAGGTCACCCACTTTAGCAATGCGATTCAATTTTCCCGCGCTCCGTGAGCTCTGTGTGTCGGGCAAGTAGCCAGAGTGTTTAAGTTATGATTTAAGGAAAGCAGCATGTTTTATGGTAAAAGGCACAAGCATGGTTTTAATTTTAGCGCGGATTCAAGGTTCTCAAACTCGACCAAATAATACAGCAAAAGGGTTTTTTTTAAGCGCAGGGCGGGGACAAACGATTTTATGTCCCCCGCGACAGAATTTGGAGGGGGGCAATGTCGTCCCGCCCCCCGCGTGCCTACGCCCTTGGTTATATGCAGAACATAAAGTTACCAAAACAAGTTTGGACAGAGACTTAAAGAATAAAAACTGAGGTAGCAATATACTATAAGAAATATTAGAAATTATAGGGACATTATTTCCTTTTCCTTTGAATTTAAGAAATAATAATGGAAACAAGTTTTAATTTATATTATTCAATCTCTGAAGTGCACTTTGATGTTCATCGTAGATAACGCTGCGGACAGTGAAAACAAGAAGTTCTTTTTTTTTGCATATGGAAGAAGAGCATCGTAGATGGCTATTAAACAGGAATGATATATTTGCAAACATATCCATCGACAAGCATTCATGTTATTTTCGAATTAAATTTGTTCCTATGAAAAATAACGGAAAAGATGATGGGATCCTATTCAACTTGAAGTTATTTGTAGTTATGGTTAATTTTAGTAGCAATGATTTATAATCAACGTTTAAAAAGCCTACGATCAATAAGTCCTAATAAGATTATTGAATATTTATGTACAATTTATTGGATTCAGTAAGAATCTTAGTCATTTATTCATGGTTTTTAGCAAACTTATCAATTCATAGGAAAAACATTTGGTACTGTAAAGTATAAAGATTTGAATCTCGAGAAACGGGTTCATCATGCAAAATACTTGTCACGCTTTATTTCGAGTTACATATTATAAAGTTTTCCCGTAAAAGTTTTTGATAAAAAAAAGCGCAACTGTATTATGTTAATCGAGGAAAGTTCAAAAATAATAATGGATAGTTAAAACTTAAGAACTTGGTCTCTCCATTTCCTTCAACCTGATATGATATAGGACCCGCATTGATGGCAGGCACTTCCGCTAATATGGGCTAGCCAACGGGCGCACTCCTCCCGTTTTGTTCGCTTAACTGGCGCTCTTGCCGGGTAGAGTGGCCTTTCGCTCACGTGCCCTTTTATGGTATAGAGCGATGTGATTCGCTCACATAATTCTATAACATAAATAGGTCACGTCTATATTTTTCATTTGATGGGAAAATTCATGCAAATTATGTTTGTATGAATTTTCCACTCAAATGGGAAATATATGGCAACGTAAACGTTTGGATCTTGATCCGGTTGGGAGGGTGCGAGAGGGCACCACCTCCATCTGGATGCCCCGCTCTTATTTGAGGACCGTAAGAATCGTCAGGTATCGACGAAGTCCCCTTAAGTCCGCCTGTCTTCCTCAGGTCCAGTTTGTCCTTATTCGTCTGCAATTTCTAACCCTTAGCTCGTTACCTCCTTTTTTTCGACTGCGGTCGACTGTTATTTGACCCCGGAGTTCGTGAATGCGAAATTTTTTTAGTGGGTCCTTGTGCTGGGGGAAAGAACCCGCTCCATGACACCGCAACGCTAGCCTGCCAGCGCATTCACGCGTCCCCAGACAAGGCCAATCTCGGCGGTTCTTCCCACCCTCTTTCGCCGAGGCAGCAGACCATCGCTGCAGTCCTTCATGGACATTTACAATACCTATTTCACTACAATATCTTCAAAAGTTCATGATGTCCATGATATTTGTAATATTGCGATATAATGGCGCTAGCAGGAAATGTAACAATGGTTTTTCTTTTACACATGCACATGTCATTTACGTCTTTCGTAAGTTTATTCATTGTTAGTGTCTTCGTTTTATATGTTGAGTACAAAACCTTTTTGGTAGGAGCGTACTTCTGTCTACTCAACTCGTTTACTTTATTTAATTTCTTGCATAAACATAAATATGAACTGCATAGGTACGTTTCAATATGTATTCATGTTTTGAACTGGCGTTTGATCTTAAAATAAAAGCCATGTTTACTACTTATATTAAAAGATTTTATGAAGTTAGTGCGTTGCCCTCTGAGTTTGATAGGAATCAAACTCTGTACTTGGAATATTGCGTTTTTGGCGAGTTTTACAGCTTTTGATGGATTATAGTGGATTAGGGGATTTCTCTTTAATTGCGATTTGCAACAATTCTGTAAACGGCATGTCTACTAAAATTTCCACCCAAAAACTTATATGAACGGTAAAATATTAGGTAAAATGCGGCTATAAAATACCTGTTTGATTTTGCGTAGAAAAAATTTAAATACATTAAATTTTATTGCGTTCTGCCGTCGGTGCATACGATTCAATCATTCAAAGATACTATATTACTTATATTTTATGTTTTAAAACTAATTGACGGATATGCTATAATTTAAGTTTCTTCAGAAAAAATAATGGTTAAATTCACTTGCGTGGTAGGGAGGCATGATGGTGGAAATTATTAAGCGTAGCTTATAGTAGAATGCTTGCTTTAAGTAAAACCACTGTGTGTGTGTGCTTCAACTGATAAAAATATCGGCGTTGATACATATGCTTACTTGAAATCAGAGCGCAAAACTGTTGTTTCATTCTAGGAAGTGATAATTGAACAATTTTCCTATTTTCTAACTGATTTGCATGGAAACATATTCATCACAGTTTTTATGAAAATTCCCCAATAGAGCTTATTGCCGACCTACATGTTGGCATAATCCTTATCGCGCAATTTATTCTGCGATATTTATGAGCACAATCGCGTGTCACTGACTACATGGAATTTCTTAAGAAGGTGACGTCAAAGTTACTCTAAAAATTCAAGCGAGATTGATTTCGGCGTAGATTTGTACTATAAATAAATAAACAGAAAATTCTGTAGTAATATTTTGTGTTAAATTGTAGTTGGATGTCTTTATATTTAGTCTCGCACAACTGCTTGGCGGCTGGTTAGGCAAAACGGCGAAAAGTACGTTTCGGTCGACGAATATTGGAAAGTTGACGAAAAAACGCTGGCTCTGAACATACTTTCCATTTTTCGCGTGTGTTGTTTCGCGGCTCACACGGGTTTTTCCTGGGTGAGTTAATAAAAATACTCGAACAAGCACGGAATCTTCGCCCAAGAGATTTCGTTCCAGATAAATGCACTTCATCTGCAAAAACAGTAACGACAATCTTAACTGTAATTCACCACAAGAACATTAAGCTACAATATACAGCAGTAATACAGGAAATGTAGACGCTTTTCGCAAACCAGATGTCAATAGAGAATTTATTCGCTTAAGATTTGCAGTCTGCGAAGTCTGTCGGGGCGGCGGGCGTCCGTACGGTACATGTGCACATGAGTCTATTTACATTATATTTTATTTTTACTGCATGTGACGTCACGCGACTATATCTGAGTGTGCTAGAAAATTCCGTTTAATGCTTTTGTTGTTTATATCCGAACTTGATAAAAGTGAAATAGATACGTCATATGGTGACAAACGCGAGCAGCAGATCTTTTATAGCCGTAAGATTGCAAACTTAGCAATCGTTTGCGTGCCTCTATAAAAAGATACACCTGTAATTATTCAGTACAATACTGGAGACAGAGTCGTGCCGAGCTAGAGTTCAATTTGGGAGAGTTGTGTCATCACGTCGTAATTTATTAGCAATTATGGCTTTAAATCCGTTCGCGGTTTGCCTAGTGGTGACGGCGTGCGTAGTGTTAAATAGCGAGGCGGCGAGCTTGAGTAAGATCGATTGCACCAAATGTCGTCTCGACGTGTACAGCTTTGGCTCCAAGGACTACGACTGCGGCATTTCCCGCCACAACAAGTTGCCTATTTGCGTCGTTGAATGCAAGAAGGAGTTCAACATGGCCATACCCATCCCGAACTTGACCCTAGAGTTCGACCCGAAAACCTGCGTCCCCAGCTCCCCAGCCCCAACGACCACAACAACAGCCAAGACATCAACCCGACCTGCGACTCCGGCGCCGGCGATCGCGGCGACCGTTACCCCTGGTCCCAGCACTACCGTTTGATGCGTTTCCTTACTCGAATTTCTGCTGCGACTTATGCAACAGCCAACTAAAGCGACAAGTGAATAATAGTGAATGAATGTGTGAATGCGGTGCACGCGGATAAGACGTTGCGGCAGTGGCCTTCGCTGCACTCAGATAAGGTTTCAAGGGCGAGACTCAATGCCAGTGTTGTAGAATTTAAGCTGTTGAAAGTGAGATGAGTTTACGTGGAGCCCAAGCTCTTGCCACTGTTGTTTCCAAAAGACTGTTCTGTAGAATTAGTTTGTATTTAATGCTATTTATATAAATCATATTTAAGTTATAATGCATTATACCCCACTTAAGAATGAATAAAACTCCACAAAGATAATGGCTGCCGTTTTTCAGTGTGATTCGGTGTATACCCGGTCAACGTCGCAATATGTTTAAAATTACAGTAAATACGTGTTTTTGTTTCACGTGACTAAGTTCAATAGCTTCTGACCAGTAATTATTTTATTTGAAATAACATACATTGCACATGTACTCTTCCGAGCGTAGATAAACAGAAGTAGAAAAGACACAAATCTTCCTCAGTATAGTTTCATATCCTTGAACGAATCAAAATCTTAGTAGACCACGGGGGAACGCCAGATTCAATTGGGTACACCGAAGTGTTCTATCATACCTATAATTTCCCTATTCCATTCATCAATACATGCAAATATATTATTCTAACAGTAAGCGTTACTAGTTTGTTTTAAAATAGCTGGCAATAACCTTTTACGATTCTGATTCTATTGACTGATCAGTAGCATTGAACAATTATGGGGCAGTTTTTTCTTCTAGGTGTTTCAAAAGAACTCCGGCATAATTATAACCTTAAATCAAGTAGTAAAATTTGAGTGGGTGTAATTTATCAAATATAAACTTACAGGATATGAGGGTACTATTTTGCTTATATAAAAATATTGTTTAGATTCTGTAAAATTGAAATATGTCAGGGAGAAAGTTTTGACTTCGCGTGGGGTTTTCGGTCCCCTTTCGGGCGTGTCCTCAGGTTGGGGATAGATTCTACGTCTAGTACTCGTTGTGGTAGACGTGTTTTTAATTCTCTCCTGTCAAGAATTTTTAAAATTAAAATAATTTTTAAAATGTCAATTAGAAAGTAATTTTAGAAAAAAACTTATTATATCGTTGAGCTTTTCGAACAATTTATCGAGTATCTGGATTTTACCTGCGAGAAAGTTTCAAAAAAGAAGAAAAGTTTTTCGCCTTGGGGATGGAGGAGCCCGACGGTTTCCCACCACTGGGGGACCCAGGGCCAGGCATTTCTAATACGACGAATGATAAAATCATGAAGCGGAAAAACGATCAAGACAGCTGTGAGCATGGCAAGCGTATTACGCTTTCAAGGGAAGAGTACGAAAGAGTAACCCGAGAAAACGCAAAGGTTACTAAACAAAACGATGAGATGAAACTCCGAATAAAAAGTTTGGAGGATATGGTCCAGACATTGACAAATGCGAACAAAGCGAAAGTGATGAAGCCACAGAATACGTCCGGCAAGGAAGAACCAATAACAAATAAGAAGAATGAGAAAAAGGAAGCGACAACAAACAAGACCAACGAAAAAACAGTACCAATGCAAAAGACTCAAATATATAAAGCAAAATTACAAGATATGAGCAAGACATCAATCCATGATGCTGAAAACGTACTAAGTGCAGGAGGAGCAAACGACAGCGCAAATAACTATGCGGTGCTATCTGCGATGAATGACGAAATGGACATCGAGATGGAGTGCCAAGACAGCATAGGTAATATTAATGATTGTAGTAATAATTTCATTGAATATATAAAATCAAAAAAATAAGGAGAAAACGCCAACCAGTGTGTCTGCTGGTCCTCCTATTAAAAATAATAAGGTAAATGAGGAAGTTCCTCCAATTAATTGGCAGCAGAACATAAAATCGATAGCTTTGAAGTTAAGAGAGAGACCGCTGATAAGCTCACAATCAAGACAAAAACATCGACTGATTTCAAACAGGCGAAAGATGCTCTTAATAGTGTAAAAGCTCCCCACTTCACAAACACGCCAAAAGCGAAAAAAATCAGACCTTCCTGTTGAAGGGCTTGGACTGTGGGGAGAATTCAGTTGATCTCCTTGAAATGTTGCAGGAAGCAACACCAGCTGTTAAGTTCATCAGTGTGAAAAATTTTGAGATCAACTGTTGAAGGCAAAATATTACCATTTTATTTGGTCCAAGTTTCTAACGATAGCAGTTCGAGTGCCCTCCAACAGGTTAGGTACTTAAACTTAAGAATTGTGAGGTGGGAACGCCTCCAAAAAACTGAGGTCAGCCAGTGTTACAGGCGCCAAAGATTCGGTCATTCGGCAGCCAATTGTGCCATGCACTATCGCTGTGTTAAATGCAAAGATATTCACGCCCCTGGTGAATGCAAATTGGCTCAGATGGAGCCAAAGAAAAATAATACTGTGCCAATCGTGGTATACTTCGTCACCCAGCATCATATCGAGGATGCCCTCGGTATCAAGATGCAAGAGTTAAATTCTCCCCAAAACAAACCCAAGTACGTCAAAACTTGTTCCCTCCCAACTTCGTCAAACCCCGCGTATAATTTGCACTTGCTGCTAGAGGACGAGCAGACAACAATGTAAATAAAATAAATAATGTAAGTGGCAATAATAAGCTGCATCTCAAAATCTACCAAAAGCTTGAATCTCTTTCAGATAGAATCAATAAACAAGACCAAAAAATCAGTTTCTTTTTTCAACGTTTAGGCCAACACGCTTCAAAATAGCTTGTCATGCAGTAACATTCCCATGGATAGGATTCATCTGATCTCAATCAACGTCAACTCTATTGTTACTTTCTCTTTCTTCTTCTTAGCACTACAGCCCCTTTCGGGCCTTCGCTTCCTGCAAATAACTCCTCCAACTGTCTCGGTCCGTTGACCGCGTCATCCAATTCCGAAATCCGAGCAGCGATGAACTGTCTTCGTCGACCGAGTCAGACCAGCGTTTCCTCGGTTTCCCCACTGGTTTCCGGCCTCCAGTTCTCCCAACGAATACCTACTTGGGTATCCGTTGTTCGTCCATACGATTCATGTGTCCCGCCCATTGCAGCTTCCGCAGTCTTACAATCCTTGAGACCTCCGGTTCATCAAAAATTTCATACAGCTCTTGGTTGTATCGAATTCGCCATTGGTCCCCGTCTAGCTTCGATCCGATTATTCGCCTCATGACCCGTCGCTCAAAGGCGTTCAATATATTTACGGATGCTTGGATTAGGGTCCATGTTTCACACCCATAGCAGGTTTTATCACAGATTTGTATACTTGGAGCTTTGTTTTTCTGTGCATGCAGCTGGTCTTCAAAATTGCCAATACTGAATAAAATATTTTATTTGCGAGCTGTATTCTTTGGTGTATTTCGTCTCTTTCATTGCCCGTTTTCGTTATTTTGGCGACTAAATACACAAATTTGCTCACATTTTCGATACTCCATTCGCCAAGTGTAATATTTTGTGTATTTGGGGTATTTTTCCTCGACTGCGTCATGAGCTTTGTTTTCATTGAATTGTAGCCCTACTAGTTTTGCTTCGCTATCGAGTTTCAGGAAGAGTTCTTTGGCAGTTGTTAGTGACCGTGACAGAATATTGATGTCGTCCGCATAGGCCACTACTTGGCTCCACTTGTATAGTAATGTACCTCGCGTATCGACAGGTAGCGTCCGTATGACGTACTCCAGAGCCAAATTGAATAGCAATGGGGCCAGCCCATCTCCCTGTTTTAGTCCGATATTTGTGTTAGAGGGCCCGGTGAGTTGGTTATTGATGCGGACTTGGGAGGTCGTCGACGTCATTGTCATTTTGGTAAGACGGGCTAATTTGGCTGGGATGCCAAAACCAAGCATTATTTGGTATAGTACGTTACGAGTAATACTGTCGTATGCTTGCTTGAAGTCAACGAAAATTAGATGTACGTCTATGTTGAACTCCCAGCATTTTTCAAGTACCTGCTTGACCGTGAATAATTGGTCTGTTGTTGATCTACCTGCCGTTAAACCACCTTGATGCTCCCCAATAATACTGTTGGCATATGATTCGGTTATATTTTCTAAGATATTAGAAAATATTTTGTACGCCGTACAAAGTAGTGATATGCCTCTATAATTTTTGCACTGTAGCTAGTCACCTTTTTTGTGGATAGGGAATATAATTGATTAGCTCCACTCTTTCGGCATATGTTCTTGTTGCCAAATGTACTGGATGACTTTGTGAATAGCTTGATGAGCTTTGTGAATAGCATGTGTATAGCTTGCCACCATATTTGATGAGCTCCACTGGAATCTCATCAATGCCCGGCGCTTTATTATTCTTTTGGGCTTTGATGATGGAACAAACTTCATCCAGAGTTGGTGGGGCCAATGGAAGCTCTCCGTAGACATCTATAGGCTCCGATGTTGTGGAGCTGTGCGTAGGATTAAGGAGGTTCTTTAAATATGATGCCCATCTTTCCATAATCTTGATTTCATCAGTGATTATATTGCCGCTGTCATCACGAAAGAGTGTGATTTTGGGCTGATAACCACGTTTCAGGCTTTTCACTACCTTGTATGCTTGTCGTGTGTTGTTGCTCGCTAAACTTACATCTATTCTTCTCAATTGGTCATCATAGTATTCTCTTTTCTTAATCCTAATAATCTTATCCGCTACTCTTCTGAGATTTTCATAGTGTTCTCTCTTCGTCCTGGTTTTCCTCCCTACGTATTCTTTGTACGCCTGATTCTTTTCATCCAACGCATTCTGGCACTCATCATCGAACAATCATTCCTTCTGCCACGGTTCTGATAGCCGCTTCCACTTCTATCCAGAGCTCGTTGCTCGTCTTTAACGATGCGTCTGATAAGATGGGAGCCAGCTGGTTGTCGAGGGTCTCCGTGAAATTTTCGGCCACAGACGCCGTTTGGAGCCTTTTGATGTCAAATTTTTGTAGCGGGCTACCTTTGACATATGACACCAATAGTTTAATTTGATCAAGTAATGATCTGAGTTACAATCGGCTCCTCGGTATGTACGGACGTCAAGTATGCTCGAGGCCCAACGTTGTTGGATCAGAACATGATCGATCTGGTTTTGCATCCGGTGATGCCCAGGTCATTTTATGAATGCGTCGATGTGGACAGCAAGTCGAACGTATGACTTGATTTCTGTTACATGCAAAGTCAATAAGGCGCTGGCCGTTGTCATTTGTTTCATCTTGGAGGCTATATCCTCCAGTCGTTCCCCGATGAGAAAGCTCATTGCCAACCTTAGCGTTAAAATCATCCAGAATAATTTTGGTGTCGTTTGTGGGCAATAAGTCGACCAGTCTTTCCACGTGATTGTAAAACAATTCCTTCGTTTCTTCGTCCTTTTCTTCGGTCGGGGGGATGAACATTAATCAGCCAGATTTTGAAGAATTTCGCTTTTATACGGATCGCACACAACCGTTCATTGACTGGCCTAAAATCAATAACGTGCGATTTTAGCTCCCCATCCACAATGAAGGCCACTCCAAATTCTCGTTTTCCAGTAGGCTTCCCACTTTTAAATATTGTTTGCGATCTCATGTCTTGAATGTCGTTTCCACTCCAATTCGTTTCCTGGACTGCCAGTATTTTTAATTGATATTGACTGGCCTGTTGTAAAAGGTCCTTAACAGCGCCAGGGTCATTGAGTGATCTGACATTCCAGGATCCAATGCCATAGTCCTTTTTTCGTTTGCGAGGTCGTTGCCGTGAGTCCAATCCATTCCGAGGCCTATCTGCAGGTTCAAAACAATTAAGAATTTTCCAGGGACGGGAAGTTAGCCCTTCGCCCAACCTCCATTCCAGTGGCATGGTTATTAGGTCGATTCCGTTATCAGGCGCGGAAAATTCGCCTTCACCCTCTTACGTCCTCACAAAGGAGGTGTAAGCAGGATTTAGTAGCAGAGCTGTAGATGCATTTACAGCTATGAGCATTTCTCGACATTTAATGTTACATTATTGGGGAACCAGTAAGCCCAATGTGCACCCCGAGAGCATTTACTACCATTTAATTGGGAGGGTTTGGGATGATGAAACATAGAAGCTATGGGTTGCGGAAACAAGGGGTGCCCTCCTCCTTTCTCAAACGAGCTTAGGACCGTCTATGGCGGAGTTCTATTGTTACTTTACATCGGCGTAATTATTTCCTTGAATTCATTGTTAAGCAAAAGCCTGACATCATGGTTCTCACTGAAACCCACTTCAATTCATGACACTCCATGACATTCAAGGATTTTGAATTCGTAAGAAACGATAGGGTAATAGGTGATGGGGGAGGTGACACCGGGATATTGGTTCAAAGACCCTATTGTTTCCTTAAATATATTGAAAAAGTTGAATTCAAAACCTTTGAATCTCTTGAAGTGTCCGTTATCAACATCTCACTACCAGGTAGGGATAACCTCTTCATTATCTCTGCCTATGCAACTTGTGCATCTGTTCTCAAGCTCAAGGATGAGCTCAATTCCTTGTTTGAAATACTCGAATTGAACAGGCTGCATAGTTATTGTATTCTTGCTGGTGACCTGAACGCCAAGCATATATCATGGCTGAACGCCAACAATAATCCAAGAGGTGTATTCCTGAAATCGTGAATAACAGAGAACCAAATTGAATACAGGTGCAATCTATATGGGTTGGAGTTCCCAACACACCCTAGGACAAATTCATATGTAGGTGCCTTATGGTAGCGACCACAACGCAATCGGAATGGAAATCAATCATGAGAGGGATGATTTCTTCCTCATTCCAGTTCAACATGAAAATCGTGGGTAGAATTTCAAAAAAACGGACTGGGGAAAGTTTCAAAACAAGTTTAATCAGGAGTACTAGAAGCAATGTCCCCTTTCTGATGATGGCAACGCTTGCTCAATGGTTCCTAATGACGGGAATCTAACTAACGATGAAATAGATCTCTATTTGACGTTAAAAACGATGGAGAAAGTAGTTCCCAAGATTAAACATCAAAACAATATGGAATGATATGAAACACCAACCATCGCAAGGTAGAAAATATTGAAAAGCCTTCTTCTCACACGTGTTGGACTACAACCATCCCTCGTTGGTTTTATTGAAATTAAACCTGAAGAATATCCAGAACTTAATCCGTTCACACTTCAGGGGTGAGGTCAGCAATGAATGGGCGGAAAAACTAAGGGGTGTTAGCCCACAGAAACCAAATGGCGTTTTCGCGAAAGTGAATAGCATATTCCGTAAAAAGTCTCGAGTGAAGGTATCGAATCTTGAAGTCACTAGTGATGAGATAAATCTTCTCGATAGGGCTGATATCGAAACTCCGACTCCGGATAGAAATTGAAACAGGACTATAAGTGAGGGATTGCAGAAACTTGCCCTGATTTGAACGCATTTAGAATTGGTTCGTCTGCCAAACCCTGAGAGAGGGAATGAAATATTTTCAGAGGTCGTTGAGGCAAAAGTTTCCGACTTCAAGTCAAGCCTGAACGGCCAATCAATTCTTCATTTCAATGAAACATTAACATCTGATCTCATACCGAGCTTGAATCTTATTGATTATTTTGTCAGCAGGATAAATAACAAAAAATCATATGTTACTGATGATATTCCAAATGTAGTTCTCCAACATTTGCCTAAGGTTGCTATTAGGAATTATTGCATATTGTTCAACAACATGTTGAGCAATTCATATTTTCCAAGTGAGTGGAAGAAGGCTAAGGTATTGCCGATCTTGAAGAAAGAAAAAGAGCCTTCATGCCCCAAAAGCTATCGCCCAATCAGCTTGTTGCCTAACATCAGCAAGGTGTTTGAAGTGATACTCAGCAGAGCAATAAACGCCCACATTGAGGAATATGAGTTGATGCCGAATTGCCAATTTGGTTTTCGTGCCAGGCATTCGACCACACATGCAATAACGAAAGTAGCCTCAGACATCTGTTGGAAACAAAATGATAGAGAACGTGTTGGAGCATGTCTTATTGATATGGAGAAAGCCTTCGATACGGTGTGGTTAAATGGACTAGTTTTTAAACACCTTGAGGATAAGTTCCCCAGACACTTTGCCGCCATGAAGTGCAATATGTTATATGGGAAGTCGTTTGATGTAACCGATGGAAATTTTATAACTATGCGCGAGTCCAAAGTCTTGAATGGTGTACAGCAGGGAACAGTAACTGTGCCTCTGCTCTTCTTAATCTTCATTCGCAAGCTATTGAACGGCTTTGATTTTAACGTCTCGCTAACGCGATCATTGGTAGCGTTTGCTGATGATTTGATCATCTATACGGCCGACGGAGAAGCGAAAAATGTTCAATGATGTACAGCTGCACACTGACAATTGGCGCGGAAGTGTGAAACAATCTTGTTTCGGACAACGCTGCAGGGGGTCAGTCAAGACCTGAAACGTAATTGGAAAGATTTTCACATCATGGCTGGCGAGGGTAGTTTGGAAGGAGGTCCATATAAATACTGTGTTCGATACCTCGGTGCTGCTTATCTCGATCAGTATCTGTACTATTCTGGACATGTGAAAATCATGCTCAGTAAGGTACTTTAAATAATCATGGCTCTACGAAGACTCTTTCATTCCAAATACATTGATCAAAAAGTCAAAATTATCTGTTACAAGACCCTGGTTAGACCAGTTTTGACATATGGATGTCAGATCTGGTACAACCAGAGTGCCAGTACTATGGAAAAATTAAGAGTTTTCGAAAGGAAATGTCTTCGTGCATGTACTGGTTTGTACAGAAAGCCTGAGACGGATTGGAAACATTATATATCTGATAGAAGAATTTATCAAACTGCTCAAGTGACAAGAGTCGATATCTTTATATTGAAACTTCTTCGGAATCATATCGCAAGATCTGTGAATGTGAGTGAAAACCCTTGGGTTTCACAGCTGTTCCACCCTACAGACGGGTATATTGCGACTTGCCTAGCTACTGGCTTCGTTCCTCCAGAAGCACTCGTGTATTTGGACATGAATCGATATGTTTTTGATTCTGATAGTGTCCCAATCATATATCACATATATCGACGGGCCACCGATAAGAAGATAAAATATCCTCCAAATTTGAGTTCACAAGACCAACAATTCCAATGGAGATACTCATTTGCTAGATTCGTTGAAGCTGATCGAATTGAGACGGCGCAATTTAGGTATTGGTGGCTGAATGACAATGTCTAAATTGTTCGTGTTTATTTTTCAGTTTTGGTGTTTTTCGTTATTTAGTTTTTGAGTTTCAGCTCATTATTGCTAAATTTAGTGTTGTTGTTTATTTGTGTTAAAAATGAGGTATAGGTTAGGTATATGTTATGTTTATTATATTAGGTTTAGAGATAAGGTTAAACGCGTAGGTTAGGAATATTGTGATAGAATTTTTTAGTATAAGATAAAGTTTTTGGTTGAATTTGATTAGAATTAGGTTATAACATATTAGATGTAGGATCAATGTTCACTATTGTGTTAAAATTATAAATAATTTTAGGATAGTGTTGGTTGGTTTTTTCTCCTTTTTCCAACTGAATTATAAAATATGTAATAATCTTAATTAATTTGAATTTGCTTTAGTTTTTTTTTTTGTTAAAATGGTTTTAATGATAATGTATAAATTTGGAGAGCCGCTTGGGCTATTAGTTTTTGTATTGTTAATGTTTGGGATTTGCTTTATATTCTTTGAAAATTTATAACGATTAGTATTGAATAAAGCGCTTTTGACTTTGACATGTTGTGGATAGAGGGTGCCTTAACCGGCTAGCTGGCGGGTACACAAGCTAAATGATAACTCAGTAACGTCCCCATGCATGTCAGTAACGTCCCCATACATATCAGTGCGACGAAGAATACAAGGAAGCGATTAAGAAAAGGATCCAGGTGCATAAGGAATACATGCAGCGACCTTCAACATTAAGTTAAAACAAGTTGGGTAGACAGACCTATGCTCATGTCAGAAGGGTTTTGTACTCAACTTACAAAATGTAGTAACCAGCAACGAATAAAATCAAGAAACATGTCAAAGACGATTTTATTGGAGAAAATGTAAAATTCGAGGATCATACTATTATTAACAAAGTTGAAAGAATTTTGACTTCTGAGGTATTTGTTTTAGTTATACCCATAGATATCTCCCTTGATAATTTTTCCAGCTTTTTAAGAAACACATTTTTCATGTTTTTACACACCCCCCATTGGCCCCACTGAAGCAAAAACTGTCAGTTTAAGAACTGTTTTGAAAAGCTCTCATAGAGAACTTTCAGTTGATATTCATATCGGCTACCTTTCATGTTATTTTTTTCAGGGCCCACTCCTCTGTACTGTAATCATCGATTCATGGCCTATTTTTTCGAATCCTAGAATGGTTACAAAGCCCTTTTGCTAGGAGCTCTCTCTTACCTCTTCGACTTGTTTCAATTGTATGTACTCATTTTCATGATACCTATGATTCCTGAAATTTTCATGCAAATCCTAGCAAAGCTGTAGTGTCTAAATCGATAAAAAGCGCATATGGCTCCACAGCCATATGTTTCCATGGTAATACAGGGCGTATTGTTCCACAGTAATACGGGAAAATTCAAATCGCTATAACTTCGTTAAATACTATTGGATTTTTATGAAATTTCAGAAAAGATTTATGTTATAAAAAGGAATCTGTTTGTTAAATTTTATTGAATTTAAGGGTACCGTTTAGATTTTATTCAAGAAAACATAAAATCGATATATCATACTATTACTAACAAAGTTGAGCGAATTTCGACTTCTCATGTATTTGTTGTTGTTGTACTCATAAAGGCCTACATTCATGATTTTTTTCAGAATTTTCGGATGGAAGGTTTCCAATCGCGAGGGGGGGGGGTACGCGAAAAGTTCGTACATTTCCCCTTCCCCTGCCCTCCTCGGTACTCATAAGGCAATTTTAAGACTTGTTTTGAAAAGATCTCATTAAGACCTTTCCAGTGACACCCTACTCGACTACCAATGGTGAAAATTTTTTTTTGAGGGGTCACCTCCCTATATGGGGAGACCCCCTTAAACCCCTTTGAAAAATTTTTCCGCCTTTGAACTTTCAAGAGGTCACCACTTCTGACCCTTCCACAAAGTTTCATGCCTGTAGCCTCTATAGTTTCGGAGAAAAAGTGCTGTGACATACAGACGGACGGACGGACGGACGGACGGACAGACGGACACAGGTCGTGATTGCAATAGGGTTTTGTATTTTAGTACAAAACCCTAAAAATGTGCCGAAGAAAGAAACGACTGACCATCAACACCAAGATCCGAAAGAGAAACAAAAGCATGACCCTACATTAAGTCACATCGGCGTATGCCTCTATCAAACGACCAAGAGACAGTTTCAATCCACAAACAAGTCTTTGCAAAAGTGTACAAGAAGCAATCATAGGCAACCAACCCAGTTGGAATTAAAAACAGATGGCTGCAATATATCCAGATGCTGTTCACAGCGTCTTCAACAACGACTGAAGCTGTGAAAGTCCCAGAAGTAGGGCAAAAGATACCAGTCCCACCACAAATCAGAGAGCTGGCAGCAATACGGGACCTCAGAAAAATAAGGCTCCCGGAATAGATGGAATACTAATGGAACTGCTGTAGAGCGGGTGTTCCCATCTAAATAACCTTCTGCATCGGTTAATATACAGAATATGGTCAGAGGAACAGTGACCAGAGAACTGGTGAAAATATAATATGTGCTATACACAAAAAGGGAGATAAATTAAAGTGTGAAAATTATAGAGGCACTGCTTTACTGTGCACGTCTTGTAAAGTGCTCTACAAAATCATAGAAAGAAAATTAAAAGCGTACACAGAGCGAAAACGACCATATGAACGAGAAGAAAGTTAAGAAGTTTTCTCTATGGTTTTTATCCAAGAAGTTAGTCATATTAAAACCATAAAGAAAATCTTTTTTAAAGCTTGACAAGCAATTTATCCGAAAACTCTATACTTATATAGAGAGACTTATTGTTTTTTTAATAAGAAATCTTATTCAAGCTATGAGGCAGACTAATTAAAGTAAAAATATTATCTTTTTGACTCCAAAAGTACTTTTATTAATATTAACCTGAAATTCTTCTTAAAATCAAAAGTCTAGCTTATATGTTTAATGAGGACATCTGATTGATTTTATAAGATGTCTTGTTGATTAGCCTAGAATAAATGATGCATTAATGAAAATATTAAAAATTTTAATAAACAAAACCTTTTATTTTATTCTTTTTAATTAACAAATATAACAAAGTTCATATTCATTAAAAAATATCTTAACATCTAAGGTCATAGTAAACTGAATTTGCGAAGATTTGCTTATGTCCAATACTTTTTAGTGCGAAGTACTTTGAGGCCACTGTTTAGCATACGAAAATTAACTGATGGTCCATCTAAAGATACAAAATCTAGAATTATTAAAGGTTCAAGCTCATCTCCAATTAAAAAAGATTGAAAATGTTGTGAAAAACTCAAATTAAGCCATTATTTTGAAACAATTTTAACTGTTTCCTCGTAAACAAGAAAGTCAACACTCTTATAAACTAAGCATTCATTGTTACTGGTTTTTGTTACGATATGACCTTTTTTAAAAGTATTTCCTCGAAATTTTACAGAGTTTGTTCCTATAAAAGGTTGTGTAATGAATCAGCCCTACGCCACTGGTGACTTATACCTATGCGAATTCGCTACCATATGGCTTCCTATCTCATGTCAGTTTGGACGACTTCCCATCCCACGTCAGTTTTGTCGGGGAATGTCAAAGTGGCAGTCTGACTCAGCTATGTTGTAAAGTTAATGGGTGAGACCTTCAGTGAAAATTTTTGAAAATTTTCACGTGCACGCTGTAATTTCCAGGTTGGTACGCCCGAGGTTAAAGTGTACAAACAGTGATTAAAAGTGTTAATTTATAATTAATTTTATAGAAAATAGATAGTGTGAAACTGTCTCGCTATCGTGAATGGGATCTTCAATGCAAGTCTACGTGGGAAGTTTGGGGCCATCTGCGTCGGAATATGAAATTGGAAATGCATACCGTAAATATGGTCCATTAAGAAATGCACGTGTTATACTTTTATTATTTAAATGTCAGTCATGGCAAACTGCCCTCACCCAATAGGAGTGGAGTTTGGAACATTTCGTATTTGAGGCATCTGAAAAATCACAAAGGTGCAAGTTAATTTGCTGTTTCTTTGAGTACGTTCAAGAAAGATGAGAGTCAAGGAAATGAGGCATAAACAGATTAACGTACTACCTATTGGTATGAGAACGATGCAAAGATTGTAGAATCATTATTTATATGACGGAATGGATTTTTTTAAAGAGCTTGGTCTTAACAATTACCAATTAACAACTACCCCGATAAGATTTTGTTTATTTTTTAAACATTTCCTAGCACGTGGAAATAATTGATTTTTGGATATCCGCATTTAATCAGAAAGAAGACTGTTTTTACTTATTTATAAAAAAAGATACTCTTATTGTATTATGAATGTGCTCCAAATTGGCCAGAGTGTTGCTTCCAAACTAGTCTTTTCGATTCAGATATCAAATACAGCAGCTGTATACTTCGTGCTATACGTGAAATATTTGCCTGAGAAGTATTTAAATTTGATCTTACTTTAGAATGATTGAATTCAACGTTTCAGTGTTCATCCGGTAAAAATATGGGATATTCGATCTATTCACAACAAAACAAAAAAAATTTGCTGAAAAATATTTTGGTTCGATAAAATTGACGTCCGTTTCATGAAATGAAGATCTCATTACATGAATTACGCTGGCCTCTACTTGTTCAAACCTTGTTAATAATTTTTCTAAACTACACGCGTACACTTTTGCACAAATATCGGTTGTCATTGTTACAATTATTTCAACTTACTAAACCAATCAAAACAACAGCAGAAAATACTACGAGTACTAAGTACATATTCCACAAAACGGTGCAATATAGTAACGATTCGATTATAGAAATTCAGGTACTTAATGTCCACAATTGATTATAATACAAAAAGTTATGTAGAATGTATCATTAAGATATAATTAGGATAAAATGAACGATACGACGCGAATAATTGAAACTGATAATTTTTAATTAAAATGCTAAAAGAAAATTGAAAATGTCGCGAACGTCAGGAATGTTGAGATCGTTTTTTTTCATTCGCAGGATTCTGACTCGTACTGTTTTAGAGACAATTTTGTACTTCGCAACATAATGCTAAAATATAAATTAAATTAGATGTAAGACGCGATTATACATATTGTTACATGTACAAATAATTACATGTACAAATAATTCTGCGAGCTACTGTCGCAATTGTTTTCATCATCATTAAGAACGTCAACAAATGAATTTACTCGAACCCACGAGTAAATTCAACAAGCATAATCAACATCTGCAAGCGACGTCACTCCATTCATTAATTTGCTCGAACCTACCAGGTACCTCTCGGTAGAACGTTCGCCAATATGCGAGAAATAGGTGAATACTTAGAGACCCTATATAAAGGCGAGCTGAATGAATGGGGGATTCATTCATTCGACCGCGATAAGAACTGCGATTGTATGTGCGACGCGATATTATTCGAATAGTAGCAAAGTGTGTTTCGTAATAGTGAAGTAATTTAGAAGACAATTGCGATAATAAATTTATGGACAAGTGTTAGATAATTTTAATAGTGACAATTAAAATTAGTGAAAGTGTTAACTGATTATTGTGCATTTTATTTAATTGAATAAACTCTTTTAACTTAAATTAAAAGACATTGCGTTTTCACTTTCCCGGAACGTTAAAATTATAGGCCGCGAACCAATAACACGCGACAATGGTGTCAGAAGTGGGATAGAAAAATTTTGAAAGTGAATATTTGAACAATTTTATAGTGCACAATAGGAAAATTTAAAGAAACATTAAAAATGCCACGAAGCTTAAACTTAAAAATTAATGAATTGACCATGTCGGAGCTTAAGGAAGAGTTGGAACAGCGAAACCTGGCTACGCAAGGTACAAAGGCCACACTGATTGCACGCTTGCGTGATGCAATTGAATCGGAAGGCGCGTATCTGGATTCGGGTGAGCCCGCAGATGTAGAAGAAGGCGCAGAAGGTGGTGAAGCAGAAACAAAAAAACCAAAGGAACCAGAAAACGCGCTGATGCAAATGTTAATGCTGATGCAGCAGGAGCAGCGACAACAGTCATCCAATTTAACTGCGAAGCTCAATGAACAGTCATCCAATTTAACTGCGAAGCTCAATGAACAGTCGTCCAATTTAACCACGAAGCTTAATGAACAATCAGTGAAGCTGGATCAACAAGCGATCGAAATCAAGGCAGACATCGCTCAGAAGCTGGAAAAACAGTCAACCGAAATAAAAGCGGAGCTCAGTAGTCTCAACAGCCAAATTAAATGCGTCGAGGAGAAGGTATACCAGGTCGAGGAGAGAATCAACCTTGAGATCAGCCAGGTAAACCATGAGATGGAAAAAGTGAAAAAGGACTTGGAAGCAGCGAAGGCAGTAATAACCGCCTCACCAGCCCCAATTATAACCGCAGCGCAAAGCTCATCTAGAAATGTGCAAGCACCAATATTCGATGGGCAAACGGTCTGGAGTATTTACAAAATCCAGTTTGAAGCCGCCGCTAGGATAAATCACTGGAATGAGCAGGAACGAGCAACTGCGTTAATTCTGGCTCTAAGAGGCCCAGCTGCCGAGCTTTTGCAGACTATCCCCGTTGAGCTGCATTCAAACCCGGCTGCTATAATGAATGTGCTGGACATGCGTTATGGAGACGATCATCTGAAGCAGATTTACCGGGCGCAGCTACGGCATCGGATGCAGAAGTCTGGCGAAACCTTGCAGCAGCTAGCACAAGACATTGAGCGATTGGCACTTTTGGCTTACCCAGCGTACGACCCAGAACATCGAGATGACGTAGCAGCAGAAGCATTCATCAGCGCCTTAAAGGACAAGGCATTGCAACAAGCCGTGCGGTTAGCTCAAAAGCAAACAGTCAAGGAAGCATTGGCTTATAGTTTAAATTTTGAGGGAGCCAAAAATGTGACCCGTACCACTGTCCGGGTTCGCGAGGTAGTGACCGATAAATTCAGGTGTGAGCGCGTGGGAATTGAGCGAGAGCTGCAGGTGAATGGTGCGCCTAGATGCTGGAATTGCGGGGAAAAAGGGCACCTGCAAAGAGACTGCAAGAAGGGAAGAAGACCGAGCTATTGTCCAGGGTGGTGGAGATCCAGACCGTGTCAGGAGCCTAGAATGGAGGCCCATCAAACTGCAAGGGCCAACTTCGTGGGGCGAACGTTGGCCACGAGTATCGACATCCCCAGCACCGTGCCAAGGCAACATCGTGGAGAAGCAGACAGATGCCTTCCTGGTCAAGTTGATGAAGAACAATGCACCCTAACAAACTACACTGGTGCAACCCGATCGACGATCCGACCAGACCTAGTGAGGCCCCAACTGCTCCACAAGGGCAGAGTTCATGGAATTGCTGACGCCCTATCTCGTCATCCATGTCCAGCTAACTGCAAACATTGCCAACGGATTGAGGAAAAGGAGCCGCCCGTTGATCTGCGAGTGATAACGGCCGAATTCGATGAAGGTTGGTCATCGGAGGAGATTCGAAATGCCCAGTTAGCCGATGAAGATATCGGACCATTGCTCGTATGGAAGGAGACGACTGGGCGACCGGAGTGGAAGGACGTTTCGATGCATGGCGCAACCCTGAAAAGCTATTGGGCACAATGGAACTCCCTACAGGTGGAGGATGGCGTACTCAAGCGGAAATGGGAAACGGCGGATGGCAGCTCCTATAGGATGCAAACTATACTACCCAAAAGCCGAATCCACGATGTGGTTAAGGAAATGCATGAAGGATCCTCGGGAGGCCATCTTGGTGTTAACAAAACCTTAGCGAAATTGCGGGAAAGATTCTACTGGCTCCACGCTCGAGAAGACGTAGAGGACTGGTGCCGCAGATGCACAATTTGCGCTTCCGTCAAAGGCCCAAAGCGACGACTGAGAGGACAAATGCAAGCCTATAACGTAGGCGTGCCATTCGAAAGGATTGCTGTTGACATCGCTGGACCCTTTCCTGAATCTGAATGGGGAAATCGATATACGCTGGTTGTAGCCGATTATTTCAGCAAGTGGCCCGAGGTCTACCCCATTCCCAACCAGGAAGCAACTACTGTAGCCGAACAGCTAGTGTTAAATTGGGTCAGCAGGTACGGCGTGCCTTGTGAACTACATTCGGATCAAGGCCGAAACTTTGAGTCACTAGTTTTTAGCGAAATGTGTGAGCAGCTGGGAATACGGAAAACGAGGACAACACCGCTGCATCCCCAATCCGATGGAATGGTCGAACGTTTCAACGGCACGCTCAATAAACACTTGGCCAAAATGGTTGACGAGAACCAAAGGGACTGGGACCGACATATCCCACTATTTTTAATGGCGTATAGAGCCGCTGAACATGCATCGACGGGCCAAGCCCCAGCCAAAGTCATTTTTGGAAAGACTATTCGTTTGCCAGCCGATATAAAGTTCGGAACACCCCCTGAGAAACCCCAAACGGTCTCGGAGTACGCAAGTGATCTAAGACAACGGTTGAACCAGATACATCGGACAGTGCGAAAACACCTCGAATCGGCTACTGACCGCATGAAGACCAGGTATGATCTAAAGGCTAATTCTACTGGCTTCCAACAAGATGACTTGGTGTGGCTTTATAACCCGCAACGGCGAAAGGGTAGGTCTCCAAAGTTGCAACATAATTGGGAGGGACCATACCGAGTTACAAAGCGAATCAAGGACGTCGTATACCGAATACAGGAACATCGTAAGCCGAGAGCTAAACTGAAAATCGTGCATCTGGACCGTCTTGCCCCATATTACACCCAGGGAGAATTGACTACAAATAGCGACACATCTTTTCGGGGCGAAAAGAACTGAGATGGGGGCAGTGTTACATGTACAAATAATTACATGTACAAATAATTCTGCGAGCTACTGTCGCAATTGTTTTCATCATCATTAAGAACGTCAACAAATGAATTTACTCGAACCCACGAGTAAATTCAACAAGCATAATCAACATCTGCAAGCGACGTCACTCCATTCATTAATTTGCTCGAACATACCAGGTACCTCTCGGTAGAACGTTCGCCAATATGCGAGAAATAGGTGAATACTTAGAGACCCTATATAAAGGCGAGCTGAATGAATGGGGGATTCATTCATTCGACCGCGATAAGAACTGCGATTGTATGTGCGACGCGATATTATTCGAATAGTAGCAAAGTGTGTTTCGTAATAGTGAAGTAATTTAGAAGACAATTGCGATAGTAAATTTATGGACAAGTGTTAGATAATTTTAATAGTGACAATTAAAATTAGTGAAAGTGTTAACTGATTATTGTGCATTTTATTTAATTGAATAAACTCTTTTAACTTAAATTAAAAGACATTGCGTTTTCACTTTCCCGGAACGTTAAAATTATAGGCCGCGAACCAATAACACGCGACAATATATATTTAAATTTGTCTTTTTAGAATCATAGCCGCAAAAGATAGGGACTTAGTTTCGTTTTAAAGTATATTCATTTATGATATTTAAAATATCATGGTGTTAAACATATCAGCGCAATGACACATCTTTCCAATTTGTTATAAATTTGTTAATCAATCAAAATGCAGATATGTTGAATGAATTGCTCCTTCAAAACAGTATTAGAAAAAAAAAATTTTCTTCAGGTGGCAATCTACAGTAAAGATATTTTATTCGTGTTTTTTTAGGGTTTTGTACTAAAATACAAAACCCTATTGCTATCACGACCTGTGTCCGTCTGTCCGTCCGTCCGTCCGTCTGTATGTCAAAGCACTTTTTCTCCGAAACTATTGAGGCTATAGCCACGAAACTTTGTGGAAAGGTCAGAAGTGGTGACTTCTTGAAAGTTCAAGTGTGGAAAAATTTTTCAAAGGGGTTTAAGGGGGGTCTCCCCATATAGGGAGGTGACCCCTCAAAAAAAAATTTTCACCATTGGTAGTCGAGTAGGGTGTCATTGGAAAGGTCTCAATGAGATCTTTTCAAAACAAGTCTTAAAATTGCCTTATGAGTACCGAGGGGGGCAGTGGAAGGGGAAATGTACGAACTTTTTGCGTACCCCCCTCGCGATTGGACACCTTCCATCCGAAAAATCTGAAAAAAATCATGAATGTAGGCCTTAATCAGTACAACAACAACAAATACATGAGAAGTCGAAATTCACTCAACTTTGTTAGTAATCGTATGATTTCTCGATTTTATGTTTTCTTGAATAAAATCTAAACGGTACCCTTAAATTCGATTAAATTTAGCAAACGGATGAGTATTTATAAGATCAATCTTTCCTGAAAGTTTCGTAAAGATCGAATAGTATTTAACGAAGTTATAGCGATTTGAATTTTCCTGTATTACTATGGAACAATATGCCCTGTATTACTATGGAAACATATGGCTATGGAGCCATATGCGCTTTTTACCGACTTAGACACTACAGCTTTGCTAGGATTTGCATGAAAATTTCAGGAATGATAGGTATCATGAAGATGAGTACATACAATTGAAACAAGTCGAAGAGGCAGGAGAGAGCTCCTAGCAAAAGGGATTTTTTAACCATTCTAAGATTCGAAAAAACAGGCCATGAATCGATGATTACAGTACAGAAGAGTGGCCCCTGAAAAAAAATTTCATGGAAGGTAGCCGATATGAGTATCAACTGATAATTCTCCATGAGAGGATTTCAAAACAGTTCTTAAACTGACCATTTTTGCTTCAGTGGAGGCACAGGGGGGGTAGAACATGAACAAGTTGGGTAGACAGACCTATGCTCATGTCAGAAGGGTTTTGTACTCTACTTACAAAATGAAGTAACCAGTAACGAATAAAATCAAGAAACATGTCATGTTCGAGGATCATACTATTATTAGCAAAGTTGAAAGAATTTTGACTTCTGAGGTATTAGTTATAGTTATACCCATAGATATCTCCCATGATAATTTTTTCTGATTTTTTAGATCACGGGTGTCCATTCGCGAGGGAGGAAACACATTTTTCATGTTCTACCCCCCCTGTGCCTCCACTGAAGCAAACACTGTCAGTTTAAGAACTGTTTTGAAAAGCTCTCATAGAGAACTTTCAGTTGATACTCATATCGGCTACCTTCCATGAAATTTTTTTTCAGGGGCCACTCTTCTGTACTTCCGATTTCGTTTGAGCGATGTTAAATGAAAATAATAACGATTGTGTCTTTGGTTTCTAAACTAAATAAAGAACAGTATGCTTGATTCGAAACATTGTATACTCCTTCATAACTGAATTCAGGTTGAAAAAATTGGTAACTGAAACACTATATGAAAATATTAAAGAAGCTTTTATAGATAGAGTAAGAGGCACATCTACTCTGGATGTGATGCTTTGAGCGTAGAGTTTGTGATTATGATGTTCAGACTCCCAAGAGGACCTAAACGCTTAATTACATTGAGGTAATGAACAAGGTTATGATGTTTGGCTTTAATCTCTCCTGGAACAAATTCGGATACAATTCATTATGTTCTTTGATAAGTAATTAAAGATCATTCAGGAGCTCTTCTGCGGCAGAAGCAAAACATCTATTAACTTTATAAAAACTATCAAATATATGTAAACTTCATCATCAATGGTAAAAAGTGGATTCTTCATTTGTTGGGCACTCATTCTAAAGGAAGAGTTTTGAATGTGCGATTTTTCTATCTGGGGGCTTATATTACTTATTTCAGTATCACAATAAGGAAATATTTGCTTCCTATAATTAAGAGTCTGCTAAGTAAAAAGTTTCTTTTCATATATGAGTTAATTAAAAATTTTTGACAAATTATATTTACATACACCATTGAATAAATCATGCATTATATCACATGCTATATTATGGGTGACATGAAAATGTTTTAATGAATTGAAAATGGATTCTTCTCTAATACCATTTTTTGGACATCACTTAGTACCACATCTTCCTGATAATTTATTTTGTCTCTCATAGATGTTGAAATTTCGATACAGTCATTATATGTCTGATGCTTAGTACGCTTGCATATCCTACAAAGAGAATTTGCAGAAAATGATCTAGCATAGCCAAGTACAGTATTTAAAGCCAAATTGTCCCCTAGAATTTGCCCCAAGGTTATTATACATATAAATGAAAGAGACCATCCTTTGTTTTTATTTCAACACCGTCATTTTCTAACTTTTTTAAAATTTCTACCAACGGAGAAAGAGATTTTATAATGTCAGATTCATTAAGGTCCCGAAATTTTATTAAACCACTGACAAAAATATTTGTTAATCTACCTTTTTGATAGTTGGGTCTAACTGGGAAGCTGTAATATATTCCAGAAATTTTTTGTTGGTATACTCGTATCTATTGTAGGATCGCTGTTAATAATGACTTCAGAAAGATCATTCTTTATTATATAATTTCTAGGATATTTAGAAAGCTTTACGTCCTCCAACTGTTTTAAAAATTTGTACTCAGTATTTACTTCTAAAAAAGGCGGAGCTATGTTTCGAATGACTTCACCTAGTACTGACTTTTCGTAATCTTTGGAAACTAAATGTTCTACTTTTTTTGAAATAGGAGTTGTAACAGATTGCGTGATTTGTTGTTGTATTTCTATAATACTTTTTCGAGAGAATGTGGTATTTGAAGTTTAACTGAAAATGGCAGCATTGATTTCCGAAATTTCGTAATAAGGTCTGTAAGAGATTCTTGTTTTACCGAAGATGAAGCAGTAATGCACACAATTGAAAGTTACTACAATGGCTTAGTTCGTTATCATTATTTGTGGCTAAAATGGATAGCAAATTTTCTTGTTTACCCATATGTTGTTTGAAAGCATGAATGTTATGAAATTGTTGTTTGCATTTATTTTGGCTGCATTTGAATTTGTAAATTGATGGAACACCGTGTAGAAATTTCAAGTGCTCAATTAGTTTTTTGGATGTCATGAAAAAATTCTCCAAAAGAAGCATAAAAGGTTGGACATGGCTTTCGAATTTTAATTGAAATTGAGCTTACTTACTAAATTTGACACAGTGGAAAATGTTTCAGACTTTAAACCAAAAAAATAATGCTCAATGAATACCCAAGCCAATTTGCTGCGTTGGGAATAATAGACTTTGTACACAAAGCATAGTTTCACTATAATATCAATGCAGCTTATAAAAAAACTACACTTTTACCTAATTCCATCGAAGAATAAAAAAAACTCTGTGATAGTTTCAATTGTGTGCCTAACAGCAATTACCCTTGGTTGAAGCTTTTCTTTCCTCTCCAAAAACTCTCGCCTAAGCTTTTCTATTCTTGGAATCATATAATTAATTTTATTGATATGAAGCACAATGTCTGATTGTGCGTCAGCTATAGTAGGCTTATACCCTTTACTGACTCGAACAGGCTGGAACCATTCTTTTAATAACGCGGTCAAATTGCCACTGTGTGGCTGCATTTGAGAAGTCCTGATCACACTGGTCTCCTTCCAGTAACTTACGACTGTTGGCCATGGGGAACAGTTATGTTAGAGCCAGCATTTTTTTTCTGAAAATTGCTCTGAAATATAATTTGACTATAAACATTATTTTCAAAAGAATTGATTTATTGTTACCGCTAGTTAAGTCATCAGTGAACTTGTTCATTTCAAATATTGGCCGGGTATCTCCAGTCTTATTCTCATGCTCATACATCAGCGAGAAAATAATTTTCCTGTTGGGGTTTTCTTGCCACGTTTACATGGCAAAAAAATATGTTTCCTGATATAAATAACATATTGAAATTATGCTCTGCGGTAATACATGTATTTACTTTACAATACCGAATTTTCCGTAGGAAATGTTTCAACAATTGCTTGAGCCCAATCCTGCATATCCTTATATGACATTTTCACTTTTCTTCCAATGAAACTGTCAACAATGCAATGAGTCAAGTCCCGTTGTCTTTTGTGGTCCAAATGATTGCATTGTACATAGTACGATAAAATCAGTTGACCCTTCACCGTAGATTTTAAAAGGCTCAGAAAATTACACTGGTGTGGAAAAGATGAAGCCTCTAATGACTCAGAGGGCCGCAAAACTGGCGAGCAAGAGTTTCGAATTGAAGTGGCGTTACTCAAACTATTTGAAATCTTTTCGAGCCAGTCTAAAATTTTGCCAGTGGTAGTTACTGACAAAGTATCTTGATCGCAAAGGAATGGTTTTCCCTATGCATCATATAACAAATAGAAAGTAAATAAAGAACTATCTCAATTTATATTAATAAAGCTTACAATTTGTGTTCTCCATTGCCTCAATCCAGCTTTAAATTTTACGCGATCGCCAAAATAGCCAAGGCTCTCTATTCCAATGAAGAAAGTGTTGATGGCCTCCATTTCCATTTTCTCAAGGACTTCAGACGAGTTTAAACCGTAAGCTTTTAATAAAGAGCATACTGACTCACTCAAGCTCCAATCCCGGAAAACTATCTGAATACTTTCAATTTCTTGATTGTTCCACACTAAAGGGGGCACATTCAATACTTCTCCGTCAAACGGCACTCCGTCACTAAATTACATTCACTTAAGTTCATGTTTTGTGCCATTGGATCAAAAATTTAAACACTTGAACAACAAATTACAATAAACTGTTAAATTTAATGCAAAACATCCTTCGGACCACAGCCAAAAACTCTAGGACGCACGTGAATGACGAAATAACGTTTTGCATAAATTTATTGCATCCATATGAAATGCAACTCGCCTATGAAAAGCGGCGATTTAAAAGACAATCGTATGCTTTAACAGATACACCTTTTTAATTTAAAGGGTTGTCTTTATGGTTTTATGTGGCCACATTTCATACTTGAAATTCATAGAAAATATATATAGTATACTTGATAACGTAGCCCAACAATATGGGTATAATATGATTTGATGTGTTTTGAAACACATAGTTTAAAAGTAAGGCTTATAGTTTCATAAATGCAGTCTTCTTAATTTAAAGGGTTGTCCTTACAATTTTAATCACCACTATTTTATTCGTTGAATGCATGGAAAACATGTATTATCTACTTAATGTAGTGGCCAAACGATACGACCGACATATAATTTGATGTATTTTATATGCGAAGACATTTTAGACTAAAAAGATTATTATATGAAAATTTTAAGATGTTTTTTCTTATAATTTTGTTATGATTTCTGCATGAAAAAAACATATTATTTACTACAATCAAGCAGAATGTAGTAAATCTCAATAAGGCATTCTCATTAATTTTACCTCGAACTTTTTCTCTCTGTGTACTTTGAAGATATTGAAAATAAAACAAAGCTCATAGCACAGTCGAGGGAAAATACCTCAAGTACACAAAATATCACACTTGGCGAATACGGTATTGAAAATGTTAGCGAATTTGTGTATTTAGGCGCTAAAATAACGAAAACGGGTAATGAAAGAGACGAAATACCCCGAAGAATACAGCTCGCAAATAAAATATTTTATTTAGGTTTGACGATCTTGAAGAGCAGCTGCATACACAGGAAAACAAAGCTCCAAGTATACAAATCTGTGATAAGACCTGTTTTATGCTATGGGAGTGAAACATGGACCCTAACCCAAGCATCCGCAAATGTATTAAACGCCATTGAGAGACGGATCCTGAGGCGAATAATCGGAGCAAAGCTTGACGGGGACCAATGGTGAATTTGATACAACCATGAGCTGTATGAAATTTTTGACGAACCAGAGGTCTCAACGATTGTAAGACTGCGGAAGCTGCAATTGACTGGCCACATGAATCGTCTGGACAAACAACCGATACCCAAAAAGGTATTCCTTTTGAGAAATGAAGGCCGCAGGCCAGTGGGGATACCGAGGAAACACCGGCCTGACTCGGTCGACGAAGGCAGTGCATTGCTGCTCGGATTTCAAATTTGGAGGACGCTGTCAATGGACCGAGACAGTTGGAGGCGCTATTTGCAGGAAGCGAAGGCTCGGCAGGGGCTGTAGTGCTAAGAAGGTGAAGATGAAAATATTATAGAAGAGTATCAGGGATGCTTCCGGAGTGGATAATCTACAATAGACCAAATATTTTCAGTAAGCAGGTGCTCAAAAAGTGTTGGGAATAAAATATCGATGTACACCAACTCTTGGTAGATTTCAAGCAAGCATACGACAGTATCGACAGGTATGCGGTGTTCAAAATAATGCTTGACTTTGATGTCTCAACAAAACTAGTCCGCATGGTCAGGGTCACGACGCTAAATACACAGCCCCAGGCCAAGGTAAACGGTGAACTAACGGACAGCTTTAAAACGGATCAGGCTTAAAACAAGGGGATCGACTTGTCCGAATGCTCTTCAATATTGCGCGGGTACACTAAGTTCAAGTCTACGCTATTGGTAACGTATGCTTATGATGTCAATATTATGGCAAGTTCAATCTTAGATGCCAAGGGAACATTCCTGAGCATAGGATCTGAAGTAAACCGAATTGGCCTACGAGTTAATGAAATTAAAACTAAATTCATGAAAGTAAAAACAAATTTTTTCTCCTTATACATGGTTTTATTTTTATAAATCCAAACTATTGTTTCGACATCTATTTGATGTCTTCTTCAGTGGAACTACTATTTTCCTTTTATTCCAAATCTATTTATACATGCCGCTTTTTACTTTCTTCGTTTTATGGCTAATTTTTTAGGCTTACGGGATTTTTTTTAACTACCTTTAAATTCTTGTGACTAGTTACAGAATTACTTTTATTGTCTTTTCTTACGACTAATTACAGATTTTTTCTTATTATCTTTTGTTAATTGGTTAAATTATTGTCTTTAAAAGTCTTGAATATCCGTTTCCCAGCTCGTTGTTCATTCGCTCCTCCTCAGGTACTTTGGCTATAAAAAGGCTTTTGTATGCGTCCAATTGGTTTCATTTCCTAACCTGCTTAATGCATTTTGCATCTTCCTTGCATATTTTGTGTCCTTCGCTGACGATATGTTTTGCTACCGAAGACTTCACATCCTGCCGGTTTGTTTTCATTGCAATTTCCGCTTCTCGTAGATGCTCCTTAGTTCTCGTTGATACCGGTCTAATTTTTTGCCCTACATACACCAAATTGTATTCTGAGCACTTTATTTCGTAGATTCCACTCGTTTCCTCGTCGAACATCGGGCTCTTTTGTAACCCAAGCATTGTTTTTATCTTTAGCTTTTGACTGCTGATTGCTGCTTTAGCTCCGACCTTTTCTAATAGCTTCTGCTTCTTTTTTAGGGTTTTGTACTAAAATACAAAACCCTATTGCAATCACGACCTGTGTCCGTCTGTCCGTCCGTCCGTCCGTCCGTCCGTCCGTCCGTCCGTCCGTCCGTCTGTATGTCACAGCACTTTTTCTCCGAAACTATAGAGGCTACAGCCATGAAACTTTGTGAAAAGGTCAGAAGTGATGACCTCTTGAAACTTCAATGGTGGGACAAATTTTCAAAGGGGTTTAAGGGGGGGTCTCCCCATATAGGGAAGTGACCCCCCAAAAAAAAATTTTCACCATTGGTAGTCGAGTAGGGTGTCATTGGAAAGGTCTTAACGAGATCTTTTCAAAACAAGTCTTAAAATTGCCTTACAAGTACCGAGGGGGGCAGGGGAAGGGGAAATGTACGAACTTTTCGCGTAGCCCCCCCTCGCGATTGGACACCTTCCATCCGAAAAATCTGAAAAAAATCATGGATGTAGGCCTTAATTAGTACAACAACAACAAATACATGAGAAGTCGAAATTCACTCAACTTTGTTAGTAATAGTATGATTTATTGATTTTATGTTTTTTTGAATAAAATCTAGACGGTACCCTTAAATTCATTAAAATTTAGCACACAGATGACTATTTATAGGATTGATCTTTTTTGAAAGTTTCATAAAGATCGAATAATGTTTAACGAAGTTATAGCGATTTGAATTTTCCTGCACTATGGAGCCATATGCGCTATGGAGCCATATGCGCTTTTTACCGACTTAGAAACTACAGCTTTGCTAGGATTCGCATGAAAATTTCAGGAATGATAGGTATCATGAAGATGAGTATATACAATTGAAACAAGTCGGAAAGGCAGGAGAGAGCTCCTAGCAAAAGGGCTTTGTAACCATTCTAAGATTCTAAAAAACAGGCCATGAATCAATGATTACAGTACAGAGGAGTGGCCCCTGAAAAAAAATTTAATGAAAGGTAGCCGATATGAGTATCAACTGAAAGTTCTCTATGAGAGCTTTTCAAAACAGTTCTTAAACAGGCAGTTTTTGCATCTGTGGGGCAGAGGGGGGGGAAGCATGAAAAATGTGTTTCGTCCCTCGCGAATGGACACCCGTGATCTTAAAAAATCTGAAATAATTATCAAGGGAGATATTTGTGGGTATAACTATAACAAATACCTCAGAAGTCAAAATTCTTTCAACTTTGCTAATAATAGTATGATCCTCGAACATGACATGTTTCTTGATTTTATTCGTTACTGGTTACTGCATTTTGTAAGTTGAGTACAAAACCCTTCTGACATGAGCATAGGTCTGTCTACCCAACTTGTTTGTTCTTTGTTATTCAGGGGTAGTTACTTCAAGATAACTTTGGGAATCGGGATGGGTAAAACGCTTTCACCACTGCTGAGCGAAATATTTATCTCGTCAATTGAGGAAAAAATGGAAGAACGAGGACTAATGCCAAGGTTATGGACGCGATGTGTAGATGACACGCTGGCCATAGTCAAGAAAGAAAAGCTCCAGGAAACATTTGAAGCTCTAAACAACTTGTATCGAAACATAAAATTTACAATGGAGATGGGGAAGAACGGCGAAATACCTTTTTTGGGTTTTAAGATAATCAGGAACGGAGTATTATTGAATTTGATATCTACAGGAAAGCAACACACACACAAATGGCAATCATCAGTCTTTCTAACCATACGTACTCACAAAAAATGGTGGCATACAACTCAATGATATACAGGATGCTATCAATACCATTGACGAGCGAACGAAAAACGAACGAAAGGAAGTACATACTGGAGACAGCAAAAATCAACGGGTTCAGCGTAGAAATTATCACAAGAGGAACGATGAAATTAGAAATGAAACTAAAAACGCAAAGCATGACAACACTACAAGTGAGCGACAACTGCACGAACCCAATAAGATATGCGGCAATCAGCAGTCAAAAGCTAAAGATAAAAACAATGCTTGAATTACAAAAGGACCCGATGTTTGACAAGGAAAAGACGGAATCTAGGAAATAAAGCACCCAGAATGCACAATGGTATATGTAGGGCAAACAATGAGAGCGATATCAACGAGAACTAAGAAGCATCTACGAGAACCAGAAATTACAATAAAAACAAACCAGAAGGATGTGAATTCATCGGTAGCAGAACATATCGTCAGCGAAGGACACAAAATATGCTAGGAAGATGCAAAATGCATTAAGCAGGTTAGGAAATAAAACCAATTGGACGCATATGCCTTTTTATAGTCAGAGTACCTGAGGAGAAGCGAATGTACCACGATCTTTTCTTTTTTTCTTTTCTTTTCGTAGCACTACAGCCCCTTTCAGGCCTTCACTTAGAGATAGTTATAGTATCTCATTGTCATGATCGAATCTATCGACACTCCACAAGGTGATATGATCATTATCATGCTTTGGCCATGTGTCCGTGCACTCAGCTGCCATACGTTCTGATTTTAAACCAGCACGTATCATAACTGAACGGGCTTATAGTCCCTCCGAAAAATTACTGGAACTAAATTTCGTTGACGCCAACGAAACTCGAACCAGAATCCTTCGGCTTACGGGCTTAGTGCTCTAACCATTAGATCACCACCATCTGGGAAACAGATATTCGAGACATTCACAGACAATAATTTAACCAAGTAACAAAAGATAATAAGAAAAATCTGTAATTAGTCGTAATAAAAGATAATAAAAGTAATCCTGTAATTAGTCATAAGAATTTGAAGGTAATAAAAGAACAAAATCCTGTAAGCCTAAAAAGGTAGCCATAAAACGAAGAAAGTTAAAAGCAACATGTACAAATAAATTTGGAATAAAAGGAAAATAGTAGTTCCACTGAAGAAGACATCAAATAGATGTCGAAACAATAGTTTGGATTTATAAAAATAAATAACCGTGCATAAGGAAAAAAAATTTGTTGTTTTTACTTTTATGGTACACACGAGTTAAGTATTCGGTGAAAGAATATTTTTTTAATTCATGACTCAAACGAGGAAGAAAACTCCAGTTGGACATAATCTGACCGTAGGCGACTACAACCTTGAGAGTGTGGATAATTTTGTGTATCTTGAGGCCAACCTGAATAGAAAAGGCACCTAAAAGGACGAGATTGGGCACCACATAAACGCTGTGAATAAAGCCCAGCAATCCGTACTTCCCATTCTAAGATCTAGAGTTGTGCACAGGAAAATAAACTCCACATTTACAAAACATTGCTCAAACCCGTGCTCTTACATGGAAGTGAAACATAGACCCTGGCAAGCGAGTCCAAAAAGGGAGCCGACGTATTTGAACGCAAAATGGTCCAGAAAATTGACTGCCCAGTGAAACAAGGAATGGAGTGAAGACTACGTTACAACGATGAGTTGTAAGAAATTTGTTGACCAGTCACCTGTTTTCCATTACGTAAAGTTACATAAATTGCAATGGGTGGGCCATGTAGAAAGAATGGAAGAAAACCGGCCGCCCAAACGAATATTGATGGGTAGAGCGTTAGGTAGACGTCCAGCAGGTAGACCGAGGACTCAATGAGAAGACACGATGGAAGCTGACAGCTGATCTTTGTTGGGAGTAAACAATGGGCGGACAAGGCCGCGGGACTGTGATGATTGGAGGAAATTCATCCTGGAGACCAAGGCCCAGTTTTGGTTGTCGCGCTTTAGATGATGTAACTTACAGGATAAGAGGGTACTTTTTTCTTTACTTAAAAATATTGTTTAAATTTTGTAAACTTGAAACATGTCAGGAAGTGATTTTTGACTGCAAATAATTTGATATCTTTGTGACTGTTTTCTTCAGCTTCCTTGGTCAACAAGCGGCCAGTTGAGAGGAGGTGCATTGTGTATTATGTAAATGAGGTGTTTTGCACTTTAACCCTTTCAGCTTTATTATTACGCCATTTTCGTTGATATACTAAGAGTTTTTCCATCAGATCCAGTTTCCGTAAAAAGTGGATAAATTTTGTTGGCTCTAGGTATCCAATATGGTGTCTACTGGGCAATTAGTTCCTAGACTGTCTTTTCTCTGGGGATGAGGTCTATAGTACGTTAGAAGAAACAATGGTGTTGCCTATACTTACCACTCTCCCTGCGAACCATTTTCTTAAGTTATTCCCCGAGCTTACAATGCTCCTTAAGATATCCTAGAAAGATCATAAGTTCATTCTTTCCTAGTTTGATTGACGCTTTTTTGTTTCTCTTCATAGACGTTAAGGAACTATGCAAAACTTGTCTAGAGTTTATCACGTTCCCCAGTTTCTAGTTCCTTCAGCTGTCTTTAAGCGAAGTGCTCTTTTTGACTGCACAGAAAGGTTTCGGACGGACAAATGCAGTCCTTGATCCTCCCCTCGCAAAGAGGTCTGCTTGTTCGTTTAAATACCAATACTGCGTGCTTTGCTACGCAGTATAGCGTAACCTTGTCATTCTCATCTAATTGATTGAGTTTTGCATTTACAAAGCTCTTGTGCCATTTTCAATGTTATTATGATCATTCTGGGGCTTTAGCAGCTGCTTGGTTGTTAGTCAAGATGGCTATCGTTTTGCTCTTATATGCCTTGTTTATGCATCGCTTTGCGCTTACTCCAATGTCCTTCACCAATGCTCGGTTTTATTCCCAGTGGTTCACAAAGTAGCTTTAAATATGTCTGTGCACCACCACATTGGATGCGATCCTATAAAGTGCGCACTGGATTCAGAGCTCCAATCCTCTTGTTGCTAAGCTTAGTACAGAAGATTTCGTTAAAGCTGAATTGAGTAACCATGCCATAAATTCCAGAGCCTCTATCCTTTTCATGACAGAATATCCGGATCATAGTGGATAAAGATTTCGGTTCTAACACTAACTGGAAAGGTGATAAATTTGATACGGTTTTGAGTACTGCGGCAGGGGATGACCCGTTTGTTTCCGTGGTGCTGACATTGGCCAGATGTTGCACCTAATTCAGTGCTTGCCGCATTGTGCCCTCTTAAATCATGTATGCCCAAGCGACAGCCCCATAAGTAATGATTGGTCCCACTATCTTGGTATACATCCAGTGCAGTATTGTTGGACTACAGCATCTAGCCTTGCTTGCCGTATTCTTGCCCTTCCTCACAACTCTGTGCTATGTCAATATGTTGGTTTCACTCGAGTTTACTATCCAGATGAATCCAAGATACTTAATTTCACTTTTGAACTCCAACTCCATTAAATTGTATGAAGTTCCCACTTCTTTGTAAAAAGCACCAGCGTGGTTTCATACACCAATTGCTGACTTATTGTAGTGCTCCCTGTATGATTTAATACTGTGTTCCTTCGTAGTTTCTTCGGATTGAAATGGCAATATCATCCGCATACGCGTAATATATTATGCCTATTTTATATAATCTTTTCAGATTACCGTCAGCCATAAACATGTCAACAATAAAGGTGATGAAAGCCTTGCTTGAGGATAACCTCTTGTCGTATGCATATATAATATCGTATATATAGTAAGTTTGTAAGTAGTTAAATATTCGCTAAATAGCGTGATGTTAAGATGCAGAGTTTTAAATAATCTGCGGCTTGGTCCTGGAAAGGGACCTGGCGCTCGGCACTGTGGCAGTCCCAATCGGAAGTTGACAAGTGTTGGGTCTCTATCTGGGAACCACCGTTAGACTTCGCACCCCGTACATTCATTGAAGTTTCTCCCGACATTCGTGTAAATGAGATTCCAACCGAAGTAACAATTTTGAGTTTTTCCTTTCCTCAAAACACAATTATAAGTCTGCTTTGTATATACGGGCACATTTTTTCACAGCAAATATAATTATTTCATTGGATACAGAAATGAACGTAAATATAACGTGGAACTTTGGAGTGGCCTTCATTGTGGATAGGGAGTTCAAATCGCACGTTATTGATTTTAAGGCAGTCAATGAACGGTTGTGTGCAATCCGTATAAAAGCGAAAACCTGGCTGATTAATGTTGACGCCCTGACCGAAGAAAAGGACGAAGAAACAAAGGAAACTTTTTACAATCACCTGGAAAGACTGGTCGACTCATTGCCCACAATCGACACAAAAATTACTCTGGGTGATTTCAACCCTAAGGTTGGCAATAAGCTATCTCATCAGGGAACGGCTGGAGGATATAGCCTCCACGATAAAACAAATGACAACGGTCAGCGCCTGATTGATTTTGCATGTAGCGGAAATCTAGTCATACGTTCGACTTGCTTCCAAGATCGATGCATTCATATAATGACCTGGGTATCACCAGATGGACACACACAACACCAGATCGATCATGTTCTGAGCCAACAACGTTAGGTTTCGAGCATATTTGACGTCCGTACATACCGAGGAGCCGATTGTAACTCAGATCATTACTTGATCAAATTAACCTATTGGTGTCATATGTCAAAGGCATATTCAGCGAAGACCAGCCCGCTCCAAAAATTTGACAACGAAAGGCTCCAAACGGCGTCTGTGGCCAAACATTTCACGGATACCCTCGACAACCAGCTGGCTCCCATCTTATCAGACCCATCGTTAAAGACGAGCAACGAGCTATGGATGGAAGTGAAAACGGCCATCAGGACCGTGGCAGAACAGACGATCGGACATCAAGCCTGGCGCAACAGGAATGATTGGTTCGATGATGAGTGCCAGAATGCGTTAGATAAAAAGAATCAGGCGTACAAAGAATACGTAGGTAGAAAAACCAGGACGAAGAGAGAACACCATGAAAATCTCAGAAGAGTAGCGAATAAGATAATAAGGATTAAGAAAAGAAAATACTATGATGACCAATTGAGAAATAAAGATGTTAGTTTAGCGAGCAACAACAAAAGACAAGCATACAAAGTAGTGAAAAGCCTGAAATGTGGTTATCAGCCCAATATCACGCTCTGTTGTGATGACCTCGGCAATATCATCGCTGATGAAATCAAGATTAAGGAAAGATGGGCATCATATTTTGAGAACCTCCTTAATCCTCCGCACAGCTCCAGAACATTGGAGCCTGTAAATGCCTGCGGAGAGCTTCCATTGGCCCCACCAACTCTGGATGAAGTTTTTTCCATCATCAAAACCCAAAAGAATAATAAAACGCCGGGCATTGATAAGATTCCAGTGGAGCTCATCAAATATGGTGGCAGTATTGTTCATCAAGCTATTCACAAAGTCATCCAGTACATTTTGCAACAAGAACATATGCCGAAAGAGTGGAGCCAATCAATTATATTCCGTATCCACAAAAAAGGTGACAAGCTACAGTGCGAAAATTATAGAGGCATATCACTACTTTGTACGGCGTACAAAATATTTCCTAAAATCTCAGAAAATAAAATTGGATCATGCACCAACAGTATTATTGGGGAGTAGCAAGATGGTTTAACGTCAGGTAGATCAACAACACATTAATTGTTCAAAGCCAAGCAGGTACTTGAAAAATGCTGGGAGTTCAACATAGACGAACGCCAAATTTTCGTTGACTTCAAGCAAGCATACGACAGTATTGATCGTAACGCACTTTACCAAATAATGCTTGGTTTTGGCATCCCAGCCAAATTAGTCCGTCTTAATAAAATGACAATGACGTCGACAACCTTCCAAGTCCGCATCAATAACCAGGTCACCGATGCCTTTAACACAAATATCGGACTAAAACAGGGAGATGGGCTGGCCCCATTGCTATTCAATTTGGTTCTGGAATACAACATAAGGAAGCTACCTGTCGAAACGCGAGGTACTATACAAGTGCAGCCAAGTAGTGCCCTATGCGGACAACATCAACATTCTGTCACAGTCATTAACAACTACCAAAGAACTCTTCCTGTAACTTGACAGCGAAGCATTACTAGTAGGGCTACATGTCAGCGAATATAAAACAAAGTTCATGACGCAGTCGAGGAAAAATACCTCAAATACACAAAATACCACATATAGAGAATGTTAGCAAATTTGTGTATTTAGGCACCAAAATAACGAAAACGGGCAATGAAAGAGACGAAAAACGCCGAAGAATACAGCTCGCAAATTAAATATTCTATTCAGTATTGGCAATTTTGAAGACCAGCTGCATACACAGGAAAACAAAGCTCCAAGTATACAAATCTGTGATAAGACCTGTGTTATGCTATGGGTGTGAAACATGGACCCTAACCCAACATCCAAAAATATGTTGAACGCCTTTGAGCGAAGCTTGACGGGGACCAATGGCGAATTCGGTACAACCATGAGCTGTATGAAATTTTTGACGAACCGGAGGGCTCAAGGGTTGTACGACTGCGGAAGCTGCAATGGGCTGCACAAATGAAGCGTATGGATGAACAACGGATACCCAAGAAGGTATTCATTGGGAGAACTGAAGGCCGGCGGCCAGTGGGGAAACAGAGGAAGCGCTGGTCTGGCTCAGTAGACGAAGACAGTTCATCGCTGCTTGGATTTCGGAATGGGAAGACGCGGTCAACGGACCGAGACAGTTGGAGGCGCTGTTTGCAGGAAGCGAAAGCCCGAAAGCGGCTGTAGTGCTAAGAAGAAGAAGAAGCATAACGTGGAATTATATAAGGAGTTACTGTTAGACATTGTGTGGATAACAAAATATTGCTACCTTTAGAGTTGTTTGGAATTATTGATGTTGTTTCGTGATGAGAAAAATATATCTACTACTTTATCTACTCCTTCTTAAGTTTTGTGTCATTGAAATAATACAAATAGATGAACAGGATAAGGGAACGAATGAAAGAAAGCCAAAGATATGTGCTTGTAAGTTAAGTGAAATATTGATTAAATAATAATTTGAGAGAGTGAGAGGAAAGTTGGTATGCGAGTAAATATTTTGAGCTATAGAGAATTAATAACAAATTAAAATGAGAACTATTAGAAACGTGAAATTAATTTAAATAATTCTATCGCTTAAAGATAAAGCAATGCAAATAAACTGACCGAGTGTACAGAAAGTCTTTCTTAAATAGAACATATACGAGTATATTCAACAAATTCATAATTCAAGATCTCAGAAAGTTGTTTTGAAACGTAGGATGATTGCAGAGCCAAGCTGGTAGGAGAACTTTCCTGCCTACTTAATTTAGTTCTACCTCGATTTAAGGTGTATATGGTCGTATGAGCCACGTTGTTGATATTCAGACGACATTTTTTGATTTATTGAGAAGACAGATGAACAATCAAAGCCAACTCTCATAGGATTTTTTAACAGCTTAACATATTTTTGAAAAAACATCAAAATGATAAATTATTGTCTGTGGAGTTTCTTATGTACATCACAAAAATTTGTTACAATCAAAGTGTAAATTCAGTAAAACATTTTACTAATCAACATGGAACATGCTATACTAATCAATTTAGTCTACAAGAACAACATTTTCAAATTGCTTCAACATAAATTCCCATTTCTGTGTAAAAGGATCAAAGGAACATGCTTTTAACCATTCAGCATATCCCCAGCGGATATGTCTCCATGTAAAGCATTTTATAAATGAAACAGGATGAAGCAAGCAAACGCGTCCTGATCTTGGTTCTGGGCATGTACGTGACTTCACAATTGAAGTAACTTGGTCCATTGTCTTTTTGTAAGGAAAACTTGTCGTCGACTTGCAACGTTTCATATGACATAGTACAAAGGACACGTTTTAGTTGAATACCATTGCGCGGAGAGCAGCGAAAATACAATGGAAGTAAAGTGTGAAACAATGGTAATCAGAAGGGAACCTACAGGACGTTGGAAATAATATCTTTAGCCGGGGTGGTTGCGGATGTGAAATATGTATTCCATTTCACTTGCATTGCTCTGGAAGAAGAATGGGAAAATTTGAAATGTATGTATGTGAAACAGGTTGAAGGAAATCTCATTCTTAACACCCGCATTCGAATGGTTAATGCTTCCTCAAAGATAATATCACAAGCGAATTAGTTTATTCTCAGGGACAAGCCCCTGGGATTCATATTGATGGATTAAATGGCCTAATGGCCCACTGAATGATTGGGAACGATTTTTGGGAGAAAATATTGGAATGTGTAGGTATCTATTGTATATGGTTTAAGAAAATACTGCAACTGTTAGATTTCAAATTAGCTATCGACCTCTTCAACAAAACTATTTCACGTGTTAGAGCAATCGCATTCTACAGAAATGAAATTATTGCAAATGGAAAATAAAAAATTTTTCTTAACTAGTTTTTGACTTTGAAAGTGGCAGCCAATCAAATAATTATTTGCTTTTTAGGGCTTTGTAAAAATTTTTTTTACAAAGACCTACTAGTTTCGCGACATGTCTGTCCGTGCGTCACAGCTAGTTTCCTCCGAAACTATAGAAGCTAGAATGTTCAAACTTCGTGAAAAGGTCAGAAGTGTAGTCTCTCAAAAGTTAAGGTCTTACCAAAAATTTAAAATACTTTTAAGGGGGTCCCCCTTATAACGAATTAATGGCGGCTGAAATGGCGGCTGCACTGTGCTTTTGAAAGAAACGGTGCATCTTTTGCATAAATTTGAACGATTTTATATCCTAGTATTAGATGAATAGTTCACGCTATTAGAAAACTTGCTTCTAACCCTAGTTTACAAAGACCTTCTGGTAGGAGCACTCTCCTGCTTACTCAACTTGCTTAAACTAAGAGTGTCTCCGAGAAATTTGTCGTTCCAGCTAACCGCCTCGCTGGAATGTTTTTAAGACGCAAAAAGTTTGTATTGTACATTTTAATGATGGTATATTTAGGATATCATTTCGATGCCACCAATGACAGTGATATCTAAGCACAAGCAGACTGAAGTTGTAGATTGCATTTTGAGATGGATGTAATTCATTTATGTAGCGTTTCGATTGCCTTATGAGTGTTATACACCACTGCTATGAAGCTAATTTTTTCGCACTGGGAATGCTCACATAACCATCGCTACTAGTAATTAATTGAAAACAAACAACACGTTGGATTATAAAACCGAAATATCACAAATGCCAGCAACTATTTAAGCCACAAAGAAAACTCAATTTAATTAAAAGTCATGAGTTGAGCGGATTGCAAATTGATAGATTGTAACTTTAATAATTAATAGTTCAATGTAATAATAGAAATTAGTCAGGTCAGTGTCTCTCCTTGAAACATCAGCAACCTGCCGCCAGTGAGCTCTATTTCACCAGCCACAACGTCGCCAGTAATGATCTATGATGATAGTGAACCAGCACCCTCTCAATCACTAGCTAGATCCCCGCCTCTTATCCTCAACGCCAAGTACTCACTGCATCCGCATTAACGACAGTAAAACAAACAACATCGCCACGTACACAAATATTAAATCAAGGAAATAAATAAACGCTGGAATTGGGTGACAGTGGAGACTGACCAATAAACTTCAATTGAAGTGGTTTGAGCCCGAGGTAACCTCAGCTAATTATTCTTCGCTACCTTATGAAAAGCTCTACTGTAATGGAAGCAACTTTTGCCAGCCGGCAACATCTGCAATGCAAAAGCATGTGGCGTGGTAATAAAAGCAAAGAGGAACCAACGGTTCCCTCTCTTGTATCTAGTTTTGCTGGACTAAGCAGATCGTGGGAGAAGTATTTTCACCAAGGCATTATCAGTGGAATTATTTTCACAAATACATCATAAAAAGAATCATCTTTACAAAAACAGAGAGTCAATTTCACACAGACTTCACGGGAAGAAACATTTTCATAAAGACATCTTGGGAAGAATCATTTTCACAAAGGCAATATGGGAAAAATCATTTTCACAAAGACACCATGGGAAGAATTTTTTTGGTAACGCCATCCAAAGGAGAGTAAAGGCGCCCCTAAGAACAGATATTTTACCAGGTTATTTATTTCAATATTAGATTGGAACAGATACAGGAGTTGATGTATTATTTATATAGATTATATTTTATATATTTCCTTAAACAAAAGAAAAATATTTTAATTCCAGTCATAGTGTTTCTTTTTTAGGGTTTTGTGCTAAAATACAAAACCTGTTGCATGTCTGTATGTCACGGCACTTTTTCTCCGAAACTATAAAAGCTACAGCCATAAAACTTTGTGCTAAGGTCAGAAGTGGTGACTTCTTGAAAGTTTTGAGGTGGAAATTTTTTTCAAGGGGGCATAAGGAGGGTCTCCCCATATAGGGGGATGACCCTCCAAAAACACATACATCATTGGTAGTCGAGTAGGGTGTCGTTGGAAAGGTCTCGATAAGATCTTTTCAAATCAAGTCATAAAATTGCTGTGTCGATACCGTGGGGGGCAAGAGAAGGGGAAATGTACCAACTTTTCGCGCAGCCACCCTTTACGATTGGACACCTTTCATCCGAAAAATCTGAAAAAAATCATGAATGTAAGCCTTAATGAGTAAAACAACAAATACGTGAGAAGTCGAAATTCACTCAACTTTGTTAGTAATAGTATGATTTATCAATCTTATGTTTTCTTGAATAAAATCTTGACGGTAGCCTTAGATTCAACCAAGTTCGATACAAAAACCTGACCTGTCCTGAAAGTTTCATAATGATCAAATGGTATTTAAAAAAGTTATAGCGGTTTGAATTTTCCTGTATTGCTATGGAGCAATATGCGCTGTATTACTATGGAAACATATGGCTATGGAACAACATGCGCTTTTTACCGACTCAGACACTAAGGTTCCTAACAGAAGGGCTTTGTAACCACTCCAGGCTTCGAAAAAAAATTTCTTATGTCATGAATCGATGATTACCGTACAGGGGAGTGGCCCCCGAAAAAAAATCACCAAAGGTAGCCGATATGAGTATCAAATGAAAGGTCTTTATGAGAGCTTTTTAAAACAGTCCTTAAACTGACAGTTTTTGCTTCATTAGGGGCACGATAAATGTGTTTCCCCCCTCGAGATTGGACCCCTGTGATCTAAAAAATCTGTAAAGATATTATTAAGGGTGATATTTATGTATACAGCGATAAAAAATACCTCAGAAGTCAAAATTCGTTCAACTTTGTTAATAATAGTATGATCTTCAAATTTCACATTTTCTCCAATAAAATCGTATGAATGCCTTTAAACCCAACCTTACACAAGGTCCTGATACTCTGTAAGTTTGATGAAATTCATATTATATTCACGGAAGTTATATCTATTTGAAATTTCTCCAATTACAACAAATATAATACATTATTTTAGTATTTTATGGACTTTCCATCGAACCAGACACTTTTGATTTGATCTTGTAAAATTTCCAGATCAGATGGATGAAGTGCCTTTGGGATTTCATGATTTGAGTGATTTTTGTTAGTTGAATATGAAGTAACAATGGATTTTCTTTTAAACGAGCAAATTCCTTTGACATGTTTCTTGATATTATTCGTTGCTGGTGATTGAATTTTATAAGTTGAGTACAAAACCCTTCTGACATGAGCGTAGGTCTGTCTACCCAACTTGTTTGAATATGGTATTCACATTAGTGGGACTCATTTGCTATGAGAGTACTGATTTTACTGACTCAACCTTTTTTATTGACGCTAGCTGAATAAGGATTGAGGGCGTTTGCAAAACAAAGTGCGTGGGGGAACGGGAGGCAAGACGGGGTAGCGGGCAAGACGGAGCAACGCGTTTTAACGGCCACACAAATGATCAACCCCAGTCGCTTTGGCTTACAATGATGCGCCGTCATGTTGCTCATCAGTCAGCGCAGTGACCGGCTTATAAGTGCACGCGTTTTTGCTTTGGTGCCAGAAACTCGGTTTTTGTCAAGTTAGTTGTGATTTTCGCGTTATAAATCGATTGTGTTTTGTACCTCAATATTACTTTTCTAGAACTAAATGAAGATTACTCTTGTGTACCAGTGATTACACCAGCAGGTAAAAACGTGTTTGTGTCCATATTCTGAATTGTTCATTAAAGGCATGTTATTTTATTCAAATAAGCATTGGATGGCAAGATGGGGTATAGAGTATCCCATCTTGCCCCTCAAAGATATTAAATTATTTCCTTATGACACTTTATGCTTCTTCATAACTTCTTTGTTTTTAATCTTGTTTCAGGATGGTGAAAAATTATAGAAGAAAGTCGGAGAGGGGAAACTGGAGTGAAAAGAGTATGCAAAATGCGGTAGATGTTGTAATCGAAAGGGAAATGGGGTAGAAATTAGCAGCGAAAACATATTTTGTGGCACAAACGACCCTTTCACGAAAAGTTAAAGTAGTTCGTGCAGCCCTAGAAGATCCTACTACTACTGCAACTTCGATTAAAGTTCCTTTAGGCCCAAAAAAGCGAACATTTACTGATGATGAAAAGAAAGAGCTTTGCAACTATATAATGGATATGGAGAATCACCTTTACGGGCTAACAGCAGATGATTAGAGGGCTTTGGCGTACACTCTGGCAGTGAAAAATGGGAACCAAAATTTCTTCAACTCTGAAAGAAAAGAAGCTGGCAAAGATTGGGTGCAGCGGTTTTTAAGCAGGCATCCAGAATTGTCGTTGCAAAAACCAGAAAACACTTCAGCTACACGTGCCGCTGGGTTTAATAAACAAGCTGGTAAACAGTTTTTCAACTTTCTTGGCAACGTTTATGATGAGCATAAGCTTTCGCCAGAAAGAATTTAAAGTTGTGATGAAACAGGAGTTTCAGTGGTACCAAAAACCAAGTCAAAAATAATTGCACGAAAAGGTAGAAAACAATTGGGATCTATAACTTCTGCAAAGAGGGGTACAACAATAACTGTGGAACTATGTTTTAATGCGAGTGGTCAATACATGCCTCCAATGCTAGTGTTCCCACGAAAGAGAATAGACCCACAGTTAATGCTCAATGCTGCTACTGTAGCTTGGGGTGTTTGCGGTGATTCTGGCTGGATGACAGCTGAATTATTCCTTGGCTGGTTTAAAACGTTTGATGGATTTAGTGGGGCAACGGTTGATCGACCTGTACTGTTGTTATTAGATGGCCACAGCACCTACACACAAAACTTGGACCTCATAATGAAGCTCGTTATTATTTTATGTGTCCCCCCTCATCGACTTCAAGTTCTAAATGTAGCATTACATTAGGCCCTTGAGCACATACTACGACCAACAAATCACATTTTGGCTTCGAAGCAACCCAGAGATGATTGTAACAATCCTGCAAGTAGCAGAAATTTTTAGTAAAGACTTTATTCAGGCTTTTACTATGGCAACGGCAGTGAATGGCTTCAAGAAATGTGGCATTTGGCCATAAGATCAAACAGTTTTTTTCGACAGTGACTTTGCTCCATCGTTGACGACTGATATCCCACAAACAGACAGCTTATTCATCAATGAAGGATTGTCTTAAACAACAACAACGAACAACCGTGCTACTGCGCTAAATAGACTAATCGTTGTAAGTATGTTGTAAGTATGCGAATTGCAGTGGTTCTCTGTAAATTAAGGTAGTAGAGTGTAAGTAAGGAAAAGTGAAGTGGTTGAATCCTGGATGTGTCCTCCGCAGTTGGAGTAAGGCTTAGGATAAAATGTTGGTGAGTGTAGTGAAAGCTGCCGGGAGCTGGGTTCTCGCTTGATTGCTGACCACGTTCCCCACGTCCATCTTGCGACGAGCTTGACCGGGTCTGAAGGCCCCACCGGAGCCTCTTGAACCAGAGTTATCACACTGGCAATTTTTCCACCCCTGTATAATAACTTACTTCTAGCCCACTATCCGCGAATGTATCTTGTAGTTGGAAATAATTTATGAGCCAAGCTCAGTTTTATTAAACTCAAATCGAATGTATTTGTGTATGTGGTATTGAGTTGTAATCATAAGAAATTTAAATGATTTTAACACTATTACAAACAGTAAGACTTTCTAAAGTCTACATTACATTGGACAGCCTTAGTACCCAGTACTTGTGGAGCTTTAAAGGGGTAAAATGGTAGATTTCCATGTATTATTATTGCTCAAAAATAAAGTGAATTTTGATTTCAAAAGGTTTATTGTTCCTATCATACTCATAAGAGCTATCGATCCTCCTATTGGTTCCCGTCTAGCTTCGCTCCAAATATTCGCCTCAGGACCCGTCCCTCGAAGACGTGCAGATGGTTGGGTTATGGTCCATGTTTCACACCAATAGCATAGCATAAGCCTTATCACAGATTTGTATACATGATCATTTGGTTACTTTGTATGCAGCTTGTCTTCAAGATTGTCAAAACTGAATGAAATATTTTATTTGCGAACTGTATTATTCAGCGTATTTCATCTCTTTCATTACTAGTTTCCGTTATTTTGGTGCCCAAATGGACAACTTAACCTCATTTTCGAGATTGTATTCCAAGTGCGATATTTTGTGTAGGTATATGAGGTATTTTTCCTCAACTGCGTCATGAGCTTTGTTTCATTCTAATTCATTTGTAGCCCTGCTAGTTTTGCTTCGCTGTCAAGTTTCAGGAAAAGTTTTTTGGCGGTTTTTAACGACCGTGATAAAATATTGACATCTTCCGCATAGGCTGCATCTTGGCTTGAGTTTTACCATAACTTACCTCTTGTATCAACAGTTAGCTATCTTATGACGCATTCCAGAGCGAAATTGAATAGCAATGGGGCCAGGTCATTTCCCTGCTTTAATTCGATATTTTTGTCAAATGCATCAGACAGTTGGTTATTAATGAGGACTTGGGAGGTTGTTGAGTTTAATCTCATTTTGGTAAAATGAAGCGATTTAGCTGAGATACCGAAGCAATATGTGATACTGTATGTTACGATAAATAATGTCATATTTTTGCCAAATGACAACAAAAATCTTATGTACGTCTATGTTGAGCTCCCGGAATTTCTCAAGTACTTGCTTGACCGTAAATAATTGGTCTATTCCCAATCTACCCACTCTATAGCCAACTTGATACTACCTAATAATACTGTTAACGGTTGATCTGATTTGATTTTCTATGATAATTGATTGACTCCACTGGTTTATCATATGTTTTTGTGGCCAAATTTGCTGGATGACTTTATTGATGGCTTTCTGAACACTGCTGACATCATATTTAAAGACTTTCATTTGAATCTCATCCATACCCGGGGCTTTATTATTATTTCTTGCTATGATGGTGGAACAAGCTTCATCTCGAGCTAGTGGGGCCAGTGGCAGCTCTCCGGAGATGTCTGTAGGCTCCGATGTTCCGGAGCTATGCTGAGGATTAAGAAAGTTCTTGAAATATGATGCCCATCTTTTTTAATCCTGATGTCTTCAGGGCAGAGCGTAGTTTTGGGCGGATAGCTCGGTCTAAGTCTTTGAAGTACTTTGTATGCTTATGTGGTGTTATTGCTCGCTAGACCTTTATCTATGATTCTCAAATGGTTGTCATAGTATTTCCTTTTCTTAGTTCTAATTATCTTATTTGCTCCCTTTCTGAGATTTTCAAAATGGGCCCTCTTTGTTCTGGTTACGCCTGATTCGTTTTGTCTAATGCATTGTGGTACTCATCATCGAACCAATCATTTCTTTTGCGCCGGGCTTTTTATTCAATCATCTGTTCTGAGCATTGATTTTCATTTGCCAATCGTCATTGTACAGCTGCACATCAATAAACATTTCTTGAAAATTGCTCTAAACTATTGTAGCTTTTCTGTCTGTCGTATAAATGATCAGATCATCAGCAAATGCTACTAATAATCGCATTGGCAAGATGTTCAAATCAAAGCCGTTCAATAGCTTGTGAACGAATATTGAGAAAAGCAGAGGCGTAGTAACTGTTCGCTGTTGTAAACGATTCAAAACCTTGACGTCGCAAACCGTCGTCCGATTTCCAGCAGTTAGAACAGACGACTTCCCGTATAAAATATTGCACATCATGGTCACAAAGTGTCTTGGGAACCAGTCCTAAAGGAGTTTAAAAATGAGTCCATCTAACCACACCGTATCGAAGGCTTTCTCCATATCAATGAGACATGCTCCAACACATTCTCTGTTGTTTAGTTTCCACCAGATGACTGAGATAATTTTCGTTATCGCATGTATGATCGAATGCCTGCGACGAAAATCTAATTGGCAATTCGGCATCAACGTATAATTCTCAATGTGGGCATTTAATGCTTTGTTTGGTATCGCTTCAAACACCTTGCTGATGTTATGTAACAAGCTAATTAGTCACACCACATGATTTCTTGTTGTTTATCTGCCAAAGATTAAACACAAATCTTCATTCCTGACAAAATTATCGATAAGATTCAAGCTCGGGATGAGGTCAGATGTCAATGTTTCATTAAAATGAAGCATTGACTCACCATTCAGGCTTGATTTGAAGTCTAAAACTTTTGCTTCAACGACCTTTGAAAGTATTTGATTCCTTCGCTCAGGGTTTGGTGGATGAATCAGATTAAAATGAGTTGCAATCAAGGCAGCTTTCTGCAATCCATCACATATAATCCTGTTTGCATTTCTATCCATAGTCGTACTATCAATTTTGATTCCAGCCCTATTGACAAAATTTATCTCATCACTAGTGAGTACGACTTCAAGATTCGATACCTACACTCAAGACTTCTAGCGGAATAAGCTATTTGCTTTCATGAAAACGTCATCTGGGTCATATGGGCTAGTACCCCTAAGTTTTTCCGCTCATTCTTCAGGTGTTAGTTCAATAAAGCCAACGAGGAATGGTTGTAGTCCAAAACTCGCCGGTAAATATTGCTGACGCTTGTGAGAATAAGGCTTTTCAATTTTTCTTAAACTTACAAAATTTTTTTTTGTGGTAGGGAGATGAATGCTATTTATGCACAGAGTGTGGGACTCCCATGCGCGACTGCACTACCCACTAAACACCTCGCCTGTCAACCTGAGAACCCAGCCTGGAACCGTTTGACACATTACTTCGGGCCAGGTCTCGTTTTGTTACGCCGTGGAGTGCCTTCAAGCTGGGGAATCCCTTTCCTAGCGGGAGGGGAGGGGGGAAGAGGAATCGCCAGAAGAGCGATCCCCCAGCCCCAGCGCCCTTGGCTGCTGTGAGTCCCTTTTATTGTTTAGGACTGCCCGAGCATAATGTGCCACCTGGTTCCATTTGTCAACCGATTCGAGCATCACCGCAACTATATTATCCTCCTCCTTATTCTCTCTGTAAAGTTCCCTTCGCAGCCTGACCCATTTTTCGCACACAAAAAATGTGTGACAGGCATTGTCCTCCTCTCCTGAGCAAAACTGACAGTCGGGAGACCGTGACTTACCGATCTTGTGTACACCCGTGCCCGCTCAAAAGCTGGGTCAGATAGAAGTCAGTCTCACCATGCCTTCGATTTAGCCACGGCCTCACATCCGGGATGAGGCGCGCAGCCCACCTTCCCTTCATGCAATTCACCATAGAATGCTGCCAATCGTTGAGCGAGTGCTGTCTCTCTTCGCGGACAACTGTCTCTCTCGCATCCTCGTTTCGGCGCAGGTTAATAGCGCGGCGCTCTCTAGCAAGAAGGGTGATAGGCATCACGCTTGCAATCACTCTCACGGCCGAGTTGGAGACTGTTGGATACGAAGATGCAATTCTCAATGCTCCTCTTCTCTGTACCCGTGCCAAAGGTTTTCTGTATACCTCCTTGCTGAGAGCGTCGCCCCATGCCTCTGCTCCGTACAGTAGCACTGACCCTACAGCACTCATCAAGAGGCCTCTTCTTGATGGGCTGTGTAGTAATCTAAGAACTATGGCTCTAAAAGCAGCGCTGACACAGGCACACAGCACGAACGCAATTTAATAAGGATTCAGTCGATTCAGTCACCTTCCCCATCGCAACACTCGTTTTTTTTTCGCAGGAATAATAAGTGGAAAAATTTCCTTTGTACTTAACACCCGGGAAACAAAATTCTAAAAATGTTTAAAAATTTCTAATGTGTAGTATCTTATTACAATATCTTTTGAAGATAATTTAACGAATTGCGGTGTAACGCGGTATGCAAATGCTTAGAACGAAACGGTTAACCCCTTTTAATTATGAATGCTAAAATCATTGTATCATTTAACCTGTTAATTATATGAACGCTAAAATCATTGTATCATTTAAACCCCTTAAAATTTGTCTAATTCTTCCGATTTTTCCCACCTAATTACGCCTAATTATCATAAACGACAAATTGCCTTCAATTGATAACTTAATTGAACCTACAAAAGACAGTGAAAAGGGAAATTGCAAATACCGCCGTCATAAACTACAAATGATAAGGAAAAAGTACATTTGATAGCAACAAAAACCTTCAATTGTGTGATTTCCCCCTTTCTGAATGGGTTCGTATTGTTCTACTTGCCCATAAAGTGTTGTAGTTGCTTGAGTGTGGAGAATATTAAATTGTGCTTGCGAAATTTGCATGCTATTGCGTCGTAAATCGTGAAAATGGGTGATAACTACATAACAACATTGGAAATTGGAATTATCGGGGAGAGTGGCGCCGGCAAGTCGAGTCTGATGCTTCGTCTGACAAACGAGGAATGGGATGGAGATCAGGAGTCTGCTCGAAACCGCCAGACAGCGCGGACGCCGCGTAAAGAAGAAGCGAGTTGGGAGTGAGAGGAGATTGCGGGCTGATCAGAATATCGCCGAGACACGTGGAAAAGTTTCTCGCGTAAAAGACAGTGAAATATTGTAAAAAAAAATAGACGATAAAGTTATCGTGCAAATTGTGAACACCTTGTTAGTCGTGTGGGTTAGCGAAAAGTGGAATAAAACTCGTGTTCCGTCAAAATCTAGTGGAAGTGTTTTCGCTTGGGTGTCCAAAGGTTTCTCCCTCCCTTAAATCATTTGTCGAAAAGTTATTCTTTAGTTCCCAGAAATAATCAGGTCCCCAAAGGAGATATGAAACGAAGAAACAATTTGAAAATGTGGAAAAAGGCGTCATTGATTTGCCCCCGAATTTAGTAACAATTAGTTACTCAATGCACTTAGCATGTAACGGATTTGTAATTAACCGTTAGCTCTTTTGTCGGAAATTTTTCGAAATGCTGTGATGCAACTTCGCTTCATCGATTAAGGAAGTCGGTTCGCGTGGAATCGTTGTTGTTAATGTACTGTACATGTTCCAATACAAATTCGGAAACTCCTCCACAATACTTGTTAGAAGAAGCGTGCACACAGAGATGAATCGTGAGAATACAAACAAACTGGAACGTTTCACAGAAGTACACAGAACACTTTCATGGAATAATTTCTGTGTTTGAATGGTGCATGCTTGGGGTGAAATGAACTAGTGAAGGATCAGAGAGCAAGTCTTCGAAGAAAAACCGGCAACCCGAACAAAATAAATACGCGTTTGATCGACAAATATCTCTTCGAATCTTCTCACGTTTCCCTATGTGGCAACGAAAAAGAAAAGTACGGTAGTTCGCAAATGTAGATTTAATTAGACACAAGAGAAAAAACTAGTAAATACACGGTGGATATTTGCGTGGAAAAAATAAAAGTGCGTGTGTGGTCGGAGTAAATTGATCGCGATAGAAATGCACAAAGTAATGCTTGCGAAGATTCTGTAGCAAGAAGTGAAGTGAAGGCCCAAATTTAAAGCACGTCGGCCAGTTGCACTAAACAACAAAGTGATAATAACGGTCCAGACATTGCAACACAGCACGCTCACCGTGGAAATTGATCCTAGCAAAACGATCAAAGAGCTGAAGCAGGAAATCGAGGCTGTCCATGCTTTTCGGGAATTGCAAGGAAAGGTTGCAGAATTGTCGGGAGAAGAGGAGGCTTTCACATTATTCGGCGCAGACATAACTTGAGTAGTTCACATTATTTCAAGTAATAGAAAATTCATATTAGCTTTTGCATGCATGTTCATTCTCGCGTCTTATTGGAATCCCGTATGAAGTTCAAGTCACAAAACCTTAGAATTAAAAGCGTCGATTGAAAGTGTAGTTGTAAGAAAAGCTTATCAGTCGTGTTCAGATACAAGACGACCTGAGCATTAAGAAACATAATCTTGAAGAGATAATTTTCTCTATAGAATGTTATGTGGCATTCAATGAATTTTGTCGAAATATTTTTGGATAAAGTTCGCATGAAAATTATAGCACCATGATGTAATCAATTGCATATAGAACTTTGCTATCACACGATTAATTTGAATGAATCTGTCTGAGTTCAGAGCGATTAATTTGCATGTATCCATTTTTATACTGATTACGTTGTGCATCCAGAGATTACGCCTGGTTTTAGTAATTCTTGTTCGTGAACTTCAATGTATTTCTTGCTATAGATTTTTTTTGGCACTCTCAAATATCTGCACTTTACTAGTTTTCGATACCGGATATGTAAATGAGCATACTTATTGGTCTAATTTTGAAGGCTTAATTTTATATTCATACATATTTTAATCAGTTCTTGAAAGTGAACATTTTTTTTCAATTTCATGAAAAATTTTGGATTTTTAATATAATAAAGAGTATGTTCAGTTTACGCTTTGTCGATGTACTTGAACATCAAAGGCATTATATCATTTGCATTTAGTGATACTCCGTTAAAAGTTCCCGAAATTTGAATAAAAAAATAAGATAACATTACCTTATTATTTAATAATAATAATTATAAAATAATACTGATTCATTTATTTAAATAAACAAATTTACCTAATTATTTACCCTATAAATCTTTCTACTACCCATTTATATGACAGCACTGATTCAAATTCTTAGTAAAATTAAACCATAAGATAAAATATCACACCTAAAATAATAGCCTAAACCCATTCAATAAAAAGAATAACAATTTGAAATGATAAAAATCAAAGACAATATAAACAATAAATTTTGCACCATTCAAAAATATAAAAAGGTATTATAAATGACAGATAAAAATTTAGATTAAATTCGAAGCTTTTGTGTTTAACGAGAGTTAATAATGATGTAATTTCTCAACTGGGATTTTAGAATGACAGTTCAGGTAAAATACAAGTATAAACGAGTATTTGTTGCAACAAAAAGAGATAATTATGGGACATGCAAAATAATCACTTGCAACATCGTTGTTCTGGCATTTTCCGCAGAAGTCTGTAATGTAACAGTATCTGAACATTATTCTTATAATTAAAAGTCAAAAATTTAATAAAGGGCGATAATTTTAGTCTATTAAATCGCTCTCTAAGAGCTTGGAATTAATTCTCAACCAGAGATTGCAATTTTGAAAACCCTGTTAACATCGCTCGTCAGAAAGGTAGATTGGAATTGAAACATTTCCTGTGTTGAAGATTATCTTTCTCAAATTGATTCATTACTTAAATTCTGCCTTTTATTTAAGTATTATTTATCACCATACAAAATGTACATAAGTGTAACATAAATAGTTCATTTATATTCAAATTCCAAATAAGATTTTGTGGTCAGCTATAGAGTATCAGAAAATGTGTAATTCCGGAATTTAACCTGTTAGAAACCAATAAGTTAGATTAGGTATAGATGATCTAATGAATTGATTGAAAATTGAAAGAAAAAAAATAAAAATGAATTAAAAACGTACCCGAGGGTCTTTCCTTTCCTCCATTTCTAACCGGGTATAGGACCCGGTACGGTGGCAGGCTTCCCCCTCAAAATATGAGCCAGTCACCGGGTACAATTTAATCCTTTTTATTTCAGGTGACTTAATGGGTTGAGTGGCCCAAGCCAAGTGCCTTTTTATGGCATAAAGTTATGCAATTCCATTGTATAATTCTATGACATAAATTGGTCACCGGGGTACTCCCCTTCTGATGGGAAGGTTCATACAATTCAAGTTGTATGAGTTTTCCACTCAGAAGAGGAATACCTGGCCACTTCAACGATTTAACATTGGATTTATTCCGGTTGGGTGGGCATGAAGGGGCTCCACCACCACCCGGTTGCCCCTCTTTCATTTGTGGGCCCTGAATGTATTTGGGTAAGGACGAGGTCACCCCCAAATTAGTCTTTCTTGTCAGGTTGCACTTGTTCTCGCAACAAGTCGTAATTCCTTCGTGGAGGTTATCTACTGATTTGCGACTTCGGTCGTCCTCTCGAACTCTGCAAGCAATTCGTGAATGCGAAATGTTTTGTAGTGAGTCCTCGTGCCGGGGAAACGAACCCGCCCCACGACACCGCAATGCTAGCCTGCCAGCGCATTCACGCGTCTCCGGACGAGGGCATTCTCGGCAGGAATCAACACCTTCCTCTGCCGAGGCAGCAGAACATCGCTGCGGTCCTTCACGGACATATGAAAATCTCTTATTCACTACAAATGGCGCCCAACGTGGGGCCCGAAAAGCCCGGCTGTATCATCAGTCGTGAGCACGAGACAGTCCATCGTCTCTAGGTGTCCCCACAAGGTGTTAGAAATTTTGGCGGGTAGATAACTCCCGAGGGTTTTTGCACTAATCGTGCCCCAGCAGCCGAGTAACTTCCGAACGTGTGTTGTCTTCGGACATCAATATCGTTTGGTCCTTCTTTTGATTTATACCTTGGTGGTTTACCACCATTGTATAACTAGTAAGGCCAAATTATATTAGAGTCCCTTTTTGTGTTCGGAGGTTATTATCCCAACATCTATTTTGCGGAGGATTCTGATCCGCTCCCCAAACCAGCGGTGCCTAAGTGTCTTAAATTACATGGATTTTGATTTCATGTGATTGGCTGATTAGCTAATCCATGACTATCCATGACAAGACACGCGCTGCTTGTGGATTAGAATCCCACCCTGGGCTGACAAGCTGTAACTTGAGAAGTTTGCTAATGAGGGATCACTTCGGAACCCTGATTTTCATGGTGCCACAAGAGAGTGTCCCTGAAACGTTTTAGAAGGATTGTGCCATGGTGTCCATACTTGGGAGGAAGGACGGAAAGGAAAGACCGATTATTTTTTTTGATAACTTAAAACTTTTTTTGAAACTTTATCATACATTTTTTTTTTTTGTGAGGTTCGACTATAGTTCGCCACTGACGGCCACTTACAAATCATAAATTTTGCATCATTTTTTTCACATTTTCATTATTTATATATATATATTTATTTAGGTTTTTAGTTAGCAATTTAAATTTCTTTTAGCATGCCCACCAAAAGAACTCCCGAAAGGAGAAAGTTGCGGTCGGATGCCGGACCAGCTCTATTGTGTTCCATCTGTCACGAGGACATGGACGAAACTACAAGCCAGAGGTTGCAGTGCGGACACAGGCTACATCAGCTGTGTTTGGCACAACTGCGGCAAACTTCATCCACGTGCCCGCTCTGTCGACAGCCTTTGGAAATCGCACAGCCAGCAACAGAACGACCTCAGTCCTCCAGTACAAGTGGAGCTGTCCCCAAAAGCGGACCCCTTCCATCCACTACAAGGAGTGCACGAGACGATGACTACAGGGCTGAAGCAGTTCCGCCTGCAGAAGAAGCGAGTCCACCGGTGGCTGTGGAAGCCACAGTTCTACGAGATCTAATGGCGCTCGTACAGGACATGTCCACCCGGCTCGCCTCTCTAGAGAGCCAGAGAGAGAACCCCGCACCATCCCGGCCAAGAACTCCTCCTATGTGGGATTCGGACCCAAATCCGTGGGACTTCCCAGTAGACTCGCGGCGTGATCCCGAACGGATCCGGCCAGGTACAGCCATGAATCCGTTGGCTCCAGTTTACCGGCCCCGATTGAGCCAAGCACCGCCACCAAATCAGGCTCCCGTGATTCCGCCGGACCAACGCTTCCATCCACACGACATGTATCGGCTGAAGCCGACACAGATCCCCAGCATCATCCAGGGATGGAATCTACATATCAGTGGGGAACCCAATACGATAACGGTGGAGGTTTTCATAAGTCGGGTGGAGTCACTGATTGAGCAGATGCTAGCAGGAGACCGCACAGCGCTCGCAGGATACCTGCCAATGCTGCTTAGGGGAGCAGCCCTGGAGACATATTGGAGGATACATTCAGCTCCACCATCCATACGCTGGTCACGGCTGAAGGAGGTACTCCGCATGGAATACCCTACGGTCGACATGGACGAATTAGTCCTGGATAAGATGAATGCTAGATGGCAGCGTCCGGACGAGTCCTTCCATAAATATCGAGCCGATATCCTTCGGTTGAATGACCAGCTGTCAGAGCCATTGTCTTCTACCCAAATTCTTCGCCTGCTAAAGCGCAATCTAAGACCGGAGATTCGTCGGCATATCGTGAACTCCGATCCACAGAGTATGGAGGCCCTGCTGAGAAATGTGCGTCGTATAGAAGGGTTTGAGGAAGACCTACGGGACCGGCCATACTTACTAACCAGGACGGGTCCTCGACGAGGAATCGCGGAATTGGCCCCAGATTATACCACCCTAGATCTGGAGGATGATTTGGACCCAGACCAGCTTGCTGTAGCGGCAGTGGGAAGTCTTACGACCTGCTGGAATTGTCACCAAACCGGACACCGGTTCATTTCATGCCGCGCAGAACGTAAGGTTTTCTGCTACGGTTGCGGCAAGCCGGACACTTACTTCCCGGACTGTTCTGAATGTGCCGCACGAAAAAACGGCCAAAAGAGTACCCGACCACCTCAGCGGTACTCGAAACCCCAGCAGTAGCTCCTCAGTCAGCGGCTCACCCCAACCAACCTGACGTTAACCCACCAGCCATAACCATTACGACTGCGGATGTTCACTCTCTTCCGGAGACCTCACCAACGACAATATTAAAACGACCATCGCAGTCACTGCCAGAAGAACCGCGGCAGCCTCAAGTACGCACTCTAAAACCTTATCATGTTAGACTGCAGGAATATCGGGTGGCTCGAGAGCGAATATTTGCTTCCGAAGTTGTCACTTCCCGTCCGTGCACGACAAAATGGTCAACCCGTCGTTGGCGGAATTTCCGCAAGAGAGTGCGCACCTGCCGTCAAACCGTAAACTCTTGTAACATCTCGGAGGTTGCTGAGAATGAGATCAGACCTTATCATCCAATTAAAGTGTTGGGCGAGACCGTGTTTGCATTGATCGACACGGGTGCCAGTATCAGTTGTCTTGCCTCGAGCTTTGGCTCGAAAGTGCTCCAAGAATACCCGAACTTGATTAAATCCTGGCGCACTGAAATCAGTACAGCTGATGGCACCAAACACCCTATACGAGGTAAACTAACAACACCCGTGACGTTCAGGGGTCAGACGAAGGATATTACCTTCTACATTATCCCGTCTTTGACTCAGAACGTATACCTTGGTGTCGATTTCGTCCTTCGCTTTGGACTGGCCTCCGATTTATTCACCGATTTGTCTTTAAAAACCAGAAATGTCAACGAAATCACTTCTACTCCCGATAGGCATGACCTGACGTCTAACCAACGGCAACGCCTGGAAGCATCCATTGCTGCTTTCCCATCTTACGCTACCCAAGGCCTTGGCCGCACCACCCTAGTCTCACACGCCATTGACGTTGGCGATAGTAAACCGATTAAACAGAGACACTACGCCATCTCGCCAGCCATGGAGAAATTGGTGTATGCGGAATTAGATAGGATGCTCGAGTTGGGGGTCATAGAAGAGTCCCAAAGTGCCTGGTCCTCACCGGTAACCTTGGTTGTAAAGCCAGGTAAAGTCCGCCTCTGTCTTGATGCCCGTAAGGTAAACGCGGTTACCATCAAGGACGCGTACCCTCTTCCACTCATCGATGGAATACTAGGGAGACTGCCGAAAGCCAATTATATCACCAGTCTCGACCTAAAAGACGCCTTCTGGCAAATTCCACTCGATGAGGGCTCGAGGGACAAGACCGCCTTCACAGTGCCTGGACGACCATTATATCAGTTCGTCACAATGCCCTTTGGCCTGTGTAATGCGCCGCAAACGATGACCCGGTTGATGGACAAGGTCATCCCACCTCACCTGAAACACCAAGTGTTCGTGTACCTCGATGATCTTTTACTCATCACGGAAACGTTCGATCAACACCTCCTACTTCTACAAGAAGTAGCCCTGCACATCAGTAAGGCGGGACTCACCATCAACGTACAGAAAAGTAAGTTTGTCATGAAAGAAGTCCGATACTTAGGCCATGTCATAGGACATGGCACTATCAAAACGGATCCAGACAAAACGCGTGCGATTGATGAGTTCCCCTTACCAAAAACTGTGAAGCAGCTACGACGTTTCCTTGGTGTGTGCGGTTGGTACCGAAGGTTTGTTCGGAATTATGCAACAGTTTCAGCGCCCCTGTCAGACATGTTGCGGAAAGGGAAGTTCGTTTGGACCGAACTCAGCCGAAAGGCATTTGAAGAGCTTAAACAAGCCCTCACATCAGCTCCTGTCTTGCACAGCCCCGACTTCACGAAGCCCTTCTCCATTCATTGTGACGCAAGTCAACATGGAGTAGGAGCCGTGCTGGTGCAATTGACCGACGAAGGGGAGGAAGCTCCCATCGCCTTCATGTCCAATAAGCTGAATTCGGCCCAAAGGAACTATACTGTTTCCGAGCAAGAATGTTTGGCAGCGGTAATGGCTGTGAAGAAATTCCGAGCTTATATCGAGGGCCACCAATTCGAGATCATCACGGACCACGCGTCACTACAATGGTTGATGAACCAGGCAGATTTAAGTGGACGCCTAGCCAGATGGGCTCTTAAACTGCAAGGGTTCAAGTTCTCCATCAAACATCGGAAAGGAACCCAGAACATCGTACCCGACACTCTCTCACGGATGTTTTCCCCAGAGGGAGCCGAAATAACAATAAATGACGAGGACCCCATCGAAATAGATTTGGACAGCCCACATTTCGAATCAGATAGCTACAAAGAGTTGAGGCAAACCATAGCGACCCAACAGACACAGCTGCCTGACTTGAAGGTAATAGACGGCTATGTGTATAGACGAAACGAATACGCCACTGGTGATCCATGGCAGGAAGAAGAGTCTTGGAAACTCTGGGTACCGGAGGAAATGACACAACAGCTGATCCTCCGCGCACATGATCATCCGTTAAGTGCCCACGGAGGTTACGGTCGAACACTACGGCGACTAAAAAAATACTTCTTTTGGCCTAAAATGGCATCCCAGGTCAAAGACTACGTGAGCGCCTGTGATACCTGTAAAGGCACCAAAGCGCCCAACCAGCCTCTTCGACCTCCTATGGGTCAACTCAACGTCCCAGAACGCGTGTTCCAGCGTCTATACATCGATCTACTCGGTCCATATCCTCGGTCTTCCATGGGACACATCGGAGCTATAGTCGTTCTAGATCAGCTCTCAAAATTCCCAATGGTGGAACCTATCCGTAAATTCACAACTCCATCGATCGTGAAATTCTTAGAGAACCGGGTATTCCATGTGTTCGGAGTTCCAGAGAGTGTGTACTCAGATAATGGAGTACAGTTCCGGTCTCGGCAGTTTAAGAGCCTACTTGAGCAGTATGGCATTGAACACCAACTGACGCCCATATACTCTCCTCAGTCCAACGCGTCAGAACGGTTGAACCGCACCCTATTGGCCGCGATCCGTTCCTACGTCCACCCATCTCAAAAGGATTGGGATCGGCGATTGTCTGCCATCACATGCGCCCTGCGATCCTCGTATCATTCCGTCACCGGTGTCGCCCCTTACTTTGCCGCCTTTGGACAGCACATGATTTGCCACGGTAAATCATACCGACTGTTACGGCAATTAAAGTGTTTGGGAGACCCGGTCGTTGCGCTGGAGCCCCACGAACGTTTAGGAGACCTCCGCCAACAGATCGGACGGAAGATTAAGGCCGCAGGTAGTGCAAATGAAGCGCAGTACAATCTCCGGTCACGATCTGCTAATTTCAAAGAAGGAGATGAAGTTTTCCGGCGAAATTTCCGCCAAAGTGACGCCGCGGGGCATTACAACGCCAAGCTGGATAGGCGATTCCTGAAAAGCCGCATAAAGAAGGTAATGGGACCTAACCGTTACTTGATAACGGATCCATCGGGAAAAGAAGTGGGGATATACCACGCGAAAGACCTGCGCCGATAGATAATTGGGCACGTCTGTTTGTCCGTCCGCATATATTTTCAAAAACGCGCAAAGATTGTATACTTCCAGGCAAACATAGACATAAGTCAGTCCGTCCGTCTGTTAATTGTGTTCTTTTATTGTTCGTCATCTCTAGTCCCGACGCCGAAGGCAACCCGTGAGACACAGAAAGATCCTTCAGCTCCTTTTTCGTAATCCGCATTGCCTTGGGATCACGAGAAAATTAGCTGCCCTGTAGTAATCTAAGAACTATGGCTCTAAAAGCAGCGCTGACACAGGCACACAGCACGAACGCAATTTAATAAGGATTCAGTCGATTCAGTCACCTTCCCCATCGCAACACTCGTTTTTTTTTCGCAGGAATAATAAGTGGAAAAATTTCCTTTGTACTTAACACCCGGGAAACAAAATTCTAAAAATGTTTAAAAATTTCTAATGTGTAGTATCTTATTACAATATCTTTTGAAGATAATTTAACGAATTGCGGTGTAACGCGGTATGCAAATGCTTAGAACGAAACGGTTAACCCCTTTTAATTATGAATGCTAAAATCATTGTATCATTTAACCTGTTAATTATATGAACGCTAAAATCATTGTATCATTTAAACCCCTTAAAATTTGTCTAATTCTTCCGATTTTTCCCACCTAATTACGCCTAATTATCATAAACGACAAATTGCCTTCAATTGATAACTTAATTGAACCTACAAAAGACAGTGAAAAGGGAAATTGCAAATACCGCCGTCATAAACTACAAATGATAAGGAAAAAGTACATTTGATAGCAACAAAAACCTTCAATTGTGTGATTTCCCCCTTTCTGAATGGGTTCGTATTGTTCTACTTGCCCATAAAGTGTTGTAGTTGCTTGAGTGTGGAGAATATTAAATTGTGCTTGCGAAATTTGCATGCTATTGCGTCGTAAATCGTGAAAATGGGTGATAACTACATAACAACATTGGAAATTGGAATTATCGGGGAGAGTGGCGCCGGCAAGTCGAGTCTGATGCTTCGTCTGACAAACGAGGAATGGGATGGAGATCAGGAGTCTGCTCGAAACCGCCAGACAGCGCGGACGCCGCGTAAAGAAGAAGCGAGTTGGGAGTGAGAGGAGATTGCGGGCTGATCAGAATATCGCCGAGACACGTGGAAAAGTTTCTCGCGTAAAAGACAGTGAAATATTGTAAAAAAAAATAGACGATAAAGTTATCGTGCAAATTGTGAACACCTTGTTAGTCGTGTGGGTTAGCGAAAAGTGGAATAAAACTCGTGTTCCGTCAAAATCTAGTGGAAGTGTTTTCGCTTGGGTGTCCAAAGGTTTCTCCCTCCCTTAAATCATTTGTCGAAAAGTTATTCTTTAGTTCCCAGAAATAATCAGGTCCCCAAAGGAGATATGAAACGAAGAAACAATTTGAAAATGTGGAAAAAGGCGTCATTGATTTGCCCCCGAATTTAGTAACAATTAGTTACTCAATGCACTTAGCATGTAACGGATTTGTAATTAACCGTTAGCTCTTTTGTCGGAAATTTTTCGAAATGCTGTGATGCAACTTCGCTTCATCGATTAAGGAAGTCGGTTCGCGTGGAATCGTTGTTGTTAATGTACTGTACATGTTCCAATACAAATTCGGAAACTCCTCCACAATACTTGTTAGAAGAAGCGTGCACACAGAGATGAATCGTGAGAATACAAACAAACTGGAACGTTTCACAGAAGTACACAGAACACTTTCATGGAATAATTTCTGTGTTTGAATGGTGCATGCTTGGGGTGAAATGAACTAGTGAAGGATCAGAGAGCAAGTCTTCGAAGAAAAACCGGCAACCCGAACAAAATAAATACGCGTTTGATCGACAAATATCTCTTCGAATCTTCTCACGTTTCCCTATGTGGCAACGAAAAAGAAAAGTACGGTAGTTCGCAAATGTAGATTTAATTAGACACAAGAGAAAAAACTAGTAAATACACGGTGGATATTTGCGTGGAAAAAATAAAAGTGCGTGTGTGGTCGGAGTAAATTGATCGCGATAGAAATGCACAAAGTAATGCTTGCGAAGATTCTGTAGCAAGAAGTGAAGTGAAGGCCCAAATTTAAAGCACGTCGGCCAGTTGCACTAAACAACAAAGTGATAATAACGGTCCAGACATTGCAACACAGCACGCTCACCGTGGAAATTGATCCTAGCAAAACGATCAAAGAGCTGAAGCAGGAAATCGAGGCTGTCCATGCTTTTCGGGAATTGCAAGGAAAGGTTGCAGAATTGTCGGGAGAAGAGGAGGCTTTCACATTATTCGGCGCAGACATAACTTGAGTAGTTCACATTATTTCAAGTAATAGAAAATTCATATTAGCTTTTGCATGCATGTTCATTCTCGCGTCTTATTGGAATCCCGTATGAAGTTCAAGTCACAAAACCTTAGAATTAAAAGCGTCGATTGAAAGTGTAGTTGTAAGAAAAGCTTATCAGTCGTGTTCAGATACAAGACGACCTGAGCATTAAGAAACATAATCTTGAAGAGATAATTTTCTCTATAGAATGTTATGTGGCATTCAATGAATTTTGTCGAAATATTTTTGGATAAAGTTCGCATGAAAATTATAGCACCATGATGTAATCAATTGCATATAGAACTTTGCTATCACACGATTAATTTGAATGAATCTGTCTGAGTTCAGAGCGATTAATTTGCATGTATCCATTTTTATACTGATTACGTTGTGCATCCAGAGATTACGCCTGGTTTTAGTAATTCTTGTTCGTGAACTTCAATGTATTTCTTGCTATAGATTTTTTTTGGCACTCTCAAATATCTGCACTTTACTAGTTTTCGATACCGGATATGTAAATGAGCATACTTATTGGTCTAATTTTGAAGGCTTAATTTTATATTCATACATATTTTAATCAGTTCTTGAAAGTGAACATTTTTTTTCAATTTCATGAAAAATTTTGGATTTTTAATATAATAAAGAGTATGTTCAGTTTACGCTTTGTCGATGTACTTGAACATCAAAGGCATTATATCATTTGCATTTAGTGATACTCCGTTAAAAGTTCCCGAAATTTGAATAAAAAAATAAGATAACATTACCTTATTATTTAATAATAATAATTATAAAATAATACTGATTCATTTATTTAAATAAACAAATTTACCTAATTATTTACCCTATAAATCTTTCTACTACCCATTTATATGACAGCACTGATTCAAATTCTTAGTAAAATTAAACCATAAGATAAAATATCACACCTAAAATAATAGCCTAAACCCATTCAATAAAAAGAATAACAATTTGAAATGATAAAAATCAAAGACAATATAAACAATAAATTTTGCACCATTCAAAAATATAAAAAGGTATTATAAATGACAGATAAAAATTTAGATTAAATTCGAAGCTTTTGTGTTTAACGAGAGTTAATAATGATGTAATTTCTCAACTGGGATTTTAGAATGACAGTTCAGGTAAAATACAAGTATAAACGAGTATTTGTTGCAACAAAAAGAGATAATTATGGGACATGCAAAATAATCACTTGCAACATCGTTGTTCTGGCATTTTCCGCAGAAGTCTGTAATGTAACAGTATCTGAACATTATTCTTATAATTAAAAGTCAAAAATTTAATAAAGGGCGATAATTTTAGTCTATTAAATCGCTCTCTAAGAGCTTGGAATTAATTCTCAACCAGAGATTGCAATTTTGAAAACCCTGTTAACATCGCTCGTCAGAAAGGTAGATTGGAATTGAAACATTTCCTGTGTTGAAGATTATCTTTCTCAAATTGATTCATTACTTAAATTCTGCCTTTTATTTAAGTATTATTTATCACCATACAAAATGTACATAAGTGTAACATAAATAGTTCATTTATATTCAAATTCCAAATAAGATTTTGTGGTCAGCTATAGAGTATCAGAAAATGTGTAATTCCGGAATTTAACCTGTTAGAAACCAATAAGTTAGATTAGGTATAGATGATCTAATGAATTGATTGAAAATTGAAAGAAAAAAAATAAAAATGAATTAAAAACGTACCCGAGGGTCTTTCCTTTCCTCCATTTCTAACCGGGTATAGGACCCGGTACGGTGGCAGGCTTCCCCCTCAAAATATGAGCCAGTCACCGGGTACAATTTAATCCTTTTTATTTCAGGTGACTTAATGGGTTGAGTGGCCCAAGCCAAGTGCCTTTTTATGGCATAAAGTTATGCAATTCCATTGTATAATTCTATGACATAAATTGGTCACCGGGGTACTCCCCTTCTGATGGGAAGGTTCATACAATTCAAGTTGTATGAGTTTTCCACTCAGAAGAGGAATACCTGGCCACTTCAACGATTTAACATTGGATTTATTCCGGTTGGGTGGGCATGAAGGGGCTCCACCACCACCCGGTTGCCCCTCTTTCATTTGTGGGCCCTGAATGTATTTGGGTAAGGACGAGGTCACCCCCAAATTAGTCTTTCTTGTCAGGTTGCACTTGTTCTCGCAACAAGTCGTAATTCCTTCGTGGAGGTTATCTACTGATTTGCGACTTCGGTCGTCCTCTCGAACTCTGCAAGCAATTCGTGAATGCGAAATGTTTTGTAGTGAGTCCTCGTGCCGGGGAAACGAACCCGCCCCACGACACCGCAATGCTAGCCTGCCAGCGCATTCACGCGTCTCCGGACGAGGGCATTCTCGGCAGGAATCAACACCTTCCTCTGCCGAGGCAGCAGAACATCGCTGCGGTCCTTCACGGACATATGAAAATCTCTTATTCACTACAGCTGGGTCCCCCTACGGTGGCCATAAGGTGACTCAGTGCCGATACTCCCGAAGCAGCCTTCCCAGCCGTTGCCCTGATTTGCTCAGAGAAACTCATCTTCGAGTCGATCAGTAGCCCCAGGTCCTTTACCGCTGGCTTCGATTCGATTCGTATATCTGCAATACTGATCATCCTTAAACTAGGGATTCTCTTTTTGTCAAGATGACCACTTTGGTTTTCTCCAGTGCTAAACTCAGCCCGCGAGCAGTCATTCAGTCCCTCATTCGGCGCATTAGCATACCTAGCCTAAGTTGCGCTTGTTCAACGATGCTTCCAGCGACCAGAGCTGCAACATCATCCACATAGCCGACCAAGCACGACTCATCTGGCATCTCAAGTCTCAGTAGCCCGTCGTGAGACACGTTCCACAGGTCCGGACCAAGGATAGATCCCTGGGCAACACCCGATGTAATTTCCATCCTTCGTTAGCCCTGTGTCGTGTTGTAGAGCAGGCTTCGGTCCTTTAGGTAGTTCCTCAAAAGCCGCATTAGATATCCTGGAACTTGAAAAGAGTTTTTCAGCGTATCCAGAATATCCACCCATCTTACGGAGTTGAAGGCGTGCTTGACGTCAAGTGTCACCAACAGGACGATCCGTCGCTTGGTGTGACTATATGCCTCTGTCTTTTGGACCGTGTTCACCACCTTTGCAATCGCATCAATGGTAGCGCGTCCTGCTCTAAGGCCGTACTGCCGAGGAGAAAGGTCCCCAGCAGCACGAAATGTGTCAGTGAATCTTCCATTGATGAGTTTCTCTGGCACTGTCGCAGCCGTGTCTAGCATGCAGAACGGGCGGTATGCAGACGGCGATTCGGGATTTTTCTTCCCCTTGCTGATCAGCTCGAGCCCCGCCACCTTGCATCGTATCGGAAAAACCCCGTCCCGAAGGTAAGCATTGAATGTGCTGAGCAGCAAGTCAGGACAATGGTGATAGACGAGCCGCAACACCCCAGCTGGAACACCATCTGGATCTGGAACCTTCCTCGCTTTCAACGAAAGGACTGCCTCCTCCAGTTCCGCCTGTGTGAAGAGGGGACACTTGACTGCTGTTTCACCATGGACAGCGTCAACACGGACGGGATGGGCAGGGAAGAGTCCCCGTACTATCGCGTCCATCTTTTCCGCGTCATGTATACAAGGCTTCCGTAGGGCACCAAGTTTCCCCATGACCAGCTTGTAGCCAAGGCCCCGCGGATCCTTGTTCACATTGTCCACTAGGTCTTGCCAGCAGCGAGCCTTGCTACTGTTGATCAGTTTGCGAAGGCATTTCCTGGCCGACTTATATGCTGCCACCTGCTTGCATGCCACGTCACGGTTCCGCTTCCGTCGTGCCTCACGTCGAAGCTTGTGACACTCCCTTCGCTTGTCAGCGATTTTAATTGACCACCAGTACACTGGGGGCTTGCCGTGCCAGGGTTTTCGACGGGGCATAGAAGCGCAGCAAGCAGTCGTAATGATGCTCATAGTAGAGTTCACCATGTCTTCAGCTGCCAGTTCTTCCGTCCCCTCCGAAGCTCCCTGCAGTGGCTCGCCTGCTGTGAGAGCCTTGATGAACATCTCGACGTCCACCCTTCCGATGTTTCATCCAGTTGCAGAAGGCCGAGAGCACGGATGTCGGGAGATAGCATCACTTATCTCAAGCAGAATGCACTGATGATCACTGGCTGAGTAGTCCTCTAATGCTTTCCAATTGTGTATCCTTCGTACTAAGGACTCCGAGGTGAATGTCACGTCCGGTATGGTTCCCTTACAGCCAATATGGCGGAAAGTCGACGTATTTCGGGTTTTCAGTACGACGAGGGCCGTCCTGGCCGCCTTTCCAGGACTCGTTCTCCCCGCGGATCCGTCTGAGGCATGCCCCATTCAATTGCTTTAGCGTTGAAGTCGCCCCCAACGAGCACTTTGCCCTCTGCGTTCGAGACAGCGCCCTCCAAAGCATTAAGCTTGGCTTGGAAAGATGATATCGACTCGTTAGGCGTTAGGTACACACTAAAAAAGGTGATCCCTGAGCACCGAACACACACGAAACCATCCCCCGTCCACAACTCTCCGCTTGAAAGTCACTGTTCCGAACCCAGATGGCGGCTGTACCAGTTTCATCAGAATACCATAATGCAGGACTTCTATTATGGTGTTGCTCACTCAGCAGCAAGAAGTCGGCTTTCATGTCCCTCGCAAACTGCTCAAGCAGATTTTGGGCGGTTGAACTGCGGTGTAGGTTTAGCTGCAGGATGCGGGTCATCGAAGCTCTGATTTTGCCTTGGCTAGGGCTTCCTGGAACACCCGGCATTTTCCTGATCCCAAGACGTGTCCAAAATCAGGTTTTGGATCAGCATCCTTGCAAAGAATACAGTGTGCCTCCTTCGTACACTCTTTCCTTTTATGTCCCGTTTCACCGCATTTGTAACATAGGGAACTCCTATCGGGTCCTTTGCATACTTGTGTGGTGTGACCATAAGTGTGTGACCAAGGCATTTGAAGCATTGAAGAGGCGTTGCTCTTCGCCGTATCCTACAGACAACCCACCCTATTCGTACTTTGCCCTTGTTCAGGAATTGTTCGGCGTCCTTTTCGGTCAAGTCAACTATGGCCATGCGTTGTCCCCTGTTGTTTTCTGGTGTCAGTCGCACTTTGATCCTTCCCACGCTAGGGAACTCCCTTTTGATGGCCTCTTCTACCTCGGCCAAATCTGTCGCGCAGTCAATGTCCCGTATTTCGATCGTTGTCATCGGTTCGAGCGGGGCTATAGTTGCGCTTTTGTCGAGGACTTTCTTTACTGCGCCACAGAATGCTTCTTTATTGCCGGCCTCTCCTCCAAATTCCACCAGTATGTGGCCCGACCGCGTTGGTCGTACTACTTTACTGGTAGTATTGATGTCTTCGGGCCTTACGTTTCCCCTGATGTCCCGCAGTACTTCCGTGTAGGATTGGCCATCTTGGGGCTTTACAGGCAGTGCCTGCTGCCGGGGTCTTCGTCGGGGCTTCTGCCTCTCCTGTTTTACATCAGGTCCTTTTTGTAATTGGGCGTCCGTACGAACTTTACTTTCTGGCTTTTTTTGAAGGAGTTTCTTTGTGGCTTTCTTCGCTCCTTGTGTAAGCACTGTCTGGAAGCCCTGATCTGGTGCTCCACGCCCATCAAGTGCCTCTTCCTTCCTTCTTTTATTCCGATCTCCTTCGATTGGGCTAGACGCAATTCTTTTATTGACTTTTCATGATGGAGCTATCTGCATGTCGCCTTTAGATTTTGCCCCAAGCGCCTCTTTAGCCTTCTATTCATCTTCGGCCCTTAATCAGCTCCTCCGATAGTGCCCTATGCGATCTAGGAGCTCCTCTAGTTCAAGGAGCCCTGCCTTTGCTGCTTTGCTGATTTTTGGGGAGTCGCATGCAGCTTGTATTCTTTTCAGAAAATCTCCTGCTTTTCGGAGTAGCCTCTCTTCTTCATATCGCTGGGCCGCAACTGTACCTTGAAACCATCCTTGGGAGAGGTTATCGCGTTCCATTTCCGAGTGCAGTACTTCCGCCGTATTTTCAACGTTGGCGGTACAATCACGCGGTGTCTGGTCACTCTTTGCTTTTAGTGCCGTAATCTCCTCGTTTGCTTGTGGATTTTTCGTTGCAATGTCGGGCTTTGTGACCCTTGCATCGGTCGCTTCAGTAACAATCGCAGCGGCGACAATCAAATTTTCGGTGCTCTTTATGTTATCTTCCACTGCTCGAACACCTGAAGCATCCTGCAGAGTTTCCCGCTTCTCCTTAATAGGACGCTCGGGCGTTCGCATATTTTTTTTGCTGCGCACAAACGCCGCAGGAATCTCGGTCTGAACCAGACTGTCTGCTGTTCTCCGTTTTTCGTCTACCGTCACTGTCGTCGTGTTTGTCTTCGTTTTTTTCGTGGTTAGTACAGCTCTCGATGTACTGTTGACATCGTGGCTGCAACCGCTGGTTGCGTCGTCGTTATTATTTTTGGTTTCATTTTTTGGATGTTTTTGATCTTTTGATTTTGTTTGCTCCAGTTTTATTGTGTCCCCCTCGGAGCCGCTATCTCCGTTCGTGTGTGTAGTCGCCTTTTTGGTCCCATGGTTATCTTTACAGAGCAGGGAGGCCATGCGAGGGTTGGCACAAGCCCTTATGGAGACAAGTGCTCAGAGCCAGACCAGCGCTAATCAGGAGTCCGTCTCAACCGAAGCTACACCACCAACCCAATGGTGCGAACTTCGAACGTACTCCGAGGCCTGCCAAGGTTTTACCAGGATGGAGACGGTATGATAGTTGAATTGGAGCCGTTCACACACGAGTTTCACCTCGGCGCTACTGTGCAAAGCAACTAGGTCCAAACCATCACATCCGCCAGCCTAAAGTGTCAATTCCATTTCGTTGTCCAAAGCGTAGTCCAGGTCCAATCAGAGTCGTTACCTGTCATCCCAGGAGGGAACCTCACGGCGCCCCCCATATCCTCGGGCCCGTGGGGGCGGCACTCCCCAAAGAATGCTAGCCTCCAAGAATGTTCTTGGCGACCGGCTTTCTCCCTGCGGGAATTTCCTCGGGTACGTGGGGGTGGAACTCCCCAAGGAATGCTAGCCTCCAAGAGTGGTCTTGTCGACCGGCATTCCCTCTGCGGGGGGAACTTACAATGGTTGATGTTAATATCTATCCATATTGTTTCGATGTTTAATCTTGCGAACTACTTTCTCAATCCTTTCTAACGTCAGCTTCTCTAACTTCGACAAATAGAGATCACTAGTTAAATTTCTGCCATTAGGAACCAGTGGGCAAGCATTGCCGTCATCAGAAGGAGGACATGGCTTCTGGTAATACGAATTATATTTCTTTTGAAACTTTCCCCAATCCATGTTTTTCAAATTCAACCACCTGTTTTTATTTTCAACTGGGATAAGGAAGACATCTTCCCTTCGATGGTTGATTTCCGTTGCGATTGCGTTATGGTTTCTATCATAAGGAAGCACCTCTGATTTCTGTTGAGGACTATTAGAGCTAAATTCAAGTCTCGCTTCAGCAATGTAGAGGTCTAAATATGAATTTGTCCTAGGGTATGTTGGGAGCCCGGGCCCATATAGATTGGAACTGTATTCAATTTGGTTCCCTTTTATCCAAGATGTTATAAATACACCTCTGGGATTATTGTTGCATTCACTTATGATGTATGCCGGACATTTTGGTCACGATGAAGAACATAATAACTATGTTGACTGTTTAAGTCGAGCATTTCAAACAACGAATTGAGCTCCTCCTTTTTTTTGCTGTTGGAAGGTGAATGCACAGAGTGTGGGACTCTTATGTTCACAAAAAGGCTACCGGACTACCCACCAAACACCTCCCCTCTCAACCTGAGAACATAGCCTGGAACCGTTTGACACATTACTTCGGGCCAGGTCTCGTTTTGTTACGCCGTGAGGCGCCTTCAAGCTGGGGGACGGCTTTTTTAGCGGGAGGGGAGAGGAGAAGAGGAAGCGCTAGACAAGCGGCCCCCCAGCCCCAAAACTCCTGGCTAATGTCAGTCCCTTTTATCTTTTAGGGCTACCCGAACATAATGTGCCACCTGGTTCCATTTGTCAACCGATTCGAGCATCACCGCGACTATATTATCCGGAGTGAGCCCTTCCGTCTCCCAGTAGAGGGCTCTTCGCAGCCTGTCCCATTTTATGCAAGCAAAAAATGTGTGGCAGGCATTGTCTTCCTCTCCTGGGCAAAACCGACAATCGGAGGACCGTGATTTACTAATCTTGTGCTGATATGACTGGAAATACCCATGCCCACTCAAAAGCTGTGTCAGATAGAAGTCAGTCTCACCATACCTTCGATTCAGCCACGGTCTCATATCCAGGATTCCCTTCGTGCAATTCACCCAAGACTGCTACCAATCGTTGAGTGAGCGCTGTCTCTCTTCGCGGACAACCATCTCCCTCACATCCTCAGAGACTGTAGGATATGAAGATGCAATCCTCAGCGCTGCTCTTCTCTGTACCTGTGCCAAACGTCCCATACCTCTGCTCCGTACAGTAGCACTGACCGTACAGCACTCATCAAGAGGCGTCTTCTTGATCGACTGGGTCCCTCTACGTTGGCCATAAGTTGACTCAGAGCCGATACTCCTGAAGCAGCCTTCTCAGCCGTTGCCTTAATTTGCTCAGAGAAACTCATCTTTGAGCCAATCAGTAGCCCCAGGTACTTCACCAATGGCTTTGATTCGATTCGCAAGTCTCCAATACTGATCATCCTTATTCTAGGGACTCTCTTTTTTGTCAAGATGACCACTTCGGTTTTTTCCAGTGCTAGACTGAGCCCGCGAGCAGTCATCCAGTCTTTCACTCAGCGCATTAGCATACCTAGCCTGAGTTGCGCTTGTTCAACGGTGCATCCAGCGACCAGAGCCACAACATCATCCGCATAGCCAATCAAGCGCGACTCATCTGGCATCTTCAGTCTCAGTAGCCCGTCGTAAGATACGTTCCACAGGTATGGACTGAGGATGGATCCCTGGGCAACATCCGATGTAACACCCACCTTTCGTTGGCCCTGTGTAGTGTCGTAGAGCAGGCCTCGGTCTTTAAGGGAGCCCTTCAAAAGCCGCATTAGATATCCTGGAACTTGAAAAGAGTTTTCCGGCGTATTCCACCATATCACGGAGTTGAAGGCGTTTCTGACATCGAGTGTCACCAACAGGACGATCCGTCGCTTGGCGCGACTATGTGCCCCTGCCTTTTGGACCGCACTCACCACCTCTGCAATCGTATCTATAGCAGAACGTCCTGCTCTAAAGCCGTACTGTCGAGGAGTTAGGTCTCTAGCAGCACGAATCCCGTCAGTGAGTCTTCCCTTGATCCCTCCTCCTTGAACAAGAGAACGGTGCGATCAGTTGCATAGGCAGAGATAACGAAGAGGTTACCCCACCTGGCAGTGAAATTTTGATAACGGACACTTAAAGAAACTCAACGTATTTGAATTCGACCTTATCAATATTTTCGAAACAATAGGGTCTTCTAGCCAATATCCCGATATCACCTCCCCAACCATTGTTTACACTATCGCTTCTCACGAATTCAAAATCTTTGAATGTCATGGAGTGCCATGAATTGAGGTGGGTTTCAGTGAGAAGCATGATGTCAGGCTTTTGCTCGATAATGAATCTCAGAAGATAGTCACGTGGATGTAGAGTAACAAAAGAGTTGACTTTGATAGATATGAGGCGAAGCTTCTCCATGGGAATGTGACTGGATGACAAGTTATTTTGAGGCATTCGAAGGATCTTAACCCTGAAAAACAAAGTTAATTTTAGAATTCTGTTTATCGATTCAATCTGATAAATAATGAAGTTGCAGATAAATTTTAAGTAGCAGCTCATTATTACCACTTACATTATTTGCAGCGTTATCGGCTGTTCTTCAAGCGGCGAGTGTAAATGATACCCCGGACTTGACCAGATTGAAAGATATTACACTGCGGTGTACTTATATTCGTTTGGAAATAAATTAAACATTTGCATCTTGATATCGGGAGCATCTTCAATACGATGCTGGATGACCAAGTATACTGCAGTTCACGCAGTTTAATTTTCTTCACGCTCCATCTGAGCTAATTTGAACTCCCCAAGGGAATGAACATCTTTCCATTTTACGCACCAATAGTGCGTGGCACAGTTGGTAGGCAAATGACCAAATCTTTAACACCGGTATCGCTGGTCGGCTTTTCTTTTTTGGAGACGCTCCTACCTTACTACATGAAATACAAGTACCTTATCTGTTGAAGGTTCCTTGGACTGCTTTTGTTTGAGATTGATATCGGATAAAGTGGTAAATTCTCCTTTTTACGGTCGATCTTCTTGTTGCAAAGGTTCTGACAGAAATAAATTCAATTTTTGGAGCAGCTTGCTTGAGCACCTGAAGAAAATCGACCATATCCTCTCCGCAGTCCAGACCCTTCAACAAAAAGGTCTGATTTTTTCACTTTTGGGGGTGTAGGTGAAGCGTGGAACCTCCCCAGAATACAGCGCATGTTTTGCTGACTTGAAATCAACCAGTGATTTCATTTTTATAGTTGACATAAACTCTTTTGATTTCGAAATCACCTAATTTATTTCGGCTGATTGGGGGAACTTTTTCTGCCTCTTTGGTGGCTTTTTCAGAGGAGTCAGTGGAACTGTGTGTTGGTTTCTTCTCCTTATTTTAGTTTTTAATATTGAATAAAACTTCGATCATTATCTTTATTAGAATCATTTTCGATATTTTGTTCAACTTCCATTTCTTCTGTTAATCCGTCCAGCAGTGCAAAATAGTTTTGACTCTCTTTAGTGCCAACAGCAGCTTTCCGAGATCGCTTGCTTTACACTTTTCGTCGCCTCAGTTTCCTGTTGGATTTGATTTTGCGGTTGCAACTATTGAAGCTGCACCCTTTCTTGAATAGATCTTTGTGGGACTTCATATTGAGCCTTAGTTCATAATTTTCCTTTGGCAGTTTGATTATTTGTTCATTGTCCGCTATAATTTGTAACTTGCATCCGCCATCTGTGGAATTTTCTTGATTATATGTTCTTTTGTTGATAATCGCCAGTTTTGTATATGTCGTTTCCCTAGGTTGCTCCAATGGTGGGAAGCCGTAGGGCTCTTCCATGCCTGTAGTCCTGAAGTTGTCTTTAAATATTTCGCTTTTCTTAACGATTCTATTTTTTGCTTTTTTTACTATTTGACATTTTAAAAACTTAATTTAATTTTGGAAAACTTTCGACAGGTGCTATTTAAAATACGTCTGTATGCAACGAATGCCCGACGTAGAATCCATTTCAGCGGCATTTTCAATCTTGGAAACAGTCAAAACCGTCCATGTTGTCCTGAGCGATTTCAAAGCGAAGGGTTTAGGCCGATCTGTGAGTAAATAAGACTCACACAAAAAATACTTCGCTGCGAGCGAAACGTGGCATCCAGGGAATTAGTGAGGTATGACTGTTATGCTCAGATCCTCCTACAAATTCCTGGAGCTTTCAGAACTACATTACTTATAGTGCAGAAAGAAACTTAATCATACTGGGCTACTATAACTAAAAAACAACGTAATTTGGACTAAATATATGACATATTCTAAATACATTCATTAGATACCTTTTAGCTATAATTAAAAGAATGCTTTTCTGAAGTCTTTTCGTTAGCTGTGCTGTTGGGATTTTATTAGATATACGAGTACATAGATACTTGCATAACTCGGGATTGAACTTTAATCTGAATATCGATATGTGTATGTATGAATGAGGCATTTGGCTATCTTGTCGCAATTCAAGAATTAAGATACACGCCAACAAAGCAGCAGTTGTTTACGGTCAACACTTTGGTTGAAATCCTTAAAATTTTGTTTGAATCAAAAATTTTCTAACATTTTTATCTTTCCTCAAATTAATTGAGGAATATCTGAATTCTGAGAGTACTTATTGTGAGGTCGGTTGTCGATTGCGGAATTGATTGAATTTAGAATGCCAAACATTTGAATAGTTTGACCCCAAAACTTTTCATATTTTTTTTGCTAATTTAGCACGGATTCACAAAATACTCGTATCACGTGGCTAACCATCTTCAAGATAACATAATTTTGGTTTCGCATTCAAATTGAAGATTGCTTCGTTATAAATGTGTCATATTTGAGATGAAAAGGGAGCCAGCGTGTTGGTGCACGGAATCGTTTGGTCATGCCTTTCAAAGGAGCTTAATTTGCGCGACAATGTTCGTTTCGCCCAGTTCTCATTATATTTTCGGGTTATTGTTCGAACCGTGACCATGCATCATTTGCTTTGAATAATTTCGAGGTGCTCGCACGATTCCATTGTAGGTTTTGGCTCGCGTTCGCTCTTTACCCTTTGATGTGAATGAGTATCCGAGGGCTACCACACAAAACCGCGAGCAGTAGTAAAAACATAGTTGGGCTGCCAAGAAAAATGACACGGAAAATTTGTTGAAGCAATGCTAACGAGATACAGATTTGGGGATGCCTGAGAAATATTTTTTTGTTCCTTCTCGAAAGTGACACGGCGTAAAATTCTTGTCGTCGAGCGAGAAGTGTGGATGGTCTTCTTGAAGAAGAGGAACTTGCAAGTCATTGCATTGACCATTGCTTACGACCGACGACGTTTAAGAAAATCTTTTCGATGGATCATTTCTATGGATTGATTTCATTAAGTTTTTGGTGTGAACAGGGCTCATAAAAGATAAAGTTGAAAGGCTTGGTTATTCCAAGAATTTAATTCAGAACATTGTGTGCGGTCATCAATTTTATTCGATGCCTTTCATTTAGCGGGAAGAAAGTTACAATATCTATTCTCACATTTATAGGCTGGCCATATTCACAAGCACTTTTGTACAAATATTTCAATATTGTTTGCTGATTGTTTATAAATATTGCAAATATTTAACAAGTTATGATTCCCCATCCAAAGACACCAATCAGCTTGATCGAAGAGATGATGGATTTTTTGTGGGCCTTGGTGTCATGACGTTGAGCAATTAAAAATTCATTGGATTTGAATTTGACGGTTTCAGTGTCATAAGTATTGAAAGATTATTCAAGTGTTTTAACTCGCTTTCCTTCCTAGCAGTTGATTGTAATGATAAACTGTTTCGTCATCGTTAGTTTAGGTTGACTAAATTCTGTGTTGCTTCATCGGTTGCGTTAATAGCATGGAGAATCATGCAATGCAACATTCTCTGTCAAATGTATAAACCAACTGTCCTTGGCCTAACAGAAAGTTTCCAGTTCTTGAAGACACTTCAATATTAGACTGATGGGCTTCTGAGGAATTTTGCATTCATACTTGCTTGGATAGTATTACATTTGAATAAAACTTACTCGTCATTGATGAGTTGTTTGAAAACATTTATAAATACCACTAAATTTAAAATAGTGAAAGCCAGGTTTACAGATTTCGGAGGGAAATTAACTGGGCAATTGGTTGCTTATTACAACACAAAATTCACGATGAACCCCGTGTGGTTATGTCTTAAATTTAGAAAGAATCACGATCGAAACTTGTAGTATTCTTCTGACTTCTTGAAATATTTATCCCAATATCGATAGCGAGCATTGAAGTACATTCAAAAGTATTCGTATGTTTGTTGGGATTAAAAACAGATTTCTTTCAACTTAACCTCTTTTACAGTTATTCTATCTTTTGTCGGCAATTTTCATGAGAATGTAACAATGAAATCTGACAATAATGTGTCAATCTTGGTCCAAAGTGGAATTGGCACTCTTATCAATACACTTGTTTTATTCGCTTTGCCACATTTCTCAAAAACTGTGCATCCTACCAAAAATTTGGTTGTGAGCTTAATAATAGCTTATTGAATTTCCTGTAAAATGGTGTAATCAAAATAAAGTAGTACTTACTATGTAATGATTTTGAGTCTATGTCCGCACGAGGAACCGACCTCTCATCGGTTCTAGACGTTAAGTCTGAGTAGTGCCAACGGATGGTACCCACCGGTCAACCAATCCGTGCACCGTAATCCATTCACGCGGTGGCTGCTTGTCGGCCAGCTAGATCGGAGAGGATTTCGGTCGCGGGTCTCCAAATGGATTACGCTCATTTACAATCTTCAGCCACCAATACATGCACGTTTTCAAACGCGTCACAAAACAAAACCATACGGAGAGGAAACCTACTTTACGTTACTCCGTATTTCTTCCTTCAATTAGTCAAGAACAAAAATCTAACCTTTACTTCGCGTTCCCGAATTTCCGACACGGTACCGAAAAATATGCTACGCTAACTCAACCCGACGAAAGCTACGCTAATAAAAGGCAAAACAACAAAGGTACCGGGTACCGCGTACCGCGCGCGACGCGAAACCGACCTCAGCGGATTTTCTCAAACCCTACCCTAGCGACAGAATACTTACCATGCACTCTATTTCCCGCTGAAAGAAGGACCACTGGAAAGGAAAATCGTGTTTCGAGTTAGCAATTCATATTATTATTTGTTTTATTCCTTCCTTTTTTCTTTTTTTTTTGACAATAATTATTATGTTATTTTTAATTGTTTTATCACAATAGAAATGTTTAATTCAATTACAATCACCGCTATTTCTAACATTACCGAATTAAAAATAACAATTCATCCTTACACATACAAATGCTTCACAATCTCATTCTTAATTGTTATATAAAAAAAATATATTTTTTTTATGTATGATAAATTTAATGTTAGGAATCAAAAGTAGAACGACAAAGCTGAGGTAGATAACAACGTATCATATTTCATGATAACTTAAATATATTTATCTCATCATCTCATTTCTATTTTAATGGTTGCTTTTAATATTATTCTTCGAATGTTCGAATCGTACATACAAAGTATTTCGCCACAATAAAGTATTTTAGGTTTCTTTACTTGTACATCGATTTCCTTTCAAAATCTCTCATTCTGGGACAGTTATCGTTTCATATTAATTGCTTTTAAATATTTATTTATTCTCCCTTTTTTTGAATAGTATAATTTAGCACAACGAAGGAAATAGGAAATTCAATTAGTATTTTTTTTCTTTCTAGAATTTACGTATTTCAATAAAATATCAATTAAATCAAGAAAATTTCATATGGGAGCTTATGTGTTTTTTTTTTTTTTTTTTCTCAAGGTTGTATTGTTCCAAGTAGTGAGTCAAATGAATTTCTATGGCATTCTCTGTTAAAAGTCAGGAATGTGTCTTTTACTATTGAGAATCTAATGGTTCCGTTGTGGATGTACCATTTAATAATCACATTCTCATCTCAGATAATTACTTATTTGACCCAAAAGTTACTTTACGTCTTTGTACTAATGGTAGTTTGTTTTAACATTTCTGTCCGCGTCCATCGAAAAAGTTTTTTCCACCCTTAAAGCGTTTCTCTCTCTCCCATTTTTTTAGAAGAGAATCAGAATATTCTACAAGTATTTACATTTCATATATGTATAGAAAACAACTAAAAACTTCATATCATAATCCATTTCTGTATGTTAAAACATTATCTTAAATGCGAAATGATATACTCGTATACGAGAAATTTATCACGTATTTACATTCGCAATTTAAATGGTATACTAAGTATTATATTTCCATAGCAAATTTCCCTTATATGTCTACATTTTAAATTATTAAATGATCAGGAAGGAATACATTAATAAATGGTTACATGCAGAAAATTAATATTAAAATATGGTAAAATAAATATCAAATACAAACAATTTGATACAACGTTCGAAATTTAATGAAAAATCAAGTTTATATTTGCTCTGGGTATATAGTACAGTAAATATAGCATTTACGGTCTAAGAAATGACCTACCGGAATTTGACTTGATAAATCGATAGGGGGGCATAAAAAAAACTTAACTTCAGATTTCCGAAGTGATCCCCCCCCCTGCTTTTGAGAAAATCCAAAAACATTTTGAACGCGTTTTTCTCGGAATCTATGGGTTTTAGAGAAAAGTTTATGTAACAAAAAATGTTCAGGACACTGTTATCTACATTTTATCTCATTGGAGCAAAGTCGTCCGACTTAAAATACAAAAAGTAGGTGGCGCTAAAGTATCAAAAAAGTGGTTTTTTGGCATTTTCAATAAAAAAAAATTATTTTTTTATAATAATGTAAATGAAAAAGTTGTTCGTCATAAAATTATCTACAATTTTTGTTCAAACAATTTTTTTGTAAAACTTACCGTTAACGAGCTGGAGCTTGCCAAAGTGTAAAAGTCATACATTTATGTGCCGCGCCGATGCGTGTATTCCATTCATTTTGTCGAAACATTATTTTTCGATTAATAGACCGTAATGTTTATTTAATATTCTCATTTTTAACAATAATTTTGATAAACAATTAATAATAGTAAACTTTTAGTACTGCTTGTTGTAAACGGTCAACATTGAATTAAAACAAATGTAACTGAAGGTAGTAGTAAATGATTCACACAAAATGTGAAGACTAATTTTTTTTTTAATTTAAAATTCGTAACTATTTATTTATTAATTTCAAGCATTAAACTTTACATTGTGTGTTTTTGTTATGACAGTTTGCAATAATCCAATTTTGCATTTTCTTCAAAGATTTACTTAAATTTGACTCAAAATGAACATTGCATTGGACGCAAAATCAACAAAGGTAAAATTGCTTTATCGTAAAATATGCAAAATACAAATTGAATTGAATGCCAAATCGACGAAAGTTAACTTTCTGTCATAATAAAATCACACAATGTAAAGTTTAATGCTTGAAATTAATAAATAAATAGTTACGAATTTTAAATTAAAAAAAAAATTAGTCTTCACATTTTGTGTGAATCATTTACCTACTACCTTCAGTTACATTTGTTTTAATTCAATGTTGACCGTTTACAACAAGCAGTACTAAAAGTTTACTATTATTGATTGTTTATCAAAATTATTGTTAAAAATGAGAATATTAAATAAACATTACGGTCTATTAATCGAAAAATAATGTTTCGACAAAATGAATGGAATACACGCATCGGCGCGGCACATAAATGTATGACTTTTACACTTTGGCAAGCTCCAGCTCGTTAACGGTAAGTTTTACAAAAAAATTGTTTGAACAAAAATTGTAGATAATTTTATGACGAACAACTTTTCCATTTACATTATTATAAAAAAATAATTTTTTTTTATTGAAAATGCCAAAAAACCACTTTTTTGATACTTTAGCGCCACCTACTTTTTGTATTTTAAGTCGGACGACTTTGCTCCAATGAGATAAAATGTAGATAACAGTGTCCTGAACATTTTTTGTTACATAAACTTTTCTCTAAAACCCATAGATTCCGAGAAAAACGCGTTCAAAATGTTTTTGGATTTTCTCAAAAGCAGGGGGGGGGATCACTTCGGAAATCTGAAGTTAAGTTTTTTTTATGCCCCCCTATCGATTTATCAAGTCAAATCCCAGTAGGTCATTTCTTAGACCAAACCTATTTTTTCGTGCTATATTTACTGTACTAATAGTGATTATCAGGATTTTTATTTTTAAGTCGGGGAAGCGTTCATAGATTTGATTTCAAGGATGTACAAACAACAACAAAAAACATGGCTTCTTTTGCCCGACTGATGCAGCAATTGTAACTCAAAGTTTCACATCTTCAGGTCAAGATAAATATGCCTGACTGTATTTTTGTTTGTTAGGAGGAACATGAAATTGTGAGTTTTGAAACGAAAAACAATTTAGCAAATTTTATGATATATTTCCTTTTGCGTATGAATGCTTGATGTGTTATGCTTATAATTTCCCTCTCCCTCTGAATCGTACATTTGAAAACACTTTGACATGAACGCTGAGTATATTATAGTTAGATTAAGTTCCGGTTCAGCACGATAGTGAAACTATGCTAAGGTTGTTCAACTTTTACCATTTGTCAGAAGCCCTTTTAGATCAGCAATGGTTTACTCGCCATTCTACCTGCCGAATTAAATCTTGTGGTAAGACAAGAACAAAACTCCTCTTGGAGCCTCCCGAGAAATGAGCTCCTGCTTCGTGCGACGACAGCAGGGAAAATGTGCAGACATGATCTGTCTCATTGTTAACGCACTACTCCGAACCACCTGCTAGCCAGATTATTCCTTTCCACCGGGGATTGAAATGAAATTTGTCGTAATATCAATTCTTTCAGTTCTTGCCTCTTCCTTTCGATTCGCTCCATTTTCTTTTGGTTTTCCTTTTTTAACCGACTTCCAAAAGAAAGAAGGTTATCAACTCATCGCGTATATTTTTATTTTTTTTTTGCTTTTTTTTGTATGTTCACGCATAACTTTCAAACGGAGATAGATAGAAGAGTCCTGTTTTTGGCAAATGATACGTCTTTTTTCCAGTTAGGTCCCGTTTAAAGGATAAGAAATTCAAGTAACGGTAAAGGACTTTTACCGTTAAAACTAAAGAATTTCTGACTTTCACCCGGATTTTTCAGCATAACTGATCGACGCGCGCAAGGATTTTGATTGTAGAGGCTTTAAATGAAGGACAACATATTGATCTAAAATGTATCGGAACAGAATTGAAATCCCTTTAAGGACTCTGTAGATATTAACAGTTAAATATGATACATTGATGTCGAGAAATTGAATTTAAATGATATTTCGTACGAAAAGTGCCAATTAGTTGGCACTCTGCAAGGATTTGTTACAGATACCGAGTCCTTTGGTGAGGGATGATAAAAATGATTAGTGTCCTTAATTTTCTGCATAAACATACATAATTCTAAATGTGGAATAAATACAATTCAACAATAGTTAAAGGGAACATTTCAGGATGCTTTTCTCTTCCGCATTCATTCTTTGCTTACCAATGAGCTTGGTATAAGATCCTTCTTACATCTTACGTTACATATTATTATAAAATTCCCGAAGAAATAATAAGGATTGAATGGTTGCAAATAAACGAGTTGACTCACTTTCCAGTTAATATGATATGTATGTTACAACATATGCCCAGAAATCTAAAATTGGTGATTTCCATACTAAAAACCGGCGAGAACCGAAACCTAAAAAGAGATACGTTTCCTGCTATAATTGATCGTAACTGTACAGATAAAGATGAAAATGCACAGCCGATTTTTCATTGAACTATATGGTATGATTTTCTTGTAACTTTCATGAAAATTAGGTGCCAAAATTAACTAAAAACGAAGGCGATGGGTATCGAATAAACGTGAACGAATAATGCGGTTAAGAAGGATATTTTTAAGTAAATTTCATGCGATTGATTGTGGAGTGAACTTTGTGTTTACATATACAAATACATATGTCTATACATATATATATATATATATATATATATATATATATTTATATATATATATATATATATATACACATATACATACTATATACATATATATATATATATATATATATATATATATATATATATGTATATATATATATATATATATATATATACATACATATATATCTATATATATATATATATATATATATATATATATATATATATATATATATATATATATATATATATGTATATATATATGTATATATATAAATATATATATATATATATATATATATATATATATATGTGCATAAGATGTATATATATATATATATATATATATATATATATATATATATATATATATATATATATATATGTATGTATTGTATATATATATATATATATATATATATATATATATATATATATGTATGTATTGTATATATATATATATATATATATATATATAAATATATATATATATATATATATATACACATATATATATATATATATATATATATATATATATATATATATATATATATACATATATATGTATATATATGTATGTATTATGTATATATATATATATATATATATATATATATATATATATATATCTATGTGTGTATGTGTATGGTTGGTTGTATGTGTGAGCCTACATAGTGTATAACAAAATTTGTGCCTTGGGGGTCGCAGCTCTGCTTCGTTTTACGCCAAATTTTCAGCAATATTTCTGTTCTGGCCATAGTACAGGATGCAGCAGCATAACTTCCTTCCTCACAATGAAAAATCCAAACTCGAACAATTTGAAATGAAATGGCGGCCGCTCAAAGGTCGAAAAAAGTTGAACGATAAAGAAGCACTTCAGTGTCAGGTCAGAATATAAAAATGGCGGCTAAGCAAAGTTCAAAATTCGAAAATATCTCAAAGCTACAATTCTGTAAATGTATATATTATATATATATATATATATATATATATATATATATATATATATATATATATGTATTGTATATATATATATATATATATATATATATATATATATAAATATATATATATATATATATATATATATATATATATATATATACATATATATGTATATATATGTATGTATTGTATATACATATATATATATATATATATATATATATATATATATATATATATATATATATATATATATATATATATATATATATATATATATATATGTGTATGTGTGTGGTTGGTTGTATGTGTGAGCCTACATAGTATATAACAAAATTTGTGCCTTGGGGGTCGCAGCTCTGCTTCGATTTACGCCAAAATTTCAGCAATATTTCTGTTCTGGCCATAGTATAGCTCCAGTTCGTACCAAAACTTGTACAAAGATTTATTCAATTGTGTGATAAAGCTCACAATGAAAAATCCAAACTCGAAGAATTTGAAACGAAATGGCGGCCGCTCAAAGGTCGAAAAAAGTTGAACGATAAAAAAGCACTTCAGTGTCAGGTCAGAATATAAAAATGGCGGCTAAGCAAAGTTCAAAATTCGAAATTTCTCAAAGCTACAATTCATATTGGATTACTATGAAATCTAAAATCAAGGTAGACGTTGATGAGATCATGGATTAAATGTACAACAGTTAAATTCGATTCCCATGAACGCTGCAGATTTTAGCCGTAGTGGCTTTTGCATCGCAGTAAAAAATTATATTTTAATATACGAGAACATGATCCGATGTATTCAAGAAACTCAGTTTTGAATGGTTTGAAATGAAAAACTTTGCCACTAAAAAGGGTGAAATAAAAAACTTTTAGAAAAAAAAAGAACACCGACTCCGAAATGCCCTAAAAAGGATGAAATAAATTTTATGGAAGCGGTGCCAAAAGAATTTCCCCATTTCAACTTAAATACTTCTAACATGTACACCATCACAAAAAAATCGGGGAAAAAATGATATGGCACCGCTTGCATAAAATTTATTTCATCCTTTTTAGGGATTTTGGAGTCGGTTTTCTTGTTTTTTCTAAAAGTTTTTTATGATAGAGTCAATTTGCTGCACTGAACTGGTTAGTAGATCTATTCAACGGATTTCCTTCATCACCATCAGTACATTCAAGGCATCATATACACGACGGCGAGTATTAAATCGCGACCGGCCAACTCAATGTAAACTCGCCAAATCTTGCGTTGAATTTTTTACAACCGACTCTTCTTGGGAGGCGGCCACTACATGCACACTTCACTGCTATGTCGCTGTCAATTCCTCTTGACATCCTACGATAAAATTGACGTGTGATGTGCGCCCGTCGCAACCAACGTGAAATGACAAGCCACCTAGCAGCAACGTGTGTTAGTAATGGTCGCCAGCGGCGTCGCATGATTCTAGGAAGCAAAATTTTGGAGGCGTTTTTGTGCATACCTCGAAAATGGGGATTGTTATTGGTTTGGAGACGAAACTTCGCTCAGTCGGATGCCGCGAACTATTTTTCCGCGAAGCTGGCACCGGAATATTTAGGGCCTTTTAGAATCCAAAGGAAGGAGTCAGCGTCGACCTATCGGCTAGTCAATCGAGAAGGAGATCAAGCGGGTCTATGGCACGCTAAGGCTCTGAAACCTTACGTAGCATATCGCGTCTAAATCAGGCTCCCACCTCATAGCGACGGAATAGTGGAAACGAGAGGTGTAAATAAAGTACCCAGACAAGATTAAATTAAGATCTAAACGGGCATCACAAAGAGAAGAAATCCCCGTTAGCAGCACCAGCCGGAAAGGTAAATTGCTCGTATGTAGGGTAAGGTTTCGAAAAAGAATTTGGCTTGCCTACTATTAGGCTTCTTACTGCAATTTTTGAAGCACACATGGGTATTTATTAACATAGTATGAATCTGCCGACGTTTGTATTTAAAGACCCTTTGTAGAGGCAAAAATATTTTGCTAATTAAATTGAGTTGCACACGTATGGATCACGTACTGAAAATCGGCAAGTAATGAATTGTTATAAACATATAAATACAGGTTTCCCCCTTCTCACATTTGCTGTTTACATATTTCAAAATGGCTACCACCCAAAAGTGATAACTTGTTGGCTTAAACAGCTCAAATAGTTAATGTCAAAAGATTTCCATAAAAGTTTGGTCGACACTTACGTTGCCATTAACACAGGTTTATCCATTTCGTGGTAGGAAAGTATAACCCTGCCATTTGACATCTTTCAGAATTATATGTCATCCAAACCGTGTTTTTTTAGTTGAAGGTTTGCTATTTAGAAATATGGATCGTTTAACAGTCGAAGAACGCGTTGACATTATTAAATTTTATTATAAAAATGGTGATTCTGCTGTATCAACATTGAGAGCTTTACGAGCCAATTACGGTCGACATAATCGAGCTACACAGAAAACCATTTCGAGCACAGTGAGAAAATTTGAAGAGATTGGATCTGTTATTGATATTGCAAGGCCTGTGCATCATCGCAACATTCGCTCTGCAGCAAATATCGCTGACGTTGCTCAAAGTGTGGACGAAGACCCGAATTTGTCGATTTCTCGACGTGCTCAACATTTGGCCTTGTCTTACGGCTCATTGTGGCGGATTTTGCATTTTGATTTGCATCTCCATCCGTATGAAATCCAACTCACTCAACAAATTAAGCCTCAAGACCATACACAACGCAGAATGTATGCGAATCGGGTGATTGAATAACAACCCATTGAAAACGATTTTCTTAGGTGATGAGGCTCATTTTTCGCTCAGTGGTTGAGTAAATAAACAGAATTGCCGCATATGGGGCTCTCAAAATCCTCAGGTGATCGCAGAAAGGGCTTTGCATCCAGGAAAAGTGGCCGTTTGGTATACATTATGGTCTGGTGGTGTTACTGGCCCGTATTTTTTTTTGAAAACGATCAAGGAAGAGCCATTACAATCAATTCTGACCGCTATGGACGGATGTTAACCAATTATTTTTGGAAAGAAATTGAAGATTATGGTCTGGAAAACATGTGGTTCCAACAGGACGGAGCCACAAGCCACACAACACAGGCTAATCGAGCACTTTTGCAAGAGAAATTTCCAGGACGCGTAATTTCGAGATTGAGTGATGTCAATTGGCCCGCAAGATCCTGCAACCTAACACCTTTAGATTTCTTTTTATGGGGCTATGCGAAAGATCGTGCTTACGCGAACAACCCTCAAAATCTTGAGCAATTGAAAACCAATATTCGTGAAGTTATGGCCGAGATATTGCCTGAAATGTGCCAAAAAGTCATTGAAAATTACCTCAAAAGGATTGAGGCCTGTAAGAGGTCCCGTGGAGGACATTTGAGTGATGTTGTGTTTCACGTATAATGGCAAGTTTTATATTTGATAAAAAATTTTGTTTACATCTGAATACTTTATGTGTTTTCTTAAGCTTTACTTTCCCAAGCGTAAGATGGCTAACACTATACATACATTTTCAATTCTTTTCTGGGCCATCAGGGGCTGTCATTCGGAATTTTTATTAAAACGGCTGCTAAACATATTAAGCTGTCAATTTTTGGATTGGTTATCAGTCCAAAACCAGGCTCTGTCGTGATGACATCGGCATATCATCGCTGATGAAATCAAGGTTAAGGAAAGATGGGCATCATATTTCAAGAACCTCCTTAATCCTCCGCACCGCTCCAGAACATTGGAGCCTATAGATGTCTGCGGAGAGCTTCCATTGAGACCACCAACTCCGGATGAAGTTTATTCCATCATCAAAGCCCAAAAGAATAATAAAGCGCCGGGCATTGATGAGATTCCAGCGGAGCTCATCAAATATGGTGGCAGTAGTGTTCATCAAGCTATTCACAAAGTCATCCAGTACATTTGGCAACAAGAACATATGCCGAAAGAGTGGAGCCAATCAATTATATTCCCTATCCACAAAAAAGGTGACAAGCTACTGTGGAAAACCTATAGAGGCATATTACTACTTTGAACGGCGTACAAAATATTTTCTAAAATCTTAGAAAATAAAATCGAATCATATGCCAACAGTCTTATTGGGGAGTATCAAGGTGGTTTAAGGACACGTAGATCAACAACAGACCAATTGTTCACGGTCAAGCAGGTACTTGAAAAATACTGGGAGTTCAACATAGACGTACACCAAATTTTCGTTGACTTCAAGCAAGCATACGACAGTATTGATCGTAAAGTACTGTACCAAATAATGCATGGTTTTGGCATCCCAGCCAAATTAGTCCGTCTTACCAAAATGACAATGACGTCGACAACCTCCCAAGTCCGCATCAATAACCAACTCACCGATGCCTTTGACACAATTATCGGGCTAAAACAGGGAGATGGGCTGGCCCCATTGCTATTCAATTTGGCTCCGGAGTACATCATACGGAAGCTACCTGTCGATACGCGAGGTACATTACTATACAAGTCGAGCCAAGTAGTAGCCTATGCGGATGACATCAACATTCTGTCACGGTCATTAACAACTGCCAAAGAACTCTTCCTGATACTCGGCAGCGAAGCAAAACTAGTAGGGCTACAAATCAATGAAAATAAAACAAAGTTCATGACGCAGTCGAGGATAAATACCCCAAATACACAAAATACTCGTATAACACTTGGCGAATACCGTATCGAGAATGTTAGCAATTTTGTGTATTTAGCACCAAAATGACGAAAACGGCTAATAAAAGTGACGAAATGCTGTTGCAAATTCCGGCGTACCAACTTCTTCCCATTCGCAACTTCAAATTGCCGCCGTAACATCTCCATCTTCCTTTGGGCATTATTTATTTAATTTTATTAAAATTTTTCCAATTTCCCCTTAATTTTTACTTCCCCATTATCACAATCCTACACTTTTGCCTTATTTCCAACTAAAATAATATAATATATACTAATAATTTCAATTTTCCCACTAACAACATTCCATTGATTGATTCCCACTAACAAAACTTCATTCAATACCTTTTCCCTAACAAAACCTAATTCCTTTCCTTCATACTAATTAATTCTATTCAATAGATCCCACTAACACGTTCTATTTTTTATACTAACAAAAATTAATTCACGTCCCCTACTAACAATGTTCAATCTCATACCCAAAGGCATCGTTGAAGTTGCTTATGAGATGAACGGGAGATCAACAATCCATGGCACCATTAGCGAGTTCTCGATCGGGGGTCTGCTGGAACCCTGAGTTCAAGTTCCCCCGGGCGCAGGGAAGCACTCTTTTTGGGGTATCGGCAAAACCAATAGCTTCCGTAATGTATATGTGACACTTTGCATTCAATCAAGCGCTTCTTGGATTGTGCATATTGCCATATGTAAAACAATGGATACTATTGAGTTTGCCGATATGGAACAAAAGATGTGTGGGTAGCGGAATTGAAGTGTAATGAGCTGCGATTACGTTACCCAGATGCGGCAGCGGTAATTTGAAAATGAAAAGGGTTGCGGGATCGGATTGGATAAGGTGAAATGTGGAATTAAGTGGTTAGGATTGGGGCAGTTAGTATTTGACTGGGAGATAAAAAGCAATGGTGTTTGGCGGCGCGGAATGATTAATTCGAGAAAGATTCGGTATTTGAATTTGAAAAAGAACAAAAGGGATTGCTTTTGGCGGTGCATTAAATTTTAATTCGGGGAGGAAAGGTTTTTTTTTCTGGTGATTTGATCTTGAAAGAAATAGGGAGTTGTCGCGCTTTATGGAGGCGATTTACGGAATGGATTGTCCGACATGCTGTTTTGAAGAAAAAAAGGATTTTGGGAATTAACAATTCGAGGAAGTGTGTCAATGGTTTCTGTGGTTTGGTTTGGATTAATGACCCAAAGTGATTAGCGGTCGTGAAAGTGCATAGAATACTAAGAAATGACGTGCAATTTATTGTATGAGAAGTGCAGCAAAGATTTGGCGATTCGAGCGGGTCTCGTAGATAATGAATAAATCCGTTTAAAATTACGAAAAAGTGGAAGGTGTTTAAATACATTAACGAGAAAATTCCTTTGTTTAATGTGGATAAAGCTGGTTGTGCCTCTTCGTGGCGTGACAATAAATCGGAAACACTCTGAACATTTAAGAACTAAAACAACTCGTTATTAAACGGCCCTTAGCAATAAATAATATTAGTAACCGAGTTAAAATAATTTATTAATGTTTTTCAATATTTTTGGTAGTTGCCCAGTTCCCCTTCTGTTGCAGAGCGCTCCGCAGCCGTAAAAAAAGGGTGAGTAGTTTTTAATTCTGTTTTTTTTTTCTTTTTTTTCTCTCTCGGTTTCTGGCATGATATTACAAAGTGAATTCATTAATTGATTGTTTTCTTGGTGTAAATTTTAGTAGTTGCATTAATTGAAAGTAAATTTTCATTTATTTTTATCTTTGAATCAAATTAAAATTTGAAAAGGAAGAAAGCGGGCCTATAAAATTGAATTGTTTTTGGTTGATAAATTGGTGCCTTGTAAACTAGTTGAAGAAAAAATAAAAGACATGAAGTGTTAAAATAATTATTTTTCATTTCTCAATGTGACCTCTCCTTTCCCGTCCTTTTCCCTTCGTGTTCGTGTTTTAAGGTAAGGTGGCTCAGCACAAGCAACCGCGGAAGTCGCCGCAGTTGCAGACAATGCGCCGAAGAATACAGCTCGGAAATAAAATATTCTATTCAGTATTGACGATCTTGAAGACCAGTTGCATGCACAGGAAAACAAAGCTCCAAGTATACAAATCTGTGATAAGACCTGTGTTATGCTATGGGTGTGAAACATGGAACCTAACCCAAGCATCCGCAAATATATTGAACGCCTTTGAGCAACGGATGCTGAGACGAATAATCGGAGCGAAGCTAGACGGGGACCCATAGCGAATTCGATACAACCATGAGCTGTATGAAATTTCCGACGAACCTAAGGTCTCAAGGATTGTAAGACTGCGGAAGCTGCAATGGGCTGGACACATGATTCGTATCGACCTTTTTGGGTATCCGTTGGGAAAACTGAAGGCCGGAGGCCAGCGGGTAAGCCAAGGAAACGCTGGTCTGACTCAGTCGACGAAGACAGTTCATCGCTGCTCGGATTTCAGAATTGAAAGACGCAGTCAACGGTCTGAGACCATTGGAGGCGCTGTTTGCAGGAAGCGAAGGCCCGAGAGGGGTTGTAGTTCTAAGAAGAAGAAGAAGGAAATATTCTCACTCTAGCTCATGTGGTTTGCGAGAAAACTTGTTGTGACGCACGAACAAACGGACGGACAAACAGACAAGTCGCGATTTTATAATTTTTTAAGGGGTATGTTTAAAAATATTTTACAATATCTTCAAAATGGCCTGCCTTAGAAATACTTCCAAATTAGGTTGTTTATAACGTTTCCAAGAAAAATATTAATTATTTCAGTTGCTACTAAAATAGCAAAGTGAGCTTGTCTTCTGACCTTTGGGGGCCGCCAATTTGAATGAATACATTTAATTTTGGATTATTTCAAATCTTGTTGTGCTAGGACCTCATCAATCAATGTGCCAAATCTCGTTCAAATCGGAGTTTCCCTCTAAACAGGGCAAAATTATTCAATTTTTAGTAAAAATGGCAGCTAAAAATATTAGGTTTTAAATTTTCAACTTTTTTATCTTTCATTCGATTTGAATAAATTTTCGCACAATACAAGAACTTAGTACAGAAATCCATAATCTCAAGTTTCATCAAAATCCGTTGGAAAATGTGATCGCTAGAGGGCCACAAAAACTTGAAAAAATGCATATATGTAACAATTTATTTTATAAAAATTTATTATCCGCCGATTTTCAATATGTAATCCATACGTGTGCAACTCAATTTAATTGGCGAAATATTTGTGCCTCCATAAAGGGTCTCTAAATACCAACGACGGTAGATTCTTTTTATGTTAATAAATACCCATGTGGTGCTACAAAAATTGCAGTAAGAGGTCTAGTAGTAGGCAAGCCAAATGCTTTTTGAAATCCTACCCTACATACGAAAAAGTTACCTTTCCGGCTGGGGCTGCAACGGGGATTTTTTTAATTTGTTTAGGCTTTAGAGGTGGGTTGAATGAGTGGAGTGAAATGTCAGAGGTAAATAGAGTGAATTTTAGTTGTAGGAGTTAGTACCCCGACAAAGAAAAACAAAAAAAGGTTATAACCAGAGTTTCGAATATGCGTCTCTTTCCATATTTCTCCTCTCCCCTTGTTATTGTTATTTATTTTTTTACAAGTCACTTAATTCACGACTGGATTGAAGTCAGAAACGTGCAGTGAAGTGTGAAGTTAATAGTAGAATAAGGATCTAGAGAAGTTAATAGTGGTAAGGATAATAGCTTAAATAACGATTAGTCGCTTAGCATGTAACATGGTGGTGGGTATTAGCAGGTAAGCAAACACGGGTTTCAGAGAGTTAGGAAGTAGGCAAAAACTAGTTGGTAGGAATTATAGTACAATAAAATCAAGTGGAACAATTTCCTCTTTCCCTTCTTAGAATAGTGTAGTTACTCGTAGTTTAGCAGCAGTTAGGTTTATTAGTACTACTGATATTTCCAATAGTTGGTTGTTATCTTCAGTAGCCACCATTCTCTTCTTTGCGTAGAACTGCGAGGCAAACATCCAACATACACATTTTGTCGGTAGGGCGACTGATCCTACTTGCAGCACCACGCTGTGCGGTCAGCGCAAGTAGTAGTTGAATATTAGGTTTATTTTGGTAATATTCGTAGTAATACGCGGAAACACCCCAGAATTCAGGAGTACATTGGCTGCTTGCTAAGGTATACAATACGGTTAGAATCTTTGAAGGGAAAATGTAGCATATATTAAACCCTTGATTCTGCGGCAGCTAGGTATTTAAATTTTGTGTAGATTAAGAAGAATTGGGGCAAGTCAAGTCCTAAAACGGCTAAGTAACCCCCAAGCACAGAAGATAATGTATCGGAAGAGTAGATTTCGCGGAAATCCACTTCGGGTAGGGGGAGAATGTTACGAAATATAAATTAAACCCCGGAACCACTCCTAGAAGGGAAGGGTTCCTTGCTCTCCAACATTTTAGTTGGAATACTACCAAGGAACCACTCCACGCGCTGAAGTACTGGTGGAAAGGACTAAGGAAATGCTAGGATAACCAGTAAAAATTATTAGCGTTAAGTAAAGTTTATTTTTAGTAAGTTCAATTAGAGTTCTTTGTTTTCACTCATATTGTAAAGTTTGCACATTAATCGCGCGTCCTTTTGAAGCACATCATTTAAGTGAAACCCAGGAAAATTCGGACCAATGTAAATCATTAGCGTTAAGTAATGTTAGGTATTAATTATTAAGCGAAAAAAACAAACAAAAAATAAGTAGCTTCTCTTCTTCAACTCCGCTCTCACGATGAAGAATGGCAGTCAGATTCATGAAGTACTACAATATGAACCATCATCATTGCAAACTGATGTATGGTTGGTTGGTGTATTGGCCTGTGCATTGTTGACTGAATGTACACCAGTTGGTGGCGATACAAAACAGGAGACATTTTCTTTCTCCAAAAGTTCACATCCTTCCGTTTCATCTGAATTTTCAGGACAGTCTTTTTCATCTGGAGCATACGACTGGTGGTTGCTTCAAGCGAAATAAGTCGATCGTGTGTTGCTATTTGTACTTGCTGTGGTAGCTTGTTCGTATTATGGTAAACGTGTATGTTTGTTGCAAAACATTCAATAGAAAGTAGAAAAACTGGGTTTGCGTATGTGGTAAACAGGTTAAGCAGCCGTGGTGAATGTTGCAGCCTTGAACTTGGGTTCTTCAACTCAAGTCAAAGACTCTTTGGGACAAGTTGATAAAAGAGCCAGCGACGATGGAAGCGGTATCTTTTACGGATACTTGGCCAGCGAAGAAGGAAGGACGGAACATTTTGCTAGCCAACAAGTGAAGAACATCAGGGGGAAGGAGCGTTAAAGAAGGGAAAATTGCTCGAGACGACCAGGGAAAGAACCCGATTCAGGCTGCAGCTGGTTGAAGTGCGGGGATTTCGATCATCGACAGGGCCTCCAACGTAGGAAGTAAAGAAGTTCTGTAAGTGTTAAGATCTTGAATTTTATGAATAATAATTTCACATGAAACCGAAATCATATTGATTTATAGTTTAATTTTCTATACGAAATTTTCGTGTTGGGTGAAGTGTTTCAGCCAGTGTTTTTGCACGTGGAGCGCACAGTTTTGGCGGAAGCCGTAGATATTGCCTGGAGTGCGTAAAAATTCTTCCCGTTGGAGATTTCAATCTGCGCAGACGTTTTCTTTTGTAGAGGTTGTTTTTTTTCCTTTGTGGAAGCTAGTTTTCTTTCGTGGAAATTAGTTTTCTTAGTGTTAGTGTTAGTGAAAGTGGTGATAGGCGGCTTGACGAGCCAAGTAAAGGTCACCAGTGGTTATTCTGGAGGAAGGACCATTCCGGGAGCCTCAAGCTCGCCAATTGGCTCCTAGGGGCAATACCAGGTTTAGCGAGTGGCGTTTACCTACCCCGTCTCCACGGGCTAGTCGGGACCCCAAGGTCCCCAACCGGAATCGCTTGTTGTGATGTGTAGTTAACATTTTTAACGTAACAGGGTATCGCACGAACATTTTCACACATTTCTCTCTACGTGTCTCTGTCTTTGAGTTACGGGCCCGTGAAAAGATAAATTACGTTTGGTGAACCGTAAGGACTACTGAACATCGTATATTTGCGTATAAAGTATGAAACGGTAGCAAATAAACATAAAAATGAGCGGTAGCAAATAAACATAAAAATGAGCAATGCATCCCGTGTGAAAGATGTACAAATAACTGAAAAAAAATATTTCCAGCCGACCCAAGTTTTGAATTATGGCGAGCTCAGTCTTTGAAAGATGGAACATAAGCATAAAAGTGAATGCACCATTTTGCAGAAAATTTAAAAAGCTTGAGTTTTGGTCATAATACTCCTAAAATCTTCGGTAGGACGCGAGCTATGTAATAAACAAGTTGAAGTAGCGGAAGAGTGCTCCTGCCAGAAGGGTTTTCTAAAATAATTATTAAATTGAACAATATATTCTGCACATCAAAACATGGCTTGTATACAAATTCCATAAATTGAGTTCGAACAATGATATCCTGTATATTATGCATTTAAGTTCACCCCCATTTCGTTTCAAGTGTTTTGACCCTGTCGCTGAGTTAGTCATGATGACATCAATATTACAAACCATTTCTAAAATTTTTATCAAAATTCCTAAATATTTGTAGTGTATACGTCCGTCGCAAACATGTATCTCCCTACTATCACGTGTTAACGTTGTTGCAATTGTTAAATATTTAATCGGCTGTAACTTAGTCGTTTATTCTTCAATTATTGTGAAGTTTTCAGAACACATACAATTGCTTTTAAAAAACTGAAACTGTTGCTTTTCAGAAATTTAAAGGTACCATCTTGATTTTATAGGCAAAAATGTAAAATTTATAAAATATACTATTATTGATAAAGTTGATCGAATTTCAACTTCTGATGAATTCGTTGCCCTTGTACTTTTAAAGTCTGACCTTTGTGTTTTTTTTCAGATTTTTTGCGTCAGAAGTGCCGTGAGGGGGGGGAGGACACAACATTTTCATACATTTCCCCCTTCCCCTGCACCCCTCAAAGCAAAATTTATCATTTTTATCATTTTAAGACCTTTTTTGAAGAGTTCAGATTAAGTCCTTTCATTTGATATCCATATTGCTTACATGCGATGAAAATTTTCTTTTTGGCGGCCACTCCCCTGTATGGAGAGACCCCCCTTAAACACCTTATAAATTTCTTTTTGTGGTGAAACTTTGCACTTACTAACAAAATCTTATTTTTATAGCTTACGTAGTTTGCGAAAAAAAGTGGTGTGGCTCGCGGACGGACGGACGGACAGACAGGACGCGATTTTAGTAGGGCATTGTAAAATGATTTTACAAAACCCTAAAAATTAAAAATAGAAACTTTAATGTATCCTAAATTTTTTATATTAGTGGGCTCATATCTTCCGTTAAGAGCACAAACAAACAAGTTGGGTAAACAGACCTACGCTCATGTCAGAATTTTTTGTATTCAATTTACAAAATGCAGCCACCAGATCGAATCAAATCAAGAAACATGTCAAAGACGATTTTATTGGAGAAAATATGAAATACGAAGATCATACTATTATTAAAAAAGTTGAACGAATTTCGACTTCTGAGGTTTTTGGTATTGTTATACTCATAAATATCTCCCTTGATAATTATTTCAGATGTCCATCCGCGACGGAGGAAACACATTTTTCATGTATTTCCCCCATGTGCCCCCACTGAAGCAAAACCTGACAGTTTAAGAACTGTTTTGAAAAGCTCCCATGAAAACTTTCATTTCATACTCATATCGGCTACGTTTGATGAATTTTTTTTTCAGGGGCCACTCCCCTGTACTGAAATCATCGATTCATGGCCTATTTTTTCGAATCATAGAATGGTTACAAAACCCTTTTGCTAGGAGCTCTCTCCCACCTCCTTGACTTGTTTCACTTATGAGCATTAATTATAGGTGCTCATCTTCAGTCATCCATTAAATTGAATCAAGTGTTCAAAGCATGCACCTTAAACGTTGAAGTTGGGAAAAAATAACTCAAAACTATTCAATCTTCGCATTTAAAACAGCTACTATTTTGTTTTACGATTACTGCTACCACTAGCCGATTCTGAAAGATATACATGACACCTATCATTCCTGAAATTTTCATGCAAATCATAGCAAAACTGTAGTGTCTGCGTCGGTGAAAAGCGCATGTTGTTCCATAGCCATATGTTGCCACAGTAATAAATGCAGCGCATATTATTCCATAGTAATACAGGAAAATTCTAACCGCTATAACTTCGCTAAATATGATTGAATCTTTATGAAACTTTCACGATAGTTTAATCTTATAAATAAACATCTATGTACTGAATTTCATTGAATTTAAGGGAACCGTTAAGATTTTATCCAAGAAAACATAAAATCGATAAATCATACTATTACTAACAAAATTGAGTTAATTGCGACTTCTCACATATTTGTTGTTGTTGTACTCACCGAGGCCTACATTCCTGATTTTTTGGATCACAGGTGTCCAATCGCGAGGGGGGGGGGGGACACAAATTTTTCGTATATTTCCCCTCCCTGTGCGCCCCTCGAAGCAAATTTTGCCAAACTAAGACCTTTTTTGAAAAGTTCTCATCAATACCTTTCATTTGGTACCCATATCGGCTACCTTCAATTAATTTTTTTTTCGGGGGGTCACTCCTTTATGGGGAGACACCCCTTAAATACCTTATAAAATTTTTTTGTAGTTGAACTTTGAAGAGAGCACCACTTTACACAAACACACAAAATTTGATGTTTCTAGCTTAAGTAGTTTCCGAGAAAAACTGCTGTGACCCACGGACGGACGCACGGACGGACGGACGGACGGACAGACGGACAGACCGGTCGCGAAACTAGTAGGGTTTTGTAAAATTATTTTACAAAACCCTAAAAATGAGGATAAGCTTTAATGTTTTCCAATTTGGAATGAATTTTTGACTAAGAAACAAAAAATAGTAAAAAAGGGACTCTAAAGCCTTTGAAGATGAAGAATAAGGTTTATATACCCACATCGTGTGTTATTATAACCACGCTTATGTTTCGTGCGGAACGCGGAGTGTAAGAATTCTTCTTTGTAGCAGTATAGCCCCTCTGGGGCCTTTGTTTCCTGCAAAAAGCGCCTCCAACTGTCTCGCTCTATCGACCGCGTCCTCGAATTTCGAAATCCGAACAGCGATGAAGTATTTCCGTCGACCGATTTAGACCAGTGTTTCTACGGCTTTCCCACTGGTATCCACCCTTCAGTTCTCCCAATGTACATCTTGTTGGGAAACCGTTGTTCATCCATACGATTCACGTAACCATATTATTGCAGCTTCAGCAATATTACAATTGTTGAACCCTCCGGTTCGTCAAAAAGTTCATACAACTCATGTTTGTACCGAGTTCCTCATTGGTTCGCGTCTAGCCTGGCTTCGGTTATTTGTCGCAGAACTCATTTCTCGAAAGTGTTCAATATGTTTGAAAATAATTGGTTAAGGGTCCATTTTTCACACCCACCGGACAGGTCTTATTACATATATGTATACATGGAGCTTTGTATTCCTATGCACATATGTAGCTAGTCTTCAAGATCGTCAGAATTGATTTAGATGTTTTTATTTACATGCTGTATTCGTCGGCGTATTTTGTCTCTTTGATTACCAGTTTTCGTTCTTTTGGCACCCAAATACGTAAATTTACCGACGTTTTTTTGTTTCGATATTTTGGATGTTAATAATTTTTCCTTGATCGCGTAAAAGCATTGATTTAGTTTTGCTTCGCTGTCGAGTTTCAGGAAAAGTTACTTGGCAGTTGTTAACAACCGTGATAAAATGCTTATGTCATTGAAATAGGCTACCACTTTGTAGTGAATAGAGATGTTCAAACATGTCCGTGAAGGACTGCAGTGATGGTCTGCTGCCTCGGCAGAAGAAGGTATCGGTATCTGCCGAGAATGCCCTCGTCTGGAGACGTGTGAATGCGCTGGCAGGCTAGCATTGCGGTGTCGTGGGGCGGGTTCATTTCCCCAGCACGAGGACCCACTACAAAAAAATTTCGCACTCACGAATTTGACTGCTGGAGATCCAGGGGCAACCGAAGTCGCAAAAATTGTAGATAACTACTCAGAGGGAACTAGAGCTTGTTACGAGAACAAGTGGAACCTGAAAAGAAAGGCGGACTTGGGGTAACCTCGTCATTACCCGACGAAGTTCATGGCCCACAAATGAAAGAGGGGCAAACGGGTGATGGTGGAGCCCCTTCGCACCCACCCAACCGGAATAAATCCATGTACGAGTATATTGTGTTGCAGTGGCCAGGTATTCCTCTTATGAGTGGAAAACTCATACAACTTGAATTGCATGAACTTTCCCATCAGAAGGGGAGTACCCCGGTGACCAATTTATGCCATAGAATTATACAATTTGATTGCATAACTCTATGCCATAAAGAAGCACTCTGCTTGGGCCACTCAACCCGCGACGTCACCTGAAACAGAAGGAGTTTATTTAGTGCCCGATGGCTGGCTCATTTGTGGCGTGGAGAGCATACCATCGTACCGGGTCCTATACCCGGTCAGGGAAGACAAAATAGAAAGACCGAGGTTATTGTTTTAATTCCACATTTTTCCTTTTATTCCACTATTAATGTGTTTCTCATACAATTACAAATCAGTTAATTGTGTGCGAATTGGAATATATTGTAAGAATGTAATTACTAGGACAAATTCCGACACACTACTCTATTTCGACAATTTTTGAATTTTTCTTGTTCCCTTTTCTCCTTTTTCTTTTTCTTTTATTATTATTAAAAACATATATTTTAGATTTGTATATAATTCGAAATAAAACATGCAAAAAATTTGATAAAAAAGGGTACTTACCCAGTCCTCCTCCTACGAGCGCTCGTGTTCGGGGCGGGTAAGGGCCTGCGACTGTTATGGCAGTTATTAAATTTTTATGTTATTTAGCTTCAGCGTGGATATTCAGATTCGATAATTATGTACATGAAGAAAAAAAATGAAGGAGTGTAAGATACTAAACGTTATATGAATCGGGACTACTTTTACTTATTATAAACTTTGCATTAATTCCTTGGTTGGAACATTTTGGTCGACGCTTACTTGCCAGTTGCTGCAGATTACAGAAACGTATCAAAAAACAGTTCAATTTCGCATAGCAGGATGCCATCAAGAGCGCGAACCGTTCAAAATACTAGCCCCGCGGGCTCAGAACCAGCGACAAAAATTTTCCACAGCATCGACTCCCGGGGCACCAAAGTACACGTCTGAACCACCGGTCGCGCATATAAACATCGAACAACCATTCTTACAAGTATTGCGTGGCGTTTCTGAATTTGTATTGGGTTATGCACGATATTTTAACAACAACGAGGTCGATTTACTAAACCCACATTAATTCCTATCTATCCGGAGATCCTCCCACGCGTTGTCATCAGCGAACAATATGTAAATGTATTTCGTAGGTATTCACTTGATAAGCAAATAATGCTCATTGAAAGTTTATTCTAAAATATCACTCCCAAAACTTCATTTGCATCAGATATGCACCATACAAACACAGAATGTATTCCATGCAAGTGTTCTGTATACTTCCGTGAAACGTTCCACGTTGTTTGTACTCCTACAATTCATATCTATGTGCACGATTCTTCTTATAAGTATTGCGCGGCGTTTCGGAATTTGTACTGGATCATGCACGGTATTCTAACGCCAACGATTCCACGCGAACCGGGTTCTCTAATTGTTGAACCGAAGTGGCAACATAGCACTTCGACAAAAGCACTAACGGTTAATTGCGGATTCATTACACGTTAAGTGTATTGAGTAACTCATTGTTATTAGATTCCGGGAAAATCAAAGACGTCCTATAGCCAATTGTTTCTCAGTTTCCTAACTCTTTTGGGGACCTGGTTATTACTGGGAGCTAAGGAATAACTTCCCGACAGAGGGCTTAAGGGAGGGAGGAATCTTTGCACACCCAAATGAAAACACTTCCACCATACAGCTTAGCGGAACACGAGTTTTATTCTCTTTTTCACTAATCTACACGACTCACTAAGCGTTCACTATTTACACGAATTTTAGAGCATTCTTTATACACTCCTCGTTAGCTTAAACTTTCGATCAATCCCGGTACCGACTACCTTCGACAAACACTTCCGTTTTCTGTCCACGGTAGCCTCGAGCCGTCTTCCGCTCCCGACCTTCTCACCGTCGCGATCCCGAGCCGACTCCCCAAAAACTCCTCGCGACAGCACCAGCAACACAAGCAAATCCCACTCCCGCAATCGCTGGCATTCGCCTCTTCACCCTCCTTTCTCGCTTGTTTTCATCTCGCTTGCGACTCGTTACAACGAAATGAAGAGGATGTTCAAGAATGCTAAAATTGCTTACTATGCGTGGGTGCGGGAAGTCAAAGTTGTATGCATCGGTTGCACAGTAGTATCTCATACAGTTTTTGCGAGAATGGTTGTATGGCTATTACATAGTCTCGTACAAGTGTTGCATGAGTCGAAGGTGTTGTATGAGTCGGATGCGTTGCATGAGTCGGGTGCGTCGGCTGCGCAGTATGTGTAGTATGGGTTAGGTGTGTTGGGTGCGTTTCGAAGCTTTACCATTTGAATGGGATTTTGTGTTGCTTGATTGCTGTATTTATGTGAGGGTAAATGTTCGTACGTGTTGAATGAATGCTGAATGCAGTTTGTTTTGCTATGAGACAAAATGTTGTTTCTAATGCATTTATTACTTCTCTTTTCTCCATTAATTGCAGTAATAATCTGTTTCTCTCTTTTTTTTTTATTCAAATAATGATAATTATCTTTGAAGAAACCATATCATTTCCGGAATATAAAATCATGTTTTTTTTTGTGTTCTCCCTTTTGACTAGGTTTTTGATTTCGTACCATAATGAGGATATGCTGGGATTTAGGGTTGGTGTAAACAAAAAATGTTAAATATAAATGTGCCATTTTGGTTTTTGTAGCCTGCAACGCCGGGAATTTTCAGTGACGTGTCGCATCGACGTAGGGAAATTTTTCACCGGTATGTTCGTAATAATCATTACGGATATCCTCTATTGTCGCTCCATCCTTAGCTCGCGAAGTGATAATACTGCGAATAATTGCATCAAACGGAATTTGATCGTCTGATAAATTATTTGCAGAGTTCTTTGACGTAAGGCTACAATTGGCAACAATAGTCATTTTTCTCTAATTCCAAACAATTAAAACACAGGAACACGGAACAGTGAACTACACAGAATGAAAGACGATTTCATTATGTTAGGTAGAGGTACAGATCATTCTATTTTTATTAAAAACTCTCACGATTCATTGTACTATACTGTTCATAGGATTGTATAGTAATGAGCGTATTGTTTAGAGGATTGAATTTCATGAACGTGGCTCTTGATTTCCCTTCCAAATTGTATAACAGCCAATTAGTTCGCCAGTCCCATATTTTCACGTCTTTTCTAATAGGATAAGCTACCAACATCATGTATCGGATGGAAGCATATCGAAGGAATGATGTTGCCAAATTCGGTTTGGTTTCCATAGAACTCTTGCACGCTGGTTTTTTGAACCTTACCTGCTCGATTACTACAACTTGACTCGACTTGTATGGTAACATAGCTTTTTTATGGACAATTAGTTTTCTTAAGATGTACTCCAGAGCTAAACTAAATAGCCAGTCCATTTCCCTGTTTTAGTGGGAAATTTTATTGAAAGGTACTAGTGAGTTGATTGTTGATGTAGACTTGGGATGTTCTTCCCGGACTGATTTTTCTGGGACACCAAAGCACAGTATTCTTTGGTACAGTATGTTACGATCAACACTGTCGAATGCTTCCCTAAAGTCAAGGAAAATTCAACGCCTATCTTTAATGAACTGCCACCATTTCTCACGTACCTGCTTGACTGTAAACAACTGGTCTCTCGTCGATCTACCTACCCTGAGACTGCCTTGATACTCGCCGCTAATACAATTGGCGTATGATCTGACTTCATTTTCTATGATATTTGAAAATATTTTGTATGCAGTATTAAGTAGCGATTTGCGTCTATAGTTTGCGCACTGTAGCTTGTCACCTTTTTTGTAGATAAGGAATTTGATTGATTGTGCACATTTTCATAATCCTGTTATTATCAGCAATTACCTGATAACCTCGTTTCATGCTTTTCACTACTTTGTATGCTTGCCTTGTGTTGTTACTCCTAGACTTACGTCGATACTTCTCAATTGGTCATCATAGTGTTTTCTTTTTTATTTTCAATTATTTCACTCACTATAGCGGAATATTGTTTATATGCCTGATCCTTTTTGTCTAACATATTCTGCAACTCATCGGCGAATAAATCATTTCTTTTGTGCCGGGTTTGATGTCCGGTCATCTATTTTGCCACGGTTTAAATTGCCGCTTTCATTTCCACTTACAGCTCATAGCTTGTTTTCAGCGACGTATCTGATCACATGGAAACCAGCTATTTATCGGACTGTTCTTCGCCAAATACGCTTTCAAGATACGACATCGAAAGGTTAATTTGATCAAGTAATGATTCCATTTGCAGTTGGCTCCTCGGTATGTATGGACGTCAAGTATGCTTGCGGGCTATCTTTGTTGGATCAGAACAGGGTTCATCTGGTTTCGGGTGTTGCCATCCAGTGATACTCAGGTCATTTAATATATGTATCGATATAGAAGGCAAGTGACTAGATTTCGGCTACCTGAAAAGTCACGAGTGGGCGAAAGTGTCACAATATTGTATTGATGATGATCGTAGAGCCTTGTTGTCATGATACACTTTTTTTTCAATTGTTTTCAACTTCTTCCCTATATAATTCAGAATGAGAGGTTATTAGGCATTTTTTTTTTTAAATGTATTAACTTAAGGCATTCAAAGAGTGTGAAAATTCTGTTTTTGTGTTAAATTTGTACTTTTTCAACAGTTTTTGAATGTCATTGTGTTTAGAAGCAGAGTATGCATAGTTTTAAAGTTATGCTAAACTATCACAAGAAAAAAAACTTGCAAAAAAGAAGTGTTGTGTTTAAAAGGGATTCCGAGATAAATTGATATTGTACAAAAATACTTAGTTAAGTTGGGCTTTGGCCTTAATGAATAGGGATAGTAAAGTTTAATTGGTTTAAAAAAATTATCAGGCTCCGTTTGTGAAATTAACTGCATAAACAAATAGAATTTTGCAAAAATTATGCAACTCCCAGCGTCTATCTTTTACTCAGTTTTCTGTCACATTAAAACTCACAGCTTTTAGATTTTTTATGAACTTTAACACAATAAAAAATTACAAACAATTTAAAAAAGGTATTTTGCATAAATTTTAGGGATTTTTTGCAATAACATTTAAACGAATTCTTGAATTTTATATACTGGGCGCCATTTTACAGGGTCTTTCGATTGTATTTCAATGCATAAAGTGATTCATTGGATGATAAATATGTTCTTTCACTTACCTCAACAAGTTGCAGTTTGACTACTTTGAGTCATCTCCAGTGTCCAAAGGCTGTATGAAAAGCCCACATCGTTCAGACACTGAAATGGACTCACCCAACAAAGTAAGGCTCGATGGCTTTTCAAGAAAATAAATTAAAACACTTTAGAAAAAAAATCTAAATGCAAAATTGAATAAGCTAAAAATATCGAACTTTTTATTACTAAAATAAGTAACGCAGATTCAATTTTATATATTGTACAAAAAAGAAAATTGAAATCTAATTTGAAATTACTTTTATCTTAGCGGTGAGGGTGAAAAACTTGTATAATCAAACATCATTTCATCATCGAACGTCTGTTGATATTTCAATATGGCCGATTTTTGTACTATCATATGGTTTTTGTTCTAACAGTCTTAGCATCTGGTAGTGGCTTTTATAAGGAAGATATTTTTGAGTATGGTTTGCAAGTAAATACTTTATGAAAAAGTATTTAAGTGGAATTCAATGAAATAAAGAGAACATTCGTTACATGTACGCTGGTCATTTTATTAGACTAAAGACGTGAGCTATATTCTCATTGTGAGGGCATATTAAACCAGCATGGAAAGGTTAAAAGGAATTATAAGAAATAAGATTAATTTTTGTGGACATGTATTAGAAGGCGTATGACGATTGTATGTAAACTTGACTTCTTTTACTTTGATAAACAGTAAAATTGAAATAAAGAAATAATATTAATCTTTCTTGGACTGAAAATAGAAGGTTTATTATGCTTGTATTTAAGTTCCATTCATTTAAACTTGGAACAAATAAAATAATAAGTAAAAATACAATTTGCTGGAAAGGTAAATTTTTCGTAGGCAACATTCGTTTTCAAACGCAATAATTTGATTAGCAGACATTTTGAAGGTCAAACACTGTTTAAGGAAAATGTTCTCTCTTAAAGAATTTCGCTTACTTTCTTATCGGTCACAAATTTTAATGCAAGCTTTTCATTTTTAATTTTTTTAAAGATATCTGTCTTATAGTTAGTCACAGTGCCAAGTCTCGTTCAAATCAAATACATTAATATTCAATTTTTTTTTAATGGCTGCTAAAAATATTAGGTTTCAAATTTTCTACGATTTTGATAATTTTTGCAGGATAAAAGAAGCGAAGGCCTGAGAGGGGCTGTAGTGCTAAGAAGAAGAAGAAGGCTTTAATTCGATAACGCATAGTCTTAAGTTTCATCAAAACCCTATCAAAAATATGGCCAGTAGAGAGCTTTGAAAAAATTTGCTTATTTGAACCACTGCGGCTTTGAAATTCTTACATGGATGATCGCCAAAATATATTATCATTAGATATGATAACTTTTTACCTTATTCTGAAACTCTATAGAAACCGAATCAAAATTGTGTCTTTTAGAAGCCTTTGAAATTCAAAATGTGACTAGCCGCCATTTTTAAATTTAAGACATAAACTCAAAATGTCTTTTATTGCTCTCCAGGCTTATAGCCTTATCAAATCACCTCATTTCATTGATATAGGTTGAAAAGTTCGTTTACAACAACTAATTTCTGAACGGTTTTTGACCTTCGAGCCGCCGCCATATTGTTTCAGACGGTTTGACTATGGATTTTTCATTGTGAGAGTTATCAAACAGTTTAATGCACCTTTGAATCAAATTTTGTCCAAATTGGAGCTATACTCTGGCAGAACAGAAATCACGAATTTTAGTCTAAGATGGCTGCCGTTTTATATTCACTCGGTCATTTCCTACATATTTACTCAATACACCCTTTTTAAAAATTTGGTAAAAGTCTAAGTAAAATTGCGACCTATAGCAAAGTCACGAATTACATTACACCCAATATAATATATATATATATACATATATATATATATATATATATATATATATATATATATATATATATATATATATATATATATATATATATATATATATATATATATATATGTATATATATATATACATATATATATATATATATGTATATATATATATATATACATATATATATATATATATATATATATATATATATATATATATATATATATATATATATATATATATATATATATATATATATATATACATTGTCGCGTGTTATTGGTTCGCGGCCAATAATTTTAATGTTCCGGGAAACTGAAAACGCAATGTCTTTTAATTTAAGTTAAAAGTGCTTATTTAATTAAATAAAATGCACAATAATCAGTTAACACTTTCACTAATTGTAATTGTCACTATTAAAAAAAATCTAACACTTGTCCATAAATTTATTATCGCAATTGTCTTCTAAATTACTTCACTATTACGAAACACACTTCCCACACACAATCGCAGTTCTTATCGCGGTCGAATGAATGATTCTCCCCATTCATTCAGCTCGACTTTATATAGGGTCTCTACCTATTCACCCATTTCTCGCACATTGGCGAATGTTCTACCGAGAGGTACTTGGTAGGTTCGAGCAAGTTCATGAATGGAGTGACGTCACTTGCAGATGTTGATCATGCTTGTTGGATTCTCGTGGGTTCGAGTAAATCCATTCGTTGACGTTCTTAATGATGATGAAAACAATTGCGACAGTAGCTCGCAGAATTATTTGTACATGTAATTATTTGTACATGTAACACTGCCCCCACCTCAGTTCTTTTCGCCCCGAAAAGATGTGTCGCTATTTGTAGTCAATTCTCCCTGGGTGTAATATGGGGCAAGACGGTCCAGATGCACGATTTTCATTTTAGCTCTCGGCTTACGATGTTCCTGTATTCGGTATACGACGTCGTTGATTCGCTTTGTAACTCGGTATGGTCCCTCCCAATTATGTTGCAATTTTGGAGACCTACCCTTTCGCCGTTGCGGGTTATAAAGCCACACCAAGTCATCTTGCTGGAAGCCAGTAGAATTAGCCTTTAGATCATACCTGGTCTTCATGCGGTCAGTAGCCGATTCGAGATGTTTTCGCACTGTCCGATGTATCTGGTTCAACCGTTGTCTTAGATCACTTGCGTACTCCGAGACCGTTTGGGGTTTCTCAGGGGTTGTTCCGAACTTTATATCGGCTGGCAAACGAATAGTCTTTCCAAAACTGACTTTGGCTGGGGCTTGGCCCGTCGATGCATGTTCAGCGGCTCTATACGCCATTAAAAATAGTAGGATATGTCGGTCCCAGTCCCTTTGGTTCTCGTCAACCATTTTGGCCAAGTGTTTATTGAGCGTGCCGTTGAAACGTTCGACCATTCCATCGGATTGGGGATGCAGCGGTGTTGTCCTCGTTTTTCGTATTCCCAGCTGCTCGCACATTTCGCTAAAAACTAGTGACTCAAAGTTTCGGCCTTGATCCGAATGTAGTTCACAAGGCACGCCGTACCTGCTGACCCAATTTAACACTAGCTGTTCGGCTACAGTAGTTGCTTCCTGGTTGGGAATGGGGTAGACCTCGGGCCACTTGCTGAAATAATCAGCTACAACCAGCGTGTATCGATTTCCCCATTCAGATTCAGGAAAGGGTCCAGCGATGTCAACAGCAATCCTTTCGAATAAAATGCACAATAATCAGTTAACACTTTCACTAATTGTAATTGTCACTATTAAAAAAAATCTAACACTTGTCCATAAATTTATTATCGCAATTGTCTTCTAAATTACTTCGCTATTACGAAACACACTTCCCACACACAATCGCAGTTCTTATCGCGGTCGAATGAATGATTCTCCCCATTCATTCAGCTCGACTTTATATAGGGTCTCTACCTATTCACCCATTTCTCGCACATTGGCGAATGTTCTACCGAGAGGTACCTGGTAGGTTCGAGCAAGTTCATGAATGGAGTGACGTCACTTGCAGATGTTGATCATGCTTGTTGGATTCTCGTGGGTTCGAGTAAATTCATTCGTTGACGTTCTTAATGATGATGAAAACAATTGCGACAGTAACTCGCAGAATTATTTGTACATGTAATTATTTGTACATGTAACACTTGGTTCCCAACGTGGAACGATGTTATATATATATATATATATATATATATATATATATATATATATATATAACATCGTTCCATAAGTCCCGAAATTAACCCAGAAATGGTACTAGTAGTACCAAACTGGCCACGTTTCCATAGAGCGCGAACGTTTACATGAAACGTGTAAAAATTTCACGTCGATCGGATCACAGACAGCAGAGTTATCGAGGTTAGGGTAAAAATGGAAAAAAGCGAGTTTCGCGCGTGTTAATAAAACATTGTTTTTTAATGGGTAAAAACACCGTAGAAGCCCAGCAATGGCTTGAAAAACATTACCCGGACTCCTCTTCACCGAAACCAACGATTTGTCGTTGGTATGTTGAGTTTAAACACGGTCGTACGGACACAAACGATGCGGAACGTTCGGATAGGCCATTGGAAGCCGTTACACAGGGAAATGTGAGTGAAGTGTTAAAAATTGTAATGAAAAATCGCAAAATGAAGGTCCGTGTGATTGCAAATATGACACAGATATCATCTGGAAGTGTATTTACAATCCTTCATGAAAAATTGAGCATGTAACAGGTTTTTTCCGAGAGGGTGCCGCGATTGCTTGAAAACAATGGCAAAATGGGCTTGAAAACATTGGCAAAATTGAACGAATTGGGCTTTGATTTGCTTCTCCACCCCCCATGTTCGCCATGTTTAGTCCCCAGCGACTACTGGCTCTTTGCTGATCTAAAAAAAATGCTCCAGGAAAAAAAATGTCACTCGAATGAGGAGGTCATTGCCGAAACTGAAGCCTATTTTGAAGCAAAGGATAAATCCTTCTATAAACATGGTATAGAAATGTTGGAAAGGCGTTGAAAAGATTGTATCACCCTAAATGTAAATTATATTGATGAATAAAAATGATTTTTGAAAAAAAATGTTGTTTTCGTTGTTAGTCTCGGGACTTATTGAACGATGTGTTATATATAATCGGGCGGTCCAACCAAAATGACTGATGTTAAATGTAAATAAAACAAAAAGTTTTCAGAGAATTATGTCAATATTTTTTTTATAATAGAAGGATATATGACAATTATGTGTAAAACGAAATATTGCCTAAATGCCCGACACGGCTACAGGGGTATACTCCTATCTGATGGTCATTATTTTCAATGACTCTGAGACATAATTGAGGTTCAATGTCGCTAATGTGCTGAACTATCTTATCCTTTAGCACTTGAATTGTTCTTGGCTTATTCAGGTACACTTTTTCTTTCAAATGTCCCCAGAGAAAGAAGTCCAACGGTGTCAAATCACATGATCATGGCGGCTAATTAACATCGCCACAACGTGAGATAACACGGCCATTGAATTTCTCGTGCAAAAAACTATGGTTTTGTTGGCTGTGTGGCAAGTGAGACCATTCTGTTAGAACCACAGGTCCATAACCTCAATTTCTGGCCACAATAAGTCCGTTATAATCTCGCAATAACGAACACCGTTCATGGTAACTTCTTGGCCGTCCTCATTTTCGAAGAAGTACGGCCTGATGACGCCGCCAGCCCATAAACGGCACCGAACAGTCACTCTTTGTGGATACATCAGCTTTTCAATAATCACTCGTAGATTCTTATTTGCCCAAATGCGGCAATTCTGCTTGTTCACGAACCCACTGAGGTGAAAGTGTGCCTCGTCGCTGAAGATGATTTTCCTTGTAAAGTCACCATTCCCTTGTGTCTGTTCAATCGCCCAATCGGCGGATTGCCGACGCTTGAAATGGTCAGTAGGCTTCAGCACTTGAGTCAATTGAACCTTGTAAGCGTGCAAATTCAAATCTTTATTCAAAATTCGCATCAGTGATGTTCGTGAGATAATCAATTGTTGGGAACGATGACGAGTCGATGCTGGTGGCTCTTCTGCGACACTATCGCAAACAACAGCAATGTTTTCGGCAAAACGAACTGGGCGAGCATGTACAGGTGATTTTACATTTCCTACAGACCCGAGTCGCTGGAATTCGCGCACAATTCTCCCGACTATGAACTCATTGGTCAATTATGCTGACCAAAAAAATCACGACGTGCACGAAATTCATTTTGATTTGAACGCCCATTTTCGTAAAAGGCCTCAACAACCTTAAAGCGGTACTCAATTGTTTACCTCTCCATAGTTGAATTTATCAAACACTGAAACAAAGAAATGTCAAGTTAAGTTGGGTGAAAAACTTGACGTTAAGGTGTGACTCACAATTAACATCGTGCATTATGGTTGGACCACCCGTTATATACATATATAGAGTGGTCTAACCAGAACGCATGTACCGTAGGACAAACTGCACACAAAAGTCGCATTTTTAATGAGGTTGGTCTACCAAGGATGTCTATTAGCCAACTGAGAGCTGACTCACCCAAAGCACCGTTATCTCCTTTTGCCCTTATCTCTCAGCTGCGGATCTATCAGCACGTTCAAGTATTTTCCCATTGGCTTTATTTGATCACTGACCACCCTTACTCTGTGGATTTTCTTCTGGCTTTGTAGCCAGTTTAGTTTTAACCTATAATTCTGTTATATTTTCGTAGAAGAAAATTCAAAACCTAAAATTTTTCCATTTCAATCATTCTATTCTACCCAGTGTAAACCTCTATCATAATACTATACAATCCAACCTCAAACCATCAAATTCAAATAGTGCCTCCTTAACGTTAAAAAGTAGCTCGAATTTGTGATTTTAACAGTAGTTAGGAGATTTTGATTGGAGAATAAGTTTTTTTGAAGCTTAAGTTTGTTGCTATAAGCTTTGATGCTAGCTGTTGTTAGTGAAATATAAATTAAAAGCTCTTTTTCAATTCAACAATATGCCATACTTTTTACATCATGAAATAATCCATTGCATCTGTAGAAAATTGACTTTGGACTTATTGTATTATTTTTTCTTTAAGCCGTAGTTTAGCATGATCCGATAAAAAGCACGTCAGAGTCAAGTCAGAATATAAAAATGGCGTCTGGGCAAAGTTCGAAATTCAAAAATTTTTCGAAGCTACAATCCATATTGGATTTTTATGAAGTCTAAAATCAAGGTAGACGTTGATGAGATCATGTACTAAATGTACCAGAACTAAATTCGATTCCAATGAACGCTGCAGATTTTAGCCGTAGTGGTTTTTGCATTGCAGTAAAAAATTGTATTTTAATAAACGAGTACATGATGCAATGTATTCAAGAAACTGAGTTTTGAAAGGTTTGAAATGATAAAATTTGCCACTAAAAAGGGTGAAATAAAAAACTTTTCGGAAACAAAGAAAACCGACTTCAAAATGCCCTTAAAAGTATGAAATAAATTTTATGGAAGCGGTGCCAAATCAATTTCCCTATTTCAAAATAAATACTTCCAACATCTTCACCATCACAAAAGAATGGGGAAAATATGATATGGCACCGCTTCCATAAAATTTATTTCATACTTTTTAGGGCATTTTGAAGTCGGTTTCCTTTTTTTCCGAAAAGTTTTTCATATGTAGGTGACAATAATACCACTTAAAACGAAGGATCAATTAACTTACTAACAATAATATTTAACAAATTATTTTTCTTGTACCAATTTTGGTACAATCCGGAGCTATACTATGGTCAGAACAGAAATATTTCTGAAATTTTTTTTATATTCTATCTACATATAACCAACCACACACACAGACACATATGTTTATATGTATATATATATATATATATATATATATATATATATATATATATATATATACATATATACATATATATATATATGTATATATATATATATATATATATATATATATATATATATATATATATATATATATATATGTATATATGCATATATATATATATATATATATATATATATATATATTTATATAGAATAAACATATACATATAGATACATGTACACACACACACACACACATATATATATATATATATATATATATATATATATATATATATATATATATATATATATATATATATATATATATATACATATATATATATATATATATATATATATATGTATATATATATCTATATCTATATATATATATATATATATATATACATATATATATGTATATAAAAAAAAAAAATATATATATATATATATATATATATATATATATATATATATATATATATATATATATATATACATATATATATATATATATATATATATATATATATATGTATGTAGCGACATAACTATTTATAAATGTAAACATAAAGTTTGCTCCGGAATTAATCTCAAGAAATTTACTTAAAAAGGTCCTTCTTGACCGTATCACTCGTTCACTTTTATTCGAAACAACTCGCCTTCGTTTTCATTTAACTATGGCACCTAATTTACATGAAATTATACCCTATAGTTCAATGAAAAATCGGCTATGCATTTTCATCTCCATATGTAAAGTTATGATCAGTTATAGAAGGAAAAGTATCTCTTTTTAGGTTGCAATTCTCGCCGGTCTTTAGTATGGAAATTACTAATTTTAAATTTCTGGGCATATGTTATAATGCATAATTTTACTGGAAATAACGAATCAACTCTATAATTTGAAATCACTCAGTCCTTATTATTTCTTCGGGGAGTTTTATGAATCCTATATGTAATGTTTACATCTAAGGATGTAAGAAGGATCCTTTACTAAGCTCATCGGTAAGCAAAGGATGAATTCGTAAGAGAAAAGCATCCTGAAATGTTCCCTCTAACTATTTTACACATTTAGAAGTAATTTATTGGTTATTTCCGGTAGAAATGATTGAATAAAATGTACCGTTTATGCAGAAAATTAAGGATACTGATAGTTTTTATCATTCGTCTCCAAAAGACTCAGTATTTCCATCAAATCCTTGAACAGTGCCAACCAATTGGCACTTTTCGTTCGAAAAATTATTTAAACTCAATTTCTCGACACCAATGTATCATATTGAACTGTTAGTATCTACAGAGTCCTTGGAAGGATTATAATTCTGTTCCGATACATTTTAGATCAATGTGTTATCCTTCATTTGAAACCACTACAATCAAAATCCTTACACCCGTCGATCAGTTATGCTGAAAAATCCGGGTGAAAGTCGGAAATTTTTTAGTTTTAAGGATAAAAGTCCTTTACCGTTACTTGAATTTCTTATCCTTCAAACAGGACCTAACTGGAAGAAAGATGTATCATTTGCCAAAAACAGGACTCTTCTATCTATCTCCGTTTAAAAGTTATGCGTGAACATACAAAAAAAAAGCAAAAAAAAAGAAAAAATATACGCGATGAATTGACAACCTTCTTTCTTTTGGAAGTCGGTTAAAAATGATACCGGGACAAGCAGAGTGATTGAATAGAATTTTTAATGCATTACTGGAATTGCAACGTTCCGAGGTCTTTTTAATCTGAATTTAAATTTGGTGGAGATATAATCTCATTACATATGATACCGAAAGCTATTTTGAAGTCATCATAAGTTTAAATTGGTCATATCCTGTCCAATCAAAATGTGTTTTCTACTAAACTAAATTTAAATAACGTTTTTAAAGCACCAAAATGTAAATTTAAAAGCATGAACCTCCAAAATTGGCAAAAACTTGTTCTTCATGCTACCCAAGCGCCATTTTCAGTTTGCTCTCCCACTCGTATATCGATATTCATTGGTTCCATATAGCCACCCCAATTCCGAATGAATTACTTGTATCTTTTCATTTTGTCAAGTTTAGCTTGGTGTATACTGCCTTTGTAGTGATGCGTTAATACCACGGGGATGAACTGCACACAAACACGTCAGGGGAACATATGCCTCCCTGATCTCCCACCAAGGGATGACAAAAAGTGCGCCGACGTCAACTTTATTGGCTTCCAGCAACATAGTCGCAAATTGATGTCCTGTCGCCATAGAAAGAAAATAAAGAAGCAGAATTGGAAGGGTGACTGGCAAACTATAGCGTGGTCTAGTGCATTTTTTTCGGGGGCATATTCCACCAATGCCTGGAGTACGGACTGGGAAGTGACAATGTTCATTATGGAATCTTTGCTATTTGCATTTATATATATAGAGTTGTGCGGCAATCACAATCATGTGAAACATTTGAAGCTTGTTCTACCCATTTTTTTTTGTTTTCTGCAGAATCCCTAAATGAAAGCATAGCTTCAGGCACGGACTTTTCTATGTTGAAAACTTTGCTTTCATGACGTTTTTCTTCATTTTACATGCCATTTCCTGTACTTCTTTGCTCTGGTCTACTTGTCGGCTTTTGTTGCATATTTGTCGCACCTTTTCTAAGAAATGGAGAAAAGCACAGAAAGGAGTGGAAATTGTGGTGACGTTTGAGTACCCAGCGGAAGTGAGATTCTCTTTGAAAAATACGACATCCACAATATTTCCAGCATTCATCATCTTGCTCTTTAGATTTTTGCACGTTCCTTTGTAACATCACTAATTAGGCTTACATTTAATTTCTATTTATGGCTCGGTGTTTTTCACTTACCAGGCATTTCTGAGTAATTTGGGCGCATCTTATTTTGTTATATCATTTCCAAGTGCTTTCTAGAGATGCCTACCATTGTTATATTGATGTGCTTCAAGAAACAGTTGATTATTATTTCTTCCGAAATATTTATTCGGTTTTATTTCCAACTTATATTTTAAGTACTCAGGTTAATTTTGAAATATGCGGCTTATTTCTGGTCATTATGAATGATACACAATTAAAATATGAAATATATTTTTCAAGATAAACATTGTCTGGCAAGAATTCAGCCAAATTATGGGTGAATATTTGAGACATACAAATTAGATATTCCAATCAATTTTAAAGTACAACTTAATATACGTTCCCTGTGATATATACTGAAGAAAAATACTTTACCATCAGCCATCACAAGCATACACTTGCCAGAAAAATTATCCGCATACAACGAAAAGAAAATAGCATTTCAAAAAATCATTGCACAAAAAACTTTTGTGATAAAGCTTTTCATCAAAAATATTTGTTCAATACCTGAACAATATTTACTGGACATTATTTTTGTAGTATATCTTGTAATGCTAAATTTAGGTGTTTAGTAACTTGTTGGGTTGCCTTATTTACTTATTTTTCCCTATTCTTCCAAAATAACTCATTGTAGCATTTTCTTGGAAATTATGATGTGCTGACGAATCCTGCGCTCTAGCAAATCCCACAAATGCTCGATGGGATTGAGTTCTGGGGATTGGGGTGGCGTAAACAAGCAATAATTCGTATTATACAGCAACCAAAGGTTAACCTTGTTTGCCATGTGCTTGGGATCGTTTTCGTGCTGGAACCAAAAATCATTACCAAGTCTCAACTGGCGAACACTTTGCTTCATAAAGTTCTTCAAAATGTTTAGATAGGCATATTTTGAATTTATAAAGACCAGCTCACCAACTTTTTTCGCTGCTATATACCCCCAGAGCATCGTTCCACCTCGTCCTAGCTTTTTCAATTGATCCCAAATATGCAGAACTTGCTTTCATCCAAGAATAATATATGTTCCCAAAACTCTGAAGGCTTGTTTAAAATATTCATTCGCAATGGCTTTTTACGTGCAACTCGGACACAACCCCCATCTCTTCTTCACATTTTTCGTTTAGTGTCTTCGTGGAGATTCTTGTCAAACGATTTTTTTTTGAGTTTTTCTTTATATGAGAAGCAGTTACTCTAGGGTTCTTTTTCACTGCTCGTAAAACTGAACGTTTCTCGCGCTCAGATAATTTGCTTGGTCAACCGGAATGTGGCCTGGATACTATAGAGCCACTTGTACGATTATTAAACCGTTGCACGAAATACTGGACCGTACGCTGGGTTTCTCCTATTAATTTTGCTATTTCGCATAAGGATTTGCGTTCTTCTTTGAGTTTAAGGATATTTTTCTTTCACCAACACGTATTTTTTTGCATTTTATGTGCCATTGCGATATTTTCCTTAACAAAGTACTCGTAACAGTTTTGTTCACTTCAAAACCTACTACAAATTAACAAAGAACTATCATATGGTTCAAGTACACGCATACGTATCTTCAAGTGCCACGACGGAACACGGGGAATCCAGTGTTTTTCTGATGGAAAATTCAGCCATGTTTTATATATCCCATACATTGAAAGTTCTTGCAAACATGGTGGAATATGCAGGAAACGAAGAAAGGATATCAGCTTAATCTGATGTTAAAAGAATCGGTCAAATGAACACCTCCGTTTTAATACACATATTAACTTTCATTTTATGTATGTACGCATACTTTTTTTGCCAAGTGTAATTAGAGTATGTGTAGTTCCACTGGCTCTCCATCAAAGCACTAATAACATGGCAATGCTTCACTTTGGTGACCAAACATGAGCTGAATATACAATACATACAATACATAACTTGATCCAACTATAGATGCATTAACCTACATGTCACATGCAAAGTGAACCACACTAATGTAGGCAGTTTCATCTCCTCTTCTTGGAGAAGAGGGAGGGAGCAGTTAATGCCGTCTGGCACTTACCTTCCTAATACCTGTGAGTACTTCAGTACCTATTTCCTGCTCAAGCCAGTTTCTTCTTCTTCTTCTTCTTCTTCTTCTTAGCACTACAGCCCATCTCGGGCCTTCGCTTCCTGCAAAGAGCGCCTCCAACTGTCTCGGGCCATTGTCCGCATCCTCCGATTTCGAGATCCGTTATGCGATGAACTGTCTTCGTCGACTGAGTCATACCAGCGTTTCCTCGGCTTCCCCACTAGTCTTCAGCCTTCTGTTCTCCCAAGAATACATTTTTGGCTATCCGTTGTTCGTCCATACGATTTTTGTGGCCAGCCCATTGTAGCTTCCGCAGTCTTACAACCTTTGAGACCTCCGGTTCGTCAAAAATTTCATACAGCTCATGGTTGTATCGAATTCGCCATTGGTCCCCCTCTAGCTTCGCTACGATTATTCGCCTCAGGACCCGTCGCTCAAAGGCGTTCATGTATAATTGGAGCTTTGTTTTCTTGTCTATGAAGCTGGTCTTCAAGATCGTCAAAACTGAATAAAATATGTTATTTGCGAGCTGTATCCTTCGAAGTATTTTGTCTCTTTCATTAGCCGTTTTCGTTATTTTGACACCTAAATGCACAAGTTCGCTCACATTCTCGATACCGTATTCGCCAAATGTGATATTTTGTATATTTGAGGTACTTTTCCTCGGCTGCGTCATGAGCTTTGTTTTATTTATAAGTTTTGCTTCGTTGTCGAGTTTCAGGAAAAGTTCTTTGGCAGTTGTTAATGACCGTGATAAAATGTTGATGTCGTCCGCATAGGCTACTACTTGACTCGACATGTATAGTAATGTACCTCGTGTATCGACAAGTAGCTTCCGTATGACGTACTCCAGAGCCAAGCCAGTTTCAGTTATTATGTAATTTCAAATATAAATTTTAAAATATTATTTGGCGGGTAATTGAAAACCTGAGTTCATCTCATATTGTATAGTTCCAAGGAATGCCATGGTATTGATGCTGTGGTTGTCACATGTGTGAAAGAATTCAAATGCCTTATCACGTACGTATTTGTAACGGTCTCAATTCTTCGGTCCTTGTAGATGTCAGCATTTCTTTTATACCCTGGAGTTCCTAGGTCCTTTCCAATAACCCTATTTTAAAAGGACTGGAGTGCAGTGTCATCTGGAAATAATTGGAACTAATATACAGTAGCATGGGTCGTATAATTTGTTTGCAAATGAGAGCCAGATTTTTCAGGATTTCTTTTGTATTTAATGAGAGGGTATTGTAATGTGACGCCCACGCCCGGGAATCAGAGTGATTCCGATCCCGAACCCTGGCACCCGGCCAGATATGTATAACTTCGAAATGCAAGCAGACTTTATCTTTCGTGCAGCCATCATTGCGCCGAAAATATTTTTCTTCAAATATTTATATTTGTGGAGAAATATTTTCTGTCAATGTGAGCCACTGAAGTAAAACACTGATACATTTCGAAGCATATCTATCTGGCAATGCCTCCCACAGTTGCCATCCAAATGTCAAAGAGGCAGAAGGTGTTCGCGGTTAACTGTCCATTGAGTGAGAAGTCCCGCGAGGGTAGCGGATTAGCGGTAAGTCCGAAGAAAATTAGCGTGGCGTGAATATATAACGCAAAATAAATTTATCTACAGGAGGAGGTAGTAAATGGGGGACTTGGCGAGCGGCTTGGAGGAACAGATGTCCAATCTACCACAAGGCCTATTAATACGCGGTCATCAGATGTTTCCAGTGACGGATACAGCAGAGTGAAAGAGGCAGGCGACTTAATTCCAGGTTAGAGTAGACATAGTCAAAATAGTGATGTAGCACGTGTAAACATTTTGATGCCATATAATTTGGCAAGGATATCATAAAGATTTTACGAGAGAAATTCTTTTCTACGATGCAGAGTCTTTCGCCATCAATCCCTGCCTGGTTTCAACCAGAATTCGAACTACTGTTTCAATCAGCTGTTTGGCATTTGCATCGTTTGGTCAACAATTGCTTTTAATTTGCTACGAAAGATGAATTAACCCGAGTGTAAGTCCTGATGTAACCATTCCCAATATATCCACCGCAACGAATCAGTTCACTGCATTATCATCGCAGCCCCAAAACCATATATCGCAAATCTCACCGATTCCCGTTTTATCGTCTAAAGGAACTGGTTCCATAGCTAGCAGTGAGAATGGCGAAGTAGATGACTACTTTCAAGTTTAATCTTAAACAAGTCTTGATGGGGCGGAACAACTATTTGCAAATGTTGTTGAAAAGTGATTCGAAATACAATTAAGTAACTAGAAATTGGTGTATCAAAAGTGATTTCACATTCCGCGAGAGCTTTGTGCATCATTAAGTTAATTAAGCAATGAGCTTTAAAAAGGGCACATCGAGTAATGTGCTATCTAACAGCATTCTGATTCCTTCAAAAAAGTGAATAGATTATTATTTTCAACAGAAATAAAACCCAAAGTTAGTATACTAATATTAAATATATACCTCGGTTATCCATCAGCCATTATATTCTTTATATCAGTTAAAACTACCATCACTGAGTATTTGAAACCAACAATCACGTTAAAGAGATAAGAAAAAATAGTTTATGCATGTTTTATCAGCTAAAAAGCCTGCAACCATTGTGATGAGACGGAAAAAAAATATTGAACCTTTTGAGAGACTTGTTGGATCCTTGCACAAAATAAGACGATCTTATTTACATCTGCGTAGCGAACACAGATTATTAACTATCGCTAAATAACAATATGAAATATTCATTTAAAAAGAATCAAAAAGGCCTTTTTGATAGTTTCATTTTAAATAGATTTTAAGAGATATTTTTACCCAATATAAAATGCAGTTATTTATTTTATATGCTGCTATGCTAGGTTGTAAAAAAGCTCATACCTGAACGGAAAACAAGGCCCATTAAAGAGTAAAGTGTGTTTTTTTCATAATATGACTAAATTAAAGCTTGATCTTGTGCTTGCTTGCATTTTCACTTAACATATTGACTTGAAATAAAATAACGTTGAAATTGATGGAAAGCGGAAATATTTTTTTTGGAAACGATTAAATACTTTGCTTACTAAACAATAAAATCAAAGAAATCGAAAAATAAATTTTTTTTATTATGCTGTCACAACAACCATTTGATTTTAAAGTCAATGGGTATTTTCCAAATGCATAATGGATCTCAATAAATTACAATTACTCTAACCATGAAAATCAAATGCAAAATAATTGCAAATTAACAAAGATAAATCTGAAGAAGAGGAAACGTATACGTACGTTTATTTACTTATTATTAAAAAAAAAAAAAAATCAAAGTTTAAAGACAATTTTTTACCGTCTATGATTTTTAAAGTGTTTATTTTCAAATAAATTTACTGAATTTAAAAGAAAAAAAAATATACCGATTTCCGAAAAGTAATTTATTTTCAGTTTAATGTACTTGTAACTTCTAAACGCACCTGGACATAATAAATACAGAAATAAATTTTTGTTCAGTTTAGAAAAGAAAAAAAAAAGAAATATTTAAATTCACAAAATCCTCAGTTTATAAAGCATAATTGCTTAAAGTAATTCGCGTATATGTTTCCTCCTAATGATTTACGGGTACAATGACTGCAAAAGTTAAGTTTTCCCATTATATAAATATTAGGGAATTTTTTTTGGATAATTTAAGTGCATGTATAGGTAAACATAGATATACATAAAGTTGCATGAGTTTCTTTAAATTTTTAATGTGCAAAAATTTATCTTTCTCAGCGGATGGAGTGTAGGGAGTTAAGTTTAATATATTGAGCTTTATTTGGAAATTGTATTCTATCCCTAATTTGTCTGTCAAAACTATGCTTTCAAAATTATTACTCTAACTTAAAATAGTTAAGCACCAGTGCTCATAGGGAAATACCTTAGTGTATGTATTTCTCTTGGATTTATATTCACCATAATTAGTAGAATTACAAGAACGAACACGCTCATATGTAAATACAATTAAAAATATGAAAAAAATATTCCTTTCTTTAAATATCAGAAGAGCAAGGTTTATATTTAATTTATTTGATAGGAAAACCTTAGCTTAATTATTGTAAATGAAATATTTGAAAATTAAAAATGAAGTACTAAAGGAGCCATAAGCCTTTCCGTTCCGCATGCTCTTTCTTTTGCAGCGGAAGTGATGACCGAGGGTAAGTATGTCTTGAAGAGGGTTAGGTTTTAATAATCTGCGGATGATTGATTTCGAGTCAGTTACGGTCCGCGGTACCCTTGTTTGCGCTCGTTTTTTTATTAGAGTAGGTTATTTAGGACTTGAGGTAGTTGAGCTTGTTTTCTGGTACCGCGTCGGTGATTCGGTAACGCGCCTTTGGTTTGAGATTTCGAAGTAGTTTGAATTGAGATCTGTGGAGAGATCACATCCAGAACTAACGTAACGTAGGTTTCCTGTTCTGGATGAGGAGTTGTTGACGCGTTTGTAAATCGGGCATGTGAATCGGTGGCTGAGTTACGTAACTTGGACTTAGTCTGCTCGCGTAAGACCCGCGACCGAAACTCCTCTCCGAACTAGCTAGCCTACAAGCAGCCACCACGGAGTCGACTAAGTGTGACCGGACTTGTTGACCTGAAGGGTACAGTCCGTTGTCACTTCCAAGACTGCACGTCTCGAACCGATGAGAGGTCGGTTCTAATTGCGATCGAACGAGACGGAGGTAGGAAACCGTTACAGTATAAAGAGGAGAGAAGAGCAATGCAGTGTCCTCATTTATTTTGTATGTGTTGTTTCCGTGTGATTTTATTGTCGAATGCAAGCCCTAGGTATTCAGCTGTTCGTGATCAATTTATTGTATCGTTACCAGTTAAAAGTGTGTGTGGAGTTTGTTGCTTTTTTGAGTAATGAAAAGCGTCTGGGTTTTATGAGTATTAATCTTAATTTCCCATTTGCGAATTTGTTCCAACAAAATATTTATTGTCTGTTGCAACTTTGAAGTGGTGCCTCTTGCTTGTGGTGCTGTAGTAAATATACGAGTGCAAGTATCATTAGCGTACAGTGATAATTTTACTCTTTGGGGCAGACTGGGAAGATCTGCAGTAAATATATTATAAAAAACCGGTGAAACGGGTGAGCCCTGAGAAACTCCAGCTCTAATCGATCTCAAGCTTGAACGTTTTTTTGGCACAAAACGTTCTGCCTTCCAAGTAGAAGCCAATCATTCAAGTTAGCTGTAACGACATTACCAAAAGCCTTAGCTATGTCAAACATAACTAGACCTATCGATTTCCTGTGATTTAAGCCTGTTCTGATGCAATGAAGAACTCTTACTAACTAGAGTTCAATAGGTGCATGGCTCTGATGCTAAGTTCATCTTCCGGAATGATATCCATGTCAGACACAACCTCATTGATTCAATGGTGAGTCACTCTTTTCACGATGAGAAAAGATTAATAGGTCTCCTGTTTTGTGGAAAAAGTGTTCCTTTTTTAGATTTTGGAAAAACAATAACAACCGCTAATTCTTATAGAATATTACATTGATAATGTCCATAAGTATTTTGTAAAATGTTGTTTGGTAGCCAATAAATCATTGTGTCATATCCAGTCGGCTTATGCTTATTAAGTGTCTAAATAATACTCCTGATTTTATCTTAGTCCATTGATTCAATCCTGTCTTTATGCTGAATATAATTTCTCAGAAGATTATTGGCCGAAGCAATTCTATTCTCAGTTTCAAAGTCCTCCTTGCCCGAAAACTATCTCGGAATTGTATTTCTAGAGAACTTGCAAATGCTTCAGCCTTACCCGTATCGTGGAATTGCATCCCATTTGAACCGCATGTAGGTGGTTCCACAGTTTTTTAATTCGTTTTGAAATATTTGTACACGTTTCAGAAACTACCACACAGGCTCCAGACTTTGCAAAACGCTCTACCATTTTTCGCTTTGAAATTGCCTTATCTTGTCAATATTCATCCGAGTAGCGTTTGTGTGTACACTAGAGTCACCAGTTTATCAAGCTCTCTTTTTCCTTTCTCCTCCCTGATTTCTTGTGCTTATCAATTATTTGAAGTTCTGAGGGAGTTCATTGGAATTTTTTCCTCTTCTTCTTCTTCTTTTGCCTGTAAAGTTTTCTCAGTTCAGTTCCCAACTATGTTATCAATGTCTTTGTTCGGTGATAGAAAATTAATTTTGCTAGCCAATACGATTTTAAATGATTTCCAGTTTTCAGTTTTCTTTTTCTGCATAGAAACATCAATGAAGATGTTTTCTATGACTGGTTTGTGGTCAGAAGACAGTTCACAGCAATTCTCGGGGCACCTGAGTGTGGCTCATCACAAACCGACGTTGAATCTCGCTAAACCAATTTTTACGGTCGTCATCGCAGGAATCTTTTATTTCACTGCGCGATTACCGTTCCAAAAACAGGAATTGAATCGCTGGCAAATATTGCTCTTCCTCGAATTTTTGCCACAACAGTTTAACCGTTGGTTTTGTCATAGTTAAAACGACTCCAAGTGAGGTGTGTTTGCATTTTGAAGGCTCCTCTGTGTATTTGGGTGGCTCCCAGATGTTCAATATAAAAACCGTTTGTTAGTTGTGTAATGTTAACATTACAGTTTGCTGCGGGAGAATTTAGCACAGCGCCAAACAAGACTCGGGTTTCATAGCCCGTGAGAGTTCTTTTGGGCCACTTAAAAATGTATTGATGCACATTTCCGAAAACAGAACACTTTTAAGCACTTACTTCATATGAATTATTTTCGTAAATATTAACGTGATTATTTAAACTTGCGAGGAATTCCACCACTTCACCATAAAACTTTTGAATAGAGTCCGTATTTTGTTTTAAGCATGAAGGTCCTTAGTTAAGGAAGTTTCATTTCTTTTATCTGAGTAGTGCAAAATTAAATTTTCTTTTATACTTTCCCACTTCAGCTCACTACCATACATATTCAATATCTCATTTGCTTCTGTTGTAATTTAAAGTGAATGTAAAGTCTTGGCAATACTGTTTGGAAAACAAGCTTAGCCAGTTAGTCGCATTTCGCCACGCACTCCGTCAACATCGCTTGTAAATTGTTCTGGACAATACATTTATTTTACTTCAAAGAAAAGTCAAGTGTTTTCTTTTCGAAACCTCAACATGGTAGCAGAGCGTAGTTATTCAATCCTTTGGTGAATAAAACGCGAAATAATTGAGGAAAAGTTTTGTGCGAAACACGTGAAAAGTGTTCATATCGAGAAATCAAATAAAAAGTTATCGCGAAGACAAAGATGGCGACGCAACAAGCAAAAATTGACGAAGTGACAATTCCAGTATTCGATGGAGAAGATTTTAAAAGCTGGAAATTCAGATTGTTGATGCTGCTGGAGTACAAAGATTGTAAAGAACCAGCAATTAGAGAAGCATCAGAAAAAGATGACATAGGAGCTTGGAAGAAAAGCGATTTAAAAGCAAGAACAATTCTTGTAAGTACAGTGTCAAACAAACAGTTAGAGTATATAAGTGAGTGCGAAACGGCGTATCAGATGATACAGAAATTTGGAAAAATATACGATACAAAATCCACTGCATTACAAATACTTAAGAGAAGTAAAATAGAAGAAATAAAGCTAAAAAATTACGACACAGTGGAAGAATTTTTCATACATTTCGAAAAAGCGGTAAATGATTATAAATCAGCAGGCGGAACGCTAGAAGAAGCTGAAAAAATGAGATACATACTCAAAGCACTACCATCAAGTTACAGTTATATTGGGGATTTTATCGATGTGATTCCTGAAGAACATAGGACTGTAGATTATGTTAAATCAAAAATAAAGGAAAAGAATCTATCGAAATCAGAAAGTTAGAAGAAAAATAGTTCTAGTACTTTCTCTGCAAGAATCAAAGGCCAATGTTATACCTGTGGAAAAACTGGGCATATGGCAAAAGATTGTTGGCATGGTCAGTCGAGCAAACACGAGCAAGAAGGGCAGCACACTCAGGCTAGGAATATGCAACGAGGCAGAGGAAGAGGACAAGCTAGCGGCAACAGCAAAGGCAGTGGACGAGGCAGAGTTCAAAACAAATCAAGCGAAGATAAACATTTAACGGCAACTTGGACTACGCAAGTATTGCATGCAGAAGATAAGGTAAACGAAATAAATAATTGCGACACCGAAAATACGTTGAATTGGTTGTTAGATAGCGGTAGTACTGATCATATTATAAATACAGATAGATATTTTGAAGAATTTATTATTTTGAAGAACCCAGTAAGAGTAAGTCTACCAAATGGTGAAAAGGTCAAAGCATCTAAATTAGGAAAAATGAATTTATATTTCCTCACAAATCAAAATAAATCTAAAGTAGAACTCAATAACGTTTATTATGTCGAAAATATTGAGAGAAATTTACTGAGTCTTTCAAGAATAGCCAAAACATGTAAAATAGTAGCAGTTAATGATTCTGCGAAAATATACAATAAAGCTACTTACGAATTGGTAGCAACAGCTAAAGTAGTAGGAAGTTTATATCACGTGAAAAGTTACCTCAAGGGAAACGATAAGAACGGAAAGTTTGCAAATAGTGTTAACAATCAAGATATTCAGCATTTCTCGCGAGATATGTCGAATAACGTAAATAAAATGAATGCTAAGAATAAAAGTGAAAAAATAACAGAAAAAGAAAAATGGCATAGAGCGTTAGGTCATGTAAATTTCCAATATCTAAATAAATTAGTTACAAATAAAATGCTAGATGGTATCGCAGACAAACTTGAAAATATCGAAATGAAATGCGCCAATTGTATTCAGAGCAAAATGTCAAATGTTCCATTTGAAAATAATAGAAGCAAGGCAAAAGAAATATTAGATGTTATTCACACGGACTTAAATGGACCACATAGTACAACGGGTTATGGCGGCGAAAAATATTTTTTAACTTTTATAGATGAGTATAGCAAATGTGCAAAAATTTATTGCGTAAAAAATAAATCAGAAACGGCAGAATGTTTTATTGATTACATAAGCTTAGTAGAAAATAAATTTGGAAAAACCGTAAAAAAGGTCCAATGCGATAATGGAAAAGAATACCTGAACAAAGAGATTTATAAATTTATAAAATACAAAGGTATAGAATTAGTACCGTGTCCACCCTATGTACATGAACTTAACGGCGTAGCGGAAAGATATAATCGATCGGCAATGGATATGGGTAGATGCTTATTAAGAGAAGCGAACATAAATAAAAGGTATTGGCTCGAAATAATGAAAACCGTAGCATATTTAAAAAACAGAACTATTGCTAATACTAGTGAAAATAAAACTCCGTATGAAATATTGATGGGAATCAAGCCAAATGTAAAATATTTAAAAATTTATGGAAGTCGAGTTTTTGTAAGAACACCAGAAGTTAAGAGAAATAATAAATGGGCCGATAAAGCAAATTTAGGGGTATTAGTAGGCTATAATGAGAATAGCTACAGAGTTTTGGTGAATAATAAAATTATAAATGCTAGACATGTACAAGTGGTCGAAGATAATATTAAATTAATTTGCTTAAAAGATAATGATAATTCTGAGGAAACTGAAAGTATAAAAGATGTTAAGAGCGAATATGAAGATGATGAAAAAATTGACATTGAAAGTGAATGTAGTGAAAATGTTCAAGAAGAAAATGAATTTAGTCTAAATGACAACAATAGAACTGAATACTTAAAAGAAGAAAGAAAGTCCGAAAGAAAGAGAAGCCCTGTAAATAGATATGGTAATCCTGTAACGCATTTTATTTATATTAATTATGTAAATGCAAATGTACCGGATACATATGAAGAGGCATTAAACTCAACCGAATCAAAAGAATGGCAGAAAGCTATGGATAGAGAATTGGAATGTTTAAGGAAAAATAAAACTTGGATAGCTGTTGATAAACCAAAAAGTAAGAAAATAATTGATGTGAAATGGATTTATAGAAGAAAAAGCAATAATTCATATAAAGCTAGATTAGTTGTACGAGGTTTTCAACAAAAGGAGTATTTGGAAAATGTCTACTCGCCAGTCGGTAAAATGCAAACATTAAAAATCTTATTAAATTACAGCTGCGTGAATAATTTATTTATTGAACAAATGGATGTTGAAGCAGCATTCCTCAATGGTAGAATAAAATCTGAAGTCTATATTAATGAGCCACAAGGTTATGAAACTGGCGATAACATAGTTTACAAATTGCAAAAGGCTTTATATGGTTTAAGGGAAAGCCCAAGAGCTTGGTATGAAACATTTGATAATTATATCAAAAAACAAGGTTTTGTAAGAAGTAATTATGATTATTGTTTATACGCAAATAATGAAAGCAGAGATCCTGTATTTATTTTGATATTTGTAGATGATTTATTAATATGCAGCAAAAGCGTAGAAAAAATAAGCAAAGTCAAAACTAAATTAATGAAACAATTTGTAATGAAAGATTTAGGTAATGTTAAAAATTATATTGGCATTGATATAGAATACAATAAAAGTGAAAATATTATAACATTAAGTCAGCAAAATTATATTGAATCACTGGCTCAAAAATATAATCTAGAACAAGCAAAACTATACGAAACTCCTATGGAGTCTAATTTAAAATTAGAAAGAGCGGAAAACTGTAATGAAAATATTAAATATCGAAATTTAATAGGAGAACTCTTATATATCAGTACAGGCACAAGGCCAGATGTAACATATTGTGTAAATTATCTAAGTAGATTTCAAAACTGTTACGATGAATCACATTATAAATATGCAATGCGAATATTAAAATACTTGTATAAAACAAAAGATTTGAAACTTATATATAATAGAGATAAAACAAATGAGATATTAGATTGTATGGTAGACTCTGATTATGCTGGTGACAATATTGATAGAAAGTCCACAACAGGATTTGTTATAAGAATGTATAACAATTTAATTTTTTGGAAGACACGCAAGCAAAATAATGTAACTAAATGTTCTACATTTGCAGAGTACACAGCATTATCAGAAGCTACAACAGAAATATTATTTATAAAGAATCTATTGAATGAAACATTTAAAATAAACTTTGATAAGCCCATAGGTGTGTATGAAGACAACTCAGGGGCAGTAGCTATAGCAAAGTTTGGAAATTTTACAAAAAATTCAAAACATATTGAAGTACAATACCACTATGTAAATGAAAATTATGAAAAAGGAAATATTGATATAGTTAAAATTGACTCAAAAAATAATTTGGCTGATATACTTACTAAAAGTCTATGTAAAGAAAAATTTCTAAAAAACAGAAGCATGTTAGGATTGAGAAACTGAAAGGAGTAAGAAATTGAAATGTAAGTCATGAATTCGAATAAAGCAATGAAACGATAATAAAATTGTAAACAGCCAAGACTGTAAATTCAAGGAGGCGTGTTGTAATTTAAAGTGAATGTAAAGTCTTGGCAATACTGTTTGGAAAACAAGCTTAGCCAGTTAGTCGCATTTCGCCACGCACTCCGTCAACATCGCTTGTAAATTGTTCTGGACAATACATTTATTTTACTTCAAAGAAAAGTCAAGTGTTTTCTTTTCGAAACCTCAACAGCTTCACCCACAATTTTATTTCGGATTCCTCATGACATGAGTTGCCAATGAGATGTACCTTTAGCTACCTCAAGAAAACTAAGGAAATCGAAGAGTAATCTAGGATTACTTTCATATTTTGGTAAATACTTTATGGCATCTGGTATCCTCAAGGCATTAAATAAGTCTACGGATGTGACAGTATCAACGGCATTTGCCATATTGAAAGCACTGAAATTAATTCCTTCGATTGTGTTATTGTGTGTTATTATAACTCAATTGTATTTTATCTGTATTTAAATTACTACTCGGACGTATATTGCTCAATCGTATATCATTTGTTGTTAAATTGCTTAAATTATTACACGATTGGGCTAAGTCGTCGTGTGGTGAGCTCTCTTCCGAAACTTTAACTAATGGTCACCTTAAATCGGTGAAGTACCTGGGGCTACTGATCGACTCGAAGATAAGTTTCTCTGAGCAAATCAGGGCAACGGTTGAGAAGACTGCTTCGGGAATATCGGCTCTGAGTCAACTTTTGGCCAACGTAGGGGCCCCAAACCATCAAGAAGACGTCTGTTGATGAGTGCTGTAGAGTCAGTGCTACGGTACGGAGCAGAAGTATGGGGCGACGCTCTCAGCAAGGAGGTATACCGAAAACCCTTGGTACAAGTACAGAGATGAGGAGCACTGAAAATTGCATCTTCGTATCCAACAGTCTCTGATTCGGCGGTGAGAGTTATTGCAGAGGTGATACCTGTCGCCCTCCTTGCTAGAAAGCGCCGCGCTATTTACCTGTGCCGAAGCGAGGATGCAAAGGAGACGGTTGTCCGCGAGGAGAGACAGTGATCACTCAACGATTGGCAGCAGTCTTGGGTGAATTGCACGAAGGGGAAGTGGACCACGCACCTCATCCCGGATGTGAGAGCGTGGCTAAATCGAAGGCATGGTTAGACTGACTTCTATCTGACGCAGCTTTTGAGTACTTGTCAGTTTTGCCCAGGAGAGGAGGAAAATGCCAGCCAGCCAGACCCATATTTTGCGTGCAAAATATGGGTCAAACTGCGAAGGAACCTCTACCGGGAGACGAGAAAGCTCACCCCAGATAATATAGTCACGGTGATGCTCGAATCGGATGACAAATGGAATCAGGTGGCACATTATGTTCGGGCAGTCCTAAATTATAAAAGGGACTCACAGCAGCAGGGGCCATTGAGGCTGGCGGATCGCTTTTCTGGTACTTCCTCTTCCCCTTTCTCCTCCCGCTAGTGAAGGGATCCCGCAGCTTGAAGGCGCCACACGGTGTAACAAAACGAGACCTGGTCAGAAGTGATGCATCAAACGGTTCCAGGCTGGGTTCTCAGGTTGACAGGGGAGGTGTTTAGTGGGTAGTCCAGTCGACTTCTTGCGAGCATGGGAGTCCCACACTCTGTGCATAAATAGCATTCACCTCTCTACCACAAAAAAAAACCTTTTACAAATTGTAATTAAAATTTAGATATTCGAAACACTTTTCATAGCTTCAATCCATACTACCAAAATGTACGTCACATGGAAACCAAGCTGGAGGCTATTAGAATTGCCTCATCTATCTCTGGTGATGATTTCATCTGTTTAACAGAAACCCGGCTGACTCCTGATATCGTCAGCAGTGAAATTTTCCACCATATGCTGTGTACCGTACTGATAGAGATCGTTTGGTTTCAGGTAAATCTGACAGTGGTGGAGTACTTATCGCTATTCATAAAGTTTTAGGCAGCAAACTCTGCTCTGACTTTTCCCCTTTACTTCAAGCCGTGAGTTTGCTTTGTATTTACATCCCTTGCAATGCTCCTTTCCGCGTTTACAATCTCAATGGTCTCTCTGTCCCGTTTTCTTCTTTTTTATCGCTTTGCTCCCTATCGCAATTAAAAACGATCCCGAACGTAAACAACCAACTCTCGATTTCATCCGTATTACCAATCCTGCCTCTATCTCCTTGATCTCTAAATCCCCCTCCTAATATGTAAAACCTGATCCCCATCATCCTCCGCTTTTGGTTTGTTTATCTTTTCTCGCACCTCAGTTCAAACGCACTGCTTTTTCCCCAAGGTTTAATTTCCGCAAAGCCAACGATGCAGCTATTCAGCTTGAGGTGGAAAATATTGAGTGGGATTCACTGCTACAGAAGCTGAATATCAATTCTGCGCTATCTACTGGTTTTCAGCTGAAGTCTCAGACGCTCTTTATTTTAAGGACCAGGCACGCAAAAAATTTCAATATTTCAACTGCAACACTGACATAAGCCAAAAACGTGGTTAAGAACGCAAAGCGATCTTATTATTATATGATTGAAACATCACTGTAATCAATAGCCCTGAGCCCTTTTGAAAAATATCCGTTCCCATAAAACAACATTCCATAACCCTAATATCTTCTCACTCATGGCATAACTGCCAAGCTTCTGATGGACAAGCTATCTGTGACCTTTTTTCTCAATTGTTTAAACTCCACCATATACTTATCGTGTCCTTCTCCTGCCCCTATTGTGCATTCTATCGGGACCTCTCCATTGAAAATTGAAAATGTACTGCTCACTTTTGACATTAATGTTGGTCCGGGTCCTAATGGAATATCAAATCTGTTCGTAAAGTCATTATCTTCTTCATTACCTAACCCACTATCAATTATTTTCAATATAAGCCTTTTTCCTCCCGCTTTCCTGATGTCAGGAAGCATGCTAACATCTTTCCGATCCATAAGTCGGGAGATCGTAGTGAAATCTGGAACTTTTGTCTGATTTCTTCGCTATCTTGGTTGAGCACGCTCTTTGAGCAAATTGTGCATTACAGAATATACGATGCCACCAACAACATGGCTTCATTAAGAGTCGTTCGACAATAACTAATTTGTTAGAACTTACGAATACCATCTTTCTTGCTTTTGACAAGTTGATGTCATATACACCGATTTTTTTAAAGCTTTTAACAGTGTTGACCATGGCCTTCTGGCTGACAAACTCCAATCGTTCCGCGTTTCCGACTCAATCCTCTCTTAGATCTAATCCTTCTTATCCCATCGCTCCTGCACCGTTATATGGAATAATTTTTTTTCGTCGGCCTCATTTACTCCAAAATCTAGGGTTCCTCAAAGATCAATTTTAGGCACTTTGCTATTTAACATTTTTATTAATGATCTTCTCCAAAGCCTGTCCTCTAATTGTCTTCTTTACACTGATGTGTTAAAAATTTATCGTTCCATTAACTCCAGCAAAGACTGCTCATAGCTTCAAAATAATATTGACAATCTCCAAAATTAGTGTCAAGGTAATTCACTTCCTTTTAACATTACAAAACGCTATCACATGAGATTCACCAACAAAATTCGTCCAGTATTATATGAATACTAGCTTGATGGATCATTGCTCGCACTTGTGGACAAATTCAAAGGTTTGGGAGTAGTATTTCACCCAGGTTTGTAATTTAACATCATTATTTCATGCAAAGCCACTAGAGCTTCACGTTTCACTGGTTTCATTTTGCGATCCTCCAGCATGTCCTTTAACACCTTAACCAGCGTCCATCTATTTGTACTCCTAGCCCGGTCAATCCTTGAGTATGCCTCGCAATCTACCGGATGCTCTCTATTCTACAAATATAACCTTCTTTACAGCTCCTACGATGAGCGCTTAAAGTTCCTCAACATCCCATCCCTTAACAAAAGGAGAAAATTATCAGACCTGTGTTGTTTATTTAAATTATATCACGGTATTCTTGTATCTAACGTTCGGGAAAGGCTTTATATACGTCCCACCTCAAGAACGCGTTCAACTGACATATTCATTGTGCCCTTTGCTCGTACCCATATTTATTTTTATTCGTTTTTAGTATGCGTATCACGTCGTTACAATGAACTCCAACTGAATTTAACATTAATTTGAAAAAGTGCTTAGCGTGCGTAAAAATTCCAGACAAAATTCTAGAAGAATATTTAGGCTGCTTGAGTTCACTGTTTCGTGAGAACGTTGGGTACACGTGAGGTGTTTGCACCTGTATTGTGTTCATGGTCGGAAACATGATGATGATGTTAAAGGTGATACCGTAACTCGTGCCCGTGCGATTATCACAAAATTTCTACTAACAGGTTTTAAGAAAATTCCTGCGACTGTCGGCCTGGCCAGGATTGTCGCAAAGCCGCAGTGCGCATGAGTTATGGCAACATAGTAGCGTTCATGCAACATAGTAGCATTCATGCAACATAGTAGCGTTCTCCAACTCCATTTATTGCTGACTTCTTTTTTTTTTTAATGTTAATTCATTGCATCAGTTTCAGTACTTAAACTTCTGTTTGTAAATATGCTGACTTCCAATCTATTCACTTGACATTGTTTAGGTCATTAAACTAACGTCTGCCTTATTGCATTTTTTGGGTCAGCATTTTTATCGAATATTAATGAATGTAAAGCTTTGTGTGGCTGAGTTAGAATTTGACTTTTTAATTCGATATTAAAGATTCTTGGTTTTATTTAATAAGAAACTATAATTGGCGCAGTCTACGGCGGCAGGATAATTGGTTGGCGATAGTGCGAGAGTTTGAACGAAAAATTGACGGAATATCGATTAGCGGAGGAATATCGCCATTTTTTGTTGAATCGTTCGCAAAATAAAGTGTCCGTGTGTTGTAAATAGAATCGAGAGAATATCGGTTGTTGTGCGGAACTTTCGATAGCCAAAGGATTATCGGTTATCAGGACGAGACGTTGGCATTCATGTAAGTCGATTTAATTTATATTAAAAATATATATAGGTAAAATTGATTTTATTTTAACGTCAGTGCAGGATTTTTATAGTAAAGTTATTGGAATCCTTTCCAGTATGAACAACCACATGAATAAAGAGATCAAAGCATCATTTCTGCAAAAAGAAGTTTATTCTCGGAAATGTGTCTTAACACTTTCCTTTCGGGACTAAAGGAGCCTCTTGGCTCAATTATTCGAGCAATGAAAACTCATGATCTCGCGAATGCCTTTGGCTATTGTGTTCAAGAACACAATATGTTCTATACACGAGCTGATGGTCCGCAAAGGTTTGAGCAGCCGAAGTTGACCCGGCCTTTTAATCCATTTGATCATTTGCGAAAACCATTGTGCTTAACAAAGTCAAGGTTACCAAGTTTTAATTTTAAACCACCAAACTTTCAATATCATCCCCTTATACTACAGCATACATCTTATTTTTCTTAACGTTTCCAGATGAATACTTTGAATCGAATTCCACAAATTAATTCGAATAATAATCCACAATCTTTTAGACCAAATAATTCACAACATAATAACTTTCAGTTTCAGCGGCTTTATGTACCAAATTAATTTCCCCGACAAAATCAGCAAGACCAAAACTTTAATTTTCAGCAAAAACCATTTACAGCAAGACCCCCAGATGCCTCAAACTTGCCAAGGCCGGAACCCATGGAATTGGGAAGCGATTTAACTAAAAGAAATCGCCAATCGTTTTTACCTGCGATCGGATTTCAGAACAATAGAGGGTTCCACAATATTGACAGTGCATTTGGTACAAGCAAAGCACACATGCCTCCATATCCGTTTGATGAGGATTATCCACCTGAGTACTCAGCACCTTACGCTTGTTCTTTTGAGCCAGACTTTGATGATGATTTGTCTTACGATCCGGGTCGGGCTTCGCAGGACCTTGATGACGGTCCACAACCTATTCAGGAAATCTTTAAGCAAAATGAAATTCAAGCTTGGGATGACGCAAATTTTTATTTAAATGCCTCGACAAACCCATCGGGTACATACATTTGAATGCACATGGCCAGGTTTTACCTAATATTGAAATTTCATCCCATTTTGGATGACCACTTAAAATTTTAATCGACCCCGGTGCTTCTTCATCATTCATTAACCCAGAGTTTATACCCCCTACATTCATTGTCAAAATTAATCCAACTCATATTACAACTGTTCTGGCCAAACATAAAATTGACGAAAAAGTAATACTCCCTAATTTCGTTGAAATCAATCAACCGGGTGAAACACAGTTCCTTGTATTCAAATTTCAAAGCTATTTTGACGGGCTTTTGGGAATAGATGCATTGAGTGATCTTGGCGCTAAGGTTGATATAGCTAACAAGTTGCTGGGGACTGACTGTTCAGTATTGGGGCTTCAATTCAAGCCCAATTTTTCTTCGGGGAATAAGGTGGTTTCAGGCAAAAGCAACGCAATACTCAAGTTGCCTGTGGACGTCGAGAACAGTGAAGTTTACATTAGACAGACGCAACTTACCCCTAACGTGGTACTCCCCGAAGGCATTTACGTTTCTGAGGACTACTTTGCATTTGTTGAGGTAATAAACAGGTCAGAGTCTGATGAGTTGTTGCTCATCGAGCAGCCTTTGAAGGAGGATTTTCTTGCTTCTTACCGGGACGTTCACAACTTCGATGTCAGCTGTGATGAGGGTACTCCGTCTCCGATGAACGCTTTGTCGGACAATATATCCGAATTGCTTCGACTATCACACCTAAATGGTGAAGAACGAAAACAGCTTTTTAAAGTCTGCAGAGAGTTTGATGACATTTTTTCAGGGAGGGTCAAATACTTGGCTTCACAAATCAAGTCAAGCATCAAATTAAAACCACCGTTAATGTGCCCATTGATACCAAATCTTACAGGTACCCTTTGGTACATAAAGACGAGGTACAAAAACAAATATGCGATCTGCTCAATCATGGTATTATTCCTATATGGATAGTGCCAAATATGGCTCACGCTGGCTGCAGACAGAAATGGATATTGGTCATCGTCCACCGTAAGTTAAATGAAAAGACAATTACGGATCGGTATCCCTTGCCGAATATAACCGATATTCTTGACAAACTTGGTAAATCTATGTATTATTCCACGTTGGACTTGGCTAGTGGTTCCCACTAGATTGAGATGAGCCCCGAAGACATCAGCAAAACTGCCTTCATGGTTGAAAATGGACATTACGAGTACGTCCGCTGGCCCATTTGGATTAAAAAATGCTCCATCCACTTTCCAGAGAGTTATGGACAATGTACTCAAGGAACTTCGAGATCCATTTGCTTGATGTATCTTGACGATATAGCCGTTTTTTCTACATCCCTTTAGGAGCATGTTGAGAATCTCAGAAGCGTTTTCCAAAGATTAAGGGATGCGAATCTTAAGGTGCGGATCGACATGTCTGAATTCATGCAAAAGGGAGTATTGTTTCTGGGCCACCTGGTCACTACTGATGTCGTGAAGCCCAACCCCGACAAAGTAGAGGCTATTAGATCTTTCCCTATTCCGAGGACAGAGAAGGAAATTAAATCTTTCCTCGGTCTTTTTAGTTACTACCGCAAATTTATAAAAGATTTCGCAAAGTTTACTAAGCCTATGACTCAATGCCTGAAAAAAGTCAAAACAATCGAATTAAATGACTCTTATGTATGTGTTTTAACGAATGTGGAGAAATACTTATTAATGACCCTATTCTTCAATATCCTGAATTCACCAGGTTTTTTGTTTTAACGACTGATGCGAGCAATTTCCAAATTCGGGCTATTTTATCACAGGGACCTATTGGAAGTGATAAGCCAATATGCTACGCTAGCAGAACATTGACGGATTCAGAAATCAACTATTCCTCTATTGAAAAGGAACTTTTGGCCATTGTATGGGTGGCAAAATATTTCAGACCATACCTGTTCGTTGGAAAGTTTAAACCCGTCACGGATCACAAACCACTGACATGGATGACGAGCCTGAGGTACCTGAATTCTAGGCTTGTCCGAGGGAGGTTGAGATTGGAAGAGTACGACTACGATAGAGTCTATAAGTAGGGAACACAAAATAATAACGCTTTGAGCAGAGTAAGGATTCCGGATGGAATTAATGTTGAGGTTCACGCTAAAGCGGGTGAAGAACTGACCCCAGGTGCTTCAAACCAGGGCACTGGAGGTACCACGAGATATTCAGTGGAAGGGAATTTCAATACAGGCATACATATTTCAGAAAAACCCTTAAATGAATTTTCACTGCAGATTTTATTCGAAAACTCAAATAGGAAACCAGATATAGTTTTAGAAATGCCATTTAGAAATAAACAACGATGTACCTTGAGGAAATCAGAATTTTCAGAAGCAGATATAATAGATAGTTTCAAGAAATATGTTTCCCCTAATTAATTAACAGCAATATATGTATGCCAATGACGATGCATTTAGAAAAATACAAAACATTTATTCCATCCATTTCTCATAGTCGGGACTTTACAGAGTGATTCGCAGTTTGGAGGTGTTGAAAGGCGTTAATGAGTTCGATCAACAAGATGCAGTCATCAGAGACTATCATGTTAAAAGCAATCATCGTGGAATTAATGAAGCCCATTCTCACCTCGAAAGAACAGTTTACTTAATAAAGTTACCCAGGTGATTAATAACTGCGAGATATGTCAAACATTGAAGTATGGCCGAAACCCACAAACCCCTAAATTTATGACCCCGCGAACTCCGATGAAGCCTTTGGAGCTGCTATATACAGACATAATAGCCCAGTCATATTAGGGCTTTCACCTCGGAATGAAAGATAATAAGCTGCAAATTGGTATGAACCTTTGTTTTGTCATTCTAAATGTTGTCTCAAAAGTCACAATCGTTATCGTGTTCGCGTCTCAAGATATTCAAGGTCAAAGGTCACAAAAATCGGTTTTTCGCGAATATCTGGCTTCCTATCGGTTAAATGAGATTTGCATTTATTATAAAAGTTGTAGGCTATAAAATTCCCTACAACTTTTGTTTAAACTTTTTTTTCATACGACCAACCGTTTTGAAGGTAGAGCGCGAAGAGTGCACATCGTACAGTCATATACGGCCTAATGCAAGGTCAAGCGTGAGTTATGGTTATCAGTACGTTATAAAGTCAATTATTTACTTGGAAATTATAATTATTAAACAATGCCTATTATTTATGTACTAACTATTAATTATTTATATTTAATTAAAGTAAGTAACTTGATTATTTATATATAATTATTCATATTTAACTATTTAAGTATAAAATATTATTAATTCTGGATTATATATTTTAGTTTTATTTTAAGTTAACACGACATTATATATCTTTTCTTTAAAACGCGTAAATTTCTCAATACTTATATACCTGGAAATACTTGTCCCTACCCTATGCCCTTTTCTATTCATTGCCGGGACAGATGTTCTATAGTATTCAAGGCCACTCTCTCCACTTTGTATGAGTCAAGATTATTCGTTAGTTTGAAATTGTACCGTTGCAATTCATCAAATTTACAAAACTAAATAAACCTGTACAACTGTCAACACTTCCACCAACAAGTGTAGCAGCTCATCAACACATAAAACGTGTCTACTACCAGATTCAAACGTGGTTAGGGAAGGACTTAGAACCTAAAGAATGGGGCTGGATGCTTGAAAATGAAATCATGGAGCCCATACGAACGTTATTACCTCCAGCACCAGCCGAACTACTAAACGTAATATTTTGCAATTGCAAAAATGGTTGTGGTTCCCGCTGTGGATGCAGAAAATCAGGGCTACAATGTTCTTTAGCTTGCGGCCAGTGCAACGGACAAGCTTGCCTCAACGCTTCACTGTATCCAAGTAATCCCGATGAAGAAAATACATATGATCCCGATATTCTGGAAGGTTTGGAGATGAACATGACAGATAATGAGGATGATGACAATGAATCGAACATTTTTGAGCGACAAGAAGAAGAAGACGACGAACAAGAAGAAGATAATTAGCTTCCATTTCCAATTTCATTACAATTAAAATCAACAAAGATACTTTTGATATTTGAACTCACATTTTGATAAATGTATATTATGCCGTATTTAATAATAAATAAAAATATGTGTAAAATATATACTCTTACTATCATTTTAACTTAAAATAAAACTAAAATATATAATCCAGAATTAATAATATTTTATACTTAAATAGTTAAATATGAATAATTATATATAAATAATCAAGTTACTTACTTTAATTAAACATAAATAATTAATAGTTAGTACATAAATAATAGGCATTGTTTAATAATTATAATTTCCAAGTAAATAATTGACTTTATAACGTACTGATAACCATAACTCACGCTTGACCTTGCATTAGGCCGTATATGACTGTACGATGTGCACTCTTCGCGCTCTACCTTCAAAACGGTTGGTCGTATGAAAAAAAAGTTTCAACAAAAGTTGTAGGGAATTTTATAGCCTACAACTTTTATAATAAATGCAAATCTCATTTAACCGATAGGAAGCCAGATATTCGCGAAAAACCGATTTTTGTGACCTTTGACCTTGAATATCTTGAGACGCGAACACGATAACGATTGTGACTTTTGAGACAACATTTAGAATGACAAAACAAAGGTTCATACCAATTTGCAGCTTATTATCTTTCATTCCGAGGTTGACCCCTTTTTTTACCTAATATGACTGGGCTATAACATATATACTATAGATAAAGGATGTATTCTTACCATAATAGACAAGTTTTTCAGATATGCTGCACCCTATACTCTGAATAACAGAAATAGCCTTTGCATAATTAAAACGTTGAAATATTTTATTAGCCTGCACGGCATGCCTGAGATTTTGGTGACATTGACTACCGATCAGGGAGCTGAGTTTAAGAACTTTTGTAGACAGTCCGGAATTACCCACCACATTACATCTTATCAGCATACAAGTAGCAACGCACCAGTTGAACGATTACATTCGACTCTTACGGAAATATATAGAACCATACATAACAAACAACAAGGTATAGACCATGACCATGACGATACTAAACGAAGCAATTATTACATATAGCAATGCAATACATTCTTCCATAAAAAAATATACCCCAGACGAAATCTTTTTTGGCAGAACTTACAGATTTAATGACAGCCTGCAGGAATCCAGTGCACAATAATATCTCGAAAAATTAAGAGAATTCCAATCCAGACTATTCCCTGAAATTAAGAAACAACTAGAAAACCAAGTTTTAAGAAGAACTGAGAAATTAAATGAAGCTAGAGAGGTTCCTGAAAGCGTTAACGAGGATTCCAAAGTTTTCAGGAGGGAGTGTCGAAGAAAAAAAATGACCGGTAGATTTACAAAACACAAAATTAACAAAAATAGCCTTGTAACAGTAATAACAACCAATAATCAGAAACTACACAAATCCAAAATTAAACGGAAACGAAAATTTCAGGTCTCTCCTCCCAACGATCCTCGCGTAGAAGATGGACTTACAGGACCTAACTAACAGGAATGAATTGCTACCGATGAGGCTTGGTGACGCAAGGTTGATTATATCATATAGCAATTTACTGCATATTATCGAGCTTGACAAATACAAACAAAATATCGACAGGATCAATGAAACCTTGATTACCCTAGCACAATACAGAGATAAGTAGGAAAATTTACAACAGGCTGAAAACAAACTTCTAACATTGTTACCACCTAAACGACATAGACGGGGACTTATAAACGGACTCGGAACCATTATCAAGGCAATCACTGGAATCTTGGACGTTAATGACGTCATACAGATTAATAACAATATCGATAGGCTTTTGCACAGAGAGGATAAATTGCAAGCCGAAGTTAACAATCAGTCTATAGTTAATAGAGAAACGACAGAGCGATTCAAAAATATAACAAATCACATAAACGACCGACAAAGAAGAATAACCAACTATTTAAATCATTTACAAGGAAATCTACAAAACCAAATAAAAACCGATTTTATAAATTTGAAGCACTTGCAATTCCTATCACAAATTAATTTTAATATGGATTTGCTAAACGAGCACTTGTCCGCTATTTTGGAATCAACCATGCTAGCCAAATTTCGAGTCATATCTAAATTAATCCTTACACTAAATGAGCTAGAGAAAATATACCTCCTATTTTCAAAACAATCAGTAGAAATAAATTCAAAAGAACAGGTGAATGAGTTGTTGGACCTACAAGCCTATTCTAATGGGTCGAATATCATATTTAATATCCAAATCCCAACAGTTTCCGAAGATCCCTACTCCTTTTACCACATTATTCCCTTACCCGTTAATAAGACAAAAACAATCCTAGTTGAACCTTACCTTTTGATGAACCAAAACCATATCCAAGCAATCGACGATAAATGCCACATTGAAGGAGGAACCTATTACTGCCAACAAACGACATTATGGAATACGACTGAATCTCAGTGCATGGGAAGCCTCCTGAAAAACCAAACGGGATATTGTCAACTGTACGATCCCGAAAACTCAATGGAGATATACCAGCCCGAACCAAACCATATCCTGTTAATCAACGTCCCCAAAACTGTCATTAATTCATCTTGTGGGCCAAGTAAACTGAAAATTGAAGGGACAATACTCATACACTTCGAAAATTGCGACATCTTCATTAATGGGATACATTACTTCGGAACCAGTTCAGTGCAATGGGACGAGATTGATATATCCGGCAATCTTCAACAATATCAATGTCACAGAAGCCAACAATGTGCAAATCAGGCTGAAAAATCTACAACCTTACCAGTTCACCAGAACTAAAAATCTTTAGGAAGCAACCTCACAATTCGAGATCATCTTTACTAAAACCACCAGTGACTTACAGTGGCAATAACGTTGGTGATTGATTGTAGTATCATTGATGTACCGAAGTATTTGAGCGGGGCACCTCTACTGGGACAACCAGTCGATCAAAGCTCCTGCCAATACGGATCACATAGCCGTCGCTACCAACTAGGGGGGGAGGAGTTATGGCAACATAGTGGCGTTCATGCAACATAGTAGTGTGCATCGACTCAACACATTGCTGACTTCCTATTTTTTTGTTAATGTTAAATCTTTGCATCAGTTTCAGTACTTAAACTTCTGTTTGTAAATATGCTGACTTCCAATCTATTCACTTGACATTGTCTAAGTCATTATGTTAAACTAACGTCTGCCTTATTGCATTTTCTGGGTCAGTATTTTTATCGAATGTTAATGAATGTAAAGCTTTGTGTGGCTGAGTTAGAATTTGACTTCGATAGAGTGCGGAAATAAAGATAAATTTTTATTCGATGTTAAAGATTCTTGGTTTTATTTAATAAGAAAATATAATTTGCGCTTCCATTTAACCATGTGTAACTTCCCACAGTCGCACGACTATGTAGTCCTAGTCTGATCCATCCCTTAGTCTTTATCACTTTGCAATTTATTTCTATGGCGTCACGTTAAATAAACTTGTCGAACTGTAGAATATATAAACTGTGGTTCGAAAAACATTGTTACTAGTTTAGCAATGCAATGTTGTGTGTTGTGAACTGTCGGGAAATCTTACAAATTAAATCAATTTTAAGTATCCGTACAAGCACAGTGGCAACCAGCTCAAAATGTTGACAATTCCCAAAATCATAGACATACAGTTCGTTTTCAAGAATCTGGCGCTTAATTATGTCGCTTCAGTACCAATTAGTACATTCGCTCATGTGTTTAATACCCTATTATTAAAAAATAATTCACAATATGAAATCGAAAAACATTTGATTGCTGCCTACACTGTTACTGCTCTTGCGAGAAAATATACCTACATACACATATTTCTAGCAGTCGAGTGCCTACGCAAACATTCTCAACGCACATAATCCGCAATCATACGAAATGTTGCCTGCGAAAATATTCAGAATCCTCCTAACAACGACGGTAAAAACAATTTTCAATATGTCGGGATTAAACCGGCTCTAATCACCGATTAATTTAATCGTAGTCTTAACCTGAATTGCACGTGCGCTTGACACGTGTCTCTCATATGAAAAATCCTTATACGTCAGCGAACAGATTTAACATTTTCCTTGGCATGTTGATTTGGCGGGAGTGGGTTCGCCATTGTATTTCTTCATGTTTAGTTACGACTAATGAGCTTTCGATTATGTGCCAACATCATAAATTTATAAGGGGGCAGGACGAGGTATGAAGAATTGTATGAACCGTAAATTTCAATGGTTAGCTGAAAAAAATCAATATGTGCGAATTTTGGTTGTAACGTGCTTTGCAGTCATAAGTTAGAAAATAAAATGGTTATTAAAAATGTTGCACTGATGTTTGTACTTTTCCAAGCATAATACATTATACGCATACCTGCCAAAGCACGAGTATACTAAATAGTATGTGATTCGTTTGAAAAAATATTTAATTAAATTTAAATATCAGTATAAAAGCTTAACGTTGAAATACTTGTGGAATTTCTGTTTTCAAATTCAATCGATAGTAAATTTATGATCTATCATATCTTCTGGATATGAACATGATCGGTTACTCGGCGAAAAGGAGTTTGTTTACGTTTCATGCAAAACATTACAATAAATGGATACCTCCCAGGAGAAATGTTGATTCCCATTGTAATTTATTGTCCTCGGGTCGGTGAAGAGGATAAACTTAAAAGGTCGAAACAAAGTAATCTGAAGTGGTGATTCCCGGAAACAATTCAGCAGTTTTCAATATTTCAATCCTACTAAGTGTTTTGACTCGCATCTGCTGGAAGGGTTTGGCTAAATCTAATTAGACGTCGTTCCAGTTATCCATGTACTTAGCCATTTATTGTTGAAATTAATTTTTCGGATCCGATTCCGGCCGAAAACTCCTAAAAGCATGATTTCGCTCGTAGCTGCATCGATATAGGCATTTTAAAGAGAAACAAGTTAGATTGATAGAACTATGTTCTCATTGGCCGAGGCCAGATGTTCCAGCTTTTTGCCGGCTTCAAACAGGTAAATCCAGGTTTCTTAGACGAGAAGGACGATTTTCTAACGACTTGGTGGCACGTACTGCAACAGCGCCCGCTCCAAGGGCGGACAATCTGTATATTTGTCCAGGGCGGCATTTTGGCTGCTAATGAGGCAAAATTAATTGAAATCGACAATTAATCCAAATATACATATACTTGTCGACTTATTCTTTGGTACTTTTTTTCTTAAAAACTAAAAAAATATTTTTAACCCATAATTTCTCCTCTCTTTATAGCTCGCTTAACTAAACAACAAAAAAGGCTGGGTATACTAAGATGCTACCGCACGTAGGAGCATGCTTCGCTTGAATAGAAAAGAAGATCATACTCGTATATGATCATTTGTTTTTTATCTACATCATAAAAAAGCATAGAGAACATCATCACTTTCGATGAGCTCCGGTTGCGAAAGAACTACTTGCAAGTGAGAGCGATATGCTTGCTTGTTGGTTTCCGAGGAAGTGAAAAAAAAACAGCGAGAGACCGTATCGTTTTTATGTGATAAATTTAAAAGGGCTTCTTTGCTGCACAATCGCAATATGCTTCCTCTTAATAATAAGTACAAGTTTATATTTGAGTGTCCAGTGAAATATTTGGCAGTGTATTAAAAATATTTGGCCATATTCTAAAGGTAAGTGCATCTGTAAATATGAAGTTTTTTGATTCAATAGTTACAGGGACACTCGCGCGCGAACTAAGTGCTCACGCCATTTCAGATGCAGTTTTTTAATCGAGGGTGTTATTGGTTTTAACCAAAACTTGATTTTAATAAATATCAGAGTATCTATTTCGAATATTAAGTTTCGCTTAGAAACTAGATCCCAGAAATTTGGTTCCATGCAAGAATAAAAAGTCTCCTACACTTTGTACTTAACATTTGGCACACCATCAAAAAAAAAAAATTTAAAAACAAAAAGACAGCACATATTCAAAAACATTCCCGTTTGCACCACCAGCCGGAAATGTAAGTTCCTTGAAGATACCGTTAGACTTCGATAAACAATAGACTTTCCCCTAGATTTTCATAGAACGTCAATATTGCAATGGAAAATTCATGCTTTAATTTTCTTATTTATAGTCCAATTTAGAAATTATTTGCTTTCAAACAGAATTTAAATCTAAAGCATATAAATTTTAATAAAATGTGTTGAGGGGTATGGCTGCTAAGCAGGAGCCCCACAATCTAAAAATCCCCTCTATTCCGGAAATAACCTTAAAAATCTGAACATATTTAGAGCTTAATAACAATGAACTTACTATAAAATTTAGTTCAAATCGAATGAAAATTATGACTTCTGAACGTTTTGAAGCTTTGCAACTTTAATCAGCAGCCGTTTTGAAATCGGACAACGAATCTTGTACATACATTTTCTACTGTATAAATAGCTTTATTCTGAACTGTTTTACAATTGTTCATGAAAATCTAGTGAGCATTTTGGTTGATACTAAATACAATAATCAATTTTGCTTGTTGTTTCCACATTCGAAGGGCCGCTATTTTAAATCAGTTCATTTGATTTTGTATGGTTATTGCAGAGACCCATCGTTTACTCATTGTGGCAAATGCCATTTATATCAGAGATATAGAATAAAAATCACAAATTTTTGGTTCAAAATAAATAAATAAAATTATGATTTAAATTTTCAATTTCCTTATTTATCATCCGATCATAGTCTGTGTGGTCTAGTGGTTAGAGCATGAACGCATAAGCCGAAGGTCCCAGGTCAAATCTCGTTGGGAGCAGCGTGATTTAGTTCAGGGGATTTTTCGGACAGACTATAAATGTACACTCAGTGGTGATATGCACTGATTTCATTAGATCATATCATAGCTGAGCAGGCACATGGGAGCATGGTACTGACCAAACCAACTTCCGAAAAAATCAATACAGTCATTAAAATGAGATACTCTAACTATCTCGAAGTGAAGGCCCGAGAGGGGCTGTAGTGCTACAAAGTAGAATTTATCATCCGATTTTAATGATTTTTTATAGGATTAAAGAACTTCTTCTAGTAACTTGCAATATCAAATTCATCAAAATCGGTTGAATAGTGAGGCCACTAGAGGGTCTCAAAAATCTGAATAAATCGAATTTTTAAACCGCCAACATTTTGTAATCCACTGCTCATGACATCCAAAATTGCAACATCACTAGACCTTGATAAAATTTCATCATCTACGGCGTGACAGCCCAAGTCGGGCAATGGCCTGCAGGATTAAACTCCTGCAATTATCACGGTTCTGCGACCTCGTTCGACGGTTGTTCACTCTCAGCAAGCTTCTGCTGTCAGCTTCTATCGTGTCTACCCATCGAATCCTCGGTCTTATTGCCGGACGACTACCTTGATGACATCGACCTAAATATAAAGCTTTTTGTAAATCCGTTAAAAAATGTGTCTTTTAAGTAAAAACCGATAAAAACTGTGCTTTCTCTCAAGAAATTAACCTGAAAGATATTGTTCTATGGCATCTCGAGAAGTTTGCTTCTCATAGTATGTATAGCACTTGAATGTCACGTACTCAGTGAAGAGTAGTTTACTGTATGAAAAAACAAGCTTTTTAGAGCATTTATATGGTGCACAGAAACAGCTAGGTCCAGGCTCAATTTTAGCTTCAGGAAGTGGTAAAACCACTTCCTTATAACTTTCTAGTCCAACGAGGTTTTTTATACCAATTCTTCACGAAATATGTCGTTTCGCCTGCTCAATAGCCACATTTTTTTATTTCCTTAATTGCGTGCTTGTGCTCAGATAAAAAAAATTATTGCTTATAATTATTAAATATTCTACTTATAGTATATTTATTACTCTTGAAACAGATTAAACAAAAAAAAAAAAATAGAAATGAAATTGAAAAAATTTGCTTATCAGGGGAAAAATACTAACGTGGAAAGGCGCTTGATGGGCAAAATGCTGCACTTGAGGACACCACTCAAACAATTGCGACGAAATTATGTCGCTAAGATTTAAAAAAAAAAAACCGCAATTAATTTTTACGTAAGCAAAATACTCAAAGCGAGCCTTCTTACGGGTTAATACGGATTGTATTGCGTCTCCTTTTTGACCAATATATCAAAAGACTGCAAGTGATTTCAAATAAAATAAGGATTTCCCTGTGTAAATCGAAGGATCTTTCTATGCCCGAATTGTGTTACATCTTTAAATTATTTATTTCTTGATTTTGTCAGCTTTGCCTTTTTTGAATGATACTTGTGATTTTTGCTTTTTTGGGAGGATAAATCTCCATTTTCAATGATCATTTTATATCTTCAATTGTTTGATTTCAGAAACTGTCTGTTTCAGAATGTCAGACGGACAAAAAAAAAACTATCTGGTTGCCAGTTGAAGAGTTTTATTAAGAAGCAGCAGACGTCTGTTGGTATCGAGGTAAATGACGATACAGAGTGTCCAGTACCAAAGCCAAGAATGAACCAAAATACGGAATCACTAGAAAGCGTACATGATCTTCAAATGGTCGATATATCCAAAGTGGCAAGAACTAGCACTACTCCGTCATCAAACGAAAATACAATAAAAATTGACACCAATCCGGCACTTATGGAAGGAAGTCAATTAGCTTTAAGTACAGATCCAGCTTTATGGCCAAGAGTTTTAGGAGATGCCGAAAGAAGTTTTTTGTTTTTTGTATAACTTTTGTATAACTTTGCATTTCCTTCCGATGAAACTGGCCGAAAATTTAGTCCTAATTATTACAAACGAATTTTAAGCAATGGAGAGCAAGTTGTGAGAGTATTCTACTTTATTATTGTTTTTACTGAAAAATTTTCGGTTGCGTGGTCAGTTCGCTTTCAAAAGACGGCTTTAAAAGTTGGAAGCATCTAGTCGAAACCTTAAAAGACCACGAAATTTCCAAAAATCATGTTCAGTCTTGTAAAATAATAGATGCCGCTGCTCAAAGGATTATGAATGCTGAAAACAATCATTGGTATGAATAACTTTTGAGAATCGTAGCTATTACTAAAATGCTTGGTAAAAGTTTTCTGGCGTTTCAAGGTACAATCGACAAACTGTTTGAGCATAATAACGGGAACTTTTTAAAAATAGTTGAGCTGCTGTCTGAATTCGATGCCATTATGGAGGAACATGTTCGTAGAGTGCTCAAAAAAGAGGAAACCAAAGCACACAATCTCGGGAAAAATATACAAAACGAGATAATAGGCCTGTTGCATCAAAGCGTCAATTCCTATATTGTTAATGAAATAAAAAAAGCCAAACACTATTCTATAATTTTAGTTTGCACTCCAGACGTTAGTAAAGTGGAGCAAATGACTCTTGTAATTAGGTATATTTCAATCAATAAATTTGATTCTCAAGAGTTTGAAATAAAAATCAACGAAAGCTTTTTGGACTTCTTACCAGTTGAAAGATCCACAGGGTTTCATATGTCTGAAATCATTACCGGAGAACTAAATGCTTTAGGTTTAGACTTGCAGGATATAAGAGGGCAGAGATACGACAATAGATCCAATATGAGGGGCAGTAAAACGGGAGTGCAATCTAGAATAAAAAATTTAAATTCATGAGCATTTTACGTACCATGCAGTAGTCAAAAACATCCTTGGAAGCTGCTAATTTCTTTAATATGTGTAGTAATCGAGCAGGTACGGTTGTGAACTCCGTTCAATACGCGACATTATCAAACCCTTGAGTGGACCAATAGAAGGCGAAACTTTGGTAACAATAGAAGGCAGTAACTTAGGTATACGGGAAGTAGATGTGCGTGGTAGATTGAGCATAGGAAACGTTCCTTGTGCACTGGTAAATTATGAAATTTCGGTGAAAATTGAATGCAGGACCGGAGCAGTTATTCACGAGCTTACCGCTCCGATAAAGGTTGCTAATGATGCAGGTTACACTGAATCAAGCGTGCAATTCCAGTTTAAAAACATTAAATTAGAGGGGCTGCAGCCAACAATGGGTCCAAAGAGTGGTGGCACTCAAGTTTCGCTGATAGGTAGATACTTGAATATAGGCTCAAACATTCGCGCATACTTAGATGACTTTGAGGGTTACATAAATGTTACGCAAGCTTCAAGTAGCCGTTTGACATGCATAACATCTGCCGCTCCTGAGCCAAGACCGATTCGGGCGTTAACCCTATTCGTTGATGTTGCAAATAGAACGTATAGCATTTGCAATAGCTACCAACAGAATCCCTACAATATGATGGCATGTAGCATTTACAATTATACAGTGGACCCGCGAATCATGCAAATCAAGCCACTCAAAAGCTTTGCTAGTGGCGGAAGGATGCTCACTGTTCATGGGACACATTTGGATTCAATCAAAAGCCCGAAATTGAAGTCTTCTATGATGGCGAACGTGTAAATAAAAGCTCATGCTATGTAATCAGCTCGAACCAAATGGAATGTCCGTCGCCGGCTGTAAATGCACGTTTCATCTCCTATAAAAACAGCATGGAGCAACCGGCACTTTATGAAAACCTTAAGCGTCGTAAGCGTGGTATAGTGATACATGATGGAAACAATGTTGGTCATTTAACAACTATTGGATACTATTCCATACCCACTAGCAGTAACGAGATTGCTACCCTGAAATCGCGAGAGACACAGTTGAGCTTGCAAGTCGGGTTCATCATGGACAATGTACAATCTGTCCGGAAGCTTAGCAAATATTTTCAAAGTATTCGCAGCACAATTGTATACGTAGAGGATCCAGCCTATACTGCTTTTCCTTCAGGGATGAAACTTTACAAAGACGACACTCTCGTAATCGAGGGAGAAAACTTGAATATAGCATCGGATGAAACAGACGTGCGTGTAACGATTGGGACACAGCCAAAGACATATAAACAAATGGACGAGCAACGAGAATCTGTGTACTCGTCCATGTGAGAAGCAAATTTGCCACATAAATAAGTTATAAATAACTTACGCTCTCGAAACTATATGATTCCCTCTGCTTCTCCTTCCCCTATTTTTCCAGACAGGTTTTTCTTTTCTCTCTTCAGAAGAATCGCTTCCCCACTGACACCCGCGCACACCAACCGAATTTCATTTCAGTTTGAGTATAAACAACATACAACTCTCACGGAAAGCTCGAACGTCAAAGCAAAAGAAAATCGAAAAGAGCGCGAACCACGCGGGAAAACTCATGTGTCAAAGCGGATGGAGATTTCGTAAATTTTTAATTAAAACAATGAATTAAAGTTCCGATTACGTACGCGCGAGCTTTAAAATTAAAAACTTTTTAAATGTGAACGTGTTTCGCCGTGAATAGAGTGCTAAATTAAAAGCATATCGCCTCAAACCTCAACTTCACACAACTTTAGCGCAGGATGCCAATTGCTTCGGCTCTCACGACCGGTTGCGGATCCAGTACTCTCTATATCTATGGACACAGCAGTGCAATGTTACAAGCTTGGCCTTAACTCAGCTGGTATGCAGCCCACCTGAAACACAGCCAGCGGCGACTGATGAAAATATTCATACTAGCACTGATTTGCCATTAGTTGTAGTACGGGTCGGTCGACATCTTAGTTTTCCAATTGGCTATATAAAATATGAATTACTAAAGCCCTACTCCTTTTCGCACGCTGTGGTTGGAATCGCAATTGGCATAGGAATGATTGTTGTGCTGTTAATAGTAATATTGGTTATTTATCGTCGTAAAAGTACGCAAGCCGAAAGAGAGTACGAGCGATAGCGGTGGCGGCAGCGGGAGTGGGATTTACTGGTATTGCTGGGCCTGTTGCCGGGAGATTCTCAGAGTAAGGAGTCTGCTCGAGATTGCGCACCAGCGTGGACGCCGCGGCGGTTCGAGGTGAACTTTTGTGTACGGAATAATTAATATCGTAATGAGAAGATAAGGAACCATTACGGAATCGCCATCAACGGATACATTTGCGCGATGAGAATTTAATTCAATTCCGAACTTGGGCGCCATGTACTTATATGAATGAATGAGTGGAGTGATTTTCGTGCCGTGTCTCTTGCGAGTGGATGTGTAAGCGACGAGGAAGACAAAAGAATAACTTGTTCGAACAGGTTGAAGGAAATTTTACGGGACGCGTTTAGGCCGAACTCAGGTGAATTTAACTAGCGCGAAGACGAATGACTCACATCGGAGATGTGCATTTTGGTTTTAATGAAAAGAAGATAACAGCGTCAACAGAACGCAGTGCACGCCATTCCGATATTCTCTCGGTGATTCTTCAGAGGTTTTAGCAGAAAGTATCTGTAAGATCTGCAGCAGTAAAATCCGATCACAAATTTCAGTACCGCCGGATTCGCAATTGTAACGTAAATAACAGTGAATTTGGGTGCATAAACATAGTTCGCTCCGTTCATCTCACGATAAATTTTCTCTCGTTCCCATTCAATTTCCCATCGACGAAAATCACTTTTCCGTGTGGGCAGCAAAGTGCGAGATATCTAGTTTGGAAGCGCGAATCTATTCGCCTATGTATCTTTCGTATCATCCGCTAGTCCTCGACAATCGGAAAAAGCATTGAGGCAAATTCATGCAAATTTCGAAAGCAAATCAAGTATCGGAAACCAAATCGGTGCAAAGCGGAGTTCGGAACAGCAAACAGATACTTTTCAATCAACCTTAATTTTAGTTCACGTAGAACACTTTGTTGTCGTAATCAAACGTAAAACGTGTCGGAGAAGATTTGTTGACCGCAGCAAGAGATAAGTGGAGACCGGAAAAATCGCGAAGTGATTAATTTAATTTAATTAAGCTAAAATTTTAAACATTGGAAATAATAATCCGAGTTGCAGGCCCTTACCCGCCCCGAACACGAGCGCTCGTAGGAGGAGGTTTGGGGTAAGTACTGTAATGTGACGCCTACGCCCAGGAATCGAAGTGATTCCGATCCCGAACCCTTGTAACCTGCCAGATGGATATGTCCTCGAAGTGCCAGCGGACTTCATCTGTCGTGCGGATATCGTTGTGCAGAAAATATTTTTTTTTTCTGTCCAAATATTTAGATCCGTGGATATAAATATTCGAAACATAGAATTAATCCAACCCCGGCACATTTCGAGACATAGCCATCTGGAAATGCCCCTCCACCGTGGCCATCGAGAAAACTATGCCACTGGCGACATCGGGAGAGGTACATTGCCGCCATATGGCGTGCCATTCCACACACAGATGTTTTGTCCGAGGTGACAACCGGAATTTTTGACAGCCACATGTCGGCTTCATTTTTCGTGGCTGTCGTCTGCTAATCGTGTCCATTGTCGTGGAATCAGCTAATGCATTTTTGATTTTTAGTATTTATAAGTGAAAAAGATAAAATTAAATTACACTGTTGTTTCTTTAATTAATTTTACATATGTAAATTAGGTTAGTGATTGTATTATGGCTTAGATGCGAAATATCGAAAGCAATCAAAAATAGCAACTGCTAATTGTTGGTTGCGGCAGATTCCGGTATTCGCTCTCGTTTGTGCCGAAAATATCTATAGAAAGAAAATCCCATGAAGTGGATCCGCCGAAAGAACACCGAAGGAAAGGAATCGAGACGGCGAAAGTGTTGCTGCCAAAAAGGCTTTTCAACAAATATAGAAGCATACGGTCAAGGTCAGGACAATATCGACCTAGATGAATGGATCATCTTTCGCTGTCAGTACGGTCGTGGATCAAACATCGGATCAGGTTAGTGCGAAATTAGATTCGAACGGAGTACAAGTTCTTCCGGAAGGTAGGAATAAGACGACATCGCCACAAGTCCAAAGTTCAGCAGCTATTGCGAATGTGGCTGAAGAGAAAGCTGACCAGAAAGACGATCCAAATGAAGATTGGTGTGCAGTTGGTTTGGATGGTGGTGAATTGATGTGTTGCGATGAATATCCAAAAGTATTTCACCACAATTGTCACATACCAGCTATAGGTTCCTTACCAGATGAAAGTGAAACGTGGCAAGATTTGTCAGGTGTTAATTTAGCGGAACTGGCAAGTTCAGCTGAATGTGAAAGACATAGTGCAGGAGAACTTGGCGCAAATGAATTAAAGATTAGACAGAGGATATGTTTAAAATTATATTGCCAATACGAACAAAGTTTACCATTTAGAGAGCCAGAACCTGCAACAAACCCTGCATATTATGAAGTAGTTTGTCGACCTATGTCGCTAGATGTTATTCGAACTCGTTTGGATCCATCAAGTCCGAATCACTACAAAGACATTGCCACATTTGTAGCTGACGTTCGATTGTTGTCCAAAACTGTATGCTTATATTATCCGGAGGATTCCAAAACATATGCGCATGCCCGTTGTCTAGAACAATTTTTCGAAGAGCAACTGGCTAAATGGCTTCCTAAATGCGCTCTCGTAAACAAGTGTGAAACGGATGCAGATGAATGTCCTGTGAAACAAAAAAAAAAAAAAATGCGCGAAAATTCCGACTGAATGCCCTTAGAAAAAGAACCATTTCAACTGTCGGATAAGAAAAAAAAACGAAATAAAGTAGATTATATTTGCTGACAGGAATAGTTTTAACATCGTAAGTTTAGGCGTGTATTTACGCTATCGCCTGTTGATGTCGCACATCGACGCATTTAAACTCTTATTACAAGCAAAATATTAACTTATTGTTTAAACATAACTATACATAAAGTAAGGAACCATTTTTATCTACTCGAAAGAAATCATGAAGTTATTCCAAATATAAAATGGTCGTAAGAAAATTTTTCACCGGTCAGTTATTAATCATATGAATAAATGCATACCAAATTCATTTGAAACCTTAGATTATAGAGGTTAATTAATTTTATATGACAGAATGCTATCTAGATAATCAAAAAAAGAAAAAACGACGGAAAATCGTACTTTCGTTGATTTTAGGCATAACTATAAATTAAAGACATTAAAAGGTAGAACATCTACGTCCAATTCATACGAGAGATGACATTTATCAGAAACACTTTTTGTGTTTGAATTCTCCTTATTTTGGTTGCTTTTAGACGAAACGCATGTAGACGAAGCGCATGTAGACTGGCACACGATTTTATTAATTTGTTTTTATAGTTGAGGTAGATGAGTGCTAAAAAAACAAAAAAGAGGGAAAATTTCCATTTAATACAAACGGATTATCAAACTGTAGAAAACAAGAGATACTATTACTTTAAGTAGAATACCTTGGTTAGAAATTTATATCGTATCGAAGGAATCGTTAGTTAGTATGTAGGAAAATTAGAGACTTGTTTAGCGTTAGTTATACGTTACAAAAACACGCGACAAAATCAGTCTACGAAAGAAGCAAACCAATATTTAATGTGCATTAGTAGATAATTGAAATGAATAGTCTTAATAGAGAAATTCTTCGTGATCGCGCTTATATACATATATTTTTGGGTTAAAATTTTGATTATCCAAATTGCGGAATGCTATATGACCAAAACATTAATAGTATAATTTGAAATCGGAAAAAAAAAATGTTTATTTCGAAACGAATGAACATTAATTATTAGAAACGACTAACTTCATACTTTCGATAATACAAGTATCGAAGCATACCTAGCTATAAATGCGAAAAATTGCCGAACATTAATTGTATGATCTTTAAAACATTTGTATAAGGAAAACGATTTTTGTTCTTTTGAAAAATATATATAACAACATGAATTGCTAAGTTAACCCACGACTTTCCTTTTCAGTGACTCTTCTTTTTCAGTGGGAACAGAGAGTGTAGGGTAAGTATGCCGTCGCGAGGGTAGGGTTTCGACAAATCCGCTGAGGTCGGTTTCGCGTCGCGCGCGGTACGCGGTACCTTTGATTGTTTCGTCATTTCCTTAGAGTAGTTTTCTTCGGTTTAAGTTCGAGTAGCATATTTTTCGGTACCGCGTCGGTGGATCGGTAACGCGCCTATGGGATTTTGTAGCGTTTTTTGATTTGAGATCTGTGGATAGATCACATCCAGGACTAACGTAATGTAGGTTTCCCGTTCTGGATGAGTAATAGTTGACGCGTTTGAAAAACGGGCATGTTCAGGTGACTGAAAATATTGTAATTGAGCGTAACCCATTCGGAGACCCGCGACCGAAATCCTCTCCGAACTAGCTGGCCGACAAGCAGTCACCGCATGAATGGGTTACGGTGCACGGATTGGTTGACCTGTTGGTACCATCCGTTGGCACTACTCAGACTTAACGTCTAGAACCGATGAGAGGTCGGTTCCGCGTTCGATCTGAAAGTAGAAATTCATTACAAATGGCGCCCAACGTGGGGCCAAAAACATCCTAAGGGGGAAAGAACTTCGCGTCTTCTGACGAGTTGGTCCTTTACGGAGGATGTAAGGTACTTTGGTACTCGAGTCCCACTATCAGGAGCAGTGGAATTGTGTGATACACATTAGAGGTCGCTTCACGTGAGTTGTAGCTTCCGCTCTCCTTTGTTTGATTTTGCTTCGCGACAGAATCCTTCCGATGTGTTGTCCCAGGTTAACCCCTGTAAGGACCTTCTATTTTCTTGATGGAACTGCCAGTCTGATGGGTTTACCTATCAGCATGGACTCTCAAGAAAATAGAAGGCTACCTTGCCTTTATGTCGCGGAAGGATTCTAACTATTTCTTATGCGTGTTAGACGAGTGGTATCGGTTCAACGTTCGGTGGCGTATGCTGGAGTTGCGAAGCCCGGAATGCTTCCACGCGTCGGGAATTTTGACCGCGTACAAAGTCGTTACGGTAGCTCTACCACTTGTCTCGTCGAGTCATTTAACGTAGATTAGAAACGGTTTGTAATGTATGTGGGTTATGGGGATAAATTTCGTAAATCGACCGAAGCACCCTTTCTTCGGCAGATTACCACGCACTCTCATTTCCCGCTGAAGAGGTCGACCACTGGAAAGGAAAGGTATTTCAAATCAAAATTTTTTTTTTCTATTTCTTATCGTAATAGCTCGCCACTATCGGCCACTAATATACATTTCTAAGTTTCCACATATATATTAAGTTAGTAGTAGGAGTAACTTACCTTGTTATTTTTTTTTAGGAATACCCATTGGCAACACACCCAGCAAAAATCAAAGATGGCAACGAAGCGGACCCCAGACAAGCGTTGGACCAGATCCAAAACGGTCCAACCAGCTAACTGCGGGATCTGCTTCGAAGACGTAGTGGAGGGCGTACACAGCGTGCGATTGGATTGTGGACATTTATTCCATCGTGCCTGTGTACAACAGCTCCTCCTCACGTCAGAGCTGTGTCCCTTATGCCGGCGACCCATAGATCGGTCTGCCCTAGACGTCCCCCTCGGAACGCCCCTACCAACGCGTGGAGCAGTGGCGAAAGGAGCTCCAGAAGCCGAACCGTCACAACCACTCTTAGACCTGCAAGGAGCAGTAGGCGGTGAAGTTCCGGCTGCAAGTGTCGTGTCCGAGGTGACAACCATGCCTTCCGCCCACTCCATTGACACCCTCGTGGCGTTGATGAGGGATATGTCGGAGAGGATTGGCAACCTGGAGGGAAAGATCCAGAATCTCCCGTTGAGCCAACCACCCAGCCGCGTGAGAACTCCGCTTGGCTGGGAGCCAAATCCCAGTGTGGCGATGCCCCACTCCCGACAATCCGAGCAATGGGTCCCACCTCCAAGGAACTCGGGAATAGATCCCAGAGCTCCCGAATACAGACCGCGACACAGTACCGGACCTCCGTTGGTACCTCCAGCCCCCGAGGCAGTTCAGTACCACAGGTCAATCGAGGATGTGATTCCCCCCGGGAACGCATTGGCACCTTTTCGAGACCCGACGCCTCGTATCATGGAGAGTTGGCGCCTGAACTTTACAGGGTTCAACGATATGATATCGGCGGACCGGTTCCTTTTCCGGATTCAGGCGTTGGTATCCAGCACCCTGGGAGGTGATTCCTCGGCCTTCCTCCGGCATGCACATCTTTTGTTCAGCGGCGACGCTGCCGACTGGTACTGGAGCTTTAAAGAGTCAACGCCACGTCCCACTTGGCACTCTTTCAGTGCAGCCTTTCGCAATCGATTTGAGGATGGCTTCACTGAGAGAGAGCTAAGGGAGCAAATAAAGAAACGGAAACAAGGCGCTCACGAACCGTTCGACCAGTACTACACCAGTATAGTGAGATTGAGCACTCGCTTGCGAAATACCATGCCCGAGGACGAACTGGTAGAAATTATCAGAGAGAATATGCGCTGGGATCTCCAGAACAGCCTTCTGCATTTTCCCATCAACACCATACAGGGATTGCGCCTCCATGCGCGTAGACAAGAACACTTGGATGAGCGACGAGGTACCTTCCGTCCACAACCTCGCATAACGGTACCAAATCCCCGAAATCATCACACCGCGGAGTTGATGGCAGCAGACCACCTGCTTGCTGATCCAGTACCAGTACCGAGGAGCGGAGCACCACCGGAGCTTGAGGACCCAGCCTTGATTGATCGACCCTCCCTTGAAGCAATTACAAGCCCGACAGTCTGTTGGAACTGCCGACAACCGGGACATCGGTTCTATGCATGTCCAGCGGAGCCGACGCTTTTCTGCTACCGATGCGGAAAGGCCGACACATACGCACCGGACTGTGCAAATTGCAAAGGGCGAAAAAACTTGCCACCGAGTGCCGCGACCACCCGTCGGCACTCCTAGACCCCGGACGAACCAATCCAGACTCCATCACCAGCTATGACCCAGCTCCCAACATGACTCCAACTCTGCTGACTCGCACCGCTAACCACAGTTCTCCCGAAGTTCCACAACCGACGCCGTCCTTCGCCGAGGCCAACGCGCAGGGAAATGATAGCGAGACGAAAGTTCCTTGGCATGTAAAACCTTTTCATGTTAGGCTGCGGAATTATTTGGCTACTCGACAGCGCATCTTCCATGAGGAATTGGCCACAACTGTCCCACCGCGAAGCAAGCGAGCCACGCGTCGGATGCGGAGCTTCTGGAGAAAAGTCAGGCAGTCGAGAAAAGTGTTGAAGGACATATACTTAGACGAATTATTGAGGGAGGATGTCCGGCCATATGCGTCAGTACACCTCCTGCAAAAACGAGTATCAGGCTTAGTCGATACGGGAGCCAGTGTGAATTGCATCTCTGCCGAGTTTGCAGGGGAGGTACTGGCAAAGCACGCGGACCAAATCCGTCATTTCACCTCCTGGTTAAGCACGGCGGACGGAACTCGTCACTCTGTAGTGGGAAAAATTATGACGGATGTCACCTTTAAAGGGGTAACTAAACCTATGGAATTTTTCATTATACCTCAGTTAACCCAGAATCTTTACCTAGGAGTGGATTTCGTTCGAAAATTTAACTTGGCCCCGGCACTATTTTCCGGTTCGACCCTGGAGTCCGTCACCACCGTTCCTGACCAATCTCAACCCACTAACTTATTACGGCATACACTGGATGTAACTCAGCAACTGCGTCTTGACTCGGCTATATCGGCTTTTCCATCGCACGAGAAAGAAGGTCTCGGGCGGACTGCCCTGGTGTTCCACACTATAGATGTGGGGGACGCTAAACCCATAAAACAGAGACATTTCGCCATATCTCCGTGCGAAGGAAAAATCGTTATATGCCGAAGTGGATCGAATGCTATCATTAGGCGTAATCGAAGAATCACAGAGCGCGTGGGCTTCCCCAGTCACCTTAGTTGTCAAGCCGAACAAGGTCCGGTTATGCTTAGATGCCAGACGCTTGAACGCCGTCACAGTCAAGGACGCATATCCTCTACCGTTGATCGAAGGCATTTTGAGTCGATTGCCTAAAGCCCATTTCATCACGAGCTTAGACCTCAAGGACGCCTTCTGGCAAATTCCTTTAGACCCCGGTTCAAAGGAGAAAACAGCCTTCACAGTCCCAGGCCGGCCCCTATATCAATTCGTGACCATGCCATTCGGATTGTGTAATGCCCCCCAAACAATGACGCGCCTTATGGATAAGGTAATACCACCTCACTTGCGGCACCAAGTTTTCGTTTACTTGGACGATCTGTTGCTTATAACCGAGACCTTTGACGAACACATCGACCTGCTTCAGGAGGTGGCTCTACACATCCGGAGGGCAAGATTAACCATCAACATACGGAAGAGCCAGTTTGTGATGACGGAGGTGAAGTATTTAGGTCACATCATTGGGCATGGCCATATCAAGACCGATCCGGAAAAGACTCAAGCGATTGACGTTTTTCCACTACCCAAGACCACCAAACAGTTACGCCGATTCTTAGGTTTATGCGGATGGTACCAGCGTTTTGTACGTGACTATGCCACCATAACCACTCCTTTGACCGACATGCTGCGTAAGGGACGTAAATTCGTCTGGGAAGAGCCCAGCTTGCGAGCCTTTGAAGAGCTAAAGAAGAGTCTGACTACAGCCCCCGTACTGCACAGCCCGGACTTTGACAAACCGTTCTCAATCCATTGTGACGCGAGTCAACATGGGGTGGGAGCAGTCTTAGTCCAGGTTGCACAAGACGGCGAGGAGAGACCTATAGCCTTCATGTCTCACAAGCTGAACCCAGCCCAGCGAAATTACACGGTCTCCGAGCAAGAATGTTTAGCCGCGGTGTTGGCAGTGAAACGCTTCCGAGCCTATGTGGAGGGACACACCTTTGAAATCGTTACGGATCACGCTTCTCTGAAATGGCTAATGAGCCAGACTGATCTCAACGGCAGATTGGCCAGGTGGGCACTGAAACTACAGGCATTTGACTTCACAATTCGCCACCGAAAAGGAAGCCAGCATGTAGTCCCCGACACCCTATCCAGAATGTTCGCCCCTGAAGGAGCCGAGTTGGTCCAAGAGGACGACAGCCCCCAATTGATCGATTTGGACGATCCTGCCTTCAAGTCAGCCAGCTACACCCAACTGATTCACACTATCCAGAATCAACTGCCCCAGCTTCCTGAACTGCGGTTGACGGATGGATTTATTTACAAACGGATGGGACACGCATCCGGAGACCCCCTACAAGAAGAAGAACAGTGGAAGTTGTGGGTGCCCGAAGAATTAACCACTGATCTTATCAGACGGGCTCATGACCACCCATCAAGTGCGCACGGCGGATACGGTCGTACACTTAGGCGGTTGAAAACCTGTTTCTTTTGGCCTAAGATGGCACAACAGATAAAAGCGTACGTAGCCTCTTGTGAGCTATGCAAGTGCACTAAAGCGCCCAACACCATTCTTCGGCCACCCATGGGTAAGGTTGAGGTCCCCGAACGCGTGTTCCAGCGCTTGTACATTGATCTTATCGGTCCTTACCCTCGATCTGCCTCGGGTCACACGGGAGCTGTCGTGGTCCTGGACCAGCTCTCTAAATTCCCTATCATAGAACCACTACGTAACATGCACACTGGACCTATAATCAGCTTTTTGGAGAACCGAGTCTTTCACATGTTTGGAGTTCCGGAGAAACTTGTCTCCGACAATGGGGTCCAGTTCACATCCAGCAAGTTCCGAGACCTAATGTCCAAATACGGCATCATCCACCAACGAACTGCCGTCTATTCACCACAAGCCAACGCATCTGAACGACTGAATCGTACGCTCATAGCTGCCATTCGCGCCTATGTCCACCCGAATCAGAGGGACTGGGATCGCAAATTGTCCGCCATCACTAGTGCGCTGCGCTCGTCGTACCACGCCACTACCGGCATTTCGCCGTATTTCGCAGTGTTCGGCCAGTACATGATCTGTCATGGGAGCGCTTACCGGCTATTGCGGCAACTGAAATCGCTAGAGGACCCAATCGTGGTTCTAGAACCGCACGAAAAGCTCCAACTTCTGCGAAATCAACTGCGGGAGAAGATTGAAGAAAGTAGACGGATGGGAGAGGAGCGGTACAACTTGCGATCTCATCCTTCTGGCTTTAAGGCCGGCGACGAAATATATCGTCGAAACTTCCGACAGAGCGATGCCACCCGACATTACAATGCCAAACTAGACAAGAAATTCGTGAAGTGTCGAGTCATACAAGTCATAAGCCCCACCCGATACCTCATCGCGGACATGACTGGTAAAACCCTGGGAATTTACCACGCAAAAGACCTTAGACGATGAAGTGCAACTAATTCCCACGAGAAACCTTGGCTTACCCCAATCTCTGCTTAGACGAAGACCTCCGAATAACACCCGACTCCCTACTATATAGTCACTGTCGAGTCTTCACGAACATGGTTGTAGCCTATCCTTCGAAACCGACCTTCGACCCGCCACGGCCCTAACCAAGACCTTTTATATAGGAGACGGGATCGTAATTACTTCGATTTTGGGGGGGGGGAATGTGTAATGTGACGCCTACGCCCAGGAATCGAAGTGATTCCGATCCCGAACCCTTGTAACCTGCCAGATGGATATGTCCTCGAAGTGCCAGCGGACTTCATCTGTCGTGCGGATATCGTTGTGCAGAAAATATTTTTTTTTTCTGTCCAAATATTTAGATCCGTGGATATAAATATTCGAAACATAGAATTAATCCAACCCCGGCACATTTCGAGACATAGCCATCTGGAAATGCCCCTCCACCGTGGCCATCGAGAAAACTATGCCACTGGCGACATCGGGAGAGGTACATTGCCGCCATATGGCGTGCCATTCCACACACAGATGTTTTGTCCGAGGTGACAACCGGAATTTTTGACAGCCACATGTCGGCTTCATTTTTCGTGGCTGTCGTCTGCTAATCGTGTCCATTGTCGTGGAATCAGCTAATGCATTTTTGATTTTTAGTATTTATAAGTGAAAAAGATAAAATTAAATTACACTGTTGTTTCTTTAATTAATTTTACATATGTAAATTAGGTTAGTGATTGTATTATGGCTTAGATGCGAAATATCGAAAGCAATCAAAAATAGCAACTGCTAATTGTTGGTTGCGGCAGATTCCGGTATTCGCTCTCGTTTGTGCCAAAAATATCTATAGAAAGAAAATCCCATGAAGTGGATCCGCCGAAAGAACACCGAAGGAAAGGAATCGAGACGGCGAAAGTGTTGCTGCCAAAAAGGCTTTTCAACAAATATAGAAGCATACGGTCAAGGTCAGGACAATATCGACCTAGATGAATGGATCATCTTTCGCTGTCAGTACGGTCGTGGATCAAACATCGGATCAGGTTAGTGCGAAATTAGATTCGAACGGAGTACAAGTTCTTCCGGAAGGTAGGAATAAGACGACATTGCCACAAGTCCAAAGTTCAACAGCTATTGCGAATGTGGCTGAAGAGAAAGCTGACCAGAAAGACGATCCAAATGAAGATTGGTGTGCAGTTGGTTTGGATGGTGGTGAATTGATGTGTTGCGATGAATATCCAAAAGTATTTCACCACAATTGTCACATACCAGCTATAGGTTCCTTACCAGATGAAAGTGAAACGTGGCAAGATTTGTCAGGCGTTAATTTAGCGGAACTGGCAAGTTCAGCTGAATGTGAAAGACATAGTGCAGGAGAACTTGGCGCAAATGAATTAAAGATTAGACAGAGGATATGTTTAAAATTATATTGCCAATACGAACAAAGTTTACCATTTAGAGAGCCAGAACCTGCAACAAACCCTGCATATTATGAAGTAGTTTGTCAACCTATGTCGCTAGATGTTATTCGAACTCGTTTGGATCCATCAAGTCCGAATCACTACAAAGACATTGCCACATTTGTAGCTGACGTTCGATTGTTGTCCAAAACTGTATGCTTATATTATCCGGAGGATTCCAAAACATATGCGCATGCCCGTTGTCTAGAACAATTTTTCGAAGAGCAACTGGCTAAATGGCTTCCTAAATGCGCTCTCGTAAACAAGTGTGAAACGGATGCAGATGAATGTCCTGTGAAACAAAAAAAAAAAAAAAAATGCGCGAAAATTCCGACTGAATGCCCTTAGAAAAAGAACCATTTCAACTGTCGGATAAGAAAAAAAAAACGAAATAAAGTAGATTATATTTGCTGACAGGAATAGTTTTAACATCGTAAGTTTAGGCGTGTATTTACGCTATCGCCTGTTGATGTCGCACATCGACGCATTTAAACTCTTATTACAAGCAAAATATTAACTTATTGTTTAAACATAACTATACATAAAGTAAGGAACCATTTTTATCTACTCGAAAGAAACCATGAAGTTATTCCAAATATAAAATGGTCGTAAGAAAATTTTTCACCGGTCAGTTATTAATCATATGAATAAATGCATACCAAATTCATTTGAAACCTTAGATTATAGAGGTTAATTAATTTTATATGACAGAATGCTATCTAGATAATCAAAAAAAGAAAAAACGACGGGAAATCGTACTTTCGTTGATTTTAGGCATAACTATAAATTAAAGACATTAAAAGGTAGAACATCTACGTCCAATTCATACGAGAGATGACATTTATCAGAAACACTTTTTGTGTTTGAATTCTCCTTATTTTGGTTGCTTTTAGACGAAACGCATGTAGACGAAGCGCATGTAGACTGGCACACGATTTTATTAATTTGTTTTTATAGTTGAGGTAGATGAGTGCTAAAAAAACAAAAAAGAGGGAAAATTTCCATTTAATACAAACGGATTATCAAACTGTAGAAAACAAGAGATACTATTACTTTAAGTAGAATACCTTGGTTAGAAATTTATATCGTATCGAAGGAATCGTTAGTTAGTATGTAGGAAAATTAGAGACTTGTTTAGCGTTAGTTATACGTTACAAAAACACGCGACAAAATCAGTCTACGAAAGAAGCAAACCAATATTTAATGTGCATTAGTAGATAATTGAAATGAATAGTCTTAATAGAGAAATTCTTCGTGATCGCGCTTATATACATATATTTTTGGGTTAAAATTTTGATTATCCAAATTGCGGAATGCTATATGACCAAAACATTAATAGTATAATTTGAAATCGGAAAAAAAAAATGTTTATTTCGAAACGAATGAACATTAATTATTAGAAACGACTAACTTCATACTTTCGATAATACAAGTATCGAAGCATACCCAGCTATAAATGCGAAAAATTGCCGAACATTAATTGTATGATCTTTAAAACATTTGTATAAGGAAAACGATTTTTGTTCTTTTGAAAAATATATATAACAACATGAATTGCTAAGTTAACCCACGACTTTCCTTTTCAGTGACTCTTCTTTTTCAGTGGGAACAGAGAGTGTAGGGTAAGTATGCCGTCGCGAGGGTAGGGTTTCGACAAATCCGCTGAGGTCGGTTTCGCGTCGCGCGCGGTACGCGGTACCTTTGATTGTTTCGTCATTTCCTTAGAGTAGTTTTCTTCGGTTTAAGTTCGAGTAGTATATTTTTCGGTACCGCGTCGGTGGATCGGTAACGCGCCTATGGGATTTTGTAGCGTTTTTTGATTTGAGATCTGTGGATAGATCACATCCAGGACTAACGTAACGTAGGTTTCCCGTTCTGGATGAGTAATAGTTGACGCGTTTGAAAAACGGGCATGTTCAGGTGACTGAAAATATTGTAATTGAGCGTAACCCATTCGGAGACCCGCGACCGAAATCCTCTCCGAACTAGCTGGCCGACAAGCAGTCACCGCATGAATGGGTTACGGTGCACGGATTGGTTGACCTGTTGGTACCATCCGTTGGCACTACTCAGACTTAACGTCTAGAACCGATGAGAGGTCGGTTCCGCGTTCGATCTGAAAGTAGAAATTCATTACAGTACCCTTTCTTTTTTTCAAAATTTTTTTCCTGCATGTTTTATTGAATTATATAAATACATTAAATAACTTAAAATTAATGAAAAAGAAAATCAACTTTCGTAATCAAATTATTTCATATAAGAAACTTCCCTCGACATGTTCATCTTATCGATAGTATGTTCAATATAATCAATTTATTACAATAGGGAAAATACGATGTAAATATTTTCATTGTTGGGATATAAAATGTATATGTACGCGTAACGGGAATAAGCTGTTAATTGTTTTCTACTATTATGAAAAGGATGTATATGTTGGCATTAAATTCAAGTGGTAATAGATACCTATACTAGAGAGCAACTAATATTGTATGAAAGAAATTTAAACAAGGGAAGTTTTCAAAAAAAAAAATGTAAATTGTTCTTTCAGTAACAAACAAAAGTTTAAACTGAGGTCCGAATCGTGTAAAATTTTGTATTATTTTTTCTTTGAGATAATAAAAAAGGAAATGTCGAATTAAAGGAAACTTTTCGGTCTTTCCTTTCCTTTAGTTCTGACCGGGTATAGGACCCGGTACGGCGGCAGGCTTTCCCCTTAAAACATGAGCCAGCCGCCGGGTACGTAATAATGTTTCTTTGTTACAGGGTACTTCGCGGGTTGAGTGGCCCAAGCAAAGTGTCTCTATGACATAGAGTTAATCGAATTGCATAATTCTATGGCATAAATTGGTCACCGGGGTACTTCTCTTCTGATGTGAAGGCTCATGCAAGTTAAGTTGTATGAGTTTTCCACTCAGAAGAGGAGTACCTGGCCTCTGCAACAATTATGGATTTTAATCCGGTTGGGTGGGTGCGCAGGGGCTCCATCACCACCCGGTTGCCCCTCTCTCATTTGTGGGCCATGAGCCTCTCCGGGTAAGGACGAGGTTATCCTGCTTCCGCTTCTTTTTACTAGTTTCTCTTGTTCCATGAACAAGTCAGTTGTCCCTGGTATAGTTGCCTACAGTTTTTGCGACTTCGGTCGCCTTGTTTTTGTTCGACCCCAGAAATTCGTGAATGCGAAATTCTTTGTAGCGGGTCCTTGTGCTGGGGGAATGAACCCGCCCCACGACACCGCAATGCTAGCTTGCCAGCGCATTCACGCGTCCCCAGACAAGGGCATTCTCGGCAGATACTGACACCTACTTCTGCCGAGGCAGCAGACCATCGCTGCAGTCCTTCACGGACATCCGAAATTACCTTATTCACTACATATGGTTCAAAAAATATATATTTTTTTTCTGCATCTACTTTTCGACGGGCAGTACATTTAAAACATGTTCAAGTGCTAACTTTGAAACCCTTAAGTGACACTAGATGGGAGAGTAGGATAAAGGCCTTAAAACCCTAAAGAGTTCATATAGGCGATATATATGACGCACTGCTAAGCATTTATGAAAATCAAGATATTGATAATTTTTTAAGAGACGAAGCCTCGGACTTATTAAAATGTATGAAGCAGGTTAGGTTTTTGTTTTCCATAGTATTTTGGTATAAAATATTAAATTGTATTAATCCGATAAGCAAGCTGATGCAAACAAAAGATTTAGATCTAGCATCTACACTTGACATGTTACAAAACTGTAAAGGATTCTTTAAGGATCTTCGATCGGATAAGTCCTTCAATGAAACTATTGTCGATACAAGAGAACTAGCTGACGAAATTGACGTTTTGGCTGATTTTTAATCGACAATACCACTACACCACATAAGAAGAAAAAATAAATATTTCTCATGCGAAACACAAGATAAACCGATCGAAGATCCCAAGGAAAAATATAAGATATACTATATATTTTTTTACTTTACAATTGATAAAGCACACAATGCAACAGATGATACGTTTGAACAACTTAGTCACCATAGTGACTATTTTCGATTCTTATATAACATATACGATTTAAAAACAATGTCTAAAGAAATGCTTTTAAAACACTGTGTGGATTTGGAAAGTCTTGACTGATGGTGATTCTGCTGACATAAATGGGGTAGAAATAATAGAGGAAATTTTTGCGGAAGCTGGAGTTTTAGCCAAAAAAGAAAGCCGAAGCAATGTACTGAAATTAATAGCAATGTTAAATTTTGCCCCAAACCTGAGTATTACCCTGAAAATATTGCTGACTTTACCAATAGCTTTTGCAAGTGGGGAAAGGAGTTTCTCTAAACTAAAATCAATAAAAATTTTTTTACGTTCTACTACCACGCAAAATCGTCTTAATTGTTTGGCTATTTTAGCGATTGAGCATGAAATTGCTGATCAAATAAACTTGAAAGAGGTAATAGAAAAGTTTGCAGAAACAAAAGTGAAAAAGAAAAATTTCTTTTGACATAAGCGTATAGTTGATGTTATTATTGTTTTGTTGCTGTAAGTTCGTTTTAATTTTTAATGTTTTGTTCTACTTACAATGTTAAATGTTTTTCTAAATGCACGTTTTGATTATAACTGAATTATTTGATTTTTACCTGGAAGGGAATCAAAATTTTAGTTTTCATATGTTTAAGGGGCGGCAATTGGTCTTTCTGTCCGCTGACTGCAACTAATCCGTACCTATCTTTTGCACCTCAGAAAATTTCTTAAGTCTCAAGACAATTATTCATCTATCGATAGCTCAAGGGCAAATATGAGAGACTGCGAATGCGTTCTTGGTCTCAGGATGAAAATGGTCAGGACGCACATCTCATGTACCTGTATGTTACTTGTATTCACTTGTCAGATTGATATATATACTGTTACAAGTCCACACAATTCCGCAAACTACTGTCGCAATCGATGTCGCAACTGTGAATAACATTATGATCAACATTGATTGAAAAGAATCAAACGAGTGAAGTCACTGCATGTATTCAGAATTTCCCGAATATCCCAGGTAGTTCCCGTCAGAACATTCGCCAATTTACGAGAAATGGATTCAATGGTTAGAGGCCCTATATAAAGCCGAGCTGAATGAATAGGGCGATATAGTGAAAGAGCGATAAGAATAGAGCACGAATTGAAGACGATTGTGATTGATAGTGAAGTAAAAGATTTTGCTGATACACAAGTATTTGGGGACAGTTTAAATATAAGTTGAAAGACAAGTCAAAAGTAAATTAAAATGCAATTTTTATAATAGTGAAATTAAGTATTCTTAGTAAATAAACTCTTTTAACTTAATTTAAAAGAAAGTGCTTTTTTTGACTTTCTCGGGACATTAAACTTATCGGCAGTGAACCGCAACATGCCAGAGTGGTGTCACAAGTGAGAATGAAAATTCTGAAAGTGGGAATTGCAAAAAAGTGAAATGTAACGTGAAAACTCGTGGAAAAAAGCTGAACTAATAAAAATGCCACGAAGCTTACATTTAAAAATTCATGAATTGGCCATGTCAGAGCTCAAGGGGGAAGCAGAAGTACCAAAATCCAAGAAACCAGAAACTGCGCCGATGCAAATGTTGATACAGTAAGAGCAGCGGCAAAGGTCATCCAGCTTAACTGCGAAGTTAGACCAGAAGCTGGACAAATAAGCATTCGAAATCAAGGCAAACATCTCATAGAAGCTGGAGGAGCAATCAACGAAGCTAGATCAACAGGCTATCGAAATCAAGGCAGATTTGCAAAAACAGTCAACCGAAATAAAAGCGGAGCTCGGTAGTCTCAACAAACAAATTAAGTGCGTCGAGGAAAAGGTTTACCAGGTCGAGGAGAAGGCCAGCCAGGTCGAGGAGAGAGTCAACCATGAGATGACAAAAATAAAAAGGGAATGAAAGCAGCAAAGGCAATAGTAACCATCTCACCAGCCCCACTTATAACCGCAGCGCAAATCACATCCATAAATGTGAAAGCACCAATATTCGACGGGCAAACGGTCTGGAGTATCTATAAAATCCAGTTTGAAGCCGGCGCTAGGACAAATCACTGGAATGAGCAGGAACGAGCAACTGTATTAATTCTTGCTCTAAGAGGCCTAGCTGCGGAGTTTTTGCAGACTATCTCCATTGAGTTGCACTCAAGCTCGGCTGCAAAAATGAATGCGCTTGACATGCGTTATGGAGATGATCATCTGAAGCAGATTTATCGATCACAGCTACGGCATCGGATGCAGAAGTCTGGCGAAACCTTACAGCAGCTAGCTCAAGACATTGAGTGACTGGCACTTTTAGCTTACCCAGCCTACGACCCAGAACATTGAGATGATGCAGCAACAGAAGCATTCATCAGCGCATTAAAGGACCAGGAATTGCAACAAGCCGTGCATTTAAATCAAAAGCAAATGGGTAAGGACGCATTGGCTTATAGTCTGAATTTTGAGGCAGCGAAAAATGTTACTTGTGCCACTGTCCGGATTCGCGAGGTAGTGACAGACGAATGCAGGTGTGAGCGCGTGGAAACTAAGCGAAATACGCATGCAAATGGTGCGCCTAGGTGCTGGAATCGCGGTGAGAAGGGGCACCCGCAAAGAGACTGCAAGAAACGAAGAAAACGGAGCTATGGTCCAGGATGCGCAGCTAGGAGGAGATCCAGAACAAATTAGGAGCCCAGAATGAAAGCCCTTCAAACTGAGCGGGCTAACTTCGTGGGGCAGAGGTTGGCTAGGAGGATCGACGCTCCCAGCAGCACCATTGCCATGTCAAGACTACATTGTGGAGAAGCAGACCAATGCCTTCCGGGTCAAGTTGACAGGCATTGCACCATAACAATCGACACTGGTGCAACCTGATCGATTATCCAACCAGTCTTAGTGAGGTAGCAACTACTTCCCAAGGGCAGGATTTTCTCACTACGGACAGCTATGCGAGAAACTGCACCTGTCCCTAGAGAGGTCAACCTTCAGAGAGACCTTACGTTCTGACATAGTTTTCTAGTCGCGAACATTATGCATGACTGCATTATCAGCATGGATTTTCTGCGAACACATGGAATCACGTTAGATTTTTGCAAATGCGTATTGAAATGGGGGAATGTCGAAGTACTGATGGAGGATTCCAGCGTCCAAATTCCCAAAATGAATTTGGTAGTATGTGCCGACATTGATGTACCGAAATCTTTCGAGAGCATTATATGGGCCAAGCTTGATGATAATTCTGGAGACCACTGATCTTATCTGATAGAACCAATGAAGACGTTAGCATTGCGTAGTTTGATTGTTGGACGAGAGAGTTCCTAACACCACAGACTCAACCACTAGCATCAAAGCGAGAGAAGTCATCGGTGGCTTCCATCTCGTTTTCACCATCACCTCTTTGGAAGCCACTCACGACCATCATTGGAAAAGGAGGCAAGACACAGACAAACCCCGGGAACTCACATCTGCAATCATGAAGCAGACCAAGTTATCAGTGCAGCTATTCAAAAAAGCCTCTAATCTGGTCAGCAAATACAGTGACATCTTCTCAACAAGCCCGTGTGATCATGGCCGAACGAGTCTGGTAACTCACGTCATAGATACATAGGAAGCCAAGCTGATTCGACAAGCACCGAGACATCTTCCCATAGCCAAACAAGGACATGAAAAAGCAAGGTGTTATCGAGCCTTCTGTCAGTCCATAGGCCGCGCGAGCAGTTTTAGTAAAGAAAAAGCACTCGTTTTTGTGCCGACTATAGGCAGCTTATCGACGTCACTAAGAAAGATAGTTACCTACTTCCACGCATCGACCACATCATGGATACTTTAGCCGACGCAAAATGGTTTTCTACACTCGATCTCAAGAGTGGCTACTGGCAGGTAGAAATCGGACCGAGGGAAGACCGCATTTTCAGTTGGGACCGGATTTTAGTAATTTGTGGTGATGCCATTTGGGTTTTGCAATGCTCCAGCCACCTTCGAACGCCTGATGGAATACGTGCTAGGAGGCTTAACCTGGAAGACCTGCTTGGTGTCCCTAGATGCCATCATTGTTATCGGGAGAACGTTCGAAGAGCATGTGCAGAACTTAGAGGAGGTGTTCTCCTGATTGCGACTGGTGAATCTGAAACTTTGTCCCGACAAGTGTTCCCTTTTTGAATCTGAAGTAAAATACCTGAGACGCATTGTATCTCAAAATAGACCCTGAGAAAATTAAAGCCGTGAAAAGCTGGCCAACATCACACAACAAGCGCCAACTACGAAGTTTTCTGGGTCTTACAACCTACTATCGAAGATTCGTCCCGTCCAAAGATTCCCAGCAGATAGATGGCAAAGAAAGAGTCTTCTCCTATTACAGTCAAGTTCTCTCAAAAACTGAGAGCAACTACTGCGTGACCAGGAAGGAGCTATTGGCTATAATAGAGGCAACCAAGTAGTTCCACAAGTACTTATATGGCCAGATATTTGTTCTTCGAAGTGACCATGCATCGCTGAGATGGCCGCTTAACTTCAGAGTCCCCGAGGGATAAGTTGAGAGATGGATTGAAAGATTGCAATCATGCAACTACCAAATTGTTCGCCGGAAGGGCGGAGTTCATGGAAATGCTGACGCCCTACCTCGTCGTGCAAGCCCAGCTAACTGCAAGCATTGCGAACGGATTGCGGAAAAGCAGCCGACCGTTGATCTTCGAGTGATAATGGCCGAACTCAATGAAGGTTGGTCACTGGAGGAGATTTGAAAAGCCCAGCTAGCTGATTAAGACATCGGACCCTTACTCGTATGGAAGGAGACAACTGGGCGACCTGAGTGGAAAGACGTTTCGATGTATGGCGCCACCCTGAAAAGTTTTTGGGCACAATGGAACTCTCTTCAGGTGGAGGGTGGCGTACTCAAGCGGAAATGGGAAACAGCGGATGTAAGCTCCTACAGGAAGCAAGCTATACTTTCCAAAAGCCAGATCCACGATTTGGTTAAGGATCCTCGGGAGGCCACCTTGGTGTTAACAAGATCTTAACGAAATTGCGGGAAAGGTTTTACTGGCTCCACCCTCGAGAAGACGTGGAGGACTGGCTTCGTAGATGCACGATTTGCGCTTTTGTCAAAGTCCAAAGCGACGACTGAGAGGAAAAATGCAAACCTATAACGTGGGTGTACCGTTTGAAAGGATTGCTGTTGACATCGCAGGACTCTTTCCTGAACCCGAATGGGGAAATCGATACACGCTGGTTGTGGCCGATCATTTCATTTTATACAGAAAAGAGCATGTTAATATCTGTGCTAGTATTCCATTTTTGGGTTTTTGTACTAACATACGAAACTTAATCAAATAATAGTATGAAAGCGTCTGTTAGCCTGTTCGTTCATCCGTCTGTGTTACAGTATTTGTAGCCATGAACCCTTGATTAGATGATTTGCATAAGATGAAAGCGCGCATTTTATAGGTGAAAAAAAATCATGGAGGTAGGTTCTTATGAGTACAGCAATAACAAATACCTTTGCATTGAAAATCACCCTGTTTTGTTAGTAAAATTGCATGAATTGTGAATTTAACATATTGCCCAGTGAATTCGTATGAGGATCCTTAAATTCAATGAAATTTGATAGTCCTGAGAAAGTTCTTGATACTCTCTAATAAAATCGAATCATGCGTACTAACACGGTTTTTCTACTATTTAAACTTCCAATCAATCCAACACTAAACTTTTGATTGGATCAGCTAAAAACTTACAGGCAAAATCAATAACAAAAATATATTTAAGATTACCTTGAGTCAATGATATTAGTAATATTGCAAGAAAAATGAAAGAACAATTTTCTTTTAAAGCAATTATGAATTGAATTGTTGTGCATGTCGGTAACGTTTTTTTTTCTTCAAGTTGATTCATTTTGGTGACTGCATATCGTAGGTTGAGTGCAAAACTCTTCTGACATGAGTGCAGTCCTGTCTACATAACTTATTCACATTTATATTTTTGTTGGGATAACAACTTACTACATCCTATGGAATGACCTTATTAACTAATTTCAACAGAAATTAACTAGTTAAGGGAATTAAGTCAATCCATCAAAAGCCTGTATGCATGCTCTACATTTTGAAAACTACTGACTCCAATTAAAAGTTCTATGTATAATATTATAGGTGTACGCACAAATTAATCACCTGGAGATGTTCTCTAGGATAATAAAACCTCTTATTCACCAACTGGATACAAACACCAAATTTTCATTTGAACATCGTTTATTGTCTACAAAAGTGAATATCACAGTTAGCTTTTTTGCCTATCTAATAGAAAATTGGAGCTGAATAAGCAAGAGGAGCTGCGGCTGCATATCGGGCAATCGCTGGTGCAGCGATGATTGGTGCTGCAAAAGGAGATGCAAGCCGGGCAACTGGTGCAATAGGAGCTGGAGCAACAATAGGACCGGCAAAACGGGCTACTGGAGCTGGAGCGACCAAAGGTGCTGCAAAACGGGCAACTGGAGCTGGTGCTAGGAGAGGAGCAGCCACTCGAGCAATTGGAGCAATCGGAGCTACAGGAGCAGCTGCTACAAGAGGGGCAGCAATTCCATTGTAGTTCCTTGCCACAACTTGGGAGCTAGTTGCTGTGACGACAGCAGGCACAGCTGCAACAACTGGAGCACTATACGCTAATGGAGCCACTAAACCTGGTTTAGCAGCAGCAACAGCGAACAAGGCGATGAAGGTAAGGCAGACCTGAGAGAAAATTAAGTTATTTGTACTCCTTTTTCTATTATAGAATGCTTCGAACTACTTACAAACTTGACCATCTTGCTTGATTTAGTGTGCTTTGGAACAGTTGTTGGTTGAAGTATGAGTTAGGTCAAGTGGTCAACAGTATTTATAGATCTAACCACAACTTACGGTATTCCCACACTTCAATTTCGTTGACATTGGAAGCCTTTGTTGGTGACTTGTATTCATTGATATTCTTTTTATGCATCAATATCTTACTCAACCTATCGTACATACGAACATAGAAAATTTAATTATGCAGAGCACGTCGTCCACTTTGCGTTTCAACTTGGCTGCTGTTCAGCGTTGACTGCATTGGTTGAACGCAATATGAGTAATTTTTACTTTTAAGTAACGGTTCTATTTGTAAAACTAATTTGTATGGATGTCGTTTATAGTCTAGAGGTTAAATATTTAGCAAAGTGCAATTGCATTTTATTTTCAAATTATTGGCACGCGATACCATACGAGGGTGTCATGGGGGGTAAAAATGATAATAGCTGTAAGCTATCAATTTCTTACGCCAGATTCGGCATTTATGGTTGATGATTAGAATGATGAAGACTTAATTTTTTTTAAACTACTTGCAATGCATTTAATAATTAGAATAATTAGTTGCTATTCAGACATGATGGGAAAAACTTTTACCAACATAATGATGCCTAATTTACAACTAGCACAAGATATACACAGATAGGCTTCTTTCACAATCGGACATTTTATTGAAACTAGTCTACATACAGAAGAGTGCAATTCATTTTAAATTGCTTTCAAAGTTTAAAGAAAATAGATTGAATCATTGAATATTCTGTAAAGAATTGCCTTTGCAATATTTCTATTCTAAAATTCTTTCTAAGACGCATAGAGCATCGCATCGTACAAATACTTTGCGCATGCAGTGCTTTTATTCTTTATAATTAAGAAAAGTGGTAATAATCTTGGCACAGCACTCCGAATTGGTCCTTGATGTTTAGATTTGTAAAAGAATCTAATTTCATGACGGTAGCAATACTCCCAAAGTTGATATGCTCAGTATCACTTCTGACCATGAAATGATCACCCAATTTTTCAGCACTCATCATGGTAGGCTACTAACGATCTTTGTTATAAGGAAGTACTGCATAAACGGTAAGTAACCTAATAATATGATAGCACAGTGAAATTGAACTCACTGTTTTTCGTCTGAGTTGAGTTTGACTATAACCAAATGACATCGTAGTCTGTGTGGTCTAGTGGTTAGAGCATGAACGCATAAGCCGAAGGTCCCAGGTTCAAATTTCATTACAAGCAACGTAATTTAGTTCAGGGGATTTTTCGGACAGACTAGGAGTGTTCACTCGGTGATGATATGTACTGATTTAATCGGATCATATCATAGCTGAGCAGGTACACGGGAGCATGGTATTGACCAAACCAACTTCCGAAAAAATCAATACGGTCATGAAAATCAGATACTCTAACAATCTCTAAGCGAAGGCCCGAGAGGGGCTGTAGTGCTACAAAGAAGAAGAGACATCGTATTTGCGGGTTGACTTCAATATAGTCAAAACTTATTACTCGTATTTATCTAATCCTTGTAGCTTTGGTTTTTCCGGACTCATGTTAATAATCAAACAGGGGCTGTAAACATATTTTTGCAAATAGCTTCAAACCAAACCCGTTTTGACATTTCAAAATACGCAATTTTTATAAAATATTTGCACTTTCCCAGCGCAAATCTTCTGACAGATCCTGCTAACCAAAATTATTGACTGAAGATTTATCAATGCATGAACGTTTTTTCACTGATGCATAATTAAGTTGATAAAACAAGTCTAGTAAAAGCTTTCCTTAAATAACAAGTTATAGAAGCTTAACCTGAGAAAATTTATAATATACCTTTGTAGTGCTTTGAAATGGAGATAAAGTGCCCGTTCAGGACTGCAGCGATGATCTGCTGCCTCGGCGAGAGAGGATGGTGGGTTTCGCCGAGATCGGTCCTGTCTGAGGACGCGTGTAGAGGCCGGCAGGCTAGCATTGCGGTGTCGTGGGGCGGGTTCTTTTCCCCAGAATAAGGGCCCAATACGAAAAAATTTCGGAATCACGAATTACCAGATAAAATGCGGATCGACAGATGTCGAGGCCGAGGTAACCTACTTGAGGTGGAGATTGCCAAAACAAACAAAAAACTGGGCTTAATGATTACAAACGAAACTGGGGAATCTTTCATCGTTATTGACGATACTTATGGCCCCCAATAAGAGCGGGGCATCCAGATGGAAGCGATGCCCCCTCGCACACCCCATCCATCCATTGTAGATGTGACTAGATATTTTTCATTTGAGTGAAAAACTCATGCAAACATAGTTAACATGAACTTTTCCCTCAAATGAAAACTATCAACGTTGCAAATTTATGTTAAAGTCTTATGTGATAGAATCACATAATACTATAACATAAATGAGTACGCAAGCGGAAGGCCTTTCTACCCTGTCAGAGCACCTGTAACGTCATAATAAGGGTTGAGCTCGTCCGACGGATGGCTTATGAGTAGAGGAGCCAGCCAACGTGGTGGGTCCCATATCCATTGGAATACGAAGTGGAAAGACCGAATGTAGTGTTTAAACTAGACATTTTCTTCATTCAAACTCGTGAAATTCACAACTAATTTCCGATAATTCAATAACCATTCCATTGGATTATCATATAGTATAGCATTTATAAATCAAATCAAAATAATTTCCCGAGTCCATTTAATCGTCTGATATGCCTATCTTTATTTCATCAGTAATTTTTATACAACTAATTGTGTTACTGCTTTATTACAGAAACAATTTGGAAGAAAACAATATCCCAAATCGTTCCCCATTAAATACTTGTACGGCTATTATGATAAAAACAAGATTATAAGTACTGCAAAAGGACTGCACACAACCGGGAAGCGCCATTTCTTTATTATACCTAACGAGATCACTTAAAAATCTTTTACGTATACTCGTAGATCTACTTTGAATACATACTACATCTGAGTACTATCAAAATCTCAATCATAGGCAATATATATTATTTATAATGTACGCAATATCTATTAGTTAAAAAAGGATAAAATATTCCAGACCCAGTGTAATAAATAATTTAAAAAATGTGAATAACTGTAATAAATAATTTTTACGACAATGAATAAAGGCGATAAATAATTAATGAAAACAGGGTACTCACCCAATGCTCCTCCGACGAGCGCTCGTGTTCGGGGTGGGCCAGCCTCCTTTATTGGACTGAAAGTAACGATTAATGTAATACATGCATGCCATAAACGAAATGATGAGTCACAATTTGTACGCAGTACGACTCTTGATCAGCGATAGTTTAGTGCAGTTCTTCTGTTGTTAGAATCCAAATTAGAAGGAAGAGAACTTGATCCGTAAATCCATACCGTATGTTGAGGTTGTTAGCGTTATTCTTTATAATTATCGTTTGATTGTTTTTCTTATAACCATTGTTTATACACAAATTTTAATTTCAACAGTATTACTTGTCTCTCATTGGTTAATATTATCTCACTTGCGCAAATCGACAGGCGTGTTTTCGAGGATCGGACGACACTAGGTCGTTGAGAATTTGATCACGCTATATTCCTCTAATTGTTTTGACCAATGACGCGTGGTCGAGGAAGCATAGGATATTTGATTTATTTTTAGAATTGTTAAATAGATGGAATATACACACGTTAGAGAGTACCAGTAAACTAATCTATTTGTCGATGAATGGTCGGATGCATGGCAAGATCGATACGAAAGGTCCTGCCAGTGTTTTCAGAGAACACAAATAGTTACTAATTACGTTGTCATTTTTTAAGCGTCGATCAGTGTGGACGATTGATAATAATCTTAAAGTCGTCAATGCTCTCGTAGATATTAGAATAATTTTATTCACATTGAATACATAAATTTAATTCTTATTTGTTAGCATTCGACAAGCAACGACGCTAATCGCCCGCCAAATGACACCATGTCGATACACTTCGCCGTTTTGGATTTCAAGAGACATGGTTTGAAATGTTCACCGAACTTCAGCCACTTGCTCCAAAATCCGTCGGCTTAATATGGTGATCTGCAGTTAGAAGAATAATTTTGGGTATACCATCGCGGTAAACTATGCCGACATTGTGAAGAAGGTGTATTGCAAATGAAACCTCCACAACATACAGACGCATCAGCTCATAAGGGAATCGGCGGAGTGTTTCTGGCTAGCCACCGGATATGTATGCTAGCGAATTATGTAGATGCCGTATGTTTTACTACGAGTCGAAATGCTTTCCGATAACGGGATGACAGCTGTAAAGTTTTTGTGAATGGGCTTCGTCTTTAACTTGTTACATACTATGATTTTGGATAGCTTCCGATTTGCTTACAACGTTAAGTACATATTCGAAATTGGTATTATTCTCATTAAAAACTGTGAACACAATTTCCAAAAGCTCCTTTTGCAAATATCGCGATGATAAGCTCTTCAATTAAGCGGTAAATTGGTCATCGTCCAAAAACTTGTTTTAGTAAATCAAGCAACGATTCCGTTAGTTTTTTTTTGCGTCAATAAACGAAGCGGCCAACAAACGAAAAATACACCGTCTTCTATTGCTTGAAAGTACGATAGCACATTCTCTTAAATTCCGTTTGCTCGACAGCATAGAGGGTAAAAATCCACCTCGTTGCCGGCGCGGTTCTCGTGGCGTGCGCTCTGTGTGGCGATCCGTAACAGAAACTCTTCTGTCTGCAGCAACGGTGGCTACATGGCAAGCCCACTTATCCATCAACGGGACAACGCAATTTATTTGTAAGTTCCGTTACAAAGGGATTGCCGTGATCAGATGCCAATTTTAATATGAATTTTTTTAAATTTACAATTAAAATTAGATCAAGCATTATGTTGGTTTTCGAGCAGTTTGCCCAGGCGACTACTCGATTACGACACGTTTTCAAGTTACAAACTTACTAAAATTGGCATCTTAACTAATAATTAATAATAAATTTCTCGGGGGCCAAATGACACTTTTTCTGGCTAGGTACTCTTGCACTGTGATAGGCCGGGGTACTGCTCGGGGTTCCGCCTGAAGTGCCTCTTCAAGACTCCTGGGCGGTGTCGGTTGGTGGTTCCTGGTCATGGCGTGAATCCCCGCTGAACTGGGTGCTGGTGGATAGGTTGGGATGCTGGTGAGCTAGCGTTGACTCGATTTACCTCTTCGGTGTGGTGACGCGGGTTCCCTTCCTTGTAATGTGACCGCTAGGTCCGCATTTCCCGATTCCTCGTATAGGACTTTGTTGTGGGCTGCCTGCAAATATAAAATGTTGCATTAATGGTGGCTACGCAGCGCTGGACTCAAAGGTCAAAGGAGGTACGTGGCCAACACCTCACCATTAAGCAACACCTATTTCCTATTTTGTCGATCCGACTTGGAATATTTTTGACGTTGAATACGGGAAACATGTAGAATCACGGCACGTGTTGATTCACTGACTGGCTCCTCAACAGCTCCTTCATGAGTGTAAATATTGATTCAACTTGAGCTTTTGATCTAGTTTGCCGCCAAAATCACTGAGACTTACTAGAAACTTCTCCTCCCCGCTTCACCTTATTAATTTGCGGATGATGAGAGCCATTCTGCAATATTTACGATATTATCGTAGCCAGCTTGGGGGAAATACTTTGCATATGAGCAAGGGAAGCTTTTCGCCCCCATACTCGCCGCAGCATACATAGCTATCATATGCTAGCGCTAACTCTTAAGTTGAATGGTGTTGTTTATCTGCCGTAATTTACATTGCCGTCATTGGCTGACACTTTTAGCGCTAAACGGTAGGCGGGAGTTCCACTCGCTTGTTCATAGCATGAAGCCTCCATTCGCTGGCACTAAACGGTAGGCGCGGAGTTTCCTTAGCTTGTTCATAATATTTCCTCCGACAATTCGAAATTGGATTTAATGTTACTTGGAGAGTGCATTAAATCGGTGTTCTTTTCTTAGCGACTTAAATTGATTATTTGTACACAAGCTCTCGTTCTGTTCATCTTTATTTTGTTACGGACATTGCTGGTCCCTGTTACATGTCCGTTGGGAGCTCACATGTTGCATATTCGGCGAATTTCGGCAAAATATGGAACAAAAGCTCGTTTCGCAACCGTATATAAACATTTGGTGGAATCCGAAGAGCAGTCTGTGTTCACGACCAGTAAGGGAGCGTGCTGCTACCTAATTATCAGTTACAACATCTAAGTATTCGCGTTTAAGTTTGAGTTGAAAGTGCTGTCCAGTGTCCGAAGAAATGGTGAGGGGTGAGGCGTTGGCTTGTACCACGGTCCTCAATCGGCCTTTTGGCGTTTCACGCCGTGTGGGCACCCCGATCCATTAGCTCGTCCAGTTGTTACCCTTTTCAGGCTGGCTGATAGTTAGAGGTTTTTAATAAATAAGTAATTGAAAATGTATTTATAAATTCTGTTTTAATATAAATGTTTCAAAAAAATGAACAAAACAATAAAAACCATTCCTTAAAATTAACATTTGCCTTTGTTGTTGTGGTTTAAATGGATAGAGTAGCAGGTAAGTGGTGTTACAGTGAGCTCTCTCCCGGGAGCCTTGATGTTGTATAAAGGATACACATCAAATGAGCTCCCAGTTCATACCAGTATACATAGGGTATACTGGTTATGTAACACAACTTCCAGCGGCTAACTGACGAATACCGTCGTCAGTTATTAATTCACAATAAGATAGAGTTCGTTTTTCTAAAACTCGGACACCCTGTTGCTAAGTGAGCTAGTGTCAAATCTGATAAATTCAAATGTTATATGTTGTGGCAGTGCATGGCTAATGTCCTGATTGACATACCGCCGACTGATTGACATCCTTTCAAAGAAAGCAATTTTAAAGGTCCGCCGAATCGATGGGATATATTTCCCATTACAGGAATCTCAATATCTATTTGAAAGTCGATTAAATTAATCATCTGCTAGCTGCACCTATCCAACGTCCAAATACGAGAAAATTCGCAAACAAATCTCTTTTGGTAATTGTTTGAAAGGCTCGTCTTTAACGTCTGGTACTCTGCATTCAATAAAAAAAAGCTCCGTTGATTTTTCGTCTTCATATGAAGTTGTTCAGTATAACCCAGCGCAAGATTCATATCTTCGTCAAACCCAAGAATTTTTACTACGAAATGTTTTCATACAGACTTGTACGCGCGAACGATTCTGTAAATATCGAAAGTATCAAAAGATTCCGTAATCGCCGTTTAGTGCGTATTCTTGTTGCCCACCAATGACAGGCCATGCTCGTGCTCATGCATTCCCGACGTCCAGTCGCGTTTCAGTGGCCAAAATCAACTCCTCACACTGCAATATCATCTAGAACCACTAAATGCGATGCAATCATCAATTCGTAATCGCTTAAAGTGTTCACCTGAACTTTGGATCCATTACCTTCCTTAAGTCGTCGTAATTGTTCCTTCGCCTTGGTACGTGCCTTTTAGGGTTTCGTAAAATAATTTTACAAAACCCTACTAGTTTCCCGACCAGTCTGTCCGTCTGTCCGTCTGTCCGTCCGTCCGTCCGTCCGTCCGTGTGTCACAGCAGTTTTTCTCGGAAACCACTTAAGCTAGAAACATCAAATTTTGTATGTAGGTGTAAAGTGGTGATATCTTTAAAGTTCAACTACAAAAAAATTTTATAAGGTATTTAAGGGGGGTCTCCCCATATAGGAGAGTGACCCCCCGAAAAAAAGTTCATTGAAGGCAGCCGATATGGGTATCAAATGAAAGGTCTTGATGAGAACTTTTCAAAACAGGTCTTAGTTTGGCAAAGTTTGCTTCGAGGGGCGCACAGGGAGGGGAAATACACCAAAAATTTGTGTCCCCCCCTCGCGATTGGAAACCTGTGATCCGAAAAATCTGAAAAAAATCAGGAATGTAGGCCTTGGTGAGTACAACGATAAAAAATACGTGAGAAGTCGCAATTCACTCAACTTTGTTAGTAATTGTATGATTTATCGATTTTATGTTTTCTTGAATAAAATCTTAATGGTACCCTTAAATTCAATGAAATTCGGTATACAGATGAATATTCACAAGATTGATCTATCCTGAAAGCTTCATAAAGATTGAATCATACTTAGCGATGTTATAGCGGTTTGAATTTTCCTGTATTACTATGGAACAATATGCGCTGCATTTATTACTATGGCAAAATCTGGCTATGGAACAACATGCGCTTTTTATCGACTCAGGCATTACAGTTTTGCTAGGATTTGCATGAAAATTTCAGGAATGATAGGTGTCATGTATATCTTTGAGAATTGGTTCAGCTAGAGGTATCAGTAATCGTAAAACAAAATAGTGGCTGTTTTAAATGTGAAGATTGAATAATTTTGAGTTATTTTTTCCCAACTTCAACGTTTAAGGTGCATGCTTTGAACACTTGATTCAATTTAATGAATGACTGAAGATGAGTAGGAGGAGGTGGGAAAGAGCTCCTAGCGAAAGGGTTTTGTAACCATTCTAGGATTCGAAAAAATTGGCCATTAATCGATGATAACAGTACGTAGTAGCAGTACGCGTAGCCGATATGAGTATGAAATGAAAGTTTTCATGGGAGCTTTTCAAAACAGTTGTTAATCTGTCAGTTTTTGCTTCAGTGGGAGCACAGGGGGAGATGCATGAAAAATGTGTTTCGTCCGTCGCGGATGGACATCTGAAATAATTATCGAGGGAGATATTTATGAGTATAACAATGCCAAAAATCTCAGAAGTCGAAATTCGTTCAACTTTGTTAATAATAGTATGATCTTCGTATTTCATATTTTCTCCAATAAAATCGTCTTTGACATGTTTCTTGATTTGATTCGTTCTGGTGACTGCATTTTGTAAGTTGAATACAAAACCCTTCTGACATGAGCGTAGGTCTGTTCACCCAACTTGTTTCTTATTTTTATTTGTTGGATCCAATTGACTAAGCATTCATTTCAACGGAATAATATGTAACAACCGAAGCAATTGATACACGAATTAATAAGTGGAGAATTTCATACTGACTCACTTGTGAGTCTCCAACATTTTTTTATCGTAATAAAATATACGAACTAGCTGCAAAAACGCGAACAACAAACTGGATGAATGAAATAAGTTGGATAACTGTAATGTGACGCCTACGCCCGGGAATCGAAGTGATTCCGATCCCGAACCCTGGCATCCGGCCAGATATGTATGTCTTCGAAGTGCAAGCGAACTTCATCTTTCGTGCGGATATCATTGCGCAGAAAATTTTTTTTTTCATATATTTATATCTGTGTATATAAATATTTGAAAAATAATATTAATTAAACACCGATACATTTGGAAGCATATCTTTCTGGCAATGCCTCCGACAGTTGCCATCAAAACGTCGAATTGATAGAAACGTGGAAACGGGTTGGAAGTGTCATTCGGAGATAACCTAAAAAGTGCGGGCATTGTGGTGTCTCGGTTGTGTTCCCGCAAATTTTCTACTTAAAATAAATTAGGTTCTAATACGTAATAGTGAAGAAAGTGCTCCATTAGTCTACTCATCATTACGTTAAAGAATCTATGTTAAATATTATGAAATTGCCATCGTAATCTGAAAATGTCGAACATTTTCCAATGTAAGGGAACATAGAACCTGATTGCGGACACGGAACGAATAGTTATCAATTCAATATGAGTACAAAATGTTGGCGGATTTTCCTATTCGTGTGCATCCTTCGAGTGACATTGGCAGTTTGTCCGACAAAGTGTACTTGCAAAATATAAAACTTAATGCACAATTTCCTTTGTCTCGGTAAGTTCTTCTGATATTCATCAAAGATGCATGACTACTTACAAAAATGTATTTATATTAAATACGATTTAAACCAAAAGCATTTTAAACACTAGTAAGATAATTCAGAGTAAAGTATATCAAATCAATGTTGCCTGATTGGCTTAATAAAAACTTTTCGGCCTCAGATAGGGAAACTTGTACTCAATAAGTCCACAAATAGATGTTTGCAACGTAAATTTGACAGAATGCATACTTCAACAGGAAATCGGAGGGATTTTTATACGTATCACAGACCGGAAGGCTATTCAAACTCAGACCGATGGATACTCCAAAATATCTGAACAATGAGCGGTTTGCAATTATAATAAGAATACCAATCATTATAAAGATGTGGTGAAGGAAACGAACTGTAGAACTATCGAAAAGCAAAGCACGTAAATTGCTAGAAGACAAGACTGACAAAACAGTTCTTTTTCCACGTGGTTTTTGAAAAAGCTTTTGGGAACATTGTTTTAAATAGGGGATTTTACTCAAGGCACGGCATTTATCAATACAAATGGAAATATAAGAAAACTCTACTAACTGAAGTATCCACCAGTTACGAACACTAATATAACTAGCTGATTCTCGGAATTAAAACATGTGTTACTTTGATGTGAGGGGTATAATATATTATATATGTATTGTTAATCGTTCAGTAGAAAAACAATTATGTTTGGTTATTGGAAAAGAATGAACTTCAGTTAAACAAAAGCAGCAGAAGAAAACAAAATTATAGTACTAATAGTGATAATGCAACAATAATTTAAATAACAGAAATAACGCTAGAGTGATTTTCTCTTTTGTATATTATTTTATTTAATTATATTTATTTACGTTACTTAAATTAGGAAAGGGCATAGGCTATCATGTCTTACTGAAATGACGGCCCAATAAAAAAAAAAATTTCAGGACAAACGAAATAACTAAATCATTGTACCAAACTGAACGAAAGTAGAGGAATTGAATGTAATGGAAATCCATTTAAATATTTGACAGAAGTAAAATTAAAGCTGAAGTCGGGTGAGAACTTCCTTTCCCCGCCCTTTTTCCCAAAGTTTCAAATATTCCTTCCCCCGCTTCCTTCTTTTTCATCTCGTGGTAATTAGCGAAGGATTTGACCTTCAGTAATATTTTTATTATATATATATATATTATATCTCCTTTTAATATTTATGTTATTTATTAATTAAAGTTAAACGCATGAAAAATAATTATTATAACAAAGAAACATAATCGGGTGGCCACCAAATTCTTGGAGATGTCAAGCCGATTATGAGCTGTTTTGTTGTAATTATTCAATAGTTTTTTTAAATACGTTGTCTTTCAACTTGATTTTAAAAATATTAAGTCAAATGAGGCATGATTCGCGCTTATGAGAACTCTACGATTCAGATCCTATTAAGAACTTAATAAATTTAGTGATTGCAAGAGTTCCCACGGACATATTCGTATGCTGTGCGAATAAAATGATTTGAAAAAAAAAACCGCTCAAAATGATTTGTTATCTTCTTAAAACGCGAGTTGTAAACATTATTTTTGGATGAAATGAACGATACGACGCGACGTGAATAATTGAAACTGAAAATTCTTAATTAAGAATACTAAAAGAAGATTGAAAATATTGCAAACGTTAGAAAGGTTGAGATAGTTTTTTTTCATTAGCAGGATTCTGACTCGTATTGTTTTAGAGACTATTTTGTACTTCGCAACATAATGTTAAAATATAAATAAAATTGGATGTAAGATGCAATTAAACATATATATTTAAGTTTGTTTTTTTTAAGAAACATAGCCGCAAAAGATAGGGACTTAGTTTCGTTTTAAATTACATTTATTTATGACATTTAAAATATTGTGTTAGAAATATCAGCGCAATGACACATCTTTTCAATTTGTTATGAATTTGTTAATCAATTAAAATGCAGGTACGTAATCGGAAATGTTGAATTAATTGCGCCTTCAAAACAGTATAAACAAAAAAAAAAAAATTTTTAATTTTCTTCAGGTGTTGATTTACAATAAAGATGTTTTATTCGTGTTTTTTTTTGGATGTCATTTGCGCTCTTAATTCGCTTTTAGTTTATTAATTTCAAAAAAGAAGATATGTTTGAGACTATTTAGTTTATAATACTTTAATTAAAGGCTTTGAAATTAAATCAAAATGAATTGCTTACAAATGAAAAAAATATAACATGAATTGCTAACCTTGAACACGACTTTCCTTTTCAGTGGTTCTTTTTTTTCAGCGGGAAAGGAAGTGCAGGGTAGGTACACCGTCGCGAGGGTAGGGTTTAGAAAAATCCGCTGAGGTCGGTTTCGCGTCGTGCGCGGTACGCGGTACCTTAGTTGACTTTGAGTTTTCTTTAACGTAGTTTTCGTCGGGTTGAGTTAGCGTAGCATACTTTTCGGTACCGCGTCGGAAATTCGGGAACGCGAAATAAAAATTAGCTTTTGTACTTTTGACTGGATAATGAAGAAATACGGAGTAACGTAGAATAGGTTTCCTCTCCGTATGGTTTTGTTTTTGTAACGCGTTTAAAAACGGGCGTGTATAGGTGGCTGAATTATGTAAATGAGCGTAACCCATTCGGAGACCCGCGACCGAAATCCTCTCCGAACTAGCTGGCTGACAAGCAGCCACCGCGTGAATGGGTTACGGTGCACGGATTGGTTGACCGGTTGGTACCATCCGTTGGCACTACTCAGACTTAACGTCTAGAACCGATAAGAGGTCGGTTCCGCGTTCGGACCTAAAAAGGAGAAAATCATTACATAACTTTCTCTATAAAATGGTACACAAGCACCAAAATTAAGTTGCAGCTATTCATCCGACGGCACTACACTTTGTTGCTTCTTCGCGACGAATCAAACGAAAAAATTGCGAAAAGGAAATTAACTGCGTGGATTGCCACTTTCTAAGTGATGATCTATCGCACTATTTTGGGTTCAGAGAAAGATTCGTGGGGAAGTGAACGAAAGATTGTTCATGCATTTGGAATCATTCGGTTTTAAAATTTTTGGACAATTTCACTAATAAGGGTAACGCCGCCACCAAAAATCTGCCACGTCAGAAACGTCTCGTGGTCAGATCTTTTTTTTTCTCGGTCATTCGTAGGCAATCTCTCATCATATTTGGATTTAATTCTGCACATGCAGGCCAAAGGTTTTTGAAAGGAAAACATTCAAATTGGTTGAAGATTTTAGTTTGAGAGGAAGTCCCGGATGTGTTTTATGCAGTCAGGCCATTTGCGTCACTAGCTGAATATTTAATTTGAAACACTAAACTAATTTGCACAAACATTTCCGAAAGACCCGACAAGAAAATAAACTATGAAATCGGTGAAATGATGGCTCACAACCTGTCCGACGTGCTTGCAGTTTCGCGATCTTCAGTGGACTCCCCGTTTGTTGCTAGTCGTCACCTTACGGGACCGCTCCAAAACCAGTCGGCGAGCCTTCCATCCACTTTCCTTCTCATTGCGAAAGTGCGATCGTGGAAGAGCTCTGTTTGAAAGGGGGATGCCGTATCCAGGTTTCAATTGCAAATTAAAATGATGCGTATTATTTTAAATTTACAATTGAAATTCGGATCTACAATATGTTGGTTTTTGAGCCATTTGCTTACACAACTACTCGATTATTACACAACAAAATCGATGACCCAGTAAAACAAGCAGCAGAGTAGAAACGACGTTACAACAATAAGTAGTATGAACTGCTTGACCAACCACCTGTATGCTGCTTGCGTAAAATTACGAAAATTACAATGGCTGGGCCATATAGAAAGAATGGAAGAAACCTAGCCACCCAACTGATTATTAAAGGATAGAGAACAAGGTAGACATCCAGTTCAAAGACCGAAGTTTGACGGGAAGATGTGATAGAAGCTCACAGTGGATCCTTGCTGGGATTGATCAACTATCGAACGAGGTCGTAGAACCGTGATGAGTGGAGGAGATTAATCCAGGAGGTATAGACCTGGCTTGGACTATCTCGCCATAAATGATGATGGCATTTAAACAAAGAAAAAAAAGGGGCAATTTCAAACTAGTCTATCTCCTACCATTTCATTCTGATTCATATAAACTTTGGGAAAATATTCTACTTGAGATGTACTGTAAGACAAGTAATAAAAAAATTATATTTTTCAAAATGAGAAGTTCATGTAATTACTTAAAGCTTTGAACATTTTTTTTTTTTTTGCGCACATTTCGATAAAGGACATATTTTACATGCCATATCATTATGATCGATAGTCCCTTGAATTACTTTTTATGGAATTATTTGCAGCTACATAAATGAGTTGCATATTTTTGAATAATAATTTTTCTGAAAAATTATTAGAGAAGAAAAATAGTAGAAGGTGGTTTCGACGTGTGCACTAATTGACCTTCTTCTAACATTTTCAGAAAAATTATTATTCAAAAATATGCAACTCATTTATGTAGCTGCAAACGATTCCATAAAAAGTAATTTAAAAAGCTATCGGAGCCATCCGAAAGAGTGGTCGATATCCGCGCGACGTTAGAAAAGCTTCAATGTAGAGCAAATTGGTCGTATAGATTTACATTAAGTTGATGTGAAAAGGGAGAAATGATCCAATTAAAAAGTTTAGCTAATACTAGTCCCTTGAAGTCCACAATATAAATGTTTTCTTAATTTGCAGCAAATCGTTACATCGGTAACGATAGGAAGAGCACATCATTACACAGCCTATGTGGCTGTTACATCAGAAGACTAAATGGATATAATTTCGCTAAATATAATTAGACTTACTTGTATATGAAACTGGCAGAAATTTAATCGGATTTATAAATACCCAATGCAAACTTTATAAACCACGTTATTACTAACAAAGTTGAACGAATGTTGGCTTTTGAGACATTTTTTGTTGTTGCACTCATAAAGACCTATATGAACGACAAAATTGTATGGGAATTTACGCGGCAGTAAGATTATTGTCAAATGTTCTTCATTTTGTGAGCTCTCTTGGATTCTATTCATCTCATTTCTGAAAAGACAGAGACTTTGTTACTATTATTATTCATTGCATATGCTAAATTTAATTATAATACAGGTATAATATTATTTAAAATTACATCACCTATAGCAAATGATACTTAAAGGCTCCATTAGATCCATTTCACACGCGCACTCGCTATCACGTTATGATACAAGTTCAGAGTCGACATAATACACATTTCAATGTCAATTTCGCGCTTAAACAATTAATCAAACTTATTCTGAAACCAACAAATACATCCTGTAACGGATATGCCAAACACACTTTCGTGTGACGCATGTATGGATGTTCGATCCGCATGTACGAGTACTATACGTAAGCAGTAGACAAAACAGAAGCCAATATAAATGGTAATTCCACAACAAAAGACTCCTTAAGTGCGAAATTGTGATGGTCAGCCAGTCAATAAGGGAATTGAGCAGATAGCATGCGATGGTCACAGCATCGATAATGGAACTTTTCACGCATTAGTGACACCATTTGAACCTGTCATGGCCAGATGAATTAATTGGAAACTCCTCATTTTAGCCCCTCCATCACATATTGATCCAATATGCTTGGAAGACCGTTGAATGCAATGTACACGTATTGTGGGGGTATGTAAATTCTATATCAATTTTAAAGGACATCTTACACATGGGGATATTGGCAGCTCGGATTATGTCAGCAACCGTGATGAAAATTAAAATTGTGTAAAGTTATCCACATATTTTTGCGGTTAATCCTAATGAACAATTAGGTCAGGATTATAAGTAAAAAATATTGCAGTTGCATTTTTTCTGTTTGAATCTCAATTACGCCTAAAATGCTTGACCCGAGTTTTTTAAAAATATTCTCAAAAGCAAAAAAAACACATTCAAAATCGTTGATTGATTCGAGAAAAAATAACAAAGAAAAAAACGTAATTTAATTTGGTTCGTCAAACAATTTATAGCCGTTGGAGGCAGAACCTCTAATCTTCTAATTTTCACTTACAATCAAGGTATCGCTCCTGTTTCACACGCCCCCGAGGCCGATTGATCGCATCTAATTACATTAATTGACACCATCTGACTATGGATTCCTATTCCCACAAATCCATCAGCAAATTGATTCTCACATTATGCATAATATCTATTCATGCCAGACGTTCCAAACTAACAAGTTGAGCTTATGATGATGGAATTCTCCGTATAATCACTTAAGCAGGTATTGTATCAATAAACGGACATTATGAATGCTCCTATTGTGGTTGTATTCTTGCAATACATCTCATCGCGATGTCAGTTGGTATTATGTGCGATTATTTGTTAAAGTGATGCACGGACAGAACTTTTACACGGCATTAATTTATACTTTCAATTCCCCAGGTGGAAAATTGGAAGCGATTTTCTACACAATTTTGGAATCATCTACTGAAATTTATTGAATAGGATTTAGTTTTGAACTTTTTAGGGTTTTGTACTAAAATACGAATACTATTGCAATCACGACAAAATACTATTGCAATCACGACCTGTGTCCGTCTGTATGTCACAGCACTTTTTCTCCGAAATAATAGAAGCTACAGCCATGAAACTTCGTGGAAAGGTCAGAAGTGGTGACTTGTTGAAATTTGGTGTGGAAAACTTTTTCAAAGGGGTGTCTCCCCATATAGGGAGCTGACAGTTAAAAAAAAAAATTCATCTGGAAAATCAGAAAAAAATCATGGATCTAGTCCTTTATGAGTGCAACAACAACAAATGTGGGAGAAGTCGAAATTCACTCAAGTTTGTTAGATATAGTATGATTCATCGATTTTACGTTTTCTTGAATAAACTCTTAATGGTACCAAATGAAAAGATTGAATAATTTTGAGTTATTTTCCCCAACATAAACTTGATTCAATTTAATGAATGATTAAAGATGAGTACCTATAATTAATACTCATAGGTGAACAAGTCAAGGAGGGAGGCGAGAGCTCCTAACAGAAGGGCTTTGTAACCATTCTAGGGTTCGAAATAAATAGGCCATTAATCGATGATTATAGTACAGGGGAGTGGCCCCTGAAAAAAATATTCATCAAACGTGGCCGATATGAGTATCAAATGAAAGTTCTTTATGAAAGCTTTTCAAAACAGTTCTTAAACTGACAGTTTTTGCTTCAGTGGGGGAACAAGTGGAGAAATACACGAAAAATGTGTTTCCCCCTCGCGAAAAATGTGTTTCCCCCTGTGACCAAAAAACTGGAAAAACTATCAAAGGAGACATTTATGAGTAAAACAATAACAAATACCTCAGAAGCCAAATTCGTTGAAATTTGTTTATAATAGTATGATCTTCGAATTTCACATTTTCTCCAATAAAATCGTATGAATGCCTTTAAACCCAACAAAACTCGACATTTAAGTAGCCTAACATAAGATCCTAATACTCTGTAAGTTTGATGAAATTTGTATCATATTCACGAAAATTATTGCCATTTGAAATTTCTTCAATTACAACAAGAATAATACACTATTTTGATATTTTATGGACTTTCCATCGAATCAGACACTTGAGTTTTGATTTGGTCTTCTTAAAATTTTCAGATAAGATCGATGACATAAATGCTTTTTGGTTTCTTGATTTGGGTAATTTTTGTTAGTTGAAGATGGAGAAACAATGGATTTTCTTTTAAACGAGCAAATCTCTTTGACATGTTTCTTGATTTTATTCGTTGCTGGTGACTACATTTTGTAAGTTGAGAACAAAACCCTTCTGAAATGAGCGTAGGTCTGTCTACCCAGCTTGTTTTAACTGCATGGAAGATGATATTACAGTATTTACGAATAATTTCTCACAATCACTGTAAACATTAATACCACAATATCAGTTTTTCAGTTTGTCGGACAATACAGCAGTTTTTCTCGGAGACTGTGAGAAAAAAATCCTTCGTAAAAAGCTCAAAAGCAGCGATCTGGTACGACTTATGGGGGCAAATAATTTCCAAAAGTACATACTTCAAGAAAAGTCTTTCCATGTGGGGTTTGATTCCTTGAAAAATTTTTACAGAGGATTTCATATTTCAAAACTGCATTCTCGATTACAAAGTAGGCTGGAGCAAAGAAAGGGCAATAACAGATTGTATCCATCCCCCCACTTCTTTTTGCTGTGTTGGGAAACAATCACTCAGAAAGCGCAATTTACTCAGTTTTCAAATAAATTGTGAAATGTAACTCGAATTGTTTTTATTTATTTTGCAAAAATTTTGCTTAGTTAGATTCTGATAAACAAATAAGTTCTTGTCAGCTTGATTTCCAGAAAATTATATCTTGTTACTAAATTTAATATGAATTGAATGAAAATTAAAACTTCTACAGGCCTTCAAACCAGTCGCCCTTTCGAGAACCGAAATTTTACCTATTCCCATAGAAATTTACTTGGCAATTCAGGTGCTCTCAAAATAACAATTTTTTCCATTTTTGAGAACTGGGGTGCCACCATTTCGAATTTGAACCTTTGATTTCAAGTTATCAGAGCGGGAACCCTTTATATATTTTTATCATAGATTGTGTTGGAACTCGCTCAAATCTGAATGCGCAAGGCATACATCACAAAATTTTGTTGAAACTGGCCGCTTATAATATTATATTTCGACTTTCTTATTCACCATCCGAATCGTACAATTTTTTGCATGTAAGAAGAACTTGACCAAATTACCCGAAATGTCATATTTCATTAAAATCATTTGAAAAACTTGGCCAGTAAGGGGTCAAAATAATATAATTGTATTGTTTATTTCAGAAACCACCTTAGCGACAAAATTTCAAAAAAAGGGTTGTTGGTGGTACTGTACAATTTAAAGGTAAATACATCTTTTAGTACAGGAATGACCTATGTTCCATATCAGCAATGCTATTTGACAGCCTTAAAAATAATCAGTTTATTTCAGAAAGAACCCAAGCACCGTCGCTTACGTTCTTTCTGTGGTAAATTTCACTCTCGATGGTTGATATCACTTGTTGATATATTTGTGGATACAAAGATTCATAATACAGTAACAGTTGGTTCAAAGATTACCTAACACTGAGTGGTTAGTTTTCGTGAGTTTTAGGTGAAGATTAGGTGTTATTTTGTTGCTTACTATTACATTATATAGTTCTTAAGCCATGTTGGATAGTTCAGATGATAAAACTAATCCCAAGCGTAGGTGTGGAGTAGTGCATGAAGCAAAATGCAAACGGAACATTGTTCGGAATGCTAGGCTCAAAGGACTGCACTACGTCTCGTACAAAGGAAAATAAGTTGCCAGCAAAGCCCCGCTGAATGATGTAATCTGTAAGTGCAATTTGAAATGTTATTTGAATCTTACGCATGAAATAAAACGAGAACTATGGGGAAAATTTTACTCTTTAGAAAGTAAAAACACCCAAGACAGGTACCTTCACATGGTATCCAAACTCAAAATGGCTTCCGGAAAAATCCAAGCACAAGCCGAAAAGCGAACCATAAATTTTTTGGTAGCAGGTAGGTAGGTAAATGCGGACGCGAGTATTGGCGCAAATATAAACATGTTCTCCGATGAGAGATTTCGGGACTACAAGATCACAAAAAATCAATAACTTTGCAGAAAAACAAATTCGTTTCTGCAATCTTTTGGGTTTCTATTAGGATCCGGCAGCACTCCCATGTTCTGAAATGCGTAAAAGAGCACGTACGTTGGAAATTTTATTTGCTTTTTGTTTTGTTTGTTGAATACGACAGACCTCGGCTCAGCTAACGTGAATGTGCTATGCTCCAAGCTTTAGTGGAGGTCAGGCCTGTGGAACGTAGATGCAAAAACACCAGGCCTAATGTAAATAATGAGCAAGGTCGAGAAAACCCTGATGACTTGCCAAACAAAAAATCCCATTCATGCAAGTATAACTTGAAAGTAAGCGGTGTTCTTACTCAAGTTTGTAGTGGTGTTTTCTTGAAAGTGGCTGGAATTTCTGACAATAGAATCAAAAGAATAGATAAATGTTCTGTCCTTCACAAAAGCCCTGTTGATATGAGAGGAAAATCTAGAAGTGGAAACGCTCTTTCAGGTAACGTTTGTGTGAGAATATAGCAGCACATTGAGAAATTTAATGTCAAGGAAACCCATTATGGGAGAAAACCTAAAAAATATCTTGACGCTAGGCTTCACGTCGCAATAATGCCTGGAATGTTTATTTTAGATAACCCTTATCCAAAAAATAAAGTAAAGTATAGTTTCATCAACAAACACTTTAAAGAGAACTTTGCTTACTGTTTTGGAAGACCACAAGTTAATGTATGTTCAACTTGCGAAAGACTGTCGGCCAAACTGAAAGACAAGGGTTTGTGTGGTAATGCTAAAAAAATGTAGCTGCTGAGAAAATGATACACTTAAGGCGAGCAAAAAAATTTTACAAAGCTATGCATGAGGCAAGCAAAAACTAAGATGACAACATTGTTGCACTAGCCTTCGACTATATGCAAAACTTACCCTTGCCGCACATATGTGTATAAGAGGTTTTCTACGTGTATATGAGGCAGCTCTGGGTAAATGTGTTTTTGTTACACGATTTGAAAACTAATTCTTCCAAGCTGTATTTCTATCATGAAGGCGAAGCAAACAAAGCCCCAGATGGTGTATTTTCAATGCTAATGAACTATTTCAATGACATTCCAGTTATTGTGAAGTATCTTATACTATTTTGTGATGGGCTATCAGGCCAAAATAAGAATCAAACAGCTGTGCATTTTTTTACTAAACCTCTGGAGTTCAGGTCAGTTTGAAACAATAACTCACAACTGCCCGGTACGTGGCCACTCATTTTCTCCATGTGACAGGGATTTTGGAAGCATAAAGCGTCTATTGAGAAAGACGGACATGATTTATACTCCTCATGAATATGCAGAGCTCAGGTTAAAAGCTAGTAAGTCTGGCCGATTTACTGTATATCACCTTACAGCAGACGATGTTCTCAATTCCAAAATGTGGTGGCCCAAATCATATAAGAAAATGCTAAATTCGGACGAAACATCAGGCAGGAAAGTATCCAAAAAGATAAGCAGCCATTCAAAGTGTCCAAGTACAAGCAGTTTCTCTGCAGTAAGGATACTCCGGCAAAAGTGGTCGTAAGCGAATTAATTGAAGGAATCACAACATCTACCTTCACATTGCTAAAAACTGCCAGCCCTCCGGAACTACCAACAGAGAAAGCTTATCCTTTGGGAATGGTGCTTACGTTTTTTTACCAAGCTTATTTTAAACGTTTATATTTTATTTTTAGCTAAACATTTTTGTAGGCTGTAATAAGTTTTAAAAATTATCGGATTTCGCACAGTGAGATTTTTGGCTTTAAGTTCCAATCGGCAAAAAAAGACAGACGATAAAAACAATTGATGGAATACACTGTTTGATATGAAGCCTTCTATAAAGCTATCATCCAATCGCCAACAACTGACAAGGAGTTGCCAGGCGACTTGCCAGAAGCTGAATGAATGAATAAGGTATGTAGTCTTTTGTATTTTTCGATTTAGGCATAGATAAATTTTTAATATTTATCTCACAGATATTTATATTATACTTTGTATGTTTGTATTTTGTTTATTATAATAATAAAATAGTTAAAAAACACTCTTATTTATACTTGAGTGTGCCTATTACTTACCTTTGATACCAAAACAGGTAAAAATTAATGGTTTGACTTAATTTCAATAATAATTTTAAAAAAATCACTTTGAATTATATATATATTACTCATTCATTGCAGAAACTACCTAAGAGCAATTTTTTCAAAAAATTATAACAAAAAGTCAAAGAAAAAAAAAATTTTTTTAGAGTAGCATGTTTTTGATTTGGTCAAAAAATATTTGAAGAAGACTAGACCTATTACTTAAGCTGCAAAATAGTTTTTTTTTAAGTTCGAACGTTGAAAACAGCGCACTTAGGTAGTTTTTGAAATAAACGATTAAATTATTGAACTGCCACCATTTTGAAACCTACACTCTTACTAAGGCCATGGTTACATCATCGCAAGATCTTATAAGCATCTCTCCGAATTTTTATATTAATGATAAAGAATTGTGTGCATATTGTAATGACAATAATAAAATACTCGCGCACTGATCCAATTTGAACCTTTGCTTTGAGATTTGTTAGGGAATCTCATTCCTTGGCCGTAACGGTATTTGAGGAGGCAATATGGGCAATATCGTGCTTAACCGTGTGGTTATAAATTAATTTTTTCAATCAGTTTCCATCACATCTGGGTAGGCTAATATTCTGACAGGATTAACACTAGCAGAAATTCGTTGTTATCAACGAGCTATGAACTTAGGAGCTGCTGTGCAAGTAGTGAGAATACTAACCACTACCGACTTTAACGCTTATGAATCAAAGCAAAATTACGATTTTGAAAGGCTTTCACACCTCCGAATATTTACTAGCTGAGTTTTTGAAATTAGCAAGCAAACATCTAAATTTTATATTTTGTTAGCTAAATATTTTTGATTTCTATCTTACCAAAAATTTACATAAAAATAAATTTTCAGATAGTTTAACTTTGAATATTTTATTTTGATTTCATTATAGATTTCAATTTACTTTTGTACAAAATTTAATCAAAGTTAAAGCTCTACTTTGATAACAACAGAAACTATAAATTTTATTGTAGATGAAAATGTCCGCCATTTTGTTTTTGCTGCGCCAATTAAGTCGGCTAAGCAAACTAGCAGAAAATTTTACTTTGTTCAATTTGCCTGAAATTTTTATGCAAATTGGAGTAAAATTGTGACCAGCAGCGTATTTACAATTTTCACATGGGCAAAAAGAAAGCAAACTGACTCGTTAGCTGACATTCAGTTTTACGTTTGGGTAGTCATGCTATTAAAATAAGGAAATTTTGTTAATTTATCATTACACGGATAATCTCCTTCTGCATTTTTAAATGTTTCGAATGGGTTTAAATAATTAAAACAGTAGTATTATCGTTCTTAAAAATTATCACAATTTATTTAATAAAATGCAACAGTTTTGCTAATGAAGTAATAAATAACAAGACAAATGAAAGCTTGACTAACCGAAATATTTAACAAAAACCTTCTGGCGCAAAAAATTAGATCGGCAGCAGCATCAGCACAAGCCTGATGAAAGTGAAAAATGAAATTCTATATGTAAAATTGTGCACTATATACATACGAGGTGTGACAATGAAGTAATGAGACTGTACTTATCGCTGCGCTTGTGGTAAACCTACAATCTTAAAATTCCCTTCCCCTTCTCCAGCATCTTTTGCCTTTTAATTGATATATTTACCATTGCTCTAGCTTGTTTAGTTTGCCTGCTGTGTCGTATTGATTAAACGTGTGATGGTGGTGCTCGTCACGAAAATGGGGAAACTAAATCAAGAGCAGCTCGTCACGATAAAATTTTGCGCCACATTGGGCGAAACAGGTTCGAAAACGCACGCTAAAATTGTAGAAGTGCATGGTGACAGTACTCTCAGTCATGCCCAGGTGTTTCGATGGCATAAAGAGTTTAAGGAGGGGCGTGAAAGCGTGGAAGACGAGGTGCGGAGCGGGAGAGCAGTCGAGGTGCGGACTGATGAATGCGCAGCGTGTGCGTGCCTTTATCCGTAGAGATCGGCGTTTGACAGTTCCAAGGTTGGCCTCGGAACTGGGTATGAACCTTGAAACAGTCAGACAAACTTTAACCGACGATTTTGGGATGAAAAAGTTCTGCTCGAAGATGGCTCCAAAGAACCTTTCTGAGGAGTAAAAGCAACATCAAATGACTGTCGCAGAAGACTGTTTGAAACAAGTGGAAAACGATCCCACGCTGCTTGATTGAGTTATTACAGGCGAGTAGAGCTGGTTTTTCAAATACGACCCGGAAACCAAACGCCAAAGCTCATCATAGTTGTCTCCGCATACCCCCCGCCCGAAAAAAGCTCGCATGAGCAAGTCGAAGGTGAAAACGATGATTATTGCCTTTTTTTATAGCCGTGGAATCATCCGTAAGAATTTGTTCAAAATGGGGTAAACCGTAAATTAAGTCTACTACCGCAAAGTACTCGAAAGATTGCGAAAACGAGTCAACAGGATGCACCCAGACATCGCTCGTAACTGGATTCTTCATCACGACAACGCGCCGTGCCAAACCGCCCTCAGCGTGTCCCAGTACTTGGCCTCTAATGGGATCACCGTGTTCCAATACCTGCCTCATTTGCCCGATATGTCACCTTGTGACTCTTTTTGTTCCCTAGAACAAAATCGGCGGTCAAAGGAACCCATTTTGAGTCGATTACGAACATCCAGGTAGTCGTGACGAGGGTACTCGTGGACATCCCAGTCGAAGCGTTCCAGAAATGTTATAAAGCATGGAAACCCGCTAGAATCGTTGTATAGCTGCCCAAAGAGACTATTTTGAAAGGTATGGCAGAGCTGTAGAATAATTTTTAAATACACGGTTTTCATTGAATTAGTCTCATTACTTAATTGTCACACCTCGTATATGTAATCTATCGCATTGCATTTACTTTGCACAAATATTACGCGATTGTGTTTTTCAATAATTTTTTCTTATGGGGCTTGGTGCAAATAGTTTAATTTTTTTACATCTTTTTTCTTTTGTTGAACAAAATTTTGCGATTTCAAACATAAATTACATTATTTGCCAATTGAATTTATATAATGCATGCTCACCGATCATCCAACAATAATATTTCAATCAACATTTTTATTGGAATAGACTATTTGAATTATTTTTTTTTTTGCTTTAACTCGTTTCACTATATTAATTAATCTCGCTTCAAATCTTCGACTTTTATCCCGTGTTTCAATTAATTAATTTCAATTTATGTCATATATTGACCCTAGCATATAAATTCGTAAACACTTATATATTAAACACTGCACGGCAATAAGACTAATTTTAGTTGTTTGTTGTTTTTGTTTTTAGAATTTAATTTAATTAGCAAAATGTTTTGCGTTTGAAAAAATTCATTAAATTTTTTTTAATGTAAGTAGACATAAAAACTGCTGGTGCTGTTTAGTTTTTGAATTTCTATTTGATACGTTGAAAGTTTTGTTCCAGAAATTAAAATTAAAGTTCTAAATGAATCCTCAAAAATTATGTGCATTATCAAATTTCCATCCTATGCATGATTTTTAAGAGTATTTAATTAATATCGAACTAAACAAAGAAAACGTACATTAATATATTTATGACATCAATTTCCTTTTCGGTTGGTTGCGAAAAATTTGTATAAATATCTTGATTACTTTGAGAAATCGAACTACATTGATATGATTTACTTTTTTTTGAATAATTACTTTTGCGTGATGATAGAAAATAACACTCTCGCATTACCAGCTCTTTCTTTTTTTCTCTTTTTCTATGTCGTACAGATACATATATTATTTTCATCAACATTTTACGTTATGAATGGTTAGCATTATCATTAAGTACATATCAACACTCCACATCTGCATTATCGAATTGAAAATGCTTTCTTCATTGACACATTAGTTATATTATATGCCACACAGAGAGAAATATGCTTGCTCAAAATGCTTTTTCCTATTTTCTTGGTTTTCACTTTTCGTTAAAATACATGTAGATATGTGTTTTAATTTCCGATAAAATCTGAGCGTTGTCTAATATTATTTTTTATTTTGGCCTAATGTTTAAACATATTAAATCGCAATAGCCATAAACTATACTTCTCTTCTTCTATTGTTATGTAAATACACATTCTGAACATAAACTCATGGATGATTGATGATTGGTGCTCATTACAATTGGTGGGGCGACACAACCACTGTTCTACTGCGAGGCAAGCAATCGCAAACAAATCACACAGAATCCCCGTTGACACAACCAACCAGGCGAGAATTGAATAATGATGTTCCGAGACCGACCCGAAAACCCGGTTCTCGGAAATGGCGATAGCTGTAAACAGGGGCACAATGCATACGAACTGATTAGGGAAACGCATTTCTCATTACGTACCTTTCTCTTGGACATTGTACCGGCTCAATTTTCATGCTCTCTCGGAGGCTGTTATAGGCACTCCAAGTCCTGTTTTGCCACGTAGAAAACGCGAAACATGAAATTGTATTTTCGGCACCAGACAATAAATAAATTTTCGGCACCAAACCACTCGTAACGTACGAAGCGAAATCCTTGCATTTCGTTTACGAGTTGTCAACGTCCGTGGAGGATCAGTTGCAGAGATCTGCCATCAAACCTTATCAGCGCGTTGGGAAATTTATATATACGGTTGACGAATCTCTGCGGAATAACAATCCACGGGATCGGCTGTTATTACACTATCATAAAACTATTGTGAAACTAGTTTAAAACAAGTTGGGTAGACAGACATATTCTCATGTCAAAAGGGTTTTGTACTCAACTTACATAATGCAGTAACCAGCAAAAAATAAAATCAAGAAACATGTCAAAGACGATTTATTTGGAGAAAATGTGAAATTCGGGGATCATACTATTATTGACAAAGTTGAAAGAATTTTGACTTCTGAGATATTTGTTATAGTTATACCCATAAATATCTCGCTTGATAATTTTTTCAGATTTTTTAGATCACTGGTGTCCATTCGCGAGGGAGGAAACACATTTTTCATGTAGACCCCTGTGCCCCCACTGAAGTAAAAACGGTCAGTTTAAGAACTGATTTGAAAAGTTCTCAGTGAGAACTTTCAGTTGATACTCATATCGGCTATCTTTCATGCAATTTTTTTCAGGGGCCACTCCTCTGCACTGTAATCATCGATTCATGGCCTATTTCTTCGAATCCTAGAATGGTTACAAAGCCCTTTTGCTAGGAGCTCTCTCCTGCCTCTGCGACTTGTTTCAATTATATGTACTCATCTTCATGATACCTATCATTGCTGCAATTTTCATGCAAATCCTAGCAAAGCTGTAGTGTCTAAGTCGGTAAAAAGCGCATATGGTTCCATAGCCATATGTTTCCATAGTAATACAGGGCTATTGTTCCATAATAATACAGGAAAATTCAAATCGCTATAACTTCGCCAAATACCATTCAATCTTTATGAAACTTTCAGGAAAGAGCAATCTTATAAATAGTCATCTGTTTGTTTTATTGAATTTAAGGGTACCGTCTAGATCTTATTCAAGAAAACATAAAATCAATAAATCATACTATTACTAACAAAGTTGAGTGAATTTCGACTTCTCATGTATTTGTTGTTGTTGTACTCATAAAGGCCTACATTCTTGATTTTTTTCAGATTTTTCGGATGGAAGGTGTCCAATCGCGAGGGGGGGGGGGTACGCGAAAAGTTCGTACATTTCCCCTTCCCCTGTCCCCCCCTCGGTACCGATAAGGCAAATTTAAGACTTGTTTTGAAAAGATCTCATTAAGACCTTTCCAATGATACCCTACTCGACTACCAATGGTGAAAAATTTTTTTTAAGGGGTCACCTCCCTATATGGGAAGAGCCCCCTTAAACCCCTTTGAAAAGTTTTTCCACCCTTGAACTTTCAAGAAGTCGCCACTTCTGACCTTTCCACAAAGCATCATGGCTGTAGCCTCTATAGTTTCGGAGAAAAAGTGCTGTGACATACAGACGGACGGACGGACACAGGTCGTGATTGCAATTGGGTTTTTGTACAAAACCCTAAAAATCGTACAACCATCGAAAAACTATCGTTTTTAACAAACATTCGTAAAATGATAAGTTGTTACCAGGAAATTTTCGTGTTTCCATTTTTGGCAATGAAGATATTCTGCTTAGGAATTGTTTGAGATAACCTTATTAGGCGCTAATGCGGAAAGCCCCATCAGAGCCTAAAGTGGTTGTGTTCAGGAGTTGGTGGAGTAATGCGTTATGCTTAGCATAAAGACCTAATGGAGGTTTTCTAAACAAATCCCAAGCAGAACAAGTTTAGACATACCTAACTTAGGCGTGCTCCATTACTGACAAAATGTAAAAAAATCCTAATCTCACTTTTAATTGCCAAATTTTCATTTGGTTTTTTTTTTACTCTGGAGATTACTCTAAAACGCGATATTATTTCCAAAATTGCACCACTATTTCCGTTTTAGCCCTAATGCCCGTTCAGGCATGCCTAAACTAATCCGTACTACTTCTTTGAGAGCACTTGCCATAGCTTATTACCGTGAAGAACAAGCATCAATAACAATGATATGTTGATTCTCCATCCGAAACACTATACCTATTTTTCCAGACACATATTTTAAGAATTAGTTGCTCCCTTACTTAGTGTCAACTAGTTTTTGTAATTACAAAGTATTTCCGAGGATTTTTATTTTAAGCTGACCCGGAATTCTAATTACATAACTTCCAATCATTTAAGGTCTAATAACGTTTGGACTTTTTTCATACGGTCATGAAAATGAGATACTCTAACTATCTCTAAGCGAAGGTTCGAGAGGAACTGTAGTGCAACAAAGAAGAAGAAGAACGTTTGGCTTTTATTATATGAGTACGTAGATATTCCCAACTTTGTTGTCAACGTGTCATCAAAGCTTTCTTTTCGTAGTAACACACCGAAAGGAGAAAATGTAATGGACATCCAAGGAACAAAGTTCCTGACTAGAGAAAAGAAGTAGTTTATGTGGAAAAGAATGGGGAAATCACTAGAGACGAAATTAAAGGGCATGGGAAGAGGCAACCAACAAAAAACTGCTAAGCTAAAACCCAGTATTTATCTGAAAGCCAACAAAGGAAATATAATAGAAAAGGAAAAGTATGGTGACGTAGGGCTTAAAAAACTGAATAACGCCAAATTTTTTTATCCAGATAACATTGATTAAAATATTCATATCAATTTTGCCCGTGAATTGGTTACGTATTCTCATATTTGTTACTGGGATACAAAACAACTTTACAAAATTCAAGATAAATCAGAAAACTAAATACTGAAGAGAATGGAACAACGAATAAAACATGGTCTGAATATAACGAGGTGATGATAGACCAAATAGTGCCAAGTCATCCGGAGGTTAAGAGATGACGTAGAAATGAACGGACAGCGATCAACGACCACCCGCAATCCATGCAAGGCTAAAAGTCGAGGTGTCTTATGCTGTAATTTGCGTCAATTAGTGCTGTCAAACACGAAACGCTGACAGCTTAATTTGTGAAAGGAATTCTATTCAAGTCGAGTGCTTGCATTTTATGTTGTATGTTGTGACGGATAAAACTGAAGAGATTTTCTATCGTGACGATTGCCGAAATGACTGCTCCGCCACACATGATGGTCTAAAGTTAAATATCATTCTATTTGAACGGGCATTATATGCAATTTCGATGCACCCAATCTTTTGGATATAAGATTGACATTTTCTAGTCATAATTTGAATAAGTTATGATGCTACGAGTATTATAGGAATCATTTCGGATGATTCTTTGGGTATTACTACGGACGAAAAATACTTCAATTCGCTTGAAATTTTCGTCTCTTTGTGAACAAATCTTGTATAAATTACACCTGCGCATATTATTTATTTCATGTAAGTATTAAAACTGTTAATATATTTACTTTTTAGTCACGTTGTGAACACACTTTGTTGTCTGCGTTCATTGTTTTTTTCATTTCTTAACAAGTACTGACAATAATATAGGCACTCATAAAATAAATAAATAAATTCTCTGGAAGTTACTAAGCCTCTCGAAGGGAAAGAGAGAAGAAACTGTAATGAATAAAGTAAACGACGTTGAGGTGGATATTGCTGAGCTCCTTGTAAAATACCTACATAGACAAATTAATCAAAAATGGAGATTTTTGTTGTGAGATTGAGTCTGGAAACAACATACGTTTACATTTAAGCGAAGGATCAATAGACCCTAAACTGCAGAGCTATTGCCAATATTCTGGGAAATGTGATACATGCCTATACTAGTGTAAAATAATTTATTTAAATGCATTATATCATCAAATACTGAACTTAAATATTAAGTTACATGCTTCATCATTTCTGACCATGAACATTTTTATAGCCATCTTTGAGGATCTAGAGATTCTTTTTGTGCAGTAGATTATAAAGTGATAGGACAAAACCAATTTGATATGAAGACGAAGCAATAGACATCGGTTAATTTTATTATTGGCCCAAATAACACGATATCAAACCGCTGGGGAAGAAACTACAATTCATCTAGACTGTTTTTACTATTTATTTTATACAAATTATTCATACAATGATATTTTAAATGTCATAAACTGATGTTGCAGACTATTTACTGTGATTTATCACATCCAAAGGTATCACAAATTTAGAAAGGGTTCAGCTTGACATACTTGGATAGTCTAAAAAGTATTGATGGTGTTCGTTGTCATATATCGGGTAATACTAATCAGATTGAGTCAAACTGACATGCGTTGGAAAGGTGACATTCCAGTGTTTGTGTTTCGTCATTCGTGTCAAAAGTTGTATTCATTCAAAAATGAGTGATATTTCTGAAAGAATTCGATCAAGGTGAGAATGTATGGCAGGCTCGTGAAAAAAAATTGTGCTGTCTACGGTCAAGATAATTTATCAAAAGCCACAGCCAAGAGATGGCTCACTCGCTTTCCTTCTGGAAATTATGATGTCAAAGATGCACCTCGCTCAGGTCGACCAATCACTGAAAAAGTAGATGAAATCTTACAAAAAATTGAAGGAGACCGATCCATAAGGTGCCATGATATTGCTAAGGACCTGAATCTCTATCACCAAACAGTTTTGAACCATCTGCGTAAGGTTGGATACACAAAGAAGCTCGACGTTTGGGTGGCGCATGAATTAATACAAAAGAATTTGATCGACCGAATTTCCATTTGCGAAATGCAAATCATTTCGGGCGATGAAAAATGGGTAAGATACGAGAATGTCGTTCAAAAAAGATCATGGTCAAAAAAATGTGAATCATCACAAACGACTTCAAAGCCAGGATTGACACCAAATAAGGTTATGCTGTGTGTATGATGGGATTGGAAGGAAATTGTTTATCATGAAGTGCTACAACCTGGCCAAACACTAAATTTGGCTCTGTAATATTTGCAATTAACAAGATTGCGCCAAGCAATTCATAAAAACCGGTCAGAATTGATTAATAGAAAGGGCGTTGTCTTCCACCATGACAATGCACGACAACACACATCTTTGATGACCCGGCGAAAATTGACAGAGCTTGGCTGGGAAGTTTTGATGAATCCACCGTATAGTCCAGACCTTGCACCACCAGACTACTATTTGTTTCGGTCTCTGCAAAGCTTTCTTAACTTCAAAAAGGGACTGTGAACATCACTTGGCCAGTTCTCTTCTGGCTCGACCCATAAAATGGCAAAAGGTCATAGATAATAATGGACAATATGTACTTAAGTAAAATCCATTTTAAACAAAAGAAATATTCAATCGAAAAATGACAAAAAGGCTCAATACTTTTAAGACTTACCATTATCTTCGTTAAATTAATAACATCTTCACTTTCAAAAAATCAAACGTATATACTTTGATAAACATCAACTAGAAAAACAACATCAAAATTATAAACAAAAGTGTGCAATAGGGCCTTGGTTGCGAAGAGGTTCTAGACATTTATATATATGTATAGATTATATATATATATATATATATATATATATATATATATATATATATATATATATATATATATATAAAAATTTTTATTAGAATGCATGCGGTACAGAGATCTTATAATATGCTAGGTGTTCTAACAAAGTCATTTCATTGAGCATTACTTAGAACTATGTGTAGTATCGTATTTCTACGTGAATATTCTAATTAGCTTGAGGACAATTTTGGCATAAACCTCTACTGAACTTATTATTAGCTTAGATCTATCTACTTATAACTACCTAAAATCGATGAGGCTAGGTTACAGCCAAGGAGATAGGTGGTAGCAATTCCTAGTTTTCAGTTTGCCAGGGCACAAATAAGCGGATTGGGCAAGTCATTTGCTTTCGCGATTAGTTTATCACGGCGCAGTGCAACGAATTTATAAATTGGACTTACGCTAGCTAGGCTATGTAGTTTTTTTAGAAGAAAAGCAAAACAGTTTATTAAGTACAATTTTTAGATATCTATTTTGCGTGATCTGAAGCTTTGTTACTAGAAATTTAGCACATTGGATCCAAGCAGGTGAGCCATATAGGGTGATAAGTTGGGTTGTCACTTTGACGGTGAGGACTTTGTTTCTGGTGTTGAGACGCGAATTACGATTAGTAAGAGGGTATAGCGAGAGCACGGCCTTAAACCTTTTGCAGCGAATGTGCTCAATATGACTTCTGGAGGTTAGTTTTTTGTCAAATATAATCCCAAGATAATTGAAATCCTCACTCTAGGGAATAATTTGCCCTAAAAAATTTATTCGTCGCTTGGGTAGGTGGACAGGCTTGCGTTTCCTGGTGAATAGTATTGACTACGTTTTTGCAACATTAATTTTAACTTTCCCTTTATGGTAGCATTGAAATGTAAGTTCTAACGCTGTTTCTAGACTGGCAATAATGGAATTTGAATCTGTGCATATGCTGTATATGCAAATCTCGTCTGCGAAAGCTGCAACTTGGCAGTTTGGTACGGAAGGGAAGTCAGACGTATAGATGTTATACAAGGAGCATTCCAAAATAAATGAGACAGCTAAAACAGAAACGACAGGAGCTTTGTTCTGATGAATTCGAGTTTATTTATTCAAAATAGTCTTCTCCGGCCTCGATATACTGTTTTGCGTGATTCAAAAGCTTTTCGAAAGAGTTATTCAGGTCATTGGCCGGAATGTCCTTCACGATGTCGGTACATGCCTTTTGGATGCCCTCTACGGACACAAAGCGTTTTCTTTTCATGACCAAATGCAATTTTCCGAATAGGTAGAAGTCACAGGGAGCCATATCAAGTGAATACGGTGAGTGATTGATTGTTAAAATGCGATTTCTAGTCAAAAAATCAGTCACAAGAGTGGATTGATGAGATGGTGCATTATCATGCACTTAGCGCCAGCTTCCTCCTTCGCGGACGGACGGACGGACGGACGGACACAGGTCGTGATTGCAATAGGGTTTTGTATTTTAGTACAAAACCCTAAAAATCAGTCACAAGAGTGGATCGATGAACTGGCGCATTATCATGCACTTAGCGCCAGCTTCCTCCTTCGCGGTATTCAGGCCGAATTCGACGAATGCGATGCAACAAATGCTTCAAAACGCCAGGATAGAAAATTGCATTGACAATCTGGCCCATTGGCATGAGCTCCTTGTGGACAGTTCCCTTGGAATCGTAAAAACAAATGAGCATTGACTTAATTTTCGACTTGTCCCAATGCGATTTTTGGGGTAGTGGCTCGTCTTGGGCCTTCCATTCAGCACTTTGACGCTTGGTTTCGGGTTCGTATTGGAAACACCACGTTTCATCACCAGTTACAATGTTGTAAAGGAAGTTCTCGTCTTTTCTCGCCTCTTTGATGATATCTTTCGAATGTTGAATTCTGAGCAATTTTTGGTCATCAGTTAACTTGTGTGGAGCAAAACGTGCACAGATCCTTCATAAGCCCAAATGATCAGTTAAAATGCGATAAATCGATGTTTTGGGGATATTCAACTCCGATTCCATGAATTCACGTATAATTTCGATGGAGTTTTCAGTGATCACTGATTTCGGGCGGCCGGTATGTTTATCGTCACTTATGTCCTCACGACCATCTCTGAAACGTGTAAACCACTCATGAACTCTGACACGAGATGGACAATCATCGCCATAAACCTTTTTCGTCAATTTAAATGTTTCGGTAAACGTTTTACCGATTTTAAAATAAAATTTGATATTAGCTCTTTGTACGAAACTCATTTTTGTACTGATGACATAAACATACTGTCACTTTAGAAGCAATATTTTCGCTTCCACTGAACCCAATGACACCAAACTTTCACAGGAAGTCCGGGAGGGATGTAACTTTCCAACGCATTATCTTATTCACAGATGGCGCTCCCAAAAATGTTTTATGACAAAAGCCTCGTTTATTTTGGAACGTATCTAGCTGCTCGTCGATGCATCTTCAATGAGGAGATTGCTCCTACCACTTCTCCGAGAAGGAAGCGAGCCACCCGTCGGATGCGGAGCTTTTGGAGATATTGCATGTGATCAAGCTAGACGAATTATTGATGGACGACGTTCACCCATAAGCGTCAGTACAGATCTTGCCAAATTGGATGGAAGGCTTGATTGACACTAGAGCCACCGTCAGTTGCATAGGAGTCAATTTTGCAAGAGAAGTACTGAGGAATCATGTGGATCAAATCCAGCACTTTACTAACTAGTTAAGCACAGCGGACGGAACTCGTCACTCTACGAGCATTGTAGGGAAACTCACAATGGATGTCATCTTTTAAGGTTCGACCAAGTCCCTGGATTTTTTCATTATAATCCAACTGACATAGAATCTATACTTAGGGGTTGACTTTGTCCAACGATTTAACTTGGCCCTGGCAATATTTTTCAGTACTGCATTATTTTAAGTACTACAGAATCAGGCTTCTGCTGTCACCGTCAATGATGTGATACTAAACTCTCACTCACTTCGACATGCACTAGATGCCAATCAATATCTACGATTCAACGTGGCTATAGCGGGTTTTTCGTTCATATAAGAAGGAAGACCTTGGCCAGATGACTTTGGTGTCTCAATACGTGTGGTGTGCTAAACCCATCAAGCGGAGACAATTTGCCGTATCTCCGGCGAAGGAAAAGTCGCTATACACTGAAGTCGATCGGATGTTGGCACTAGGCGTGATTGAAGAATCGCAAAATGCATAGGCTTCGCCAGTTACCTTAGTAGTTAAGCCAAATAGATTCCGACTATGCTAAACTCGGCCCAACGAGACTATGCTGTCTCTGAGCAAAAATATTTGGCGATTGTGTTGGCGGTGAAGCAGATCATGTGTCCCTGAAATGGCTGGTAAGCCAAACTGACTACAATGGCCAGTTGGCGAGATGGGCCTCGAAATTGCAGGCGTTTGACTTTACAATTCGACACCGGAAAAGAAGCCAACATGTGCTATCAGATAGCTTATCGATGGTGCTCACCCCGGAACGAGCCGAGTTAGCCCAGGAGGAGGACAGCTCTCTATTGATCGACCTGGAGCATCCCGCTTTCAAGTTGGCAGGCGACCACCAGCTGATGCATACTATTCAGAGCCAGCTACCATAGCTGCCAGACCTGCGGGTAACGGAGTGATTTGTATACAAGCGGAGGGGACATGCATCTGGAGACCCCATATCAGAAGAAGATCAGTGAAAGCTATGGATGCTCGAAGAATTGACCATCGATCGGTTCCATGGCCACCCACTGAGCATCCACGGTGGATACGATCGTACTCTACGGTGGCTGAGAACTTACTTCTTTTGGCTGAAGATGGCACAACAAATTAAAGCATATGAAGCCACCTGTGAGATGTGTAACTGCACTAAAGCACCAAATGCTGTTCTTCGGTCTACTGTGTGTAAGCTTGAATTAGCATGTGCTCCAGCGCTTGTATAATGGTTTCATCGGTCCTTATCCTCATTTGACCACCTGCCAAAGTTCCCAATCATTGAGCCGATGTCGTGACATGCATACAGCCCCAATCCTAATCTTCCATGTATTTGGAGTACCGGAGTATTTCACCTCCAACAACGGAGTCCAATTCACATCTACAAGATTTCGAGAACCGATGGATAAGTATGGCACTACTCACCAGCGGACCACAGTCTTCTCTCCCAAAGCCAATGTTTCTGAGTGGCTAAACCGTACGCTCCTCACTGCTATACGCGCCCATATCAATCCCAATCAGAAAGATTGGGACCGCAGGATTTTCGCCATCACCTGTGCTCTGCACTCTTCATACCACACCGCTACGGGGATCTCGCCTTACTTTACCGTGTTCAGCCAGTACATAATTTGTCTGGCAAATTATAATGGTTGTTGCGGCAATAAAATTGTTTTGGAGACCCAGTAGTGGCTCTTGAGCCACACGAAAAACTCCAAGTACTACGAGACCAACTCCGAGAGAAGTTTGAATATAGAAAACGTGTAGGGAAGGAGCGTGACAACCTGTAATCTCACTCTTCTGGGTTCAAGGCAGGCGATGAGATATATCAATGAAACTTTAGATAAAGCGACGTGGCCCACCACTACAATGCAAATTTGATAAGAAATTTATGAATTGCCGGGTTTTGCAGGTATTAAGTCCCATATGTTATCTCATTTCTGACATATCTGGGAAAGAACTGGGAGTCTACCATGCAAAAGACTCACGGTGTTGAAGAACCCCAGCTCCAAGAAAGTTTCTTAGTGGTTATCCTGCGATTACCATTGCTCACAACCACGTGGACTTGCAAGCCGCCAGCAGTGACACCCTACCCCAGAACTTACCTTTGGACTGTTATCCATCAGCTCATCATACACCTAAGATGGGTGGCCGCAATTCAGTATGCGAACCACCTACCCTTCAGTCTCCCCATACCTGTCTGCCATTGTGGACAATGCCTTTAGAATATACAACTCGCGGATCTATACCCCACAAAGATCTGTCATCCGTACACAAATTTCCCAGCAGCTGATAAGGTTGGATGCCAGATCTCTGCGACTGAACCGGGACTTGACGTCAGCGAGGTGTGTATAATGGCCGCTCGATAGAAAATGTGTTCGGGTGTGAGTTGTTCTGGAAATCTTTAGAAGTCCAATTTGCATTTACGTGTAAAGTTTATTTTATGCAAAGTTTGGTGAAAGGTCCCTTTTGCTGTTCGTAATTTCTATTCATATCGTTATGATTTTAGCAATTATCCGAGTGAAACAGCTAAATTTTCCATACTACGCTGGTTGTGGTTCCTTACAATATTTGCCAATCCATGAATGCAAAAAATTGGTGTTCCCCTTTGCAAGTAGGTTTTTGTGTTGCTTGCAAATATAATTAACAGTGCAGTTAATTCTCATATCAATTGGTTCTAGAATATACAACTTAGCCAACACTTCAAGTTGATCTGGTTAGTGCGAATGGGTGCCCGAAGTAAAGTAATTAAGTGTGGCAAATGCTGGGCATCATGAGAATTCTGCCCCGGACGAGGGAAGTGGTGATCAATACAACTTTTGCAGTGCTATAATTCGGAGCTTGAACTTAAAAAGGGCTTCAAGTTGGGTTTCCCCCTTAAAGAAGTGTACTCCAGCATCGAAACATGGCCCTGATCTTATACAAGTGCCAAGCAATCCTGAATTATAGTGAAAATCTAAAGCAATCAGGATACTTTTTACGCATAAAAAAATCAGTCAACAATTTCAGCAAAATGAGTATATGTTTAAAAAAAGACATAAATGCGTTGGAGTAAAAACATATGATTTGGCGTGGCGCAGTGGTTAGAGCACTGAGCCCGTAAGCCGAAGGTCTCTGGTTCAAGTTTCGTGGGCGTCAACGAGATTTAGTTCAAATGGTTCTTCGAACTTACTATAAGCCTGTTCAGTTATGATACGTGCTGGTTTAAAATTAGAACGTTTCGTAGCTGGGTGGACGGACGCACGGCCAAAGCGTGATAATCATCATATGACTTTGTGGAGTGCCGATAGATTCGATCATGACCATGAGATACTCTAACTATCTCCAAACGAAGGCCCGAAACGGGCTGTAGTGCTACGAAAAAAAAAAATATATATATATATATATATATATATATATATATATATATATATATATATATATATATATATATATGTATATATTTATTTATATATATATATATATATATATATATATATATATATATATATATATATTTCGTAGTAGCAGAGATAAAAATTTACAAAAAACTAGAAAATCCTCTAAATGGTAAAGTCATGGGGTAACGAAGTAAGAATAAAAGTCTAAGTGAATACTCAAATATTGGAAAACAAAATACAAGAATCAAATATGTCTACATAAAGTAAAAGTAGACACGAAAGACAAACAATTCATTTGTTTATTCTCTAAAATTTTGAGAAGTTATTCTAATTGTAATTTTAATTAGCTAGATGCAAATGTCATACGTTCTTTGTTTATTTTTTATGTCAAAGATAGTGGTTTGTCAAATTGATTTTTACAATAGCAGAGGGAAGGATACTCAATCCGGTTTCATGTGTTTTTGTTTTTTGAGATTGAAGAATTAATTGAATCGACTTTTTAAAAGAAATATTAACGGGAAAACCTACACTTTTTTCTATATCCTTCATATCATGATTTCAGAAAGGGATATTATTATTGGGTAGTACAGGCAAAAACACACATACCGTTTGAAATAATTACGAGAAGTTCTGGGTTTAAAGGTTACGCGTCTCGAAAAATTTCTCATTGACTGAAATGTGTCGTTTCATTAAAGAAATGAATTGCTAATTAACAAACGTCTTTCCTTTCCGGTATGCGCTCGTACTTTCAGGCGGTTATGCAGGTGAAAGGTGAGCATGCCGCTGAGGGGGTAGGGTCTTGATAATCCGATTTAAGTCGATTTCGTGTTGCGGTCGGTAAGCAGGACCATATTTTTAGTTTTGCGTTTTTGACAAGAGTAGATTGTTTTGGTTTTGGATTCGAGTAGGTTATTTTGGGCAATCGAGAGCGCGTATTTTTGGTTAACAGTTCTACTCCTCGAATCAAACGGAAAAGGAACGAAACTAAAGTAAGTTAAAGCAGAGTTGGTGGAAGTTGTTCGACGAGTTTTAAATCGGGCACTTGGAGGGGAGGCTGAGTTTTGTATTTTGGACTTAGTCTGCTCGCGGAGAACCTGCGACCAAAATTCCTCTCCAAACTAGCTAGCCAGCCAGTAGCCATCTCAAAGTAGACTAAGAGTGTCGGGACTTATCAGCCTGATGGGTACAGTTCGTTGCCACGTTTCAAAACATTACGTCCATAACCGATGAGAGGTCTGTTTAGCTTTCCTTCGAGAAATCTCACGGATGGGTATATGAGATATAAAATCATTACAGATGCGCAATTTATTCCATGGGAAATCATTTGTTCTAACTGAAGAACATTTTACAACGATGCGTGACTTCAAGGTCTTGAATGGTCTACAGCAGGAAACAGCTACTGTGCCTCTGCCTTTCTCAATATTGATTCGTAAGCTATTGAACGGCTTTGATTTTAATGTCTCGCCAACGTAATAATTGGTAGCGTTTGGTGATGATCTGACTATTTATACGGCATACCAAAAAGCTACAATAGTTCAGAGCAATCTTCCAAAAATGTTCAATGATGTGCATCTCTACACCGACAATTGGCAAATGAAAAACAATGCGTAGAATTGTGAAAAAATTTTCTTTCGGACAACACTGCAGGGGGTCAGCCAAGGCCTCACGCGTAATAGGAAGAATTTCCAGATTATGGCTAGTGTGGGTAGTTCAGAACGGGTTCCACAAAATTATGTCAAAATTATGCTCATCAAAGCACAAAAAGTAGTTATTACCGTTTGATGACTCTTTCACTCCAGATATATTGATCAAAAGGTCAAAGCTATCTATTTCAAGACCCTGGTAAGATCAGTTTTGACATATGGATGTCAGATCTGGTACAACGAAAGTCCTAATACTCTGAAAAAATTAAGAGTTTTCGAAAGGATTTATCTTCTTGTATTTACTGGTCTGTACAGAAAGCCTAAGATGGATTGGAAACACTTTATATCGAATAGAAGAATTTACCAAACTGCTAAAGTGACGAGAGTCGATAACTTCATCTTGAAACTTCTTCGGAATCATATCGCAAGTTCTGCATCTGTGAGTGAAATCCCTGGATTTCACAGCCGTTCCAGCCGGGCACATTGCGACTTGCCTCGCTACTGGCCTGGTTCCTTCAGAAGCATTCGTGTATTTGGACATGAATCGATATGTTTTTGATCCTGAAGGCGTCCCAATCATATATCAAATATACAGATGACCATTGATAAGAAGACAAAATACTCTCCGGATTTGAGTTCACGAGACGAACAATTCCAATGGAGATAATCATTTGCTAGATTCTTTGAGGTGGGTCGAGCTAGGATGGCGTAATCTAGGCATTGGTGGCTGAATGACAATGTCTAAATTATTCGTGTTTATTTTCTGTTTTTGTGTTATTCAGTGCTTTGATATTTGAGTTTCAGCTCATTACTGCTATATTATGTGTTGTTTGTTATGTTTGATATCTAGGGATATGTATCAATATTTAGGATAGGTATATGTTACACTTATTATATAAGGCTTAGGGGTAACGTCTAACGCTTGGATTAGGATATTGTGTTAGCATTGCATTAATATTAGATGAAGTTTTTGATTGAATTTAGGATCAGGTTATAACATATTAGAAGTTCACTTTTGTGTTACAATTATAAATAATTTTTGAATAAATTCAATTAATTTGAATTTAGTATTGGTTTTTTTCATTAAATGTACTTCCTCGATAACCTATAAATTTAGAGAACCATTTGAGCCATTAAGTCTAAGTATTTTTATTGTGTGGAATTTGCTTAGTATTTTTTTTTAATTTATAACGATTACACTTTTGACTTTGACTTTGACTAGGTGAAAACATCGAGAATCCTAAAAAAATTGGAATTTTTAAACATCAATCGAAAGACTCGCAGCAAGCTTAAAAGTATACAACTGACTCTTCCTTTCCGGATAAAATCTGCAATTGTTTTGCAGACCACTTTCAATCAGTGTTTTTTTTCAACAAACTCATTGTCGTATATTTCACAAGTTGACAGCCAAATTTCAGTTTCAAAATATAGCATTCTTATTACAATTGAAACTCTTGATTTGAACCATGGACCTGGAGATGATTTACTTGCCGCTCATTTTTATTTCAGTGCAGAAGAAAATATGTTTCACCCGTCCGTATTGTTTTTAATAAGTCGCTTTCAAGCGGTGTGTTTTACTGGCAATCCTCCCACTTAACTCTAATTCATAGAATCGAAAACAAAAGGGCTGTTAAAAATTACAGAGGTATTGCCATATTATCTGCTACCTCAAAATTATTTGAAAAAAATAGTCTGTTCCAGAATAAATCCCATTATAGAGCAACGTCTCAATGACCAGCAGAATGGCTTAAGATAAAATCGATCCACAAATATAAACCTGACAGTTATGGCCTCTAAAACTTCAAATTTCAAAATTCTATTTTAACCGCATTGATTATACGATTTCAAACTCAAATGGTCCAATTCCAGGGATATGTGTCCAAAGAAACCCATGTCTATTCAAGTGTACTTCAAGGTAATAGGGGTACCGGTTAATTTGTGTGGTTTTTTTCGCTTTATTGTAAAAAATTGCTTTTAGACGATCGGAAATGATTTGTTGAGTGACGCCAAGTGATTTTGCAAGTTTTTCTTGCATTTGGGATGGATCTCGGCTGAGCAATGTCTCCAATTGGTGATCTTCAAACTGTTTTGGCTGACCGGGCCGTTCATCGTCCTCCAAGTCAAAATTGCTACTTTCAACCGTGCAAACCACTTCTGGCACGTACGTTCAGCTAGAGCATGCACACCATACACTTTCGCCAAAATACGATGACTTTCGGCAGCCTTTTTCTTCATATTGAAGTAATGAAGGAGTACTCCCCGCAAAAACACTTTATTCGGCACAAAATTCGACATTTTCAGAGTAAAAAAAGTACAGAATTATAGATCGTTTAACAGTCGAAAAACGCGTTAAAATTATTAAATTTTATTGTAAAAATGGATATTCTGCTGTATCAACATTTAGGACTTTACGAGCCGATTACGGTCGACATAATCGACCTACACAGCAAACAATTTCGAACACAATGAGAAAATTTGAAGAGATTGGATCGGTTATTGATATTGAAAGGGCTGTGCATCATCGCAACATTCGTTCTGCTGAAAACATCGCTGTCGTTGCTCAATGTGTGGAGGAAGACCCGAATTTGTCGATTCCGCGACGTGCTCAACATTTGGACTTGTCTTACGGTTCATTGCGGTGGATTTAGCATTCGGATTTGCATCTCCATCCGTACAAAATCCAACTCACTCAAGAACTTAAGCCTCAAGACCATACACAACGCAGAATGTATGCGAATTGGGTGATTGAACAACAAGCCATTGATAACGATTTTTCGAACCAAATTTTCTTTAGTGATGAGGCTCATTTTTTGCTCAGTGGTTACGTAAATAAACAGAATTGCCGCATATTGGGCTCTCAAAATCCTCAGGTGATCGCAGAAAGGCCTTTGCATCCAGAAAAAGTGACCGTATGGTGTGCATAATGGTCTGGTGGTGTTATTGGCCCGTATTTTGTTGAAAACGATCAAGAAAGAGCCATTACAGTCAATTCTGACCGCTATGGACGGATGTTAAACGATTATTTTTGGAGACAAATTGAAGATTATGATCTCGAGAACATGTGGTTCCAACAGGATGGAGTCACAAGCCACACAACACAGGCTAATCGAGCACTTTTGCAAGAGAAATTTTCAGGACGCGTAATTTCGAGATTGAGTGATGTCGATTGGCCCGCAAGATTCTGCGACCTAATACCTTTGGATTTCTTTTCATAAGGCTATGCGAAAGATCGTGTTTACGCAAACAATCCTCGAAATCTTGAGCAATTGAAAACCAATATTCGTGAAATCATGGCCGAGATATTGCCGGAAATGTGCCGAAAAGTCATTTAAAATTACCTCAAAAGGATTTAGGCCTGTAAGAGGTCCCGTGGAAAATATTTGAATGATGTTTTGTTTCACGTATAATGGCAAGATTCAATCTTTATATTGAATAAAAAATGTTGATTCCATCTGGATAATTTATGTGTTTTCTTTAGCTTTACTTTCCCAAGCGTAAAATGAATAATCCCACATTGTTGCTTACGCTTTAGCTAAATGACACATACTGATTCTGAAATTATATGACAGTAGTTTTCCAACACATATTAGGGCTGCTAGTCACTCAATGTCTACCTTTGGGTGGTCATCATAGATGCTCGGCTTATCTCGCACTAGTTTGACATTGCCAGATTGAGTTGACAGCTTGGTCACTTCTGACCAAGATCCATCCCGATGATCGTTGTTGTTGTGGATGTCAAAGCAATCTTTTTCTGGACTGAGGTGATACCATGGTTTGAGTTGGTCTGTCGTATAGGCTGCAATTTTTCGAGTCTCCAATGCTGATGTAGTTTCATCGTCAGCATTCAGGGCTAGCAACTCTCAATTGACTGTTATGTCATGCAGTTGGAAACAAAATACCAATTAATTCGGCCTAATATGTGGTCGAGAATTTGGAATCTACTGACTCGTTATAGATGTTGATCCCATTACTCCCAGTCGATCTTCTAGTAACGTTGTCTCGAATGTGTGGTGTGGTTAAGACATAATTTGTAATTTGCTGTCAGCAGATAGAACTTGAATCATTCAAGTACCTGGACAATCGTCAGAACTTCCACTTTGTGACTACTATATCGTTATTAGGCCTCATTACATTGACGGCTGTAGTAAAATACAGGTTTCTAAGTAATTTGGTCGTGTAATTGAAGTAGCATTGTGGCAAGTTAAAGTGTGCTGGCATAGTATAGTATCAAAATCAGTTTGGCGATAAGAAAAGATTTCCACTTTTCAAAAACTATATCACAATCCGGTGTCCAATCGAATTTTGGCTTATGTTTTGTTCTCAATAACGTACTTAAAAGTTGGGCGATGATGTTACAGTCGCGGAAAAATTTTCAGAAAAAGCCAAATATTCCTAAGAATCCTTTGACTTCTCGTGCATTGGTCGATCGACTTCGGTAAATTGCTAACGACGTTGACCTTTACGATTCCAGGTTTAACGCTGGAGCATGAGATTGTATACCCCAGAAACAACATTTCAGTTGCAAAGAAAACATGATTTGTAGTGATCCCTATGAACCATGAAGGTGGTATATTGTCAAGCGGGATTTGATAGAATCCCGAAAACTGGTCGACTGTCATGAAATATTTGTTTCCGGCTATTTACGAGAAGATTTCATCTATAGCCGCCATTGGAAGAGTGGGTCCAGGACAATTATCGGCAGAGTTTCCGACATTTTAGTACTTCCAACAAGGAGGTCGACATTGTGGAATCGGGTAATTTATCGAGATGTGTCCTGGTGTATAGCAGTTATAGCAAACACATTTTGGTGGCGTTGAACGTTTCTTTCCTTTGATAGCTCGCTGCAACGTGGACGAAACTACAGATGGGAACTTTACAACTTTCACTTCAGGCGGTTTAATTACGTTCATGAGAAATCGTGAACTACACATATAAAGTTCGTTTAATCTGTAACGGATGTATTGAGTGATGGATTTATTAATTCACCTCTTTTACCTTCTGCACACATGCAAAAATGGGAGCCCAACACAGGTTCACTAAATTTTCTTACATCGGCGGCCATACATTAGTGAAAATCAGCTTCATTGTCGAGATCAAGAAGCGTTTATTGGAATTCCCTTGAAAACTAAGCAAAGTTCATAAGCACTTTGCCAGTTGAGTCGAGCCACATTTTCACAGGGCCCTTTAGTTTGGCCCGTACCGCGATATCCTCCCATCCGTACACGGACATTAATTTTACTATACGATTAATGAAGGCACTCACAGATAAAGAGGTGTTCGTTCGTGGATCAAAGCGGGTATAGCATGCATTAAATCCCGCGCGATGTGGAAAAATTCCCGTCGGTACGAACACCCAGAAAGACAAATTTCTTTTAGGTACCCGTATTTTTAAAACCAAATAATCATTTTATTAGCCCCCATTTTGAAAACCAAATGTTATCTAAGGACAAGTAAAAGTAGCAGAAGACTAGGAGTGTATTGTATAATTAGTAAATCCAACAACGTCTTCTGAATATCAAAACTTGGCTTACACCAATTTTCTATGAATTGAGCTCAAAAAAATAATATATTGTTGTTGTAGCACTACAGCCCCCATCGGGCTTTCGCTTAGAGATAGTTAGAGCATCTCATTATCATGATCGAATAATATATGGTTATTATGTATTTTAATTTGCCACCATTTGATTTTCAGTCTGTTGACCTCAACGTTTGAATAGTCATGATAACATATCAATGATTTAAATTATGTCTGAAATTTTCATCAAAACTCTTATGCATCTGTAGTCTTTAGGTCCTTTACGAACGTGTATTTACACAGCATCACCTGTAATTGATAAAATTCAATCGTCTATAACTAAGCTATTTACGGCTTGATTTTTATGAAACTTTCAGAAACCGTTTTACATCAGAAAGTTGAGATACAAATCTTTAGCGAATTTCAAGATCATCCTCAAATTTTGTAGATAAAAACGTAAGATTCATAAAATGTACTTTTATTAACAAAGTTGATCTAATTTCAATTTCTGAGGTATTTGTTAGCCTTGTATTCGTAAAGCCCCACTTTCCTGATTTTTTTCAGATTTTTCCGTCAAAAGATGTCCAATCGCGAGGGGGCAGGACCCAAATTTATTTGGCACTCATATTGGCTACCTTTAGTAAAAAAAATGTTTAAGAGTTACCCTGTTTACATGGGGAGACTCCCTTAAACAACTTAAAATATTTTTTGCACTGCATATTTTGAGAGGGCACCACTTTTGGCCTACGTAGGAAATATCATTCTAACTCATGTGGTTTGCGAGAAAACTTGCTTTCATGTACGGACGGACAAACAGGTCGCGATTTTAGTAGGGTACTGTAAAATGGCTCGTTGCAAAAGTACTTCCAAGTTAAGCCATAAAAAACGTTTCCATGGAAAACATTTATTATTTGCGTAGCTACTAAAATAGCGAATAACGCTTGCGTTCTGACCTTTGGGAGCCGCCATTTTGAATGCATGCATCTGGTTTGTGGATTTTTTTAAATGTTTATGTCTTAGGGTCTCATCAATCAATATGCAGTGTAATGTGCCAAATCCCGTTCAAATCAAGGTTTCACTCTAGACAGCTCAAAAGTATTCAATTTTTAGTGAAAATGGCTGCTAAAAATATTAGATTTTAATTTTTCGGCTTTTTTATTTTTCATCCGGTTTTGATAATTTTTTGCACAATACAAAAAATTAGAACAGTCATCAACAATTCTAAGTTTTATCATGTCTGTTGAAAAATATGGCTGCTAGAGGGCCACAATTATCGGAAAAACATCAATTTTTGAACCGCCATTATTTTAAAAATTGCTCATTCATGATCATCAAAATGACAAAGACCTTATATCTAATTATTTTCTATATTGAAACTAAGTTTCATATACATCGTATCAAAAGTTGACACTTACCTTCTAGGTTTTTTACATAGTTTGTATCTTATAATTTTTACCAAATTTCCGAATTTCATCAGCATCGGTTTAAAGGTTTGGTCACACCTCCAACAACAAATTTTTGCGCCAATTTGTTTCAAATGGTTGTACTTTGGATTTTTCATTGTAAGATTCATCACACCACTGTACCAAATTTCATCCAGATCGGAGCTATACTTTGCTCAGAACAGAAACCACGGTTGTTCGTCTAAAATGGCCGCCATTTTGTTTTCGCTCTGCTGATGTAGCTAGTGAATGAACTTAACAGAGATATTTACCCAATACACCTTTCCTGAAAAAAAAATATATATATATATATATATATACCTATATATATATATATATGTATATATATATATATATATATATGTATATATATATATATATATATATATATATATATATATATATATATGTATATATATATATATATATATATATATATATATATATATATGTATATATATATATATGTATATATATATATATATATATATATATATATATATATATATATGTGTATATATATATATATATATATATATATATATATATATATGTATATATATATATATATATATATATATATATATATATATATATATATATATATATATATATATACCCTTGAATTCGACCACGGCGAATCATTGAAGAGATTAACTGAGCTGGTAAGTTCGACCAAGAAGCAGGGACCTGTCTTAAGTACACTATTGAGTTTGACCACGACCAATCTTTGAAAAGATAAAGGCGCTTCTATCCACACGAAAAGAGTTTGGTGGAAAAGTGGCACACAAAATAAAGTGAATTTCATACATCCATAAATTCAAGAATAAAGGGATAAAATTCTATCAAAATATAAATATGTCTGAAAATGATGTCCTTCAATCATTTCCCATACCAATAAATATGTAAAATCTAAGCTTATTTGGTTTTTGTAGAAGTACCTTCATCCTTTCAATGACCGGTCGTGGTAAAAAACGGCCTATTTCGCCGGATTCGGAATTTCCTCGTGGTTGAAGGTTACAGGTAGGCTTAACTTGACCTTTCTCAATAAAGGCTTATTCCATGTACTTTATGTCAAATTTGGCTATCCTCCTAAAATCATGTACACTTTATTCATGTTTCTACTTCTTTCAGCTAAACTTCGAAAACAAGTATTATGCACTTCACAAAGAATACTCTATTGAAAGTAATCTAGCGGACTATCATTGGTAAATTATATAAGGCATATAGACAAGATATTCCTTGATTGAAGCTTTGTATGTTTTATCTTTACATATTTCGAATGAATTTTATTTATCAATCAGCATGTGCCACAATATTGAAAAAACTTGTGGAAACTAGTATTACTTTTCTCAGAAATAAGAATCTCGAATATGATCAAGTAATGACTTTGTGCTTCTATCTTGGACCATCTTTGCCTGAAATGGCTTTTTGTAAGCTAACTAAGATCAAGAACGAACATAATTTTTAAAATTTTGTGTTGTCCTTCAGCAGTTTAATTTGAGTAGACTATACACAAAAAAAACTATATAGAGGTTTATTTATTTTGTGGTAGTTGTTAGCTTGGCGATTTCGGAGGATTTACGCAACTATATGTAAATCATAGTCGTCTAATTATATGCAATTTTTTTAAACATCCCCAAATCAAAATTCAAAATTTCTCTCTATTGCCATCTTCAAAAAACTTGAATGATCTTGACCTGCCGAAAACTTTAACGACATCGACAATGTACAAAAGCCTGATGGAAATAAGCTGATTTTGGAAAGTACCACCTTAAAATAATAGACTTGAAACCTTGTACCTTCAATGCTACCGTTGTTTTGCATAAATTTAACTCTTTAGTTGTTATTGACATGAAAACCTTCAAAACATTCACATGAAATCTATTGTCTTCATTTAATTCTCTAATGGGTTCCTTCTAATATTTTATTCAAATGAACTTACTTCTAAATGTTAACGGTTATTTAAATTATGCGTACATTGGAATAAGCAAATAATACGAAATTTCTTGTGAAAAGTGGGCAAATATAGAAACTGAATCACGAATATGAGAAACTAATTATTCGCGGAGCAAATAAAGATCGTTGCACTTTGCACATACAAACATGCTAAGACCACACATTGAAGATAAAATGAATATTTAAAAACATTGTTTTCCGCTTGGAGCGCCTGGGATTGGAAAAGAATTGGTTTCAGATACAGTTCCTGCCATAAGTTTTGGAACAATATAATGACATGTAAAATACTCGTATATTTAATTCACAGTTCATATTACATTGAGAATCCACGATGTTTGCACACTATTGTTATGTCAATTGGAAAATGGAAACATAAAAAAATCATAAAGTCAAGGTGAAATTAATTAGTGTTAATAATATACTTTTAAATTTTCACTAACATAGGTGGTAGCAAAGTTACATAGATAATAAAGATAATGTCCCTAAATGAAAATGAACAAATATATGTATTTGGTAGCAAAATTCGTACTTCAAACGCAAATACAATAAAATTCAAGAATTAAAATGGAGCAATCCAAGCGTGAAAAGGAAATATTAAAATTTGGTATTCAGCAGTAATCAAGCGAAACTTGAATAAAAATATAATTTAGATATCAGTCCGGGATCATGCATAAATTAAGTAACCATTTTTTTGAGGTTTGTATCCCGGCCAACTCATTTTGTGACAACCGTAGTTTTTTTCCCCCACCCTTTCTCCGTTGCATATCAAAAATTCTAAATTTCAATTCAACGTACATATTGAACAATTTACATTTGCTGCATATTATTTATATATATTTCAATAAAGATATTTTTATTAAACTTTACTGATTAAACAATTGTACTAAATTTCTATCCCTAAACTTTTAATGTATCTAGACAAGCGGGAGCATGTCAAGTCAAGGTGCAGCCAAGAAAAGAGAACTGGCGAGTAGCACCCTTGTTTAATATTACACGCACCATTTGGAGCCACTTTTGACCTCTTCATAACTCAAAATCTATTTAACATAAACATCTCAAACTTGGTTCATGCATTGAAACCTCCTAGATGAACTAATCCGTTAAATCTCAAAGACACCGCTTAAAAGGTTTTATACATATCAACGTAAAAAAACGACCTTTATATGACTGACTGACTGACGTACATAGGTATATGTATATCAAAAACTTAACTCACTTCCAGATATCCTAGAAAGTTCAAATTTGGAATCTAGCTACATAACTGTGTATATACAAATCAGAAAACAGTGAGTTCCTATGATATGAACACATTTTCAATCAATCAATTTAACACTTACCGCCTTTCAAAATAATAAATGCAAAAATTTCGCAGGAGAATAAGTTCTCTGATGAAAAGTTGTTTTTATCGTTTTTTGTAGGTACTTACCAATTATTTATAAAACTTAGACAACTGATAATAGCACAAACTGCTCCTGGTAGCACCGGCTACGAAAGAAATATATTCAGAAAAAAAAAAATACTTACTTATACAATCTTACCTACCTACTTATAGATACCCAAGTAGAAATTCAATTAAGGCTGTCATTAGGCCCTAATTAGCAGGCCTAAATGGGAATAAGGGCCTAATGCGGATTCCGCATGAGGCCCTAATACTGAAGGTAATCACTGCCTAAATTAGGTAGTGATGGAGCTTGCCTAAACAGTTCATAATTCAATCGGTGATGGGAATTGCCAAAGCAGTTCCTAATTTAGGAGTGGGGCTTGTCTAAATAGTTCTAATTTGGAAAGTGATGCGGCTTGCCTAATATTTCCTGATTTTGGTGGTGGTGGAGTTTGTCTAAACAGTTCGTAAACACAAACAACTTTTTGGCACAATCAGCATATCAGATAAAAATTTCTTTATAACGCTCCCATTCTCTTCACTTTGCAAAATAAATACTTACCAGTTTTAACATTTAACTCCGCCATAGACGGTCTCAAGCCTGTTTGAGAAAGGAGGAGGGAACCCCTTGTTTCTCCAACCCATAGCTTCCATGATTCCTCATCCCAAACCCCCCCAACTAAATGGTAGTAAATGCTCTCGGGGTGCACAATGGGCTTACTGGTTCCCCAATAATGTAATATTAAATGTCGAGAAATACTCTTAACTGTAAATACATCTGTAGCTCTGCTACTAAATCCTACTTACACCTCCTTTGTGAGGACGCAAGAGGGTGAAGGTTAATCTTCCGCACCTGATAACGGAATCGACGTAATAACCATGCCGCCGGAATGGGGGTTGGGCGACGGGCTAGCTCCCCGTCCCTGGAAAACCTTTAATTGTTTCGAAACCTGCAGATAGGCCTCGGAATGGATTGGACTCACGGCAACGATCTCGCAAACGAAAAAAGGACTATGGCATTGGATCCTGGAGTGTCAGATCAATCAATTACCCTGGCGCTGCTAAGGACCTTTTACAACAGGCCAGTCAATATCAATTAAAAATACTGGCAGTCCAGGAAAAGAATTGGACTGGAAACGACATTCAAGACATGAGATCGCACACAATATTTAAAACTGGGAAGCCTACTGGAAAACGAGAATCCAGACTGGCCTTCATTGTGGATAGGGAGTTCAAATCGCACGTTATTGATTTTAAGGCAGTCAATGAACGGTTGTGTGGTGTCTTCAAAATCTGGCTGATAAATATTCACACCCCGACCGAAGAAAAGGACGACGGATCGAAGGAAGCGTTTTAAAATCACTTGGAAAGACTGGTCGACCCATCGCCCACAAACGACACAAAAATTATTCTGGGTGATTTCAACGCTAAGGTTGGCAATGAGCTATCTTATCGGGGAACGACTGTAGGATATAGCCCCCACGATGAAATAAATGACAACGGCCAGCACCTGATTGACTTTGCATGTAGCAGAAATCTAGTCATACGTTCGACTTGCTTCCCGCATCGACGCATTCATAAAATGACCTGGGTATCACCGGATGGCAACACACAAAACCAGATCAATCATGTTCGGATCCATCAACGTTGGGCCTCGAGCATACTTGACGTCCGTACATACCGAGGAGCCAATTGTAACTCAGATCATGATCAAATTAAACTATCGATGACGTATGTCAAAGGCATATTCAGTGAAGACCAGCCCGCTACAAAAATTTGACATTGAAAGGCTCCAAAGGGCGTCTGTGCCCAAAAATTTCACGGAGACCCTCAACAACCAGCTGGCTCCCATCTTATCAGACGCATCGTTCAAGAGGAGCAACGAGCTATGGATGGAAGTGGAAGCGGCTATCAGAACCATGGCAGAACAGACGATTGGACATCAAGCCTGGCGTAAGAGTAATGATTGGCTCGATGACGAGTGACAGAATGTGTCGGATAAAAAGAATCAGGCGTACAAAGAATACGTAGGTAGGAAAACAAGGACGAAGAGAGAACACTATGAAAATCTCAAAAGAGTAGCGAATAAGATAATTAGGATTAAGAAAAGAAAATACTATGACGATCAATTGAGTAGTATAGATGAAAGCTTAGCGAGCAACAACACAAGACAAGCATACAAAGTAGTGAAAAGCCTGAAACGTGGTTATTAGCCCAAAACCACGCTCTGTCGTGATGGCAGTGGCAATATAATCGCAGATGAAATCAAAATTAAGGGAAGATGGGCATCATATTTCAAGAACCTACTTAATCATCCGCACAGCTCCAGAGCATCAGAGCATTTAAATGTCTGTGGAGAGATTCCCTTGGCCCCTACAATTCTGGATGAAGTTTGTTCCATCATCAAAGCCCAAAAGAATAATAAAGCGCCGGGCATTGATGAGATTCCAGTGGAGCTCATCAAATATGGTGGCAGTAGTGTTCATCAAGCTTTTCACAAAGTCATCCAGCACATTTGGCAACAAGAACATATGCCGAAGAGTGGAGCCAATCAATTATATTCCCTATCTACAAAAAAATGTGACAAGCTACAGTGCGAAAATTATAGAGGCATATCACTACTTTGTACGGCGTACAAAATATTTTCTAAAATCTTATAAAATGAAATCGAATCAAGGCAGGTAGATCAACAACAGACCAATTGTTCACAGTCAAGCAAGTACTTGAAAAATGCTGGGAGTTCAACATAGACGTACACCAAATTTTCGTTGACTTCAAGCAAGCATACGACAGTATTGATCGTGTCGTACTGTACCAAATAATGCTTGGTTTTGGCATCCCAGCCTAATAAGTCCGTCTTACCAAAATGAAAACGACGTCAACAACCTCCCAAGCCCGCATTAATAACCAATTCACCGATGCCTTTGACGCAAATATCGGGCTAAAACAAAGCTCATGACGCAGTCGAGGAAAAATACCTTAAATACACGTAATATCACACTTGATGAATACAGTATCGAACATGTGAGCGAATTTGTGTATTTACGAAATACGCCGAAGAATACTGCTCGCAAATAAAATATTTTATTCTGTATTGACGATCTTTTTTTTTTTATGGTAGGGAGGTGAAGGCATTTATGCCCGCCGAGTCTGGCAGTGTGGGACTCCCATGGAGGATACCTTTGGACTACCCACTAAACACCTCCCCTGTCAATCTGAGAACCTAGCCTGGAACCGTTTGACACATTACTTCGGGCCAGGTCTCGTTTTGTTACGCCTTGGGGCGCCTTCAAGCTGGGGAGTCCCTTTTCTAGCGGAAGGGGCGAGGGGAAGAGGAATTGCCAGAAGAGCGATCCCCCAGCCCCAGTGCCTCCGGCTGCTGTGAGTCCCTTTTATATTTTAGGACTGCCCGAGCATAATGTGCTATTTGTCCACCGATTCGAGCATCACCGCAACTATATTATCCGGGGTGAGCTCTCCCGTCTCCCTGTAGAGTTCCCTTCGCAGCCTGGCCCATTTGGTACACGCAAAAAATGTGTGACAGGCATTGTCCTCCTCTCCTGGGCAAAACCGACAATCGGGAAACCGTGACTTGCCGATCTTGTGCAGGTAAGACTGAAAACACCCGTGCCCGCTCAAAAGCTGGGTCAGATAGAAGTCAGTCTCACCATGTCTTCGATTTAGCCACGGTCTCACATCCGGGATGAGGTGCGCAGTCCACCTTCCCTTCGTGCAATTCCTCCAAGACTGCTGCCAATCGTTGAGCGAGCGTTGTCTCTCCTCGCGGACAACCATCTCCCTCGCATCCTCGTTTCGGAGCAGGTAAATAGCGCGGCACTCTCTAGCACGGAGGGCGACAGGTATCACGCCTGCAATCACTCTCACCGCCAAGTTGGAGACTGTTGGATACGAAGATGCAATTCTCAGTGCTCCTCTTCTCTGTACCTGTGCCAATCGTTTTCGGTATACCTCCTTGCTGAGAGCGTCACCCCATACCTCTGCTCCGTACAGTAGCACTGACCCTACACACACATCAAGAGGCGTCTTCTTGATGGGCTGGGTCCCCCTACGTTGGCCATAAGTCGACTCAGGGCCGATATTCCCGAAGCAGCCTTCTCAGCCGTTGCCCTGATTTGCTCAGAGAAACTCATCTTCGAGTCAATCAGTAGTCCCAGGTACTTCACCGCTGGCTTCGATTCGATTTGTATATCTCCAATACTGATCATCCTTACTCTAGGGATTCTCTTTTTTGTCAAGATGACCACTTCGGCTTTCTCCAGTGCTAAACTGAGCCCGCAAGCAGTCATCCAGTCCCTCACTCGGCGCATTAGCATACCTAGCCTAAGTTGCACTTGTTCAACGGTGCGTCCGGCGACCAGAGCCGCAACATCATCCGCATAGCCGACCAAGCGCGACTCATCTGGCATCTCAAGTCTCAATAGCCCGTCGTAAGACACGTTCCACAGGTCCGGACCAAGGATAGATCCCTGGGCAACACCCGATGTAATTTCCATCCTTCGTTGGCCCTGTCTCGTGTCGTAGAGCAGGCTTCGGTCCTTAAGGTAGTTCCTCAAAAGCCGCATTAGATATTCTGGAACTTGAAAAGAGTTTTCCAGCGTGTCCAGAATATCCACCCATCTAGCGGAGTTGAAGGCATTCCTGACTTCGAGTGTCACCAACAGGACGATCCGTCGCTTGGTGCGACTATATGCCTCTGCCTTTTGGACCGCGTTCACCACCTCTGCAATCGCATCAATGGTAGAACGTCCTGCTCTAAAGCCGTACTGCCGAGGAGATAGGTCCCCAGCAGCACGAATCGCGTCAGTGAGTCTTCCCTTGATGAGTTTCTCTAGCACCTTCCCAGCCGTGTCTAGCATGCATAACGGGCGGTATGCAGACGGCGATTCGGGATTTCCCTTCCCCTTGCTGACCAGCACGAGCCTCGCCACCTTCCATCGTACCGGGAAAACCCCGTCCCGTAGGCAAGCGTTGAATGTGCTGAGCAGCAAGTTAGGACAATGGTGATAGACAAGCTGCAAAACCTCAGCTGGAACACCATCTGGACCTGGAGCCTTCCTCGCTTTCAGGGAGAGGACTGCCTCCTCTAGTTCCAGCTGTGTGAAGAGTGGGCACTCTACTGCTGTTTCACCATGGACAGCGTCAACACGGACGGGATGACGATCTTGAAGACCAGCTGCATCCATAGGAAAACAAAGCTCCAAGTATACAAATCTGTGATAAGACCTGTGTTATGCTATGGGTGTGAACCATGGACCCTAACTCAAGCATCGGCAAAAATATTGAACGCCTTTGAGCGACGGGTCCTGAGGCGAATAATCGGAGCGCAGCTAGACGGGGACCAATGGCGAATTCGATACAACCATTTGCTATATGAAATTTTTGATGAACCGGAGGTCTCAAGGATTGTAAGACTGCAGAATCTGCATTGGGCTGGCCACATGAATTGTATGGACGAACAACGGATACCCAAGAAGGTATTCGTTGGGAGAACTGAAGGCCGGAGGCCAGTGGAGAAACCAAGGAAACGCTGGTCTGACTCGGTCGACGAAAACACTTCATCACTGCTCGGATGTCGGAATTGGATGACGTGGTCAACGAACCGAAACAGTTGGAGGCGCTGTTTGCGGGAAGCGAAGGCCCGAAAGGGGCTGTAGTGCTAAGAGGAAGAAGTTTTAACATTTTTTAAGAAAATCCACTTATGCGATAAACCTATATATGTCACCTCAACAACACGTCTCTGGTACAAATTCAATGCAGTGAAATATTTTGATTCAATTTACGCATGCAGTATGAGGGCACCATTAGGTTCCCATTAGGCATGCCTAACTTGGGAAAAAGTGATCGACTCCTCATCACATTCTCACCTTCTACGTATAATTGTAATTTATTACCAAGAAATATTATTTTGTTTCGATTTTTCACAACAAGAAATTTTCTATTTAGGAATTGTACAGGCAAGCCCCATCATTGCCTAAATAAGGAACTGTTTGGCAAGCCCCATCATCGCTTCAATTAGGAACTGTTTAGGCGTGTCCCATGACTGCCCACATTAGAAATTGTTTAGCCAAGCCTCATCACCTCCTAAATTCGAACTTTATGTGCAAAGTCAAGTAAAAAGTTGCCCAGGAAATGGTTTTTTGTAAGCAAACCGTAAAACGATCATAAAACTATCAGAAAACTCTCATAAAACTATCGTAACATAATTATAAAATTATCGTAAAACTTTCGCAAAGCGATCGTAATAAAATCGTAAAACTATCTTAAAACTACATCTATCGTAAAACAGTTGCAAAACTATCGTGAAACTATTTTAAAACTGGCATGAAAATATCGTAGAACTAACATAATAATATCAACAAACTATAGTAAAACTATCGCAAAACTGTTGTGAAACTGTCTTTTTTGAATAATGTTTGTAAAACTCTCGTTTTTGATGCGTGTTTGTAAAACTATCATTTTTGATGAATGTTCGTCAAAGCATCGTTTTTGACGAATTTTCGTAAAAGAGAAGAAATTCTAGAGGCGCTTACATTTTTCACAACAAGGAAGACTCCATTAGACCCTAATACGGAAAGCACTAACTGTGCCTAAAGACGTTGTGTTTAGGAATTTATGGGGTAATGCATTACGTTCGGCATTAGGGCCTAACGGGGTTTTCCTAAACAAATTCTGAACGAAACAAGTTTGGGCATGCCTAATTAGGCCATCATTAGGCATGCCTAACTTAGGCTTGATTCATTAGGTCCACATTAGGCATGCCTAAACTGACAAAAATGAAAAATTCCTAATCTCACTTCAAATTCCAAAATTTTAATTTGATGATTTTGTCGTTCTCCACGCTATACGAAAATGCGAAATTTTCAATATTGCTTAACTTAGGCATGCCTAATTACGCCCCAATTAGCCAGCCTTAGGCATGCCCTATTAGACTCACAATAGGCATACCTAAACTGACAAAATGACAAAAATTCCTAACCTTAGTTTCACCCGAGTAGAAATGCGATTTAGGCAGTCATCAGGCCCTAATTAGGCAAAACTAAATAGTTTTGCCTAATTAGGGCCTGATATGCAAGATGCAAGTAGATATGGATTTAAATAAATATTTGAATGAATTTGACTGAATAAATACTACCCAAAATTAAATTTCATAATAAGCTGGTAGTGCAGGAAGGTAGAGGGAGAGTTGAGTTTACCAGGCTTATTTCAGAATAAATTTAAGGCAACTTTTTTACAATGGGAACCGGACATGAATTTTGGTAATTTGTCTAAACTTCTAGTATAAGATAAATTCATTACAAGTTTTAGGCAGCAGCTGACATGGAAACGCCTATATACTTGTATAACATTTATACGATTTTCTAATGGGCCTTATTTCTTATTTTAAGAGCAGCATGTTGGTAATTTCCAAAAGACAAGAATAATAATAATAATGATGATAATAATAATTCATCGCAAATTAGTCCAAATCCGAACATTGGCGTTGAAATTTATTGTTAGGGTATCTCATTCCATGGCCGCCACGGAATTCAGGCTGATATGGTCAATATCACGCTAAACTATGTGATTATTACCTAATTTTCCAAATAGTACCCACCACAGCTGGGTGAGCTGATATTCAGCAACAGCACTAGAAGCTCAAACTTGATGCCGCGACTAAGGTTTGTCCTTGGGAACAGCTACGAAAGTGAAGTGTGTCCTAATCCACAGTTCCATATAGACTACAGACTTCTAAAAGATACGATTGACAAAAATGTGCGATTTTCGCGAAAATTTAGGAAATTAATTTTTTGCATCATGCATGACGAAGAAGATTAGTGTCTCTAATCAAAACCATAAAGATCCTTAAATTGATTCATTGATATTCATTTTCTCGACTGTAATTTTACTTATTTAATAGTGAGAATTTGCATAGCTCTTCTAAGGACGGCAATTTCGTGCCGATACATTTTTGTCCGATTTGTTGGCATACTCAGGACTTTTGGAATTAGTAAAATCTTCTGTCAATCTAGTCATACATTCGACTTGCTTCCCACATCGACGCATACATAAAATGAGCTGGGTATCACCCTGTGGCAACACACAAAACCATATCGACTATGTTCTGATACAACATAGATGGACCTCGAGCATACTTGACGTCCGTACATACCGAGGAGTCAATTGTAAATCAGGTCATTACTTGATCAAACTAACTTATCGATGTCATATGTCAAACGCGTATTCGGCGAAGACCAGCCCTCCTCAATAATTCGACTTCAAACACTTCAATAATTCGGCTTCAAACGGCGTCCTGTAACAGAACAGATGATTGGAGATCAATCCTGGCGCAAGAGAAACGATTGGTTCGATCATGAATGCCAGGATGCGTCCGACAAAAAGAATCAGGCGTACAAGCAATATATATATATATATATATATATATATATATATATATATATATATATATATATATATATATATATTTATATATATGTAAATATATATATATATATATATATATATATATATATATATATGTATATATATATATATATATATATATATATATATATATATATATATATATATATATATATATATATATATATATATAAGAATACTAGGACGAAGCTAGAACATTATGAAAATCTCAGAAGAGTAGTGAAGAAGATAATTAGAATTAAAAAAAAGAAAATACTATGATAACCGATTGAGAAGTATCGATGTAAGTCCAGCGTACAACAGCACAAGCCCAGCATACTTAAAACGAGGCTATCATTCCAAGACCACGCTCTCCCGTGATGACATCGGCAACACCATCGCTAATGAAAACAAGATGAAAGAAAGATGGGCATCATATTTCAAGCCTCCGCAAAGCTCTAGAACCTTGGAGCCTATAGCTCTTCCCGCAGAACTTTCATTGGCCTCACCTACTCTGGATGAAATTTGTTTTACCATCAAAGCTCAAAAGAATAACAAAAGCGTCGGGCATCGATGAGATTCTAGTCGAGCTTATAGAATATGGTGGCAGTGGTGTTCACAAAGCCATCCAGCACATTTGGCAACAATAACATATGTATGTCGAAAGAGTAGAGCCAATCAATTATATTCCCTATCCACAAAAAAGGTGACAAGCTACAGTGCGGAAACTATAGAGGCATATCACTTCTTTGCACGGCTTAGAAATATTTTCAAAAATCTTAGAAAATAAAATCAACAGTACTCCAGGGGAGTACCAAAGTGGTTTTAGAGTAGGTAGATCGACGATATACCAATAGTATACAGTGAAGCAGGTACTTGAGAAAAGCTGGGGTTCAACATAGATGTATACTAAATATTCGTTGAAATAAGTCGGTCTTACTGAAATGACAATGACTTCAACCACTTCCCAAGTCCGCATGAATAACCAACTCACCAAAGCCTTTGACACAAATATCGTACTAAAGCAGGGTGATGGGCTGCCCCTGTTGCTATTCAGTTTGGCTCTGTAACATGTCATGAGAAAGGACCTGTCAATATAAGTCAAACCTGTCAATATAAGTCAAACCAAGTGGTAGCTTATGTGGATGACATCAACATTTTGTCACGGTCGTTAATAATCACCAAAGAACTTTTCCTGAAGCTCTACAGTGAAACAAAGCTAGTAGGACTACAAATCAATAAGAATGAAGTAAAGCTTATGACGCAGTCAAGAAAGAATACCTCAAATATCCAAAATGTCGCACTTAGCGAATACAGTATCAAAAAAATTGGGAAAATTTGTTTATTTAGGTGACAAAGTAACTAAAAACGCTAATGAATACGCCGAAGAATACAGCTTACCAATAAAATATTTTTTTAAGGTTTGACCATTTTGAAGACCAGCTACATACGCAGGAAAACAAAGCTCCAAGTATACAAATCTGTGATAAGACCTGTGTTATGCTATAGATGTGAAACACGGACCCTGACGCAAGCAGCCGCAAAAGTATTGGACGCCTTTGAGCGGTGAATTTGATACAACCATGAGTTGTATGAAATTTTTGACGAGCTGGAGGTCTCAACGATTGTAAGACTGTGGAAACTGCAATGGGCTGGCCATATAAAATAAAAAGGTATTCGCTGGGAGAACTGAAGGCAGGAGACTAGTGGAAGAACTGAGGAAACACTGGTCTGAATCGGTCGACAAAACAGTTGATTGCTGCTCGGATTTTGAATTGGAGGATGTGGTCCTTGGACCGAGATTTTGGAGGCGCTTTTTGCAGGAAGCAAAGGCCCGAGCGGGGCTAAAAATGACTCGTTTTTGTAGTGAAGTAGGTATATAAATTATCCGTACAGGAATACAGCGATCGTCTGCTGCCTTAGCGAAAGAGAATGTTGAGATCTGCCGATATTGGCTTTGTCTGGGGACGCGTGAATGCACTGCCATGCTAGCGTTGCGGTACCGTGGAGCGGGATTTTCCCCCCAGCATAAGGATCCACTACAAAAGAATTTCGCATTTACGAGTTCCGGGACCAAAGAAATGTCGACCGAAGTCGAAAAGGAGGTAATCAACTAAGGGTCGGAAATTGCTGACGCAAAGGACAAACTGGACCTGGGGAAAACAGACGGACTTAGGAGGACTTCGTCGTTTCCAAAGATTCTTATGGGCCACAAATAAGAGTGGGGCATCCAGATGGAGGTGGTGCCCACCTACCTACCAAGTGGATCAAGATCCAAACATAGACGTGGCCATGTATTTCCCATTTGAGTGAAAAACTCATACAGAAGTACTTTGTTTGACCGTCTCCCTTAAATAAGAAATACAAACGTAACCGATTTATGCTATAGCGTTACGCAACGAAATCACGTAACCCTATATCATAAAAGGGCACGCGAGCGGAAGGCCACTCTACCCGGCAAGAGCCCCTGTTAAACAACGAAAAACAGAGGAGCGCGCCCAATGGCTAGCCCATGACGCCAAGTTTTAATATTTAACAATTTATTATTATTCTTTTTACTTCAATTTTGTGTGTTTCAAAAAATTTTTACGCGGCTTTATAAGAAATTAATCGGTATATCCTATAACAAACAATTTTATACGACAATTTTTTAATCTAAATATACGGATGCATCAAGATGGCGATCGTAGTCCTATTAGATTTTCAACTTCTGAATTAACTGTTTGGATTTGAGATTTGTTTTACACTATTTCATATTAACAACTCGTATGGCCATACTTTCGTACTTGACTTTATGTTATTTCTAAAGAATTAAAATAATACTCAAATAAATTGGGAACTAACCAACATATTCTTTTCGAGTCGATAAAGCAGTCTTTGAAATAAGTGGATATGTTCAAGCGAAGACACTAAGGAAGAAGCTATATATGACTTAATTTCAACCGTATTGTTGAATATTTACAGGAATAGTTGTCTATGAATTTAAACATAAATATCACATCAAGTGATAGTGTAATATCGTGAACGATAAACAAGGTAACACATAACAGTACGCGCTTACTATGTTAAATTCTTCGTTTGCATAGATGGTTTGATCTTCTTAGCAAAGTTTCCAGTATTATCGTGATGTGGAAGATATATTGAATGCGATCGTTCAATTGCCAGTGCACATTGTTTTGAACGCCGTACAATTTCTTGATCCTTTGTTTTTAAAACATCGGCAAGGTTATACAATTATGATTGACTGCCCCCTTTGCACTCATTACGTTGCTGTGCCATGCTTGATTTTGAGAAGTCCCTATCCTCAGCCAAAAGCACAGTGTGAACCATTCATCTCAATGCAAGAAACTGAAGCGAGTTTAGGGCTAAGGACGTGAAAAATCCACGGGACGTTGATATCGATTAATTTCCTTAGCCAAACGTGCCAATCCAATCACTTGGACTTCAATAAGCGCGCTTCACCTTCTGAATTGACGGCTTCAAACCTGAACGCCTTCGCTAAGGACTTCTTCCAATGACCTTCTACAGCAAAATTAAATTAAAAGCGATCACTCACCAGTTCTCATTGAAAGCGCGACTGTGACCACGATGCATTACATCATGTCCCTATTTACGTCAAGACTCACAGAATTTAAAGAGCTTTTTATAAAGGAACTTAAAAGGGTTTCGCCCTATGTTTCAAATGAGATGCCCCGCAGTGCTGTATATTCGGACACTTTAATTTCGGTATCCCAGTCCTGATTACAGCAACCACAGTATGGCACTCCGTTCATTAAAGGGGAAAATTTACTTTTCAAGTTCACTAAGATATTAACTTTGATTTGCTTTGTTAATGCACTACCTGTGTTCACAGAACAAATTCAACAATTCCAATAAATAATGATGGCACGACAGTCACCCTCTACACACACTCTTATGGAAGGGGCTCAAGAAACGTTTTCTTTGTCGGGTCAGGTATTTTTTGGACCGCTCTCGTCTCAATGCATCATCGGAAGGGCTCTCGCGGGAACACATGCGCTTGAGAATACGGTTCGAATGAAGAAAACAATGTTAAGATAACGAACGTACTCTACACTGAATTTGTATGATCCATTTTATGATTATTTTACTTGAGATTTTAATGGGGAAGAAAAGGAACACAATTTGTTGAAGTTTTGTTAATGGGAAAGTGAATCTTTCAAGAGAATACCATCACTTAACTGGTAGAAATACTATAATACTATATCCACGATTGCGAAGGTTCTAAACTGCTCAAATTTACTGTGCACTTCGAGTTAGTCTGAGAATCAAATTTTTCAATTAATGAATACACTTATAACCCTGAATGCAATGTCGTGGGCAAAAAGTCAGTAAAATCTTCATTAGCCGTTTGCCCCTCAGTCTCTCCGTTCACGCAAATTGAATTAGAGACTTGATTCACCGAAAACGGTGGAAGTAGGTCGAAGTAGCACAACACTTTGCACTTTATCTTTTCACAATTTTTGAATTAAATCCTCGCATAATGGCACCGAACGAACAATCTCCGCGATTTTGCATAGTATTCAATGGGGAAAAGGTTAAATTACGTTTGATAAGTTTCAGTTTGAAAAGAATTCAATTGGGAAAAGTTAAATGTACATTTGATAAATTTTAGAACGATTTGGGAATCTAATTTCATCTCTTCTCAAATATTCCCGGCCAAGAAAAATATCCAGTTCTCCTCGCGTCATCCCCGGGTGCGGTTCAAGTAACACTCCACGATCCGTCCCCAAAACTTGTCTTTCCTCTTTCTCATCCTGTGTATACGGTAAATCGCATCAGCTGTGCTCAGCCTAGCTAGCTTGCCTTCGATAATGTAATACACCATTGGGGTGCACTAAATCAGTGTTTCCATGTTCAAAATTTGAATTGGCAGATTTATATTTTTTTTTTCTTTTGAAAAACTAACTGAATTAAAGAAAAACGAAAAAAATTCTAAATAGTAAAAAAAGTTAAATCTTATGCTTAGTATAATTAAAGGGAAACGTTTAAATTTAATATAGAGGAAAATTTATATAAAATTACATTTAAGAATAATAATAAGAAAAAAAACTATTTTTCAAATGACGATCATGAATGGAAATAATTTGTTATTGTTCTAAATTTGCCATTAAAATTTTGAATAGGAGATAGGAAGGTTTTTGAGCAGTTTGCTTGTGTGACTGCTCGATTACTACATTTTTCTAATTTACTTTCAGAGAGTGAAAACATAATTTTCACCAATTCGGACACCACTACTAAAAAGATGCTATATCTCAATTAAAATTATATTTAAGAACAATAACGAATTATTTCCATTCATGATCGTCATTTGAAAAATAGTTTTTTTTTTTTTTTCTTATTATTATTATTAATAATCTCATAGAAATACGATAATATGCATAGTTTTAAGTAATGTTCAAACGATGGTGAGATGACTTTGTCAGAACACCTACTATATTATAAGGCCTCTGTACCGCATACATTCCAATAAAGAAAAATTATATATAAAATTATATTTAACTGAATCAAAAAGAGATAGTCCACTAAAGAAAATTTTACGCATGGTAGTTTTGGAGTAAAGGTAGTCTGTGTGGTTTAGTGGTTAGAGCATGAACGCATAAACCGAAGGTCCCTGGTTCAAACCTCGTTGGGAGCAACGTGATTTAGTTCAGGGGATTTTTCGGACAGACTATGAGTGTTCACTCAGTGGTGATATGTACTGATTTAATCAGGTCATATCATAGCTGAGCAGGCACACAGAAGCATGGTACTGACCAAACCAACTTCCGAAAAAAAATCAGTACGGTCATGAAAATGAGATACTCTAACTATCTCCAAGCGAAGGCCTGAGAGGGGCTGTAGTGCTACAAAGAAGAAGAAGTTTTGGAGTAAGCGACAAACAGCATAGAATGAATTATTTTTCACTAATTCACTTGAAAATAGTTCACTTTGTGTAATCATTAGAGTGCTTACCGTGTGAGCTGAAGGTGCGTGGTTCAAATCCCGTTGGTGACAACAAAATTTGTTCCGAGTGATTCTTCGGAGGGACTATGAGCCCGCTAAATTATGATATGTACTGGTTTATAATCAGAACATATCACAGCTGGGTGTCAAGCGTGGTAGTAACCAAAACACCTTTTCGAGTGCCAATATGACCGAGATGATGTAATTGTCTAACTATCTGTAAGCGAAGAGCCGAAAGGAGCTGTAGTGCGAAAAAATAAAAGATCATTTGAGATATTCATTGAGAAGAACCTTTTAAGGCTTTATTTTTCTTAAGTATTACACCTAGTTAGGTTTCGAGCTCACGTTTGCCTTCAGCTAATGAATAATCAAGTTATTTGAAGACAACGACGGAAGTAGTCGAAATGTTAGTAAAAACCCATTAAACCTTTTAAATTAGATTAATATTTGTGAATTTTAGTTCCAACGGCTCCGGTGACGAGCTGATGGATTTATGGGACCGGCAGACAGACATGGTTTAAGTGAAATATTTTTCGGACAATTCCTAAATACTGGGAGAAATGCATGAAAAATTATTTTTGAGATTTCGTCATCGAAGTACTCATCGGATGCTGACTCTACTTTCGATGGATGCGCATGATCTCAATTTAGATGTTAAGTAGTGTTCATGACTTTAGTAGGGGTCGCCAATATCTAAATTGAGATCATGCGAATCCATCGAAGGCAGAGTTAGCATCCGATGAGTACTTCGTTGACGAAATCTCAAAAATAATTTTTCATGCATTTCTCCCAGTAAAATAAAAAGTTATAAAAGTTTTTCCACCTTCACGATTCCTAAATATCTGCTAGTAAGAACTTATTTTTCTGGTGACACCGACGTTCATTTAGAAAATATGTTCTTTGAAAGATTTCCAGATCTCGATTTACTTTTGCTCCCTCAAAATATGTCTATGGAAAGATATACGAGAACATGATCATGAATATTAGGAAATTTCAAATTTAGGAGCAGCCTAGGTGAAATGCCTTCTTATTTTTGTCTTAATAAGATGAAATTGTAAATGAAATTTAGAAAAACGTGTGATTCAAATCACAACAAGTGGTGAAATGATTTTTTTTTGGTCTGAAAAATACCAAGATTTATAAGGAAACATCAATTTATTATCATCTTTTTACATACATGGCATCGGACAAAAAATTTCACCATCGCCTGTACCGAAATCATTCGTCCAACATGTCAAGTACTTCACCTAAAAATTAATCATTTGCACAATTTCCTAAACAGATCTGAGATTTTTTCCACCAAGTCACTGCTCGGCCCGTTTTATTTTTCCATGGACCATTTTGATGGACACATTCGGAAGTAAAGTAAACAGAGGTGCCTGTGTTCATGGTCTGTCTGTCCATCAGGTTTTCTCAATTCTCATTCTCGTTTCGTTGACTTGCAAATGAGGCTCACAGGTACAATGACGAATCGAAAATATGAAATTCCTGCATACATTCGACCATAGACGCTACATAAAGGCATTGAGACCCTGTCTGTCAAACCACGCTGATATCCTCTTATGAATTCACGAACATATTCGATCCATAATTTTGCTCTGTCCTCTTCTTCATCACACACGGCCAGACGTACACATCGCATCTTTCGGTTCAATTCCAGTTCATTATTCATTTTTCTATTTATTTAAAATCAATCAGGAGATTTGTTTATTCTGAAAATATTTTCAGAAAAAATTCTCTGCGCTCAATACAGAGCTGGCACAATGGCGACATGACTACGCCAGAGATGGCCAAAACCCAATCCATCCTAAGCACGAATTCCTCAGCGGACAGCAAATCACTGGCTTTGTTCTCCGTATTATTTTTACTTTTTTCATCCTTTCGCTGGAGTTTTTATAAGGATTAGGTGGTTGGTGCCGAGGCGAATCCATGGCCGCATTGGTTTGATTGGGTATTATCGAAATGGGAAAGAGGAAGTTGGACCGTTGCTATCGAATGTGTGTCTATGCGAGCGTGCTGTGCATTTTTATGGGCGAAGATAAACAACGTCATTACGTGGGCATTCCAGTTACTCATTAGATGCGGCCATCAAAAGAAATCGAAATAACTACTCAAATCAGTGACTAGATAATTTCAATATGCACACATGCTACTCTCCCGGTGTGGGTGTGCAGCAAAGCATTGATATCACTTCAAACTGTAGCTTGGAAATGGAGAAGGCGAGTTGCAACACGTTGCGGTTTTCGTATTATCATCATTAGCGCTCGCTTTTAATGAACGGAACCGCTGAAAACAGGAGGGCCACCCATGTCCTATTCTGTTGGTCGTTTGGGCAATAAGTAAACAACTAGCTTGAATTTTCAATGGGGTTGATTTCTAATTTCCTAAAAAGCAGTTTAATTTAAATGCAATCGTATCTCAACTAATCGATGCAAAGTATTCCTATCCAACGTCCTACTCCACCAAAACAAACAGCGCCAAAATGATTCATTGAAAAAAAACGATTTATTTTTTATTCAAATTCTATTTATTTCACCCCTTTTTGCCAATAAACAGAATCTTCATATTCATAACATCGTTGAAATGTGAAAAAACAAGTTGGTGAGGAGTCAGCTCTTACTAGTTCTTAACTTGTTGGAAGTAGGGTTGTTTTTGTCCTGGCTCTTTTAACATCTTTAAGGAGTCGTGTTGACATTCAAGATGATCCTACCCACAGAAATGTGTTCTTATGAATTTTTATTGAGGTTATTTCATTTGAATGCGAAGAGTGTTGTGAATGTGGGTTTGGATCGAATGCCGCCTGGTTCGTTGTAGGATTTTATTTACATCGCGCAGATGAAAGTTGTGAATTTCGAGCGTGTGTCATTGACAATGAACGGAAGGAATAAATCACTGACAGTGGAGTTCATTCAAGATACTTGAATATATTAACCTGATATAACTGATTATCCAAAATAATTAAGCGTTCATTGTTTGCAGAGCCGCGTTCTTCTTGATAAAAACAAGAACAAATCAAACAAATGCATGTTATTTTACAAAGGCAATTTTCAAATAGTTCTCACCAGTCGGGGTTACTTTTGACCGAAAAATCAAATGGATAATTTGTTCAAAATAAAAATCAAAAATTTACAGAGCGTCATGATACAATATAATGTTTTTGAGAGCCCTGTAGAATCACAAGGCAGTTAGCCCGAATTATTAGGTTACTCTAAGCTTCTCACATATCGAAAATCAGAAGGAACCTAGGTTAGCGCACATCGTAGGAAGCTTCAAACCGTGTGCACTTTACGGAAATGAAAATTTCAATTGCTGATTGAAAAATTGGGCAAGTATACAACACCTTGGAATGTGCCAAAATGAGCAGGATTCTCCTGAAGTTTAGTATTCAAACGAAATTCAATTGATCGACTCATGTATGAAGTTTTTTTTATATGGTTGGAACCATTTACGCTCTGCGTGTTGACCTCCCAAACACTGGACTACACACTAAACACCTCCCCTGTCAACGTATAAACTTGGCCCGGAATCGTTTGACGCAAACTTCTGGCTACGCCTGGTTTTTTTATGTCTCAAGACGCCATCAGGTTGCAGGAGAGGGAGTGCTAGAGCAAAGACCCCTCCATTTCCACAGCTTTCAGGCGCTTTTTCGTCTTAGAATACCCTGAATGTAATAGTGTGCCACATGGTTCTATTCGTCAACTGATCTGAGCATCAGTTCAATTAGATTATCAGGAAAAAGCTCTCATAATTCCGTAACGAGGTCAGCGTGCAGCCTGTCCCATTCTTTGAACGCAAAAATGTGCGGCAGGCATCATCGACCTCTCCAGTACAGAACATACAATTGGGAGGTCGTGACCTGCCAATCTTGTGCAAGTAAGACAGAAAACATCTATGCCCGCTTAAGAGCTGGTTCGGATAGAAGTCAGTCTCACAATGCCTACGATTGAGTCACGGTCTTAGATCAGAAATGATGCACGCGGTATATCTCTCCTTTGTGTCATTCACCATGAATTGTTGCCAATCACTGAGTGAGCTTTGTCTCTACTTGAGCGCAGCTCCCTATAATCTTTGCGTCAATGCAAGTTGTACTGCGTTCTCTAGCAAGAAGAGCGGTAGATATAACGCTTGCTGCTACAAATCAGAGCCGTGAATGGAGCCCTGAGTGACACCCAGTGTACCTTCTTCCATCGCTGGTCCTTAAGCTAATCCATCAGAGTGAGCATTAAATGTTCTGGAGCTTGAAAAGTGTTTTTCAGTGCTTCCAGAATATCTGTCCATCAAACAGAATGGAAGGCATATCTGAAATCAAGCGTCACCAGAACTACAAACCATCCGGTAGGGTGGCGGTAAGCCTCTGCGTTTTGGCCGGACTCACCACTTCAGAGATCCCGTCATTGGTAGACTACTCTGCTCTAAAGCCATACTGCCGTAGAGATAGGTCACCCGCAAAACAGACCGCTTCAGTAGGTCTTCCGTTAATGAGCTTCTCGAGCGCTTTCCCGGCCATATCTAGCACTCATAATGGGTGATATGTAGACGCAGACTCTAAGTTTCCCTTCCTTGCGCTGATCAATACTAGCCTCGCCTCTATCCAGTATTCAGGGAAGATCCCTTTGCGCAAACAAGCGTTAAATGCACTGAACAGCATATCAGAATGAAAGTGATACACCAGCTGCAACACCTCAGCTGAAACGCCATCTGCTCCTGGCGTCTTTGTAGCCTTCATGAAGAGAACTACCGTCCACCCTCGTAAAATACAGGCACCCCACTGGTGTTTTGTCGTGGAAGCCATCAACATGGAACAGGGAAAAGAAGCTGCACAATTTCTTCCTTCTTTTCAACTCTAAGTAAGTAAGGCCTACATAGGGCACCGAGCTTGCGAGTTTCTGGCTTATACTTCAGGCCCTACCGGTCACTGTTCACGTAATCCACGAGGTCTTACCAGCATCGAGTTCTACTCCTTTTGATAAGCTTATGACGATGCTTCATGGCTGACATCCATACAGAAAGCCTGTAATGAATCGGTCCTACGCCACTGCCGATTATTAGTCAATCGTTATTTACGTCGACGAAATCGGACCGCATCCTCTAACCTCTCGCTGTTCCTGAATCACTTTTGGTCAGCTGAGAGGAAGGTGATCATGTGTGTGAAACTTGACGTTGGATGAGAAGCCATATGGCAGCAGACTCCACTACCACACACATGACCATTAGTAGGCGACTCATACATATGTAATGTGCCACCGTATGACTTCCCATCCTACTTCAGTTTTGTCTGGGAGTGTTACGTGATTCTTGTTGCGACGCAAAGCAGTTCGCGTTTTCTCGAGTTCTATTGAAGTTTCACTGTCGGAGGTGTATTTAAAGTATTAGTTGGTGTTACTGTTACGCGATTTTCATTTTTATAGCTAAGCGAAGGAGTTTGCTCATGGTGTTGCAAATAAGGATTAGAGAAGTTGTTCTCGAGTTTACCATCTTTAATTTAGCTTGATTGGAATGCCTCTGCCCTGGTTTTGAATGCGCTACCGCTTTCCGACGAAAGTTTACCAGCTTCAGTTTCGTTTTTGCTCTTCGATAAATTGGTTCGGTGATTCAACTGTAGGCCGGTTCCATGTGGCCAAGACTTTTGTGTGCCTCATATTTTTTCCTGGTTTAGTCGTGTGTACAGTAAGTGCAACCCTATTTGATTATATTTTTAAATAACTGTACTTCCGAACAGTCGATTGCTGGTAAATTGTAGAGGAAGGAAACGAACCATTTTTTGCTTTTGCGTGGTGGCGCTGCTTCTTGTTCAATGCAAACAAAGGGTTGCAGTCGGACGAATGCAGCGACAATTGGAGGCCAATGTTAGACTACTCGGTGCTTTTGTTAGTGCTGAGGTTACGTTTTTAGATTTGGTAATAAATTTTTATCAAAGTGAGGAATGCCCGTTTCCCATGACAATCCGAAGCTTTTAAAACCGTACATCAGTAGTGGCATGGAAATCCCACCAACTACAGCTCCCCAACGGAATAGGAAGTGCAGTGGCTGCAGCCGGCATTGCATCGCCAGGACGGGCCTACAGCATCTTCATCTACAACTTTAAAACAAAACAAAGGAAATTCGGAATTGTAAAATACATCAATTATTCACTCATTTACATGATTTGAGTTGAATTTTAAAAAGTTTTTCGTAAATTAACAGAAATAAAGAATATTTATCTATTTTTACCTTAAATTATGAATGCTACAAAAAAAATATATAAGTCTTAAAAGTCAACCCTTGAAAATGATAATGCAACTATGAGACAGATATTTTTGTTATAATGATTACAATAGCATAGAAAAAAAAAAACGCTTCGAAATGAGAACAACGCGACAATAATTTTCAAATTTGATAAAACTGACGAAATTTGTTAGAATTAATGGAAGTACAAGGAACAAAAAGGAAAAAAATCAGAATTTTGCTATAACTTACGAAAAAAAAGAATTGTGTGTAATCGTTAAAAGTACAACACAAAAAGCCGAAATGCTTTAAATACGCATATTTCACACATACATCGGAATTGACTTAGTCCTTAAGATAATTTTTACATTCATATTAAACTTTACCTTTTTCATACGTACATTTGATGAAAGTAATATTTCGCTGTGAATACATATTTTGTGTTATTTTTTTTACTTTATTCGGTTACATTATCTCTCGATACTTTTAGCCGTTACATTAAAAGTATATGCTAAACTTTCATACTATATATGTAGCATGATATGTATATGCATTGATGTGTATCGTTATGTGTGAATCCTGATTGTATACCTTGATGTGCATATGCAACCTTTGATTATCGAAGATATTTTTTCTTCTTAAAAGTGATGAATCGATAAGAGAGCAAGAACTTAACCTGTTAATATAGTGATAACGATATAACGACCCGCCTGTTATAGACGAGAGCTATGTCTTTTTGTTTTCCTCCTCTCAATATTTTTGAAAACATAATTAAGAAGTTGTCGGATAAAAGTTAAGCCATACATATTGCTATTAACATCTTTATGATGTTGATCCGATGCTAAGATTGATTTGAATGATAAAGGAAGAGAATTCATTGATTGATGAAATATAATTTGATATCTTTTGTAATTTTAAATGAAAAAACAAAAAAAAATCTACGAATTACAATAAAAATCTTAATAATTTCATTTATAAATAATATTGATTTCAATCAATCAAAATTATCAACAAACGAGATAAATGGGAAAGTTTATTTAAATTTGTGCCTTAAGAAAATTTAAATTTAGATATTAGCAGTAGATATGTTCAAATTTTTGACTTTATAACTAATATTTTGTTTTTGGCAACATTTTAACTGACCTTTCCAAAAGAAATTTTTGGATTTTTCTGATTTTATAAATTGTTCTAGTAGCTTCCAGTGTATGATAACAAACTTTGCAACATCTCTGATAACCGGCAATTTGATTAGACCTTACCTAGTTCAAGCAAATTTCCCAATAAAATACACTTTTTCTCAAACAATTACAAACAAAGCAAGGGAAGTGTAGTAAAAGAGCAGTTTTTTAAATTTATTATTTTATATTTAAATTATTTAATATTTTTATATAATATTTAAATTTTATTTTTATGTCAAATTTATACATTTAATATTTTATATATAAAATATAAATAAAAATGCTCGATTCGAATTCGGCGCAGGCAAAGATCTACTAAATCACTACACAACCAGCAAACCATTTCCATATAGAAGATCCTACTATGACTTGAGAGTATGTAAAATACACATTCTCGCATTCCGCTCAGCGTAATCCTAGACATACAAAATATACAATTACACTCATCGAATTGTTAGTAACAACTCTTATCAGTGAACAATATACTCAACGCAACTTGCTTTCCCATGCATCCCATCCGCGGATGCACCTTTACATTCAGGCGTGTTGCACAAACCATTTAAGCTCCACAACCTGCCTCTATACATTTGCGTGCAGTTTGCATTGATCACATAATGACAATGTTCGATCCAATTCAACATCAACAACAGCTACAACAACATCAACAGCATCCAGATCTACAGAGTCATGGTATGCTATTGCATCCTACACAGCAATGATGCTCGTCGTGATCGTCGTCGTGAGCTGAGAACCTGCCGCGAGACATTTAGGGGGAGTCAAGTTGGGATCGCCAGGCAGCACGGACGCCGCGGAAAAAAGAGGAGAAGTTCGTCATTTATTGTCATATTTTTGTGATCTATTCGGGAAATAGTTGGAAAATCCCGTGAAAAAAATCGAAAAAGGAGTGTAGAAAGTGGTCTGTAACGTGTCTCCCTTGAGTTTATGGCTCTGGCGTCCATGCAAAGATGCGCGAGAAAGTGCCGTGAATACGAACAACGTATGATGCAATTTAACGGCAATTTATACGGCGGTAAAGAGAATACAGAAATGTGCTTCGAAAATTTGATGTGAAAAAGAAAGAGAAATAGCAAAACCAAAACTGTTATGTAATATGATTGGAACATTTTCGTTGATTGCTGGTGACACTACAATCTAGATGCTGTTTTTGTGCTTGTGTGAATGTTTAAAGACGAGTGTTTAGAAGCTATATATATTGTCTTACCCATTCTTTCTGTGGAAAATCAAAGTACGAGCTAAACAATAATCTCATATGAAATATTTTTCAAGTATCGAAACGTTCATGATTTATCCCGATCCTCTTTTAATTCATGCCATGTCGCGAAACGAAAACAATGCTCATTTTACCTTGTTTTAATTTGTTGTGGGGTGTTATTTATCTGAAACTTATCATTATATCGACAAAATCAAGACAAAAATCACCGAGCTTTGGAGAAAATTTTGAAAATGCCCTGAACGGTGACATGCGACCATGCGATGAAAGAATTTAGCATGAAATTTATCCGAGCAAGGAGAAATTTTCGTTTATTAAATATTTTGTACAATTATTTACGGAGCGAAGTTGATATAATATCGGAATTAATTGGATCATGTTTATTTTTCAATCAAAGTTGGATACGGTGTTGTTTGCAAGAGATCAGTGGCAAAAAGGAAATCGGGAGTGTAAGTGTTCAAAGGCTTACATTCATTCACGCATGCGAGCAAAAAAAAAAACGTCAGATTTCCTAAAAGTACTAAATCGAGCCAGACCTGAGCCCAAGATAACAGAAAAGAAAACAATCACTGGAAGGACGTTTATTCGTAAAGAGTGACGTTAAATTAAAGTCTCTAGTTGTTCTTATCTTTAAATAATTATTAATATTAAATGATAAAACAGTGAACAAAAAGTAATAAGATTTTAAGAATTTTAAGTATCCATTTAGCGAAAACGAAATGAAACTTCATCTGGTAGAATCCCTTCCTTCGTCAGCGAGCGCTCGTCATCGGACGAGGAGATGTGAGTACCTTTTGTTTGCATTGTCCATACTATTTTATAACTTATATTTTATATAACTTTGAACGAAAAGCGGATTTTAATTGTATTCTCCCTGCGAGCGAAATATGAAATGAAAGGAAGTTTAGTTAATTTTAGCTTTATCGAAGCTTCAAGAAATGATTTAATTTGTTCAACTTTGACGTTTTTATCGTTTTCGTATTTGTTCGTTGCTATACGTGAATTTCAATTATTATCAAAAGATTATTCAACTCCCTTTATAATTTTTAGCGTAAACATGTTTGTGAAGATTAATTTGTGATTTGTATTGCATGTTTTAAATTTTCGGCGGAATACATGCTCGCAGACATTGAAGATGAGTCTTTAGACTGTTCTTAGAACCGAAACGCAATAAATACGAAAATAGTTCATGTTTTGCGCGATAGCGAGCTTTGATTATAGGATGAAAACGCCTTAACTTTGAGTTTATTGCTTTTCAAATTATCCTTTATTTAAGATATTCATCAACTATGAAAATAAATTGAAATAGTTAAGAGTATATGAATCGTACGCCGCTGTAGATTGGGACTGAAGTAACGACCATTTAGTCGCATTATATTTATAAATTATTATTTATAGAGTATATGTTTGTAATGCAACTTAAAAGTGTTAGAAGGCGATAACAAATGCGGAGAATGATTTTTTTTTTTAAACAAAACGCTATTGAAATACGATGTAGAGCATAATGACAAGAAAAACTATTTAAAATGAATAAAATGAATTAATACCCCTTACCCTTCGGTCTTTCCATTTTTGTTCTTTTGACCGGGTATAGGACCCGGTACGGTGGCAGGCTCTCACCACCAAACATGAGCCAGTCGCCGGGTACTTACTAACCTCCTTCGTTTCAGGTGACTTCGCGAGCAAGGTGCCTCTTTATGACGTAGGGTTATGTAATCGAATTGCATAATTCTATGGTATATATTGGTCACCGGGGTACTTCTCCTCTGATGGGAAGGCTCATGCAAGTTAAGTTGTATGAGTTTTCCACTCAGAAGAGGAGTACCTGGCCACTACAACAATTATGGATTTTGGTCCGGTTGGGCGGGTGCGCGGGGGCTCCATCACCACCCGGTTGCCCCTCTCTCATTTGTGGGCCATGAGCTTCGTCGGGTAAAGACGAAGTTACCCTAAGTCCGACCATTTTTTACTAGTTTCACTTGTTCCCTGAACAAGTCATTTACCCCTGCTGTAGTTGCCTACAGTTTTTGCGACTTCGGTCGCCTTGTTTTTGTTCGACCCCAGAAATTCGTGAATGCAAAATTCTTTGTAGTGGGTCCTTGTGCTGGGGGAATGAACCCGCCCCACGACAACGCAACGCTAGCCTGCCAGCGCATTCACGCGTCCCCAGACAAGGGCATTCTCGGCGGATACTTACATCTTCTTCTGCCGAAGCAGCAGACCATCACTGCAGTCCTTCACGGACATTGGAACTTACCAATTCACTACAGAAGAATTCGAGAAAGCGGATCAGGAATCAAGAATTTCTTTTCCTTTATTTTCAAGGGGTTTTTTTATTGTCTTGGTTATAATTGTAAAAATCAATTGTTATGTATGAGAGACAATTACGCTATACTTATCCTTTGCAATATTTAACCGTATGATACAGTGTACCAAAAAACTAAGATCCGTTTTATCTAGATGGTATAAAAAAACATTCTCACGAAATTGAATATAAGAAAATGAATTGCTAGTCCAACAAAGACTTTCCTTTCCAGCATGCTCTTCTTTTCCAGCAGGAATGGTAGCGAACGGTAAATATGCCGTTACAAGGATAGGGTTGTAGAAATCCACGGATGGCCGGTTTCGCGTTGCGTTCGGTACGCAGTACCTTAATTTGTTTTGCATTTTTTTATTAGAGTAGGTTGTTCCAATTTCGAGTTAGAGTAGGATATTTTCGGTACTGCGTCGGTGATATTCAGGAACGCGAAATTAGATTAAGTCTTTGTTGTTGTCTGAAGGAATGGAAGAAATACGGAATAAAGTAGAGATAGGTTTCGTTTCCGTATGGTTGTGTTTCCGGCGCGTTACTAAAACGGGCATGTGAACCGGTGGCTGAATTTTTGTACTCCGGACTTAGTCTGTTCGCGCAAGACCCGCGACCGAACTCCTCCCCGAACTAGCTAGCTAGCCAGCAGCCATCTCGGAGTAGACTAAGTGTGTCCGGACTTGTTGACCTGTAGGGTACAGTCCGTTGTCATGTCCCAAGACTTCACGTCTAGAGCCGATGAGATGTCGGTTCCAATTTGGTTCGAGCGATTTGAAACGAAAATCATTACAAGACTGGTATCTTTTAGCGATTGTAGGAATATCATTACAAGACTGGTATCTTTTAGTGATTGTAGGAATATCAAATATCCGTAAAGGACTGCAGCGATGGTCTGCTATCTCGGCGAGCGAAGTTGTTGGTGCTCACCGGAATGGGCCTTCTCTGAGGACACGTGAATGCGCTGGCAGACTAGCATTGCGGTGTCAAGAGCCCACTACAAAAGGATTTCACAGTCACGAATTACCTGCTCGTAGCATTTGGTGTCGAGGCCGAGGTAACCTACTGGAAGGATGCGTTTTGCCAAAGCAAAAGACTGACTGGAATTGGCGAAAATGAGTGAAACTCGAGAGGATCTCGTCTTTACTAAGTATACTTACGGCCCCCAAATTAGAGTGGGGCATTTAGGTGGCAGCGGTGCCCCCTTGCACTCCCCATCCGGATCAAGATCCATTGTAGACGTGGCCATATATTTTCCATCTAAATGAAAAACTCGTACAAATGTATCGCATGAATTTTTCCTTTAAATGAAAAATATTAATGTTTCAAAGTTATGTTAAAGTCTTATATGGTGGGATCACATAAAACTTTAGCCTAAATAGGAAACTCAAGCGGCAAGTCACTCTACCCTGCAAGAGCACCTGCAACGCAAAGACAAATCGTGATCTCACTCGCTAGCTAATATGATGGCAGGTAACATGGTGGGTCCCATATCTATTCACGGTTCCATGCAAGTGGAAAGAACGAAAGTGTTGTTCAATTTATGTATTAATATCCTCTATTATCTTTCCACACTTTGAAACTTTATTATTCTAAATAATAAAATTTGAACTAATTGAACTAACTTCTTTTTTTTTGTTTTAAAATTTTTTTTCTTTGTTTAGCATGAAAAATCCCACATAACAAAATAAATTTCGAGCATTAAATATTCTTAAAATGTATATGTATAAAAAATTGGCATACAAAGTTGATTTTAAATAGAAAAAACTATAAATGCGAATTTACTTAATTCTTCTTTGCGGGAATGAATGTTGAAATCAAATTAAATAATATAAAAGGTTTTTAATTTTTGTTTTTTTAATTATAATAAATAGAAAGGGTACCCCCCCAGTCCTCCTCCGACTAGTGCTCGTATTTGGAAAGGGGAAGGCCTGTGGACTCGTTTATATTCGACATGAGATATAATTCGCAATTACATTATTTTCACAAGCATCAGTAGTGTGTTTACTTTTTTTCGTACGGTAGATCTATCAATTCCAGATTAAACACGAGGTAAATAAAAGGTTTAAAAGGATAAAATAAAGTGTTGTGATCACATATCATAAAATTGCCTATTTGTTTCTATATCATAAATACAACATATTCTTCAGCGAAAGATAAATTAAAAATGAAAAATACGGCAACGCATCTTGTTAAAGCAGCATAACTCTTCCATGAATGTTTTCCCTCCTTTTTTCCATCTTTTCTTGTCTCTTTAACACACACGCGTTTTTGTTGTTTTCGGATTGAGAGAGGAGTTGTAGTTTTTTCTTAATTTTCTCATTTAATTTGTTGTTGGGTTTCTGGTTTTTGCACTTAAAGATGGTAATTAGTATCAATCTGATATTATTTTAAAAGGCTATGAGCACTTTTTAGAAAGTGAGGAGCCACAAGAGAACGCACAAACGCAACAATCACTATTCAATAATTTTTATCACTCCTGTTTCACTCAAGGCTGTTTAGTACCAAAAAAAAGGTTGAATTAATTCAAACTGGATTCGTGAAATTGAATCGATTAACAATTCAACTGTTCAAGACGTAACACATGACTAGTGATCATTCACTCTTGCTAACAACGACGGAGGAACAACGGTAGTTTTTGGAGTTATCAGTTGGAAATTTGTTTCCGCTAAAAGATGGTCTCGAATTTAGTTTTAGGGTACTACAAAACGTATCGTGCAGTTTTGCAAAAATGGGGCCAACACGCAAGTAAGTCACACTTTACTGTAAATGTGGTCACGGCTATTACCGCAATTTCCTAACAGGATTACGGATTCATCAAATAAATTAACGAGAATTTTCCACATGCGGAAAGAAAATCTGGACACTCTTCAAAACACGACCTATGCAACGAATTCAAGGGACGATTACTTTCTTGCTTCCCCGCATAATCCTAAAAGATTCATCTTTACTTTTAAAACCGTGCGTTTTGATTTTATCGCCACAAGTCAACAACTTAATAACGACAAGTTCACTCCTAAATCACAATACATATAATCTCCTTTTTATCCATCAAATAATGTACATTGAGTACAATGATGCACAGAACGTTTCGTTTTCGCGCTCAATAGTTAGAAAAATGCATGCAAGTAAGAAAGCCGGTCGGATGTCAATTTTTATTCCACGGTAATTAATTACTGCTGGGCCTCAATTTGTTCTGCAGACGATAAGTGAATGAAAAACGCGCAATACTGGAACATTCATCACCATGTATTATTTTCCACTGAATGATGGGAAAATTTCTTCAGATTAATTTTAATTAAATTACAAAGGAGATAGTCATTTACAACATTTGGGAAACTTGAAATTTTAAGTGTGAGAGAAATGTTTTCGAACTTGTAGCACTGACTAACGTGACGTCTACCGCACCCGTTGTTCCAAATGCGAGTCCCGCTTCGAAGCAATCTTTCCACTTATCTCGACGAGCCTCTTCATATTGGTAACGGAAGCTTTTCTTGTCAAGATAAACCAGCAATTGCTTCACGAGATTGCGTCGCAAATCCATTACCAACTTTTCTTGCTATTTTATTCAATTGCTCCTTTGTTTCTTTGGAGAAAATTTCCCTGATACGCGTAGCGATGTAGTGGCGGGGTTTGGTGCGGGCTAGAAAAAACAATATTAGTAAGTTGCTTATCAAATTATTACGCACTTATTAGGTTCACACAAATGATGTTTTCTCCTCAAATGTCTTTCGAGAAGTTTGCCTAGGCGGCTGCTTGATTGCTACAATCTGCCTTCTCCTGTGTCCACTCCACTAGGTGAAGCTTGTCGTACTCACCTTACTATTTTATGATTTAATTTGACCGCCAGTACACCGGAGTCTTACCGAGTTGGGATTTCCAACGGGTCAAAGAAGACCTACTAGCAGATGTGTTAATGCTCTTTATTTAGTCCACTACATTCTCAACATTCAATATCTTGCTCCTCGGAGAAGCTCTCAACAGCAGTATGTCCACTGTGAAAACGTCAATGGACATCTTTATGTTCATTTTCCTAGTATTCCAACCAAAAGCGAAAGTCTAAAAATGCTGTCAATTATTTTGTTTATTTGAAATGCGCAGCCCAATTCTCTGCTTTTCTTGAAAAGCCGTCAGGCTTGGTTTGTTGAATAAACAGACGCGTTTCAACTCCTTTGAGTTATATTCAGTGTTAAAAAGTTATGTGGAAGGAAAGACTTAATGTAGGTGTAGAATAGATTACGTCAGCCAAATTAGTCCGTCTTACCAAAATGACAATGACGTTGACAACCTCCCAAGTCTACATCAATAACCAACTTACTGACGCCATATTTGTGTCAACATCAGACGAAAACAGGGAGATGGGCTGGCCTCATCGCTACTCTATTTTGCTCTGGAACATGTCAAAAGGAAGCTACTTGTCGATTCAAGAGGTACAGTACTTTACAAATCAAGATCCATTATAGAAGTGCCCATGGTATTTTAAATTTACATGAAAAACTCATATAAAAACAAATATCTAAGTTTTTCCTGTAAATATGTAAAATGCTGAAAAAGGCCAGTCACCCGGCAAGAGCTCCTGGAACTCCAAAAAGCGGAAGGAGCTACAGCCCAATGGCTAGACCTGAAGAGGAGGGTCCAGCCACCATGGTGGGTCCCTTACCCGGTCGGAATTTCCGAAATGAGAAGGCCGACGGCTTAGTGTTTAGCTATTCATTTTTATTGGACTCTTTTTAAACTAAAACAAAATTTCTCCTTTATATATTATTTTTCCCCATACACATATCTACTTTTTGCACAATTTCGGTCATTTTCACCATAAAAATTCGCCTACCATTTCATCATCATTTTGCTTTTTGTCATTTTTAGGGTTTTGTATAATAATTTTACAAAACCCTACTAAAATCGCGAACAGTCTGTCCGTCCGCCCGCGTGTCACAGCACTTCTGGGGTACTTCTCCTCTGACGGGAAGGCTCATGCAAGTTAAGTTGTATGAGTTTTCCACTCAGAAGAGGAATACCTGGCCACTACAACAATTATGGATTTTGATCCGGTTGGCCGGGTGCGCGGGGGCTCCATCACCACCCGGTTGCACCTCTTTCATTCGTGAGCCATGAGCCTCTTCGGGTAAAGACGAAGTTACCCTAATTCCGCCCCTTTTTACTTGTTTCACTTGTTCTCTAAACAAGTCATTTACCCCTGTTGTAGTTGCCTACAATTTTTGCGTCTTCGATCGCCTTACTTTTTTCTCGACCACAGAAATTCGTGAATGCGAAATTCTTTTGTAGTGGGTCCTTGTGCTGGGGGAATGAACCCACCCCACGACACCGCAATGCTAGCCTGCCAGCGCATTCACGCATACCCAGACAAGGACATTCTCGGCGGATACTTACATCTTCTTTTGCCGAGGCAGCAGACCATCGCTGCAGTCCTTCACGGACATTTGAAAAACCTGTTCACTACAATATGTTTACAACAATTTATTACCCGCCAGTTAATTCTAGTTACTATGTTTGATTCAGTAAAGATCTTTGCAAACTTTCGACTCAATTTCATTTTATTATTTATCTATTCATTTTTATTGGACTCTTTTTAAACTAAAACAAAATTTCTCCTTTATATATTATTTTTCCCCATACACATATCTACTTTTTGCACAATTTCGGTCATTTTCACCAGAAAAATTCGCCTACCATTTCATCATCATTTTGCTTTTTGTCATTTTTAGGGTTTTGCATAATAATTTTACAAAACCCTACTAAAATCGCGAACTGTCTGTCCGTCCGCCCGCGTGTCACAGCACTTTTTCTCGCAAATTACTTAAGCTAGAAACATCAATTTTTGTATGCAGGTGTAAAGTGGTGCTGTCTTCAAAATTCAACTACAAAAAATTTTGTAGGGAATTTCCCATATAGGGGAGGGGCTCCCGAAAAAAAAATTCATAACAGGTAGCCGATATGGGTTTCAAATGAAGGGTCTTGATGAGAACTTTTCAAAATAGGTCTTCATTTTACACTTTTTGCTTCGAGGGCGCAGAGGGAGAGAAAATACACGTAAAATGTGTGTGTCCTCCCCCTCGCGATTGGACACCTGTGATCCGAAAAATCTGAAAAAAGTTGTGGAGGTAAGTGTTTTTAAGTACAATAACAACAAATACCTTAGAAGTCGAAATTCGCTCAATTTTGTTAATAATAGTATGATCTCCGAACTTCACATTTTCCCCAATAAAATCGTATACGTATCCTTAAGCTGAACAAAATTAGACATTTCAGTAGTCCTGCAAAAGGTCCTTAAACTCTGTAAGTTTGATGAAAATCGAATGATACACACGGAAGTTATATCCATTTGAAATTTCTCCGATTGCAACAACAATAACACATGATTTTGGTATTTTATGGACTTTCCATCGAATCAGTCACTGCAGTTTTGGTCTAATCTTCTTGAAAATTTCAAATAAGGTCAATAACATTAATATTTTCGGGAATTCGTAATTTGGGTGATTTTTGTTGGTTTGCAACAGAATGGCCACCGACGAAAATAGAAAAACAATGGATTTTCTTTTAAACGTGCACATCTTTTTGACATATTTCTTGATTTTATTCGTTCCTGGTGACTGCCTTTCTGAGAAATTGGATACAAAACCCTTCTAACGTGAGCGCAGGTCTGTTTAGTCAACTTGTTTATTGTGGCTTTTTACTTTCTGATGTTTTTGTATTATGCAGAAAATTATTAAAATTGAATGAAAAATAAAAAAGTCGAAAATTTAAAACCTAATATTTTTAGCTGCCATTTTCACCAAAAATTGAATTATTTTGCTCTGTCTAGAGTGAAACTCCAATTTGGACGAGATTCTAGCACACTAAGATTTAACATAGTCTAAAATCAAATGCATGCATTCAAAATGGCGGCACCCAAAGGTCAGAAGGCAAGCGCAATCCGCTATTTTAGTAGCAACTGATATAATGAATTTTTTCATGGAAACGTTTTAAATGGCTTAACTTGAAAGTATTTATAAATCAGACTATTTTTTAAATATTGTAAAATATTTTTAACAATACCCGAAAAAAATATAAAATCGCGACTTGTCTGTTTGTCCGTCCGTCCGTTTGGTAGTGCGTCACAACAAGTTTTCTCGCAAACCACATAAGCTAGAATGAGGAAATTTTTTACGTCGGTCAAAAGGGGTGCCTCTTGAAATTTGCAGTGTAAGAAAAAATTTTAAAGTGTTTAAGAGGGTCTCCCCATACAGGGGGGTGACATAAACATTTTTTTTTATTTCTGTAGCCCTCTAGCAGCCAAGTTTCTCAACAGATTCCGATAAAACTTGAAATTATAAGTTGTTAAGGCAAGCTAATTTAATTTAATTATGCAATTCGGATGACAAATAAAAAATTTGAAAATTCACAGCAAAATATTTTTAAGCAGCTGTTTTCAATAAAAATTCAAAAGGACGGCCCCTGATGGTTCAGAAAAGAATCGAAAATGTATATATTAATAGCAATGCAAGTGCTGATTAAACTTTTATGGAAATCTTTTGAAATTAACTATTTGAGCTATTTAAGCCAAAAAGTTATCACCTTTGTGTGGTAACCACTGTGATAAGTGTAAACAGCAAATGTGAGAAGGGCTAAACCAGTATAAATATTATAGTAATGGAGCAGTTTCTTTTTTAATTTATTATTTTTTAATTTAAAATTATCTAATAATTTAATATAAAATTTAAATTTTATTTTTTAGGGCAAATTTATATATTTAATATTTTATATATTAAATATAAATAAAACTGCTCGATTCGAATTCGGCGCCGGCAAAGGGTTAAAGAAAATTCATGCATAATATAGACCAGATCTACTAATTCACTACACAACCAGCGAATCATTTCCATCTAGAAAATCCTGTTATGACTTGAAAGTATGTAAAACACACATTCTCTCACTCAGCTCATCGGAAGCCTAGAAATACAAAATATACATTTGCACTCATAGAACTGTTAGCAACAATTCTTATGAGTGAACAATCTACTCAACACAACTTCATATTCGATGCATCCCATGAGCGGATGCACTCATGGAGGGTCAGAGTCTGTCTACCAACTAGCTGGGGATTTTTGACGGTGCTTGCTGGGATATCGTATCGTGTCTATCTGTTCGGAATACAAAGCGAAAGATATTTTCAATATATTAAGATCTCGAAGTGTAATTTTCAGTTTTTTTGATATGTTGGCTAAATTATAATGCGAGTATAATGACGCAACGTGAAATGGTGCTTTTAGAAAGACTAGAAATTGAGAGGAAATGTGTAGTATAATGGACGATCAAAGTGCTGTGTGTCGATCCTCGGGTAGTGCGAAGATTCACCCTTGACCAATAATTTCCGTAATTGGCTGATTGGACGCGATAAAGTGAAGTGGAAAGATTGGCAATATGTGGAGACGAAACATTTCATTCATGATGCAAATATTCTCTTTATCTTGAGAGGAGGTGGTAGGACAAAAAGCCAAAGTTTTGTCTGGTTTTTCAGGATTTTTACTTGTCGCCTCTACATTTATCGTTCCTACACTTGCGCTTTGCATATAATACAAACACCCGTGCAAATGTGACGTTTGAAGACGTTTGTGTTTGTTCCACATTGGAATATATGCGTTTGTGCTAATGACTTTTTGACAATATTTACATTTGAAATACAGTGAGTGGCTATGAAAGTGCATCAGGTCAATATTTTGGTTGATAAATCTAGAGTAGAAGTTACGTTATCATTATTCAAGCACACAGCCACAGTTACCTTACCCAAACGGCACATAAAAAAAGGCCCGACCGTCATGTCTGGCCCGATGCGACGTCACTTCCTACAAGAAATGGTGAAAATGTTGCCAGAAAAAGTTCGTGATCGTGTCACAGCTCTCAAGCACGTTCAATTGGAATAGCTCAAGCTCGAATCGAAATTACAATATAGGAAAAGGAAGCGGAGTTGAATACACTACCATCAATCCTCAATCTCGGTACGAAGCGCAGAACTTTAAACGACATCAAAAATGTTCAAATGATACATTATCATATGATTCATCACATTCTAATCATCGGCATTATCACGAAAAGACATTCAAAGTATGATTTTTAGAGAGCTCCTAAGTTGGATTTCGATTTTTGTGTTGGGATTTAGATTTTATATGATTTCTTGGAGTTTTCGGCAAATTGCTGAAACTCATATCGATTATAGACTGATTGATCATGAAAAGAGAAGTATGTTTCCTTTTTTGCGAATTTTAACTGCTAAGAAAAGAATATATCACACATAAATCAAATTGGTAGGGAAAGTTCCTGTATACTTACAAATATGCTATGGATCCAAGAAAGAACAACCATTTCTAATTGCGTCATATAAACTTCATTGATAGAATAATGATAAAGACATGTTTAATATTAGATTGCAAGCACAGCACAGCATGAAGTAAATTTTAAGAATTCTAACATTTGTAGTTCAACTGATGAATATGCGCGTGATTTAAGTGATTTTTTTCCGTTATACACACGTTAATTTAGATAGGAAGAAAAAATGCTAGCAAAGACCTAAAACACAACATTTAGGTGGCAAAAAAAAAGAAACTTGATTGTTAAATATACACACATTAGTTTTAGTACCTTAAATCACTTGTTTATTCGTTCCCTAACTACATTTAAATCTTTCTACAGAACCTTGTTATGAACAAGTTAGCGGTTTATTACCAGGATTAATTTCTCGAATAGTAAATTCCCTGTTGCACGTGCTATTGGTGTTGGATTGTAAATAAGCAGTTAAAATGGGTGGAACCATCCTTGAAAAAAATGTTTTCTAATTTCTACAATAGGTATTTATTTAACTATAATCGCATCTGATTTTTCATGATAATCACTCATTGACAAAGACTCAGATGTGAATTTTCAAAAAGCCTAATCAAACATACGTTGAGATTTCTTTTCTTAAAAACTGCTCAAAATAATTTTTGTAAATATAAAGGAGCCGATTAAAATAAAACATGTTTAGTTAAAAGAAAATATTCGGTCTTTCCATTTATTCGGATCTGACCAGGTATAGGACCCGGTACGGTGGCAGGCTCACACCACCAAACATGAGCCAGCCGCCGGGTACATATTAACCTCTTTTCGTTTCAGGTGGCTTCGCGGGTTCAGTGGGCCGAGCAAGGTGCCTCTTTATGACATAGGGTTATGTAATCAAGTTGCATAATTTTATGGCATAAATTGGTCACCGGGGTACTTCTCCTCTGATGGGAAGGCTCATGCAAGTTAAGTTGTTGAGTTTTCCACTCAGAAGAGGAATACCTGGCCACTACAACAATTATGGATTTTGATCCGGTTGGGCGGGTGGGGGGGGGGACCCATCACCACCCTGTTGCCCCTCTCTCATTCGTGGGCCATGAGCCTCTTCGGGTATAGACGAAGTTACCCTAATTCCACCCCTTTTTACTTGTTTCACTTGTTCCCTGAACAAGTCATTTACCCCTGTTGTAGTTGCCTACAATTTTTGCGTCTTCGGTCGCCTTACTTTTTTCTCGACCACAGAAATTCGTGAATGCAAAATTCTTTTGTAGTGGATCCTTGTGCTGGGGGAATGAACCCACCTCACGACACCGCAATGCTAGCCTGCCAGTGCACTTACGCATACCCAGACAAGGGCATTCTCGGCCTCTACTGCCGAGGCAGCAGACCATCGCTGCAGTCCTTCACGGACATTTGAAATACCTGTTCACTACAATATGTTTACAACAATTTATTACCCGCCCATTAATTCTAGTTACTATGTTTGATTCAGTAAAGATCTTTGCAAACTTTCGACTCAATTTCATTTTATTCAATCTGCTCTATTAAAATTTCTCTCCCTCGACTGTCTATCCTCATTTGTCTGAATCTGACATTGATCTTTACCTTATACTTGGCATTTCTTATTTTCTTCGCTACTCATCATTAGGCCACCCCCAAGCTTCGAACCGCTTTATCTTTGATTTCCATAAACTTCGCCATGATTCCTTGGGTAGTCAATCCAGATGCTGTTTATTAAAACTTGGAACGGAAGAAATCAGTCATGTGGTTGTCTTCCTTTAGATGCTCTACAAATTAATTGATAATTTGTGCGGGTCGATTTGGAACCTTAATATCTTTGACATCACCTTTGCTTTGCACAATCCATGTAATAAACCGATCTGTTTTAATACTCTCAAACCATAATCGATCTCGAATTCAACATTGAATTTGCAGTAATATTTTGATTTATCGGTCGATACACTGGAATTGATTTTTGTCGTGTTGTGCATATCCACAATAATTTTGTTAATTTTTTTTGAAAAAAGTTTGACTGCCGTACCGCACTAGCAAAATCCTTGACAAAGAACCTCGATGGCACCCTTACCCACTTCTCTTTTTTTTAATTTTTTCTCGAATTGACCTTTTTGATATTCAGTCTGCTCTTCCGTGCATACATGGTAACGTCATATGTTATTACAGCGGTTTTGTATAGTTCGTTCCTTCTAGTGGTCATGCACAATTATTTTATTATAAATGCATTTTATGCATTTTACACAATAATGCTTGATGAAATTAGTCCACATGGTCAAAGTTGCAATGCTAAATATATAGGCTCAGATCAAAACAAATGACAAACTAACGGCCAACTTCAAAATGGAATCAGGCTTAAAATAAGGGGTTGAAGTTACCTCAATGCTCCATGCAATCATCAGGGAGACAACAGCAGAAAGCTCAGGTACACTAATTCCCAAGTCCACACAATTGGCAGCATATGCTTATGGCATCAATATTATGGTATGGTCAATCTCAAATGCCAAGGAAGCATTTCTTAGTCTAGAATCGAAAGTAAACCGAATTGATCTACGAATTAAAAAGCGAAAACTAGATTCACGACTCAAACGAGGAAGAAAACACTAGTCTGACAAAACCTGACCATAGGAGAATATTACCTTGAAATTTTTCATAACTTTGTTTAACTTGGAACCAACATGAATAGGAGAGGTGCCAAAAAAGACCAGATTGAACGCCGTATATACACTGCAAATAAAGTACATTACTCCCTGTTTCCCTTCCTAGCGTCCAAAGCTAGACACAGCCGAAATCCGAGTAGAAATCCAACTTAGGCAGTCATTAGGCCTTAAAACAGTCATTTCACAACGGACATTATGGCTTAATGCGGATTCCGCAGAAAGGCCTAATGCCGAACATAACGCATTACCCCGCCAAAATTAGGCCGTGATGGGGCTTGCTCAAACTGTTCCTAAATTCGACAGTGATGCTGCGGAATCCACATTAAGCCATAATGCCCGTTGTAAAATGGCTTGCCTAAACACTTCCTAATTTAGGCGGTGATAGGGTTTGCCTAAACAGTCCCTAAACACAAACAACTTTCTTGGTAAAATCAACACAAAAGATATAAATTCATAATACTCGTACTTACCATTCTCATCACTTCGCAAAATGCTTGCCAGTTTTCATATTGTTAAAAAAAATCCGCACATGCAATAAAATTGTATGCATACACACACACACACACACACACATATATATATATATATATATATATATATATATATATATATATATATATATATATATATATATATATATATATATATATATATATATATATATATCTAACCTCAATAAAACGGCTCTGGTGCAAATTATATGCAGTGTAATATTTTGATTTAATTTAGGTATGCGGCATTAGGGCCCCATTAGGTCTAAATTAGGCATTCCTAACTTAGGCACGCCGCATTAAGACACCATTAGGCCCAAATTAGGCATGTTTAACTTGAGAAAAAGTAATCCACCGCTCATTACATCCGAACTTAAAAGTATGTATTTAAAGCTATGCATTCTCATCTTCAACGTATAATTGTATTTTATCACGAAGAAATTTTATTTATTTGATTTTACAAAACAAGAAATTTTCTGTTTAGAAACTGTTTAGGCGAACCCCATTACTGCCTAAATTAGGAACCCCCATCACCATCTAAATTAGGAATTATTTAGGCAAGCCCCATCACCACATAAACTGTATTTTGATGTATCTTTGCTTATTCTATTTTCTACTTTTGCTTTATCTGTTAATAGTATTTATACATAATCCTAATTTATCATGAAACATTTTCTTTGTATTTTCATGGCTTAACTTGATAGGTTCCGCTTTTTAGTTGGATTGTATTTTAATCTGTTAAATAAAATTTAATAAATAAATAAAGAAGATATTAAGTTAGTGATACTTACCACAGATGACCAGAGATCTCATCAGTAGTATTATTAGCAGGGTATTTCTGTACTCATTTTAATTTGTATGCATTTATAAAGCTGAGCGTGCATTTTAGCATACTTACTTTTGAGTAATGGAAAATTTTTTGGTATTCCCACTACCTGTCAATTTTGATTTCAAATCTTCCTAACCATAATTACACCACTTACTTACATTACAGTTTTTGTGCTAATTCCAAAACATCTTGATGCATCTTGTGAAAGGAAACTAATATGAATTGATTACTTCTTTTAGTGTTTATTTTTTGCATATATATAAATTTTACATTTGCTTAATTTTTGTAAGTAATCAGATTTGAAATAATTTTCTTAAAATTCTTCCTGTTATATCGTCGTCTCTACACTGAATTACTTTTGTCGTCTTAGTGTTACAGCAATACTAAAAGATCCTAATTTATTACATTATTAAATACTTCGTTCTAAGTTCATTATGCGTTTTACATAGAGATATTTTTTTATTATTTTCGTATCTTTTATTGAACTTGCATGCTATTATGGTAATATTGTTATGCTTTTAATTTACAAATTCCTTTTTAAATTTACTTTGAATGGTCTTTACTCTATCAATTCTAAGCGTTCAACTTTACAAGAAGTAAGAATATTAAAATATTATGATTCACCACATTAAATTAAGATGATCATTCAAATGGAAAATAATCAAACTGATATTCAAAACATTAATTAATTTCCCGTTTCCGAAAACACTTAATCCTTTTCTTATTCACTACTTTAAAACTTGTCTAAATTTACAAAATATCGGTCTAGAATACCCTGCTTAATTAAACACGTTTCATAAAAGCCTTTATCGCGCCATATTAGTTCACCTTCTATATCAACGTTGTCATTTATCTATACATTAATTATTTGCTTATAAATATTACCTCTAAATTTCATTATAATTGTCTTATTATGCTTCTGCTCGTATTTACAATTTACACAATGTTCTGTCCGATTACTATACATTCTCAGTTTGCCTCAAGAAACAATATTTAAGTTGCACATTTGGAGCGATTTCATTGAAGTTTGGTTAGGTATAAAAGAGTTAAAAAGTGAATTCAGCTCAGTGAGCGTGGCCTAATCCACTGTTGTTCAATAAATATTTATAAATATCAGAGCAGACAATTATCATGCATCATCGTTTGACCGAAGTAATTAGACTGTGGTTTTGTACTAACCTATATCGGAGTGGATGTAATCTTGCTAAGAGTTGGCTATTCAGTTTACCGGTTTCATTGCTGCAGACTCCAAAAGTTAAGTCTGTTTCACATCCGACTGCAGTGAAATTGTCGACAGGTAAGACCATTGAGACGGCAGGTGAACCGTTACAAGGATTTCGGCATTTCTAGAGAACTTCTTAGAAGGTCTTACATTTTGGTCGTAGGTACTTAGTGGATCGCATGATTTTTGATGTGCCACATAAAATCTCGCCCATCTCAGCATCATCAGTGATCATTTTGTTAACTAATGCACATTGTTTGGAAAACTGTAGCAATGAAATAATTAAATTTCCCCTATTTTATCATATCACATGGCAACAATTTCTTTTTAGTTCATTTCAATATTCTTATTCGTGCTCCACATTAAAGAAGAGTTCAACCATCTATTACCAGGCCCGCCCTTGTAACGGCAAATAAGTACCACATTGCTGTTGGTGACTATTCCCCATAAAATTATTTTGATTTCTATAAGCCATCGCTAAGCTATTGGACATGAGAGAATTATTGCATGGTTGCTGAAGCATTTGAGGATGCTGCCCAGCTCCATTATAGCTGGACAGCAACGTTGACGAAGTGTCCGGAGAATGAGTGTGGGGTGCATCACCCGTTATCACATTATTGCCACTCGATACAGTTGTGTTACCGCTACTTATTTGTTGCTGTTGCTGTTGTTGTTGTTGTGTCGTATTTGAACTACCAGAGCATGGCTTTCCATCCTTAACTAAAACCGGTACGGCCACTCGGCGTGGTGAACTGGCTGACTGAAAATAGACGAGAAAAAGATAGAATTGTTAGAAAAAATTTTTGTATATATAATATCACAATAAGAAGATAAAAGTTAAAATTAACTTATATTAATAAGTTCATAGTGAGAACAGGCGAAAATATAAGCAAACAGAACCGTCTACAGCGTTTTGACGCACCATCAGGAATTGGATACAGAAGTTACTGGATGATCTATTTCGGTAAGAACAGCAAATTAAACCTGTATCCCTGCGCTCAGGGAAACAAAATAGCTCGGAAACAAGTTGAGTGATCATACATCTCAAAGCCTTAGAAAATTTGGATTTGCATTTGTTGACAATATCAAGGAAATTCTAAATTTTTTTAAGTTTTTAATCATTATTGGGTTACATTTAGGCAGCTACAATTACAATTTCACTACAAAATATTGCTATTTGACTCTATCAAATGTGAAGACGCTTATGCAGAAATTCATGGATAATGAAAACTTGATCCCAGATAGTCTGTCCAACTTCAAAAAATCAATCAATACAAAACAATAAAACGGTTCATCAAATTGTTACTGAAATTGAACATTCGAAAAAATCGAGGATTCCCATAGACTACGTAGTTGTTCAAATCCCCGCAAAGTGGTATTATTCTAGGCTTTTGTAGAATAATTTTACAATACTACTGCTAAGATGTTTATCTGTCCGTGCGCCACAACAAGTTCTTGCGAACTCTCTGAACTAGAAATATGACATTTGAGAACAAAGTCAAAAGTGGTGCCCTCTACAAACTCCATAAGCCAAAAACTTTTATTAGTTGTTAAAGAGGGAGTCTCCTTTAATATGGGGGTTATTATTGTAACAAATTTCTGGCAGAGATAATCAAACTTTCAAAACTGATCTTAAATAGTCAATTTTTGCTTCGAGGAGGGGAAATCGACAAAAAATTGTTGTGTCTCCTCTCCCTGGCAATTGGACATCTTTGATCTGAAAAAATCATGGAAATAGGACTATATGAGTACCAGGCTAACAAATTACTCAAAACCCAAAATTCGATCAACTTTGTTAATAACAGTACAGATTATGAATTTTATATTTTTGCCAATAAAATCAAAATGAGACGCTTAAATTTTTGTAGGTTTCCTATTAGTGGATGTATGTGCTCTGGAAATTTTACAAGAATCGAGCAAAAGACACCTAAGTTACCGCCATTAACTAGTCAACAATTACAACAACATCAACATGTGATACTGAAAAGACACGCGTTTGCAATGAATCTCAGTAGTATGGCATCCACATAAGCCAATTGTCAGCGGCTTCCCTCGAATAACTTCTATTCATGAATATCAGTATGCGTTCACCTAAATGTCAGTATATTACTATTAGGAGTTCTTTTCTTAATCTGCATATTTTGATTCAATTCTTTGTGCATCAATAAACCATAAGATCAAAATCATCATTTCTCGATTCCTTCTTGTTCTTCTACGTAGCACTACAGACCCTCTCGGGCCTTCGCTTCCTGCGAATAGTGCCTCCAACCCCCTCGGTTTGGCCGCGTCCTCTGATTTTAAAATCCAAGCAGCGATGAACTGTCTTCGTCAACTGAGTCAGACCAGCGTTTTCTCGGTTTTCGCACTGGTCTCCAGCCTTCAGTTCTCCCAACGATTACCTTTTTAGATATCTACTGTTCGTCCATACGATTGATGTGGTCATCACAATGCAGCTTCTGTAGTCTTACAATCGTTGGAACTTCCGGCTCGTCAGAAATTTCATACAGCTCATGGTTGTACCGAATTCACCATTGTTCCCTATCTAGCTTCGCTCCGATTATTCGCCTCAGGATCCGTCACTCAAAGGCGTTCAATATGTTTGCATATGCTTGGGTTAGAGTCCATGTTTCACACCCATAGCATAATACAGGCCTTGTCATATATGCATATGTGTATGCAACTGGTCTTCAAGATCATCAAAACTTAATAAAATATTTTATTTGCGAGCTGTATTCTTCGGCGTATTTCGTCTCTTTCATTACTGGTTCTCGTTATTTTTGCGCTTAAATCCACAACCACGAAACTGTATTCTATGTTGTACTTCCAACATTTTTCAAGTACCTGCTTGACTGTGAACAATTGATCTATTGTCGATCTACCTGCCCTAAAACCACCTTGATACTACCCAATAATGCGATTGGCGTATGATCCGATTTTATTTTCTAAGATCATTGAAATATTTTGTACGGCGTACAAAGCAGTGATACGCCTCTATAATTTTTGCTCTGTAGCTTGTCACTTTTTTTGCAGATAGCGAGTATAATTGATTAGCTCCACTCGTTTGGCAGATATTATTGTTGCCAAATGTGGTGGATGATTTTATAGAAGGCGTTCTGATATTTGTTGAGCTCGAGTGGAATCTGATCGATTCCCGGTGCATTATTATTCCCTTGGGCTTTGATGATAGAGCGAACTTTATCCAGAGTTAGTGGGGCCAATGGAGTTCTCCGGAAACATCAATGGGCTCTGATGTTCTGGAACTGTAAGGAGAATTAAGGAGGTTCTTGAAATATGATGCCCACTTTTCCTTAACCTTGGTTTCATCAGAGATTGTGTTGCCTATATCATCACGGCAGAATGTGGTTTCTCGATTCCGTCTTTGACCTAATTTTCGTGGTACAATCTTTCCACCATTCACCCAAAAAATGTGCGAGCTCAATTGGGCTCATATTGCCCTTAGAATCCGAAACTTTTAGCGGCTTGTCTTCTCTACTGCAAAGTTCATATTATCTATAGATATTACTAGATATGGATATGGAGATTATCGACAATTTTCTTTGTTTATCACCACTCTAATAATCTGCCAAGTAAGAATTCGGCTTGCCGGTATAATTTTTTCCGCATATAGGAAGCGAAAACCCATTTTTGTCCTCTGAAATATTTTACCCTGAACTATGTTCTAAATCACCTTCTGCTGATCAGGAGCCTATAAAACGGCTGCTAATACGACCGTTACCCTACTCAATACACTTTGCGGGACTCTAGGTTTTTACTGCGCCCGACAATCACTATGGAAGGTTATACCTTTAACTCACCCCCGAGCACGCCCACTTAACATCCGTTGAATTTAAATTTACTATTAGGTTAATATTCCTTGTGTTCACTAATTTAGCCCAACAATTCACTCCCGAGCCACACCCTTTACACGCTGCAAGGCAAAGGCTATTTAATCCAAGTTGAATGAAATCTAATTTTTTGCAATTTCAGATTCTTTGATTAGAAAGTATCTTTATTAGGAAAGTATATATATATATATATATATATATATATATATATATATATATATATATATATATATATATATATATATATATATATATATATATATATATATATATATATATATATACATACATATATATATATATATATATATATATATATATATATATATTTATATATAAATATATATACATATACTCGTATATATATATATATACATGTATATATATATATATATATATATATATATATATATATATATATATATTTATATATATATATATATATATATATATATACATATTTATATATATATATATATATATATATATATATATACATATATATATATATATATATATATATACATATATAGATATACCTGTATATATATATATATATATATATATATATATATATAGATATACCTGTATATATATTTATATATATATATATATACATATATATATATATATATAAATATATATCTATATATATATATATATATATATATATATATATATATATATATATATATATGTATATATATGTATGTATATATATATATATGTATGTCTGTAATATATATATAATATATATATTTTTAGGGCTTTGTACTAAAATACAAAACCCTATTGCAATCACGACCTGTGTCCGTCTGTCCGTCCGTCCGTTCGTCCGTCCGTCTGTATGTCATAGCACTTTTTCTCCGAAACTATAGAGGCTACAGCAATGAAACTTTGGAGAAAGGTCAGAAGTGGTGACCTCTTGAAAGTTGAAGGGTGAAAAATTTTTTCAAAGGCGTTTAAGGGGGTCTCCCCATATAGGGAGGTGACCCCTCAAAAAAAAATTTTCACCATTGGTAGTCGAGTAGGGTATCGTTGGAAAGGTCTCAATGAGATCTTTTCAAAACAAGTCTTAAAACTGCCTTTTTGTTACCGAGGGGGACAGGGGAAGGGGAAATGTTCGAACTTTTCGCGTACCCCCCCCCCCCCCCTGGCGATTGGACACCTTCCATCCGAAAAATCTGAAAAAAATCATGAATGTAGGCCTTCATGAGTACAACAACAACAAATACATGAGAAGTCGAAATTCACTCAACTTTGTTAGTAATAGTATGATTTATCGATTTTGTGTTTTCTTGAATAAAATCTAAACGGTACCTTTAAACTCAATAAAATTTAGCAACTATTTATAAGATTGATCTTTTCTGAAAGTTTGATAAAGGTCGAATAGTATTTACCGAAGTTATAGCGATTTGAATTTTCCTGTATTACTATGGAGCAATATGCCCTGTTTTACTATGGAAACATATGGCTATGGAGCCATATGCGCTTTTTACCGACTTAGACACTACAACTATGCTAGAATTTGCATGAAAATATCAGGAGTGATAGGTATCATGAAAATGAGTACATACAATTGAAACAAGTCTAAGAGGCAGGAGAGAGCTCCTAGCTAAAGGGCTTTGTAACCATTCTAGGATTCGAAAAAATAGGCCATGAATCGATGATTACAGTATAAAAGAGTGGCCCCTGAAAAAAAATTTCATGAAAGGTAGCCGATATGAGTATCAACTGAAAGTTCTCTATGAGAACTTTTCAAAACAGTTCTTAAACTGACAGTTTTTGCTTCATGAAAAATGTGTTCCCTCCCTCGCGAATGGACACCCGTGATCTAAAAAATCTGAAAAAATTATCAAAGGAGATATTCATGGGTATAACTATAACAAATACCTCAGAAGTCAAAATTCGTTCAACTTTGTTAATAATAGTATGATCCTCGAATTTCACATTTTCTCCAATAAAATCGTCTTTGACATGTTTCTTGATTTTATTCGTTGCTGGTTACTGCATTTTGTAAGTTAAGTACAAAACCCTTCTGACATGAGCATAGGTCTGTCTACCCAACTTGTTTTATGGTTGGTTGAATGTGATTTACGCACAGAGTGTGGGACTCCCATGCTAGCAAGTGACTAAAGTATCCACTGAACACCTCCCCTGTCAACCCGAGGAAAGTATATTAGAAATCGACTAGGAGCTCTTATCAAATATTGCAAAGAAAACAATACCAAAAGTACAACTTACTGAATTTTACCGCTAAAAAGGGGTCCCTTATCTTATTGCTTCTGTTGTCAATGCCACACTTCTCCTCTAATTCACTCGGTCAATGAACCGTATCTGCTTCCGACAACCTCATGCTGCCCTAAAATTCAACTTTTTTAAAGCACACTACGAGTATGAAGCTACTGATATAGAACTTCTTTCAATCAACTAGTTGGATTTCTTTGGAGGCCCAAAATTGTGAGTATATTTATAACCTTATTTACTGCTTTCAGGCGTCCCATAAAGTAAATTCAATACGAGCAAAAGATAAAGCACATCGTGTCTTTAAATCACTTGGCAACATTGCAGCTAGATATAATTTTGTCAGGTAGCGTGGTATTGCCAAGAAAGAGATCAAATGTGCTCTGAAGACTTACTTCAATAGTCTGGATGGTTTTCTTGTGGCTTATAACGCAAGGCCTTTTTCTTCCAGTGCTAGTAAGGTCCATTGGAACGGTGTAGAAGCTTCTTCTTCTCAGGATATTACTGATTCATTCTCTCAATTTTTTCCTTCAACTTTTTCGTCTCCCGTTGTAGCTATATACCTTGTTTTCCTACCAAATCGTCTTCATTTTCCAACCTTGTATATTTGTACAGATTTATCTGAAGTCGAAGCTATTATCCGTGCTTCTGATCCTAATATCATCCCTGGACTGGATGGTTTTCCTTTGTCTGTCTATTCAATCACAGTTTGAGTACTGGTAATTTCCCTACATGCTAAGTAAAGGCCAAGAAATGCCTTCACAAAGTGATCAACAACAGCAAGGCTCGCTGCTGGCAAGATCTAGTGGACAATGTGAACAAGGATCCGTGGGGCCTTAGCCACAAGCTGGTCATGGGGAAACTTGGTGGCCTACGGAAGCCTTGTATACATGATGCGGAAAACATGGACGCGATAGTCCGTGTTGACACTATCCATGGCGAAACAGCAGTCGAGTGCCCACTCTTCACACAGCTGGAACTGGAGGAGGCAGTCCTCTCATTGAAAGCGAGGAAGGCTCCAGGTCCAGATGGTGTTCCAGCTGAGGTGTTGCGGCTCGTCTATCACCATCGTCCTGACTTGCTGCTCAGCACATTCAACGCTTGCCTACGGGACGGGGTTTTCCCGGTACGATGAAAGGTGGCGAGGCTCGTGCTGATCAGCAAGGGGAAGGGAAATCCCAGATCACCGTCTGCATACCGCCCGTTATGCATGCTAGACACGGCTCGGAAAGTACTAGAGAAACTCATTAAGGGAAGACTCACTGACGCGATTCATGCTCCTGGGGACCTATCTCCTAGGTAGCACGGCTTTAGAGCAGGACGTTCTACCATTGATGCGATTGCAGAGGTGGTGAACGCGGTCCAAAAGGCAGAGGCACATAATCGCACCAAGCAACGGATCCTCCTGTTGGTGACACTCGACGTCAGGAATGCCTTCAACTCCGCTAGATGGGTGGATATTCTGGACACGCTGGAAAACTCTTTTCAAGTTCCAGAATATCTAATGCGGCTTTTGAGGAACTACCTAAAGGACCGAAGGTTGTTCTACAACACGACACAGGGCCAACGAAGGACGGAAATTACATCGGATGTTGCCCAGGGATCTATCCTTGGTCTGGACCTGTGGAACGTGTCTTACGACGGGCTACTGAGACTTGGGATGCCAGATGAGTCGTGCTTGGTTGGCTATGTGGATGATGTTGCAGCTCTGGTCACTGGAAGCACTGTTGAACAAGCGCAACTTAGGCTAGGTATGCTAATGCGCCGAGTGACGGACTGGATGACTGCTCGCGGGTTCAGTTTAGCACTGGAGAAAACTGAAGTGGTCATCTTGACAAAATAGACAATCCCTAGAGCAAGGATGATCAGCATTGGAGACATACAAATCGAATCGAAGCTAGCGCTGAAGTACCTGGGGCTACTGATCGACTCGAAGATGAGTTTCTTTGAGCAAATCAGGGCAACGGCTGAGAAGGCTGCTTCGGGAATATCGGCTCTGAGTCGACTTATGGCCAACGTAGGGGGACCCAGCCCATCAAGAAGACGCCTCTTGATGAGTGCTGTAGGGTCAGTGCTACTGTACGGAGCAGAGGTATGGGGCGACGCTCTCAGCAAAGAGGTATACCGAAAACGATTGGCACAGGTACAGAGAAGAGGAGCACTGAGAATTGCATCTTCGTATCCAACAGTCTCCGACTCGGCTGTGAGAGTTATTGCAGGCGTGATACCTGTCGCCCTCCTTGCTACAAAGCGCCGCGCTATTTACCTGCACCGAAACGAGGATGCGAGGGAGATAGTTGTCCGCGAGGAGAGACAGCGCTCGCTCAACGATTTGCAGTAGTCTTGGGTGAATTGCACGAAGGGAAGGTGGACTGCGCGCCTCATCCCGGATGTGAGACCGTGGCTAAATCGAGGGCATGGTGAGACTGACTTCTATCTGACCTAGCTTTTAAGCGGGCACGGGTGTTTTCAGTCTTATCTGCACAAGATCGGTAAGTCACGGTCTCCCGATTGTCGGTTTTGCCCAGACGGGAGGACAATGCCTGTTACACATTTTTGCGTGCACAAAATGGATCAAGCTGCGAAGGGAACTCTACAGGAAGACGGGAGACCTCACCCCGGATAATATAGTTGTGGTGATGCTCGAATCGGTTGACAAATGGAACCAGGTGTCACATTATGTTCGGGCAGTCCTAAAATATAAAAGGGACTCCCAGTAGCCAGGGGCGCTGGGGCTGGGGGATCACTCTTCTGGCATTTCCTCTTTCCCTCTCCCCTCCCGCTAGAAAAGGGACTCTTCAGCTTGAAGGCGCCCCACGGCGTAACAAAACGAGACCTGGCCTGAAATAATGTGTCGAACGGTTCCAGGCTGGGTTCTCATGTTGACAGGGGAGGTGTTTAGTGGGTAGTCTAAGGGTATCCTCCATGGGAGTCCCACACTGCCAGACTTGGCGGGCGTAAATGCCTTCACCTCCCTACCAAAAAAAAAAAAATCCTTTAGGCAGAGATAAGTGGTTCACTTCAGCCACTTTAACATCTTTAGGTTTGACATTCCCCTTGTAATGCAACGACCTTCTTCGGAGAAAGTAACGGTTGCTTTTTGTGTAATGTTTGCGTTTGTCTCAAGCCTCCGTGTCCGCTAACTTGAACGAAGCGAAAAAAAAATATTGAATTACTGTAGAGTAGCTTAATTAACACATAATAGAACATTTCTAAAGATATTAAAAATTGATCGGTACGTCTTGTAGAGTAGAGTACGCGTGATAAGTATTTTGTAGTGTAGCTCCGTGGCTCGACAAGAACCCGCCTCATATGATCCCGCAAATGCTAGTCGTCAAACACGCGTACGCGGTCGTTAAGCGAAGCTAGTTAGCTGAGCTCAGTGTTGTTTATAGCTCGCTGACACTTGTGCCAGACCATCGGCACCCATGACCTACACAGGCATTTCGAAAATCATTACAAACTGTCAAACGAAAGTTTTATTTTCCTTAAGTTTAATTTGCCTTACCAACCCTATGAAATCCGTTTATGATTCCTATGTCTTCTATCTCTACTATGCTGTCGAACTAATTTGAATCAATGTTTTTTCGTATGAACTCTTATACCATCAAGTCCCGTCAAATCTTTCGTCTGATCTGCCTTTCTAACAAACACTCCGCTCATCTCGGATGAGCTGTTATTTAGTTATCCCTTATGCCACCACTGACATATTTTCGTTCACTAGACCTAAGAATCCTAAGATATCATAATAATCTCGAGTTTGGTCCTTCCCGTCTCCTTACATATATTTGCATTTAAAAAAAGTTGAGTAATTAGGAGAGTGCTGCTACCACAAGGTCTTTGTAAGCATCCTAGGGTTCAAACCAAGTCTTCTAATAGTGTAAATCGATGAATTGAATTATTCATCCAAAATTTGGATAAGAAATCGTTCAAATTTATGCAAAAGATGTGGAGTTTCCTTCAAACACATTGCAGCCGCCATTTTGAACCAGCTTAAATAATTTTCGCGAATGTTCGGCCAATTGAACATATTCAAATTAAACGCTTTTCCTTTAATTTTCATGAAAATTGTAAGAAAATAAGAGTGCCTAGGTCAATTTGAAATATGTATCAACTATCAACATGTGTTGTTGTTGTTGTAATTGCATACAATTGAAATGGCTATAACTCAATCGATGATGATCCGATTTCCAAAAATTGTGTAAGCGTTAAGATCTTGTACTAAGCTCTGTGGTTGCAAAATTTCAAGACTTTTAAGGATCCCATTTTGCGGCAAAAATTTAAAATCTATAAATTATACTATTAGTAACGAAGTTGCGCGAATTTCGATTTCTGAGGTATTTGTTGCCCTTGTACTCTTAATACCCGGCTCCGTGATTATTTTCAGATTTTTTAAATCAAGAACTTTCATTTGATACCCCTTTCGAGTACCTTTAAACAAAAAAAAATTTTAAAGGCTGCTGCGATATTAGGGGGAATCTCTCTTAAAAAATTTTGAAATGTTCAGTAAGACCTAAACTTTTAAGAGACTACTACTTCTGATCTTTTCACAAAGTTTGAGCTTCCTAGCTTCTATAGTTTCTGAGGAGACTTGCTGTGACGCACGGACAGACGGATGGACAGACAGGTTGTGAGCCTAGTAGATATTTGCAAAAAAATTACAAAGATCTAAAAAGACTTAGTGATTTATTACTAATTTAACTTGAAATTATCGTCACTTTGTTCATTTTCATTTAATATTGTTTAATTTATTCTTTGCGTTCCATTTTGTTATTGGATTGTATTCAGTCTATTGATGGAATAAATAAATAAATGAATCCCTGAATGCCATACAATCTTCACAGGTTCCAGGGTAGCTTAAATTTCGGTTCTTGTCCTTCCTTTGTAAATCTCCTTATTAGTTTGGTTACATTCTGTTTCCTTGACGAGCTCTACAACTTCTTATTGTCTTCAAACATTTTCAAGGTATATAAGCAACTTGCACACGTCTAAATGTTTTTAATAATCAGTGTTTGATCCCATTAGCTCCTCAGTTGCATCCTTTTGTTATGAAACAATATGGTTCAAAGACAGATCTTTTTACAAATGTAAAACGATGCAACGTAATTTAGAAATTGAAAATAGTTAATGGGTAATTCACTAAATACAATTGAACGGTGGAATTGGGAATGACATGCATATCTGTTGCCTTTACCCCTTTCATTATTTTTGAAGCGAAATGAATTTTGAGCTATTGACAGCTAAACCTAAAAAACCATTGATGCTGCCGTAATCTCTTTGCAAATTTAATTTCTCAAATTTAAAGAATAAATCAAAATATAACATTACCTGGTTTTGCTGATTTTGTTCGGCCATCGCTTTTTCTTTCGCTTGTCGTTTGCACTTATACCTGTGGTTCTGAAACCATATTTTCACCTGAAAATAAATAAAAACAACTGTCAAACAAAGCATCATATTCGGATAAACTTTCCTAAACTATGAATTCTTGACTGAAAAAAAGCTTAAATACACTTTTAAAACATCCGAGTCTTTATCCAACCATTTATTTCAAGGAATTTATGGTTCTTTTTCTATTTTGCGGTGAAATAATAACAGAAGAATGGTAGCACAAACGTTAAGCTTTTCAATAATGGAATGGTGCATTTAGACGAGATCTTTGAAAAATAGAAAAATATTCTCAAAGGATGATAACGTTGCAATATGAAATCTGAACCTTTGTACTACAAAACAATTATACGTCCTTTTTGTGAGAAATACGTCCCCATTCGCATGGATACATGAAAGTTTTTCTTAAAACAAGGTGGAGTGGTGATGTACAAAGAGAACATACATTAAGTATAAATCTGCCCTCGCAGCACTAAAAGGTTTTTGTTTTTCCCTCTTTAGCGTTGTTTCTTATGAAAGAATTACAATTCGGCATTTGAAGAATCAAAGGGATTTGTTACTTAACCAATACGGAAAAGAGAGTTTTTTCAAGCAGAATGACAAAGTGGTGCTTTAATGTTCTGTTTGTTGCAGACACAGACTAACAGCGAGCACTTACGTTATCATCAAATAGATATTAGGTGTGAAATAAGACGACGATATTAATAACATTGAGTTATTTATTGAGAGAAAAATTCTTATTTAAATCAGTTTTTGGGGTAATAAGCTTACAATTGCCAAAAAATGCTACCATTTACAGCAAATGTGTTTATTTTATTAAACTGTGTTGGTATCGTTTGAGTCAACAACTATATTTATCCAACCAAAAATGTGTAGGTACCTAGTTTTTCAGTGCGTCATTTCGAATTAAAATCAAATGGGTCATGTGTAAAATCTAACATTCCATCTTCTAAATTAAACACGGCATGAAGTATTTAATCTCATGTATATAGGTATGCACACTAAAGGTGTGTCATGGTTAGAGTGCTCACCCCGATAGCCGAAAGTCCTTAGTTGAAACCCCATTGATGACAATGAGATTGGTTTCGAGTGATTCTTTGGACGATCTACAAGCCCAATAAGTTATGATGCGTATTTTGTGAAAGTTAAAAGTCTTCTTAAGATTATATACACATAAATTTAAAATTGATACTATTGCCAACAAAAAAAAAAAATTGGGCCGCATTGGTCCCATTTGAGCCTTAGCGTTGAGATTTGTTAAGGAATTTCATGACCGTAACGGTATTCGAGGCGATATGGTCAGTATCACGCTCAATCATGAGATTATTACCTAATTTTTCAATCAATACGTATCACAGCTGGATAAGCTGTAGTCCGACAGTAGTACCACAAGAACTAACTCGTTGACATAAGTGAACTTTGAATTTGGAAGCTGCTGTGCAAGCGGTGAGCACCCTGACCAGTACATCACACGGAGTATTGCTGAAAAAGTTTACCAAATTTTGACTTTGCAGGTACTTGTTACCCTTTTAATCGCAAAGATCAACATCCATGGCTTTTTGAGATTTTTAAGCTCAAAGATGTCCAATTATGAAGGGGGGAGTGGGCCACATTATTTGCAAATATTTTGACTCTTTCGCACCCCTTAACACCATTACTGCTCTTTTGATACTGGATCCTGAATATTTTTGTCAAGACCTTTCGTTTAATATCAAGGGAAAATTTTTTAAAGTCACTTCCATGCATCAGGCCGGAACTTTGGAGAGGTCACCACTTTTGATCTACTACAAAGTTTCGTATCTTTAGCTGTTATCGTACGGATAGATAGGCAGTCGCGAAACTAATAGGGTCATGAAAAGAGATTCTACAAAACCCTAAAAGTGGCGATCGAATGAATCTATGCTGTACCGACATCAAAGTAACAATTAAGGGCTGCTGGTGAGGAGCAATGGCGATTTAAGGAGAGAAACAACATGATTTAGAAAGAGATATTGATGAAGACTTTAGAAGATCTCAGAATACACTCACACACTTTAGAACCTCTTAGAAACAATATTGGAAATTTGGAAGTCAATGCAAAATTTATCATCAAAGGTACCCTCAAGGTTTTCGTGGAAATAATGACTCCAAGAGGGACATTATTGAGCGAGTATCTTTACGAAATGGAAAACTTCACGAGGAAGCAATTGTCAACATTCATGGAAACGAAATCGGCATTGTTTCAGGAAATAAAATTCTCTGGATTTGCTTGTAGTAAATTAAAAATAATAAGGAGCCTTGCACATAGCTAGAATGGGCACAAAAGAAAGAAGACTGAAAGACCTGAGCTGAGGTAAGTGTATGACTAGCAGAAAAGGGTGAACTTGAGACCTAAGAACTGAAATTTTTCGATGAGATGAACAGGGTTGACTGAATAAAACGCCTTTAAAGAGTCAGAAAATATGAAATCGACACGTTTTTAAGATCCAGAGCAGAGGACATAGAATTGGAAGAGGACAGAAGGTTAAAAAGAGATAATCTACCTTTAGCAATTCGATGCTAAATATTTAGTAGCTAGCTAAATCAAGAACAAGTTAGGTAGACAGAACTACACTCTTGTGAGAAGCCTTTTCTACTCAACATACGATATGCAGACACCAATAATGAATAAACTCAAGAAAAACTACAACTCTCTTTGAAAGAAAGACCATTGTTACACTATTTTAATCTGCTGCCATTTTGTTGCAATATCACTAACAACCATTGACTGAATGAGATCTTAAAGATGTTTTTATTATTCATTTTATTTGGTAATTAGAGAATCGAATTAAAAGTTTAGTGTCTGTTTCGAGGAAAGCTTGAATGGTGGAAAAATCATTCATTATTTTGTTGTACTGGTAGAACTTTCAAATGGCTATTACTTTCGTGAATGTGATTTCACTTTGTTTAAGCTTCTAGATTAAGAACCGTCCTTTTTGACTACTTAAATTTACATTTAAGGGTATCCATATGAATTAATATATACAAGTTCTACTATTATTAACAAAGTTGAGTGAATTTCACCTTCTAAGATGCTTGTTATTTTTGTATTCATTAGAACTTACCATCATCTTTTTGCCACCTTCAAAATGTATGTTTTCATCAAGAGTAAATAGGGTGTACTTGAAATGCTGAAATTGGGGAACCATAACTTAAATTTACTCAATATTCTCATATATAACGGCCATCATTTGGTTTGACGATTACTAATATTACTCGTTGAATATATTGTCAAAGATGTGCATGATATGCATTCTTCCAGAAATTGTCATGCAAATGTTAACAAGCCCGTAGTGTCTGAGTTGATTGGAAGCCCACACATTGTTCAATAGCTAAGTATTGTGGTCGTTGTAACAATGAAAATTGAAATCACCATAACTTCGTTACTGTCCAATTCTTCTGAAATTTTCTACTTTGATTAATCTTTTGAGTGTAAAATCTCATTGGATTTATGGGCATCCTAAGGATTTTATACAAGAAAATGTAAAATTGATAGATCATAGTATTGCTAACAAAGTTTAGCGAATTTCAACTTCCAAGGTATTTGTCGTTGCTGTATTCTTAGAGAACTACCTCCATGATTTTTTTTCCAGATTTTCCGGTTTACAGGTGTCCTATCGCAAGGAGGAAACAATATTTTTGTGTTTTAATAACGGATATTAAAAGATTACGTACAGATCTTTCATTTGATATCCTACTCGACTCATTTGATGAAAAAAAATTTGTTAAGGGTTCACTTCCTTACATAGGGAGACTCCCCTGAAAAATCCTTATATTTTTTTTGACTATGGAGCTTTCATTAACCCAAAAGTTCTGAGCTGCTCATAAAATTTGATGGTTATAGCTTGCAGAATTCATGAGAAAACTTCTTTTCAAGGTGTAATGGACGACAAACCTCTGAGGTATGTGCAAACAACGAGTAAGGCGTATCATAATCATATACGAGTAAAAAATGAGTAGTGAAGCAAAAAGTAAAAAAGTGATTTGGTGCATCAAGAAGTCCAGGAAGAGGCAAAATATACGAAAAATTTGTGTCCTCCTTGCGAATGGAGACCATTGATAAATACCTCAGAAATCAAAATTCTCTCAGCTGTGTTAATAATATTGTAGTAGGATGTATTCTCTTTTAAAATCAAAACGGTACCCTTACACTTCTTAAAATTCTATTAAATTATATATATATATATATATATATATATATATATATATATATATATATATATACTCGTATATATATATATATATATATATATATATATATATATATATAAATATATATATATATATATATATATATATATATATATATATATATATATATATATATATATATATATATATATATATATATATATATAAGGTGGGCCAGAAAGGCGTACGATTTTAAAAACACTCTTGCGTTTGAAGCTTTAGAGAGGGGACTGCGCGGGTGGTGGGGTTAAGTAGCTCGGTTCTCGGAAATTTAGTCGCGATGGATCACTTCAACGGAGCGCAACGTGCATTCTGCGTTAAACATTATTAAAAATCACAATTCGTGCGCTATTGTTCGGCGTTTATTTTGGCGTGAGTTTGGATTACATGACCTAAATCAGTGTCCGAAAGAACGTGTGGTTCGATCGTGGGTCAGAAAGTTCGAAGAGACTGGTTCGACTCTCAAACAGAAGCCCGCAGGACGCCCAAGGTCAACAAGAACGGAATTATCGGACCCTACTTCTTCGAAAAAACAAGGCCAATCTGTCACTGTAAATTTTGACCGATACATAGCCATGTTAAGGGATTTTTTCTTTCCACAACTGCAACAATTTGAAGCCTATAATCGTGTGACATGGTTTCAACAAGATGGCGCGACATGCCATACAGCTAATGCCTCTTTGGCGGTCGTAAACGAGATGTTTGCTGGGAAGCTGATATCGCGCCGAGGTGACATTGCATGGCCTCCTAGAAGTCCGGATCTGACGCCACCGGACTTTTTTTTGTGGGGATACCTAAAAAGTAGAGTCTACACCAATAACCCAGCCACGATTAACCAGTTGAAGACCAATATCCGGGAAGAAATGGCAGCTATTCCCCGTGCAATGTGCCAGCGAGTTTTTACCAATTTGAGGGTCAGATTCGAAGAATGTTTGCAGCGGGATGGTGCACACCTGGATGACGTTATTTTTAAGAAATGAATTTCCCAGATGTCAATTTTTATAGAAATAAAAATTTGTATGTGAATTGTACTCAGTTTTTTTTAATGATTTTTTCAAATTCGCAATTCTTTCTGGCCCACCCTATATATATATATATATATATATATATATATATATATATATATATATATATATATATATATATATATTATAATTAACAGAGGTAAGTATATTAACAAGCAAATTTTTCTTAAACTATACCTGCTACACCTCCAGTGCATGTCTTAATTGGTCAATGATATCGCGCCGCATGACACAGTATCATTCAGTTGTACTCCGCGTGTCATTTGAGTGGGTTGTGTGCCGGTCAATAATTTTAAGCAGGTAACGATAATTTTATATTTCACGATTTTATTATTAGCGCAAGAATTATAAAGAGTTATTATTACGTTTTTTGTTTATCTAGTAGCATATTTTATACTTAACAACTCTGCCTTTCATTTTTGACATAACTATTGACCAATATTTTATTAAGCTATTTAATAATTAAAATGTACCTTTGGGGCTGTAATTAACAAACCGAAGGGTCTTCTATTAACGTGTTAATACCTGCCCCAGATATGGGGGCTTGTATTAACAGGGTAGTTGAATGTTTGGAATAATTATTTTATACGTTTTTTTTTACAACAGCATGAGAACTTATAAACGGAAAACTACGCGTGGTACCACATCAATAGAGGTCTAAAAGCTAGCTGCGCTCGAGATTATTGAGAAGAAAAGAAATTACAGAGATGTAGCAAAAGAATTCGACCTCTGTTATGTTTCTCTTTATAATTTTGTGAAAAAGAAAAAAGCTGGTACCACAGTAGAAATGGGCTACCAAAAAACCCGCTTAGTCTTCAGAGTACTTGTTGAAGTGTGCTAATATTTACTTTGGGTTGCTGCCCACTGATGTGAAAAAAATCGCTCATCAATGTGCTAAATTTAATGAAATGGTGGGCAATGATTGGTCTACGGGTTTCATGAAGAGAAATCAGAGGTTATCGATACGAAGCCCAGAAGCCACCAGTTTAAGCAGAGCTACTTCGTTCAACAGAACGAATGTTCATCTCTTTTTTGAGAAATACAGGTCGGTGCTAGAAAGATACGGATTTCAACCATCCCGGATTTGGAACATTGATGAAATAGGTGGGTACTTATTGTATTTTATGGGCATATTAATTATCCTTTTTTTATTCATATATCTACCTACGGTTCTATTATTTTTATACTTTTATAATCTAACTAGAGGCCTACATACATACATTCATATATATAATTTTTTATAGGTGTCACATCTGTTCAAAAGCCGAAGAAAATTGTTGCAGGAAAAGGCACATAGCAGGTCGGTGCTGTAATATCTGGCGAAAGAGGTGTACTGATTACACTTGCAGTTGTGACAAATGCTGTGGGGAATTCCTTACCTTCTATGTTTATCTTTTCTCGTCTGTGATATAATGATATGTTTATTAGAAACAAGCCACCAGAATGCATTAGCGTTGGCAACCAATCTGGATGGATGACGCAAAAGGAGTTTGTAAAATGGATCGATCATTTTATTCATCACGTGAAGCCATCAAAAGAGGATCCTGTTTTACTCTTATTAAATAACCATACCTTGCATGTTAATGTGGAAGTGGTAAACAAGGCCAAGAACAACAATATTATTTTGTGGTCATTTCCGCCGCATTGTTCCCATCACTTACAGCCCCTTGATTTCGGGGTTTATGGGCCATTCAAAAATTATATGAATAAAGCACAAACTTCTTGGATGGCGAGTAACCCGGGAAAATCAATGTGTGCTACCGTTGGCCTTAACCCCAATTAATATTATCAACGCTTTTGAAAAGTCTGGCATCATCTGGCTTTTGACACGGACCGCCCAGACCCCAGCGATCAAAATTAGCCACTAGTCTCTGAACCATCTGTTAATAAAGATATTAATATTGATGATCTGTCACTAAATTTGGAAAATGTTGATGTTTTTAGTCGTGTGTAACGATGTTTCTAATTTAGATATAAGCTTGACTGAAGCTGGACCGTCAGGCATGCAGAAAGGTGCTAGTGATTTTGCAGTTGAAATCATAAGACCTCTGCCAAAAGCTCCACCACAAGTATCGTCTAAAAGAAAACGCGCTAAAAAGTCTGCTATTCTCACTAATACTCCGGTAAAAAATATCTAGAAGAAGAACATAATATTAGAGACAACGAAACACCAGAACAAAGGAAACAAAAAGGATAAGGGAAGGGGTAAAAGAAAGGCTGGATGATATATAAATAAAGACGAAAAAGTAGGAAAAGTGAAGAAAAGGATATTGAATAAAAGCAATAGCTGTAACGTTGACGACGACTATTTTTGTATCATTTGCAGTGCTTCCTATACCGAAGATACATCAGGTGGTGAATGGATCCGATGTATTTCTTGCAAGCACTGGGCCCAAGTAGGATGTATCAAAGGTGATATCACATTGTTTGAATTATAGTTCAGATGATGAAAACGAATAAATATTCTTTTATTTCGTATGTATCTAAATTCAGTTTATAAGAAAACGTGTTTTATGCAAGGCTTTATCAATTTTACACTCATCATTAAAAAAATATGTAGTACACATGTTTATTTTTCTTTATATCAGTCGGCATAACCTGCCCCACACCTGTTAATTCTAACGTAAGGTAACAATTAACAACTGCTATTTTTAAGAAAAAGCGTTCTATCTACGGCATCGTTTCTATTATGTTTGTTTTGAGATAATTACATAACACCTGAATGATTAAAGCATCATGTATCCTAAAAATCAAGTCTAAATGTTGGATAATTTCTACGCTACAACTTAAAATATATTTTTTGTTAAATGTAGTCCCGGTCTCCCCTATGTAGATTAATATAAAATTTTTGTGCTGACAAATAAATCAGATCATAATCAAGTGAGCTAGGCCATTTGAATTGCATGGAATTACAACAACAATAACACGATCAAGGCACTCTTATTTTCCTAAGATTTTCATGTAAATTTGAGTAATAGTGCTCAATTTGAAGGTGTTCAATCGGCTGAACGTTCAAAAAAACTGAAACATTTTAAATTTATATTTAAGCGGGAATGAAATGGTGGCTGTTAAGTGTTTATGAAAAAACTCTGCATCTTTTGGATAAATATGAACGATTATTTATATCATACAAGTACTATATTGGGTAAATAATCCAAGTTATCGGTTCATCCCATCAGAAAACTTGTTTTGAACCCTAGAATGGTTACAAAGCTGTTCTGGTAGGAGCACTTTCCTGCTTACTCGACTTGTTAACATTTATTATCGGCATATACTTGTAAGTACCTGAATTATACTAATAAGACCTATTTTGAACAACGCTGGCAAATTATCCAAACTAACTTTGGGTATCAGTTGTTTCTTCGAACAATTAATGGAGAATGTGTTCTTATGACGCACATATTGACGCATTAAAAAATCCCTCCATTGAACTGTAGATCGATTTTTTCGACACACTTTGTAAACAAATCAAAAATTTCTACATCGCTAATAGGCGTAGTGATAAGAGTATCGCTCGTGTAAAAAAAAAGTGGTAAAGAGTTTTCAAATGTATCTATCTTTGATTGTGTATGCCATAGAATTCATATAACTGTCTTTCAAAGTAAATGTGGTTGTTTCTAAGTGTTGCTTCACATAATTTGGTAATATATTGTCTATTGATAATAGGGGGTAAAAATTAAGTGTCTTAAAATAATGCAGCTCGATTTCTAGTGTCACCATTCAGCATTTAATAACAGGGGTCTCAAAAACCCTACATACAAATCAAGAGAGCTTCTTCTAAACTGGTTGCTTAGCACTAATTTCATGTATATATCAATCGTCCTGGAGCTGAATTTATGCATTGATACTACAACTCTACATTTCCAGCGTCAGCGAGCTTTCGAAAATTTCTGGATATTATTTGGAATGAACTTCTAAATTGCAATTATATCTAATATGTTCATAATTCATATGTACATGTGTAATTATTGCATCTGCAACACCCAAATTTTTAAATTTACAAGAGCTTCAATGTACGATTTCCAACTTATTTGACAGAGATATTTTTTATATTAATATAATCGCACATGAGTCCAATTTGAAGCTTGGCTTTGAGATTTGTAAGGGAATCTCATTTCTTGACTGTAACGGTATTTGAGGAGGTGATATGGTCAGCATCACGCTTAACCATGAAATCATTACCTGATCTTTCAATCAGTACCCATCTCAGGTGAGTAGGCTGAAATAGTCAGAAGCACAAACTCGTTGCCATCAACGTTGAATTTGGGAGCTGCCACGCAAGCGGTGAGAACCCTAACAACTACGCTAGACGAACTTTTTTTGATATTAGGTACTCCACACTATCATTATGTCTTTAGCTTTTCTGAATTTAATCAAAATCAATTTTGGTCTATGTTACAGATTACGTCAAGGGATTGAGCCAAGCCAATCTCAAGGCAGTGATCTGCAGATGGAGAATTTGTTCTCTCCTCTAAGTCAGGAATATAATGACAGTATTAATATGCAGCGAACCATCAAAGCCAATTCAATAAATACAACAAAATGAAAAGATGGTCACTAAAATATAAAACCGATTTAATTTATCAAACCGAAAGAAAAACTGAAACGTTTTAAGCTTTTTGATTGGAAATAAATCATTCAATTCACTCTCACAGAAGAAAACGAGAGTCCATCAAATAATCATTTTGAATTCTGTAAAACCTCGTGAGATTTGTCAATAAATATTTCACAAACAAAGGAACGAATTCCAACCATTTCGAATGTCATTCTTCGTGGTCTTGTGTTAATGATGTTTTGACATCGCCCCCAAATATTTGCCGTCCTTACAATTGTCACGTGTCGCTGTAATAATTTTTGATTGCATATGACTTTAATCTCCGGAACAGTTTCATGCTTTCACAAGCAACACGGACATGCAAAATTGCTTCGAAGTAAACAACATCCAAACGCATATGCGACATATAACCAGGAATCAAAGCAACGTGTGTTCCCATTATAAACACATCCTGTATTATGGATAATCGGTTTAATGTTCGAACCTACCCCTCTGCATTGTTCGTTCAAATGTCGTGTTAAACGCATACAAACTGTCGTCAGTTTGCCGCCGGAAAAATTATGGGAAAATGCGAGGACTGATTTTTTAAAAGAGGGAACAAAAATTGAATTTTTTGGTTCTTGGCTCTCCTGTAGCTCCCCAAAAACCTTGAATACAGGTGATGGTTTATTTCTATTTGCACGTGTAAATTCAAAAACAATTAATTTGGGATTTTCGCAAAAATCCATAAATTGAATTAGGGTATCTCGTTAGAATCTCAGTCCTCAATAACGAGCTACTGAAGCATGCATCGAAATGATTCAACAGAAAATCACTAACTCACTATCTGATCAAAATATTTTTCCACCCACACAAAACACTATTGTGGTGAAATTACAAATTAAGAATCGTCCAAGCGAGTGATAAGCTAAAAAGTAGTATGGGATCATCTTGTAGATTTAATGATGCGTAAATCCATGCTCTCAAGCCAACAATGCACTAAACCCTCCAATTGCTTTTATAACTTCTTCAACCCTCATTGCCTCTGCTCTTCGGAGCGGTGCGGTGTCTATCTGTGCCTTTCTTGTCCTGGCATTCATTTTAATCGGGACGGATCCCTTTGTTCCTTGTTATTTTAAGGGTCCCCGGCCGGATCGCCCTAGGGTAATTGTTGTGTTAGTGTCACAACAATAGATTCTGATCATTGCTACTGGTTGAGTAAAGTAAATCAGCCCTCTAATTTATTGTGTTATCCGCCGGGGGTTGCTAGCTGGTGTTGTTGATGGGTTTTTCCTTTTCCTATCAACACATAAGACAGTGTCTACATAGATACCTCAAGTCATCAACATCAGATAAGGGAAAGTGCGTGAATTCAGAAAATTGCTTTTTAAATGCTTATCACCGCCGGATTTGGAGGGTGCGAGTATTTGCTGTAGCGAATATGCATGCGAATAATATTGTTTACCTTTTGGGTGTTCAGGAAAAAAGTTAGATGCGGATTATCACTTGATGGTGACGAAATTTGAGATAGTATCAAACATTTTGGTTTAAAATACATCTTAAAGTTAAATTGAATAATAAAAAGTCCATTCTTAGGCTTTTGACGGCTTTCATACTTCTCACTAATATTTTGGAGAAGCACACGTACCGTATTACTTAGTTTGTAGTCAATGAGAACTAAAAGTGGTTGTTGCACGGAGAATTAAAAATTCTTACTTAAGTCTACTTCGGCCTTGTAAATGATTTCCTCAGAGATCATGAGTTGGTTGTGGAGCTTATTTGGTGGGAAGTAGACGCGTTGCATGCCGAGCTGGCTTTTATCTGGGCAGAAAACTGCCCTTCCATATGCTTTTGATATTGGAATTATAATCAAATTGAAAGGATGTATGAGCTTGCAAAAAAGTTAACTATAAGATGGCCAACATTTAAGGAAACGGCCTTGAGTTTATCTGAATGCCCTGCGTAAAAGTAAATTTCTCTCACAATAGCAGCGAAAATGAGAGTACTTTGATAAGCAGAAACCACCATAATCCTCTCATTTTTCTTTACCTTTGTGATGTTGAAACAAATCGAAGTAGCAGCAGAGTGCTCCTGCCACAAGCGTTTCATAAACGAATTAGTAATTCAGACAACACCTTCGCGATATCTAAACTTGACTCAAAACAAATTCCATAAATTGAATCTGAAAAGCTTAAATATTGTTATTATGTATTTAAACACGCTGCCATTTTGTTTCTAGTGTGTTGACCTCATTGTTTGAATAGGAATGATAACGTATCAATATTACCAGACATTTCTAACATTTTCATCAAAATTTCAACATAAGAATATCTGCCACGTTTAGGTCAGTTCCCTAGTATCATGTGTTGTTTTTGTAATTGTTTAATGGTCAATCGGCTGCAACTTAGCTGTAAATGACCTGATTTCGGTGAAATACTGAGACATGTCCTTTTACTTTTACTAGGTTACAAATTTTAGGCAATTTTAAGGTTCTACTTTTGATTTTATAGACAAAAACGTAAAATTCATAAAATGCATCTATTGCGCAGCATAACAAAACTAAACTTTTTCTGTTGCATGAAGTATTTTAAGGGTTGGTTACTAATTCGGACTCTCTGATCTTAGATCTACCCCAGGTTTGTTGTTTTGTTTTTGTGGTAGCTCTAGTTACTAAGATATAGCTAGTGCGTGCGTATTGGGTTTGTTCCCATCAGCTTTAACAACCCAAATAGTTTTTCTAGTGCCTAATGTTAATATACGAGTGTTTATCTAACGCCTAACGAGGCAATGCGATCCTTTCGAACCAAACTCGATGCCCTGGAGGACGCTGTCTCGAACACAGAGGGCCACATGCTGGTCGGGGGAGACTTCAACGCTAGAGCCATCGAATGGGGTATGCCACAATCCGACCCAAGGGGAAAGCAAATATTGGACATGGCGGCCAGAACAGCGCTTTTTGTCCTAAATACTGGTAACACCCCTACTTTCCGCCGCTGGGGTTGCGTAGGAACCATACCCGATGTGACACTCGCTTCGGAGTCCCTGGTACCTAGAGTACACAACTGGCGAGTACTAGAGGACTACTCGGCCAGTGATCACCAGTATATAGCTGTTGAGATTCACGACGGTGCCACACTGCGTGCATATGCCCAAACTTCAATCCTCGGATGGAGGACTGGGAGGATGGACGTCGAGAAGTTCACTGACGCGCTTACGGCAGGCGCACCGTTGCTGGGAGCTCCGCCAGGGAGTGGAGGGCCTACAGCCAAGGACTTGGTGAACTCAACTATGAGTACCATCATAGCTGCTTGCGAGGCTTCCATGCCCCGCCGGAGACCCCGACATGGTAAGCCTCCAGTATACTGGTGGTCAAACGAGATCGCCGAACAAAGAAGCGAGTGTCACAAACTTCGGCGAGAGGCCCAGCGGGCGCGAACACGGGAGGAGGCAGACACTAGGCTAGCAGCATACAGGTCCGGCAGGAAATATCTTCGCAGGCTTATTAACAAGAGCAAGGCCCGATGCTGGCAAGACCTCGTGGACGATGTAAATAGGGATCCGTGGGGCCTTGGCTACAAGCTGGTCATGGGGAAACTTGGTGCCCTACGGAAGCCTTGTATACATGACGCGGAAAAGATGGACGCGATAGTGCGGGGACTCTTCCCCGCCCATCCCGTCCGTGTTGACGCTGTCCATGGTGAAACAGCAGTCGAGTGCCCACTCTTCACACAGCTGGAACTGGAGGAGGCAGTCCTCTCCCTGAAGGCAAGGAAGGCTCCAGGTCCAGATGGTGTTCCAGCTGAAGTTTTGCAGCTCGTCTATCACCATTGTCCTGACTTGCTGCTCGGCACATTCAACGCTTGCCTACGGGACGGGGTTTTCCCGGTACGATGGAAGGTGGCGAGGCTCGTGCTGGTCAGCAAGGGGAAGGGAAATCCCGAATCGCCGTCTGCATACCGCCCGTTATGCATGCTAGACACGGCTGGGAAAGTGCTAGAGAAACTCATCAAGGGAAGACTCACTGACGCGATTCGTGCTGCTGGGGACCTATCTCCTCGGCAGTACGGCTTTAGAGCAGGATGTTCTACCATTGATGCGATTGCAGAGGTGGTGAACGCGGTCCAAAAGGCAGAGGCATATAGTCGCACCAAGCGACGGATCGTCCTGTTGGTGACACTCGACGTCAGGAATGCCTTCAACTCCGCTAGATGGGTGGATATTCTGGACACGCTGGAAAACTCTTTTCAAGTTCCAGAATATCTAATGCGGCTTTTGAGGAACTACCTAAAGGACCGAAGCCTGCTCTACGACACGACACAGGGCCAACGAAGGATGGCGGTTACATCGGGTGTTGCCCAGGGATCTATCCTTGGTCCGGACCTGTGGAACGTGTCTTACGACGGGCTACTGAGACTTGAGATGCCAGATGAGTCGCGCTTGGTCGGCTATGCGGATGATGTTGCGGCTCTGGTCGCCGGACGCACCGTTGAACAAGCGCAACTTAGGCTAGGTATGCTAATGCGCCGAGTGAGGGACTGGATGACTACTCGCGGGCTCAGTCTAGCACTGGAGAAAACCGAAGTGGTCATCTTGACAAAAAAGAGAATCCCTAGAGTAAGGATGATCAGTATTGGAGATATACAGATCGAATCGAAGCCAGCGGTGAAGTACCTGGGGCTACTGATCGACTCGAAGATGAGTTTCTCTGAGCAAATCAGGGCAACGGCCGAGAAGGCTGCTTCGGGAATATCGGCCCTGAGTCGACTTATGGCCAACGTAGGGGGAGCCAGCCCATCAAGAAGACGCCTCTTGATGAGTGCTGTAGGGTCAGTGCTACTGTACGGAGCAGAGGTATGGGGCGACGCTCTCAGCAAGGAGGTATACCGAAAACGATTGGCACAGGTACAGAGAAGAGGAGCACTGAGAATCGCATCTTCGTATCCAACAGTCTCCGACTCGGCGGTGAGAGTGATTGCAGGCGTGATACCTGTCGCCCTCCTTGCTAGAGAGCACCGCGCTATTTACTTGCGCCGAAACGAGGATGCGAGGGAGATGGTTGTCCGCGAGGAGAGACAACGCTCGCTCAACGATTGGCAGCAGTCTTGGAGGAATTGCACGAAGGGAAGGTGGACTGCGCGCCTCATCCCGGATGTGAGACCGTGGCTAAATCGAAGGCATGGTGAGACTGACTTCTATCTGACCCAGCTTTTGTGCGGGCATGGGTGTTTTCAGTCCTACCTGCACAAGATCGGCAAGTCACGGTCTCCCGATTGTCGGTTTTGCCCAGGAGAGGAGGACAATGCCTGTCACACATTTTTTGGGTGTACGAAATGGGCCAGGCTGCGAAGGGAACTCTACAGGGAGACGGGAGAGCTCACCCCAGATAATATAGTTGCGGTGATGCTCGAATCGGTTGACAAATGGAACCAGGTGGCACATTATGCTCGGGCAGTCCTAAAATATAAAAGGGACTCACAGCAGCCGGAGGCGCTGGGGCTGGGGGATCGCTCTTCTGGCAATTCCTCTTCCCCCCTCCCCTCCCGCTAGGAAAGGGACTCCCCAGCTTGAAGGCGCCCCACGGCGTAACAAAACGAGACCTGGCCCGAAGTAATGTGTCAAACGGTTCCAGGCTAGGTTCTCAGATTGACAGGGGAGGTGTTTAGTGGGTAGTCCAAAGGGTATCCTCCATGGGAGTCCCACACTGCCAGACTCGGCGGGCGTAAATGCCTTCACCTCCCTACCACAAAAAAAAAAAAATATACGAGTATTTACTAAAAAATCCGTAGATAATCTTTTTTTATTTTTTCTATGGTAGATAGGTAAATGCCATTTATGCACAGAGTGTGGGACTCCCATGCGCGACTGGACTACCCACTAAACACCTCCCCTGTCAACCTGAGAACCTAGCCGGGAACTGTTTGACACATTACTTCGGGTCAGGTCTCGTTTTGTTACGCCGTGAGGCGCCTTCAAGCTGAGGGATCCCTTTTCTAGCAGGAGGGGGAGAGGAAGTGCCAGACAAACGATCCCCCAGCCCCAGCTGCTGTAAGTCCCTCTTATATTTTAGGACTGCCCGAGCATAATGTGCCACCTGGTTCCATTTGTCAACCGATTCGAGCATCACCGCAACTATATTATCCGGGGTGAGCTCTCCCGTCTCCCTGTAGAGTTCCCTTCGCAGCCTGACCCATTTTGTACACCCAAAAAATATCTGGCAGGCATTGTCCTCCTCTCCTGGGAGAACACACAATCAGGCCACCGTGACTTACCAATCTTGTGCAGGTAAGACTGAGAACACCCATGCCCGCTCAAAAGCTGGGTCAGATAGAAGTCAGTCTAACAATGCCCTCGATTTAGCCACTGTCTCACATCCGGGATGAGGCACGCAGTCCACCTTCTCTTCGTGCAATTGACCCAAGACCGCTGCAAATCGTTGAGCGAGCGCTGTCTCTCCTCGCGGACAACCATCTCCCTCGTATCCTCGTTTCGGCGCAGGTAAATAGCGCGGCGCTCTCCAGCAACGAGGACGACAGGTATCACGCCTGCAATCACTCTCACCGCTGGGTCAGAGACTGTCGGATACGAAGATGCAATCCTCAGTGCTCCTCTTCTCTGTAACTGTGCCAAACGTTTTCGGTATGCCTCCTTGCTGAGAGCGTCGTCCCATACCTCTGCTCCGTACAGTAGCACTGACCCTACAGCACTCATCAAGAGGCCTCTTCTTGATGGGCTGGGCCCCCTACGGTGGCCATAAGTCGACTCAGTGCCGATACTCCCGAAGCAGCCTTCTCAGCCGTTGCCCTGATTTGCTCAGAGTAACTCATCTTCGAGTCGATCAGTAGCCCCAGGTCCTTCACCGATGGCTTTGATTCGATTCGTTTGTCTCCAATACTGATCATCCTTACACTAGGGGCTCTCTTTTTTGTCAAGATGACCACTTCGGTTTTCTCCAGTGCTAAACTGAGCCCGCGAGCAGTCATTCAGTCCCTCATTTGGCACACTAGCATACCTAGCATAAGTTGCGCTTGCTCAACGGTGCTTCCAGCGACCAGAGCTACAACATCATCCACATAGCCGACCAAGCACGACTCATCTGGCATCTCAAGTCTCAGTAGCCCGTCGTAAGACACGTTCCACAGGTCCGTACCAAGGATAAATCCCTGGGTAACACCCGATGTGATTTCCATCCTTCATTAGCCCTGTGTCGTGTTGTAGAGCAGGCTTCAGTCCTTTAGGTAGTCCCTCAAAAGCCGCATCTCGAACTTGAGAAGAGTTTTCAAGCGTATCCAGAATATTCACCCATCTAGCGGAGTTGAAGGTGTGCCTGATGTCAAGTGTCACCAACAGGACAATCCATCGCTTGGTGCGACTATATGCCTCTGTCTTTTGGACCGCGTTCACCACCTCTGCAATCGCATCAATGGTAGAACATCCTGCTCTAGAGCCGTACTGCCGAGGAGATAGGTCCCCAGCAGCACAAATCGGGTCAGTGAGTCTTCCCTTGATAAGTTTCTCTAGCACTTTCCCAGCCGTGTCTAGCATGCATAACTAGCTTGTAGCCAAGGCCCCACGGATCCTTGTTCATATTGTCCACTAGATCTTGCCAGCAGCGTGCCTTGCTACTGTTAATCAATTTACGAAGGCACTTCCTGGTCCACTTATATGCTGCTGCACGGTTGCTTGCCTTGTCCCGGCTCCGTTCCCATTGAGCCACACGCCGAAGCTTGTGACACTCCCTTCGCTTTTCAGCGATTTCAGTTGACCACCAGTATACTGAGGGCTTGCCGTGTCGGGGTTTTTGACGGGGCATAGAAGCTTTGCAAGCAGTCGTGATGATGTTCATAGTAGAGTTCACCACGTCTTGAGCTGCCAGTTCTTCCATCCCCTCCAAAGCTCCCTGCAGTGGTACACCTGCTGTGAGAACCTCAACGAACCTCTCGACGTCCATTCTCCCGATGTTCCATCCAGTTGTAGAAAGCCGTGAGCACGGACGTCGGGAGACAACATCGTTTATCTCAAGCAGAATGCACTGATGATCACTGGCTGAGTAGTCCTCTAATACTCTCCAGTTGTGTATCCTCCGTACTGAGGATTCCGAGGCGAATGTCACGTCCGATATGGTTCCCTCATAGCAAATACTGTGGAAGGTCAGCGTATTGCCGGTGTTTAGTATGACGAGCGCCGTCCTGGCCACCATTTCAAGGACTCCCCCAATGAGCCCGTTGCCTGCGTTCGAAACAGTGCCCTCCAAAGCCTGAAGCTTGGCTAGAAAAGATGATACCGATTTGTTCGGCGTTAGGTACACACTAAAGAAGGTGGTCCCTGAGCGCCGAACCCACACAAAACCATCCCACGTCCACAGCTATCCGCCTGGAAACCCCTATTTCGAGGCAAGATGGCTGCAGTACCAGTTTCATCAGGATACAATGATGCTGAACTTTTATCATGATGTTGCTCACTCAGCAGCAAGAAGTCGGCTTTCATGTCTCTCGCAAACTGCCCAAGCAGATTTTAGGCGGTTGAACTGCGGTGTAGGCTTAGCTGCAGGATGTGGGTCATCGAAGTTCTGATTTTGCCTTTGCTAGGGCTCCCTGGAAAACCCGGCATGTCCCTGATCCCAAGACGTTTCCAAAATCTGGTCTTGGATTAGCATCCTTGCAAAGAATACAGTGTGCCTCCTTCGTACACTCTTTTCTTTTATGTCCCATTTCACCGCATTTGTAACATAGGGAACTCCTATTGGGTCCTTTGCATACTTGTGAGTTGTGACAATAGCCAAGGCATTTGAAACATTAAAGAGGCGTTGCTCTTCGCCGCAACCTATAGACAACTCACCCTATTCGTACTTTGCCCTTATTCAGAAATTGGTTCGCGTCCTTTTCGGTCAAGTCAATTATAGCCATGCGTTTTCCCCTGTGGTTTTTTGGTGTCAGCCTCGCCTCCGTTCCACCCACGCTAGGGAACTTCCTTTTGATAGACTCTTCTACCTTGGCCAGATCTTTGACGCAGTCAATGTCTCTTATTTCGATCGTTGCTCGAGCGAGGCTATAACTGCGCTTTTACCGAGGATTTTCTTTACTACGTCGCAAAACGCTTCCCTATTCTCGGCCTCTGCTCCAAATTCGACCAGTATGTGGCCCGACCGCGTTGCGCGTACTGCTTTAATCGCAGTGTTCGTGTCTTCGAACCTTACGTTTCCCCTGACATCCCACAGCACCTCCACGTAGGATATACCATCTTGGATTTTACGAGCTGTGCCTGCTGCCAGGGTCTGTGTCGGGGCTTCTTTCTCTCCTGTTTTGCATCAGGTTGTTTTTTTTGTTGGGCGTCCGTGCGAACTTTAATTTCTGGCACTTTCTGAAGGAGTTTCTTTGCGGCTTTCTTGGCTCCTTTTGTAAGCACTGTCTGGAACCCATGATCTGGTGCTTCACGGCCATCAACTGCCTCTTCCTTCCTTCTTTTATCCCGATCTCCTTCGATTGGGCTATACGCCATTCTTTTATTGATTTTTATCGGTGGATCTATCTGCATGTGGCCTTTAGATTGCGCCCCCAGCGCTTCTTTAGCCTTCTGCTCGTCCTCGGCCTTTAACCAGCTCCTCCGATAATGCCCTATGCGGTCTAGGAGCTCATCTAGTTCAAGGAGCCCAATCTTTACTACTTTGCTGATTTTTTGGGAGTCGCAGACAGATTGTGTTATTTTCTGAACATCTCCCGCTTTTCTGAATAGCCTTTCTTCTTCGTGTCGCTGGGCGGCAATTATACTTTGCGACCATCCTTGGAAGAGGTTATCGCTTTCCGTTTCCGAATACAGTACTTCCGCCACATTTTCGACGTTGGCGATGCAATCACACAACGTCGTTTTATAGACAATCATAGACCGACAAGGTCGCTTTTTTTCCTGCCGTAATCTCCTCGTTGGCTTCAGGGTGATTCTTTATTATGTCGGGATCTACGACCCTTGCATCGGTCGCTTCGGTAACGATCGCAGCAGTGACCATCGAATTCCCAATGTTCTTTATATTTTCTTCCACCGCTCGAACACCTGAAACGGCCTGCAGAGTTTCCTTTACAAGGCGCTCTGGTGTTCGCATAATGTTTTTGCTTCGCAGATGGATTGGTTAAATTCTTTGTGAAAACTCTTTAAAACAAAAACACAAAAACTACTTTGCATGAATATACTCGTACGTTTACATCTACTATTCCAATAGTGAATAAATAGAAACCGAATGCACTAGTCCAGCTATCGTCGTTCTAATAAACAATTAAGCGGGATTGCAAAAAATATCATTCTGAATATGTGTAAAAAAGGTTGATCCGGTGATAAAAGAACCTTTAAAATGTGATAACAAGCTCTTCTTTTAAAGAGTAACTATGAACAAGAATACAGAGATTAAAGGCTTTTCTTCGCCTCAAAAGTACCCAAAATTGGCCAATTTTTTAAATACTTCAATTGTTACTCCCTATCCTTGATGTAAAGATTCCCTCACCTTCGCAATACTTACAATTTCTTCAAAGTTAAATACCTTTAAGGATTGAGTGAATCAATACACAATTTAAAAGAAACTCTAGTGGGTGCGTTAGGCCGCGAACAATATCGAGAAATACCACAAGTGGGTATTGTTAGCAGCGTCTTAGAAATCGTTGAGAATTCATTTGAGAATGTAATTCTTCCTAATAAGCCAAAAGTGAGGTCATACGAGGGACAAATTGATCCAAGGCCCATCCTTTCAATCAGATATTTGAACATTCATGGTATTGATCCAAAGGTGATAACATATTAGGTAGGAAATTAAAAAGTTACAAACTGGTCGTTGCAATTTACTTTACACAAGAACATCGGATAACGGCAAACCTCATACTTTCAATGCTTTTTGAAAATTATCATTAAGTAGCAATCTCGCTCAATTATGCGACTAATTAAAACTATTCTTCTTAACTCAGCTTATATTTGCATGATTCAATTCAACTCGCCATTTAAAGAAAATACGCTGAAAAGCTTTACATGCAATCCAACTTTTATTGCAGTGTTAATTGAAAATCTTCTCCATCTGTAGCATTTCATTTGGCAAGCGAATCCTTCTCTCTGTGTAAACGTATTTCAAGGCAAACTAACCGTCTCAGAAGTGGTCTCAAGCAAATTTCATTTTTCTTCTTTTTTAAGCTCAATGGGATTTTTTTCTTGCAATTATCTAATGGAAATGCAAAAAGCCAATAAAGAGGCTTTTCGCTGGCAGGTTCTAAGGCTCTGAGGTTCCACAGAAAAGAGCAAAAGGAAATTTCATTTAAAAAACAGAGTGGCATCAGTCAGTGGTGCTTTAATATGCAACACATACTTGACTCTAGTCATATTCGCCTTTATACAAATTGCAATGGCGGCAATGTACTCGGCAAACTGCATCCTTGCACTTAGCGCCACATTCACCAATATGAGGAGCAAACTGAGGCAAGCGGAGGCGACCTGAAACCACATGTAGTGTAAATGTTGAGCAGCATGAAAGCCACAGCCTACGGAATAGAGGACATACATAAGTTAAAAGTTTAGTGTGTGCACAGCCCTCTTCTTGCGATAATGTGCATTCAAACTACTTACAACGTTCCTTACGCCATACTGCAAGCTACAGGATTTAAATGTGGGATCCAGAAATGTTTATATTTGAAATATGCCTGTGCAGAATGATATATTCAGGACATTGAAAGAACATTCCTTGAGTAGTTAGGACTTTCATGTTTTTTTTTAAAGATACAAATATCATGCCAAGTGTGCTTTTTGTTCACATTTTCTAATCAGATAATATTCATCCTCTTTTGCTGAGATTTCATTGAAAAAATTAATGTTTGAAATAAATGTCACTAATAAAGTTTGGAATATTGTAAATACCAATTCAGAACGATTTGCATGACCTCTATTTATTCGATGCAGTATTTTCGTGAAATAAACAAAGATATTAGGAGTACGTACATATTGCTCAACATCATATCGTTTGCTTCGCGATATGAAATTCAGAAGCTTCCGTTGTAATCTCTGTATTTTAGAAACACAACCATTATTTTCCCATACGTTGCCAATATATTATGCTGCCTTCATATGCTGTAAGTCAAACCTGCTAAATCATTCTGCCTTTCATGCAATAAACTTATTGCTCATCAATCGTGAATACTAAAGCGAAGACTGCAGACATACAAACATAGGTATATGAGTACTTGAAACTAATTTTCCGGTTATGTTTTGAACTTTATAAATAAAATGCAAACAAATAAATGTTTCCGACTATCTTTCAAACTTCACCAAATCTGAGATCATTTTAAGTTTGGAGAAAGATCCTTCAGCTGTAAAAATTAGCAATTAAAATTATGGAAAGGCTTTACCAATATTTCAGAATTGAGAACTTTTGGCAATGATAGTTTTTTATATAAATTTGCATAAAATAAAGTTCCAGACAACTTGCTGTTAGTCGCAACAGCTCCTGGAAACCCTTCACGCCTATGAGAATCCTTTGCTGTTCTATAAAAATACTTTTTACCTGGGAAAAGCCCAGGGGTATCTATCAAAATGTATACCTTATAGTGCAGAAAGTTTCATTGAATTAAACATATTATCCATTGAACGTTTCTTTTAACGAACATTCACGCATACGAAAAAGTGAATGAGCTAACCGACTAAGTATCACCTCCCCGATGCTTCATACATCGCCTTCTCAAGGTACATAGTATGGTAATTGTGATCAAGTTGAATTAACACAGACGTTTAAAAGAGGCAGCAATACCAGAACATTGTACTTGTATAGTAAATTTCCGGACTAAAAATTGTCTTCGAGGTTTGAATGTGTTTCCCTCCATTTGTGAATATGCCGCTCGATCTTTGGAGCTAGTCGCTAATTGTTATGCCTAGCAGGAGTCTGCTAATGGTTTCCACTGAATTTTCCTCGTTTCATTTGTCCCCTACTGGACGTCTACTTTTTGCACTTCCCTTATATACACGTCTTGAATGTTGGAACTTCTACATTTTTTGCTCATATTGGTCAGTTTTATTGTATATCGTACCTGTTTATATATATCGTACTTGTTTCTTAATGGTTCTGCTCAGTTTCTTACTTCACTGTGCCACACATCATTAAAGTTTTCTTTTAAAAATATCCCGAGTCTTTCAATGATAGGTTTTCAGGATCAAAGTCGAAAGGAAAAACTATAATACTATAAATCACCTAATAAATATGGTGGCAGCGGTGTTCAGAAAGCCATCCACAAAATCATCCAGCACATTTGGCAACAAGAACATATGCCGACCGAGTGGAGCCAATTAATTATATTCCCTATCCATAAAAAAGTTGACAAGCTACAGTGCGAAAATCATAGAGGCACTGCTTTGTACGTCGTATAAAGTATTTTCAAAGATCTTAGAAAATAAAATCGGATCATACGCCAACAGTATTTTTGGGGAGTATTAAAGTAGTTTTAGAGCAGGTCAAGCAGGTACTTGAAAAATACTGTTCAACAAAGACGTACACCAAATTTTCGTTGACTTTAAGCAAGCATACGACAGTATTGGTCGTAACATACTGTACCAAATAATGCTGTGCTTTGCTTTGGTATCCCAGCCAAATAAGCCCATCTTACTAAAATGACAACGGCTTCGACAACCTTCCAAGTCCACATCAATAACCAATTTACTGATGCCTTTGACACAAATATCGGAATAAAGCAGGGAGATGAGCTGACCCCATTGCTATTCAATTTGGCTCTGGAATATTGTCATCAGAAAGCTAACTGTCGATACAAAAAGGTGCGTTATTATACAAGTCCATCCAAGTGGTAGCCTGTGCGGACGACATCAATATTTTGTCCTGAAACTCGACAGCGAAGCAAAACTTGTAAGGCTACAAATCAATGAGAACAAAACAAAACTCATGATGCAGTCGAGGAAAAATACTTCAAATACCCAAAATATCACATTTGGCGAATACATTAGCGAAAACATGGGCAAATTTGTATATTTAAGCGCCAAAATAACGAGAGCCGCTAATGAAAGAGACGAAATACACCGAAGAATATAGCTTTTATTCAGTTGATCCCTTGTTCAAAGCCATCATTCGATATTGACTGTGCTGTATTATATGCTACCTCGGATTCAGAGAACCATGGTATACTCATTGCAATGTCTGGAACACATCAAATGTGGGCCTTATTTTTAGACGATGTGAAATTTTGGAAATACAAGCAAAACCAAGCAATGTCATGTGCTGTTATAGTAGGGGCAAGACACGAAGAAAATAGAAATAACTCTTATCCAACAAATGCATCGTTTGTGCAGCCTTTTGGATTAGCATTAGCCAGAAATTCAAAAGACAGTGAAAGCTCATTCGTACGAAAAATGTCGCTTTCAGACGGAAAAGTAGCGATAGCAATCCCTTGAACTTATTTGCATTTGGGGACGTCGATGGAAAACGATATGAAGCCAAGGTGTAACATCCACTTGGGGTGGAATTTTATCTATACGATGGACAACTTTATGTAGCGGACACGTACAACCACAAAATCAAAAAGATCGATGTCTCACGAAATCTGGCCACGACTTGCAAAATCATACGACAAGTGCTGAGTATCAATTTAACGACCCGGGAGGACTGTGCCTTAATCCCAATGGGGAATAATTATATGTAACTGAAACAAACAATCATACAATTGAAGTAGTTGAACCGAAAACAATGACTACTACACAAATGAAACTAAACTTTAAGGTAAAAGCTAGTGGTGACCGAGGTGATCATATGTTAACTCTAGGAAACCAAATGGTGACAAAATGAAACCATCCATTACTCTTAACAGTGTCGATGGTACAAAACTCACAGAAGGTGCTCCGCAATCGTGAAATGTTTAGTTACTGACGAGTTATATTTCGTAGATCAACAAATGGAACATTAAAAACTGATGGCAAAATTGAAATTGATATAACTGCTCCCGCATCTATTTCAGACACTAAAGTATTTTGTTACCATTTATTGTACTCGTAAACTGAATATTTGCAAAAATACTATATGTTTCTCGAAATTAATACCTCTCAGGATTCTAGTGTACTTCCACAATGACGGGTTAGATTGTATTATTCACGCTATAAAAGACCCCGGAGTACAAGGCAAAGCTCTCTTTTCTCTCATCAATTTGGAGGAATTGGACGAGGAAAAAAACGGCGACAAAATTCAGCAAGCAGTGATAAGGAATTGACGGGAAGGCGAATTATTGAAGGAAGGAAGGAAGAAAAGGGATGGTACGAGCTGGACAGAAGGACGACGTGCAGTTTGTGCTACAACTTTCAACTCGCCGAGGAACGCGCAATCAAAACCAGCCATAGAGCAAATTGGGGGCCCCGACCACGTGGAAACAAGGGTAGCGATAAATAGTAAGTAGTTAATGCTCTTTTCAAATTTTACAAATATTTGGAATTCATATATAGTGACTGGCAACAAATTTGGTATAATCAGTGGAAAAAATATGTGTCTCTAGTGAAAAGTGTAAAGTCTGGCTCACGAGTTTACTTGTGGAGTTATTGTTACAGGGGCGAGACTTTGGGGTGGTTTAAGACCGCCGTGTGCAAGTGTCCCCAAGTACCACCTGTGGGGTAAGAGCGCGAGGCGCGCTAAAGTACGGGGTGAGGTTGGAAATTTTATCTAGGTTTGGGTAGGATTTGGGTTTTCGCGCAAATTGAATTGAAGGTTAAGCGGGTGCGAGTTCATTTGGGGCCCACTGGCAAAGTGAGTGGCGCACAACCCCTCTTTGGTGGGCTTACTGGGTCCAAGGGTCCCAAAAAGGTATCATCACTTTTCTAGTAATCCAACTGCCTTCTTCTCCTCCGACTAGAGCAAGGATCATCCAATTTTAAAGCGCTCCACGGTGTAGCAAAACGTGACTTAACACGAAGTCATATGTGAAACGGTTCCAGGCTAGGCTCTCAGGCTACCAGAGAAATATTTAGTGGGTATTCCAGATATATTGCGCATCAGCAGCTCCACTCTCAGAGCATGATCAGCCTTCACCTCCCAACAGCAACAAAAAACGTTCGCAACCCTACACTACCCAGCAATTCTGGCAGAGAGGTATCAAAGGGCCTCTTGGTGGAGGATTTCTGACGATAACGGAATAAATGAATTTTATATGGAAGCATGAAATATCAAATATGATATCGTTCCAGTATTGAATGGTTCGGCTAATTTGCAAGTGAAATTCAGCAATTTAATATCGGTACCTGCAACCGGATAATCGATTGAAAGTGCAGTACGTGACGTTGTTCATAGTAGAAGCAATCACAGCAACAACCAAGTAAGCGAAAACGTTTGGAAATCTACCTTGAATTTACTCAGCACAACGCTAAATAAAAAGCTGACCACTAAGATTTCATTTTCCTTCGCTGGAAATCCAAAGCAAATATTCCACGGGGCTCTTCCATGAGTTATTGCCTGGGTTCAACCAACCAGCGGACAACAAAGATGGTGGTGGTGGCTATTTGCCCAATGTTTTGGGTACTGAATTGCTTGTGCAAAAGTCAGCAAACGACAATCCGCGCCATAAAGACAAGGAATGATGGTGCTTGAGGCAAGACGTATTTAGCAGCCGAAGTGTCGATGGGCGAGATCAGATGCTTCAGATTGTTGCCGGCTTCAAACAGGTGATTCCTGTTTTCTTAGGCGAGAATGACACGATGTTGAGAGGATGAAAACAAGACGCATAAGTTCTGAAAATTTTCTAAAAACCTAGCCGCACGCACTGTTACTATTGCGTACACATCTGTTTCGCCTCAGAAAATTTCCTATGTCTCATTCATCCCGTCCGTGTTGTCGCTGTCTATGGTGAAACAGCAGTCGAGTGTCCACTCTTCACACAGCCAGAACTGGAGGAGGCAGTTCTTTCATTGAAAGCGAGGAAGGCTCCAGGTCCACAGATGGTATTCTGGCTGAGGTGTTGCGGCTCGTCTATCACCATTGTCCTGACTTGCTGCTCAGCACATTCAACGCTTGCCTACGGGGCAAGGTTTTTCCGATACTATGCAAGGTGGCGAGGCTCATGCTGATCAGCAAGGGGAAGGGAAATCCCGAATCGCCGTCTGCATATCGCCTGTTATGCATGCTAGACATGGCTGGGAAAGCGCTAGAGAAATTCATCAGGGGAAGACTCACTGACCCGATTCATGCTACTGGGGACCTATCTCCTTGGCAGTCAGCTTTAGAACAGGACGTTCTACTATCGATCCGTTTGCAGAGGTGGTGAGCGCGGTCCGAAGGCAGAGGCACAAAGTCGCACCAAGCGACGGATCGTCCTGTTGGTGACATTCGACGCCAGAAATGCCTTCAACTCTGCTAGATGGCTCTGTGTCATGTCGTAGAACAGGCTTCAGACTTTTAGGTAGTCCCTCAAAGACGCATTCTGGAACTTTAAAAGGGTTTTCCAGTAAATCCAGAGTATCCAGATACGCTGGAAAACCCTTTTCAAGTTCCAGAATATCTAATGCGGCTTTTAAAGGACTACCTTAAAGACTGGAACCTGCTCTACGACATGACACAGAGCCAACGAAAGACGACGGTTACATCGGGTGTTGCCCAGGGATCTAACCTTAGTCCAGACGCGTTTGATCGACTATGCGGATGATTTTGCGGCTCTGGTTGCTGGACGCATCATTTAACAAGCGCAACATAGGCTAGGTATGCTAATGCACCCAGTTAGAGATTGGATGACTGCTCGCGGGTTCAGTTTGGCATTGGAGAAAACCGAAGTGGTCATCTTGACAAAAAAGAGAATCCCTAGAGTAAGGGTGATGATAATTTGAGACATATTAATCGAATCAAAGCCAGCGGTCAAGTAAATGGGGCCACTGATCGACTCGAAGATGAATTTTTCTGAGCAAATCAGGGCAACGGCCGAGAAGGCTACTTCGGGAATATCGGCTCTGAGTCGCCTTATGGCCAACGTAGGGGGACCCAGCCCATCAAGAAGACGCCTCTTGATGAGTGTTGTAGGGTCAGTGCTTCTGTACGGAGCAGAGGTATGGGGCGACGCGCTTAGTAAGGAGGTACACTGAAAACGCCGGGTGCAGGTACAGAGAAGAGGAGTACTGCGGATTGCATTTTCGTATCCGACAGTCTCTGATTCGGCGGTGAAAGTGATTGCAGATGTGATACCTGTCACTCTCCTTGCTAGAGAGTGCCGCTCTTTTTATCTGCGTCAAAACGAAGATGCGAGGGAGATGGTTGTCCGCGAAGAGAGACAGCGCTAACTCAACGACTGGCAGCAGTCTTGGGTGAATTGAACGAAGGGAAGGTGGACTACGTGCCTCATCTCGGATGTGAGACGTGGCTAAATCGAAGGTATGGTGAGGCTGACTTCTAATTGAACCAGCTTTTGAGCGGGCATGGGTGTTTTCAGTCTAACCTGCACAAGATTGGTAAGACCCGGTCACCCGATTGTTGGTATTGCCCAGGAGAAGAGGATAATGCCTGCCAAACATTTTCGCGTGCATAAAATGGGACAGGCTGCAAAGAAACTTCTACAGGGAGACGGGAGAGCTCACCTCGGATAATATAGTCGCAGTGATACTCGAATCGGTTGATAAATGGAACCAGGTGGCACATTATGTTCGGGCAGTCCTAAAATATAAAAGGGACTCACTGCAGCTGGGGGCGTTGGGGCTTGGGGATAACTTTTCTGGCACTTCCTCTTGCCCCCTCTCCCCTCCCGCTCGAAGAGCGATCCCCAGCTTGAAGCACCTCACGGCGTAACAAAACGAGACCTGGCTCGAAGTAATGTGTCAAACGGTTCCAGGCTAGGTTATCAGATTGACAGGGGAGGTGTGTAGTGGGAAGTCCAGTAGCCTTCTTGCAAACATGGGAGTCCAACACTCGGTGCGTAAATGAGCATACACCTCCCTATCACAAAAAAAAAAAATACAATTATTCATGTATCGATAGCTCAAGGGGAAAGGCCTCGTATGAGGGACTGGAAATGCGTTCTTGATCTCAGGATGAAAATGGTCAGGACGCACATCTCATGTGTGTCACTCGTGTTCACTTGTCAACGACTAGCAATGAAATGGGCCCAGTGACACACATACTTTAATAAAATGTGTTATACAAAGTGAGCATGGGTGCAATGTTGGAACATGTAGACCTCAGACAGGGTTCAGCTAACCTTAATGTTGAAATAGGTCGCAATCCTGTTTACGACTACGTGTGACCTGGCCCGATAGGGTCACGCAGATCGTGTAAGTGAAGAACCAAACTTGGGAAACTTCAATTTGACTTGTATTACAGTGGATCTGAAAAATAGCTTGTACCTTGAATAGTAGCGGATCACAAAAATAGGCCACAGAAAACCACGCTCTGTTCAACAAAGTATCAGGCACCACAGCCAAACAGGAGCAGCGAGAGCTCAGCAGTACGTCTAGTAACTTCAAAATATGGGGCAGCCCAGGAGATACTTTTGGCGAATCTATGCAAATAATAAAGAATTTGGTGCTTGCGCAATCAAACAAAAATTGTCAAGGTACGTAAAAAAAACTTATTCGGATTGATTTCTTTTCTCGAAATTGTTTAACATAAAACAAAAAAAAAGTCGTCGAAGTAACTAGTCTTGAAGATATAAAAGGTATTGTAAACATCAAAGTAAAAAAAATGGGTTCCGAACTACAATTGCAAATTCGTCTTTTACCTAATTTGATGTATCGAGGCTAATCGGGAAACCAACACTAAAAATGAATGAAGCATCGAATCCTTTTTCGATTTTATCAGATTAAGAAATTTCGAAACAATATTGAACTTTTGAATATATTATCGATTCCATTCGTATCCTGAAATTATGAAATAGTATCGAACTCCTCAGTATATTTAAAATACCATAAGTGTTCATTTTAAATATACTGAGGAGTTAGCAAATGAAGAGTTTTCAGTTCAAAATTGCCATTAAATTTTTTAAAATCATTATGAGAAGAATTCAATATTCTAGGTTTTTGGAAATGTCTTTCCTACAATATAGTTAGTAAGCTAGAAATGCTAGTAGTTGGTTTTATAGCTCATCGCAAATGGCGAAGTAGAGCGTTATTGGCGCTCCAATTTTGTCGATTTTGGTCCACAATGGTGTTTAAGTTCCCAAAAATTCGAAAGCCTCAAACGTTTATTCATATAGTATATCAGTTTAATTTTCCTGAATAAATCATATCTTGTTTCATTCCGTAGCGAAAAATAGCAGCCTTATATCCTGAATGTTATGTTAAATATTTTGTCACGTTTACTAAAGGCGCAGCAATTCAAAACTCTGACAATCACAAAGGAAGTGAAAGTAATAGGAGCGTGCTCCTGCCAGAAAGATTTTGCAATCAAATTAACGATCAAACCATCAACATTCTTGCTCGTGCATAGATCCTCAAATGAAAACAATATGAAATATAATTAATGTATTTGAATTTGCCACCATTCCGTCCACATAATGTTTACCTTTTCAGGTTATTTTTACTACTTACATAACTGTTAAAATCAAAGACATATAAACAAATAGACGAGCAACGAGAATCTGTGTACCCACCCATGTGAGAAGCAAATTTGCCACATAAATAAGTTATAAATAACTTACGCTCTCGAAACTATATGATTCCCTCTGCTTTTCCTTCCCCTTTTTTCCATACAGGTTTTTCTTTTCTCCATAGATATAGAGAGTACTGGATCCACAACCGGTCGTGAGAGCCGAAGCAATTGGCAACCTGCGCTAAAGTTATGTGAAAGTGAGGTTTGAGGCGATATGCTTTTAATTTAGCACTCTATTCACGGCGAAACACGTTCACATTTAAAAAGTTTTTAATTTCAAAGATCGCGCGTACGTAATCGGAACTTTAATTCACAGTTTTAATTAAAAATTTACGAAATTTCCATCTGCTTTGACACATGAGTTTTCCCGCGTGGTTCGCGCTCTTTTCGATTTTCTTTTGCTTTGACGTTCGAGTTTTCCGTGAGAGTTGTTTATTGTTTATACTCAAGCTGAAATGAAATTTCGTTGGTGTGCGCGGGTGTCAGTGGGGGAAGCGATTCTTCTGAAGAGAGAAAAGAAAAACCTGTCTGGAAAAAAAGGGGAAGGAGAAGCAGAGGGAATCATATAGTTTTGAGAGCGTAAGTTATTTATAACTTATTTATGTGGCAAATTTGCTTCTCACATGGACGAGTACACAGCTTCTCGTTGCTCGTCCATTTGTTTATATGTCTTTGCTTTTCTCTCTTCAGAAGAATCGCTTCCCCCACTGACACCCGCGCACACCAACGAAATTTCATTTCACGTGCACACGATCGCAACTTCGTTATCATTCGGAAAACAGTTTGAGTACAAACAAAAAACGACTCTCACGGAAAACTCGAACGTCAAAGCAAAAGAAAATCGAAAAGAGCGCGAAACACGCGGGAAAACTCATGTGTCAAAGCGGATGGAAATTTCGTAAATTTTTAATTAAAACAACGAATTAAAGTTCCAATTACGTTCGCGCGATCTTTAAAATCAAAAACTTCTTAAATGTGAACGTGTTTCGCTGTGAATAGAGTGCTAAAACAAAAGCATATCACTTCACACCTCAACTTCACACAACTTTAGCCAAGGTTGCCAATTGCTTCGGCTCTCACGACCGGTTGCGGATCCAGTACTCTCTATATCTATGGTTAAAATCGATCCGTGCCCGTCTGTGTGTCATAGCAGTTTTTCTCGAAAACCATCGAACGTGCAGGCACTTGGTATGTAGATCAGAGGTGATGACTCCTTCGAAGTTTGGTTATCAATAAATTTTTCAACGGTTTTTATGGGGACTCCCACACATTGGAGGGGAGCCTTAACACATATTTTAGCAACGACAGTCTTGTGTGATGTCAAATAAAAAGTCTTGATGAAAACTTTCCATAACAGGACTTAAAATAGTGTTGGGCCTCTGTCGACTGCAGGGTGGGGGAAAATATACGAAGAAATTGTGGAGTGTAGGAGCGTAGTTCTGTCCACCCAACTTGTTTTTAGTTATCATAACAACATATTAGTATTGTTCACCATTTCTCAAGTTTTTTTTTGAAAATTCGCTCATAAGTCGTTTCAAATCATGTAGCCATGCAAGATCACGTGTTGTTGCTGTTGCTGTTGTAAAATGTTCAGTCTGCTGTGACTTTGTTGTTTAAAGCAGTACATGCACATGTTACTAAAATACCAAGATAAATGATATTTTTCCTTGAATTTCATAGGCAAAAAATTTAAAAATGACAAATCATGGGACTGTGTTATACACTATACTAATAAAGACCAGCCTCCCTGATTCTTTTCTGATTTTTTGGTAAAAAGCTATACAACCAAGAGAAAGTGACACTTTTTCGCATATGCTTTTATAAAATTACTTCAAAAAACCCTTAACAGGACGCATTTATACCATAATTCTGATTCTACAGTTTAGCCAAATTTTATTTAACTCCTGATTCGAGAATGAAGGGAAAATTAGAGGTACTACAAATCTAACTACAGAATTAGCGATCTAGATTTTATTTACATTTTCTTTTCAACTCTGCTCACCACTACGAAACTCGAGTTGTTGTGGCTGAAATGCAGGTATATGGGAATATATAATATATGTATGGTCTATAGGCACTATGTGTTTTGAGAATATTATACCCCTGTGACATGCAATAAACCAGTGGAGTTTTGATCTGATCAATATTGAGAAATTTTAGAATCTTTTCAAATTATATACTACGTACGCCAAAAACTTCGGGTTATTTCTCAATTTGCCAGCTTTTCAAAACGCAGCTGACAGCTATCGGTGGGCTGCCGTTGATAAAATGGATATTATTTCTTCTCCTGGATGCGATGACTGTGGTATAAACATAGATATAGAGAGTATTGGATCCGCAACCGGTCGTGAGAGCCGAACCAATTAGCAACCTTGGCTAAAGTTGTGTGAAGTTGAGGTTTCAAGTGATATGCTTTTGTTTTACCACTTTAATCACTCCGAAACACGTTCAAATTTAAAAAGTTTTTAATTTTGAAGATCACGCGTACGAAATCGGCACTTTACTTCACGGTTTTTATTAAAAATTTATGAAATTTCCATCCGCTTTGACGCATGAGTTTTCTCGCCGTTTTCGCGCCCTTTTCGATTTTCTTTTGCTTTGAAGTTCGAGTTTTCCGTGAGAGTCGTTTGTTGTGTTGTACTCAAACTGTTACCCAAATGATAACGAAGTTGCGATCGTGTGTACGTGAAATGAAATTTCGATGGTGTGCGCGGGTGTCAGTGGGGGAAGTGATTCTTCTGAAGAGGGGAAAGATCAACCTGACTGGAAACAAAGGGGAAGGAGAAGCAGAGGGAACAATAATTTCGAGAGCGTAAGTTATTTATAACTTATTTATGTAGCAAATTTGCTTCTCACATGGGCGAGTACACAGATTCTCGTTGCTCGTCCATTTATTTATATGTCTTTGGATATAAAGTTCTCACGGAACTCTTTCCATGAAGAGAATCATCATTCACTACTGGGTCTGTCTGCAATTCAAAAGGTTCCTCCATTAATCAACATTCTCGGTTCATATTTCTCAATTCTTGTCAGCTTCCTTCCAAATGTGACTGTATAATGGACCCCCTGTAAGGTTCCATCCTATTTTCTTACCATCATTGCATTTGATGCTACCGTATTCCGGCTTAGCGGCATTTTACAATGTCTGGTTGGATTTCGACAAACTTAGAAGCTCCAGCAACTTTTTCATTTGAATTTATTTAATCTGGTAATTATGGCGATTAGGAGTTAATGTTGGTCGACACTGGTAAAAACTATCTAATACATTTACGTAATGCAACAATTAGAGGTTTTATATCGACTGAACCATCATAGCCCATTGAACGTTAGATGTGTCACTGATGTCCTCGCTTGAGTCGGTAATTATGTTGAAATCTTTTACTGCTGCGATGCTAAAATTAGTAATAATTAGTATATCATATTCAAGGTGAAAGTTGATAATATTCGTGCAACAGCGGACACTCATTTTCGACGGAACAATTATTTGAACTTCTTCAAACTACAGGCGGCAATAAGGTTCATCAACCATTACCACTTTACCTTAGGCCATAGTTTTCTGGAGTTTTGCCGGCACTGCCAGTCTTCTTGCTAACTTCACTTGCGGCCACTATGCAGCAGCAATTTTCAGGTCATACTGAGTTGATTTGTACTCCGTCTACTGATTGGATGTAATTTTACAAAGTATACATACGTCTAGAAGCTCCATCGAGACACATTTATGAATTTAACATTAGAATTACAAGTTCATCAATTATGCATGCAACACTAAGGAATGCAACTCAAAGTTCGATAGCTAATCAGATTTTATCAACGGGAAATTGGAATAGCTTATGAATGATGCTGCTAACATAACGCAAGCTGTTGTAACCGAATTCGACAGCTATGGTAATGTTGACGATGTATAGTCTATAGGCTGATATCATTCTAGGTTATCGACAAAAAACATCTAGCTAGAACCTCTCTTGAAACATTTGCAGGCCACCGTTCACAAAAGTTACCCAAAATACGTGGCGCAGTCCTTTCGATTTCGAAATTGGATTTGCAGTTTTATCACCAAAAAATCATCAATTAGAATTGGTAGGGTAAAATCTTGATAGTCTGGGTTCTTTTTGCAGTACCAAAGCTTCTTCTTCTTCGTAGCACTACAGCCCCGCTTGGGCCTTCCCTTCCCACAACAGATGCCTCCAACTATCTCGGTCCATCGGCCGCGTCTTCCAATTTCACAACCCGGGCAGCGATAAACTGCCTTTGTCAACTTGGGTCAGACAAGCATACGAGTATCTTTCGCTTCCCCACTGGTCTTCGCTCTTCAGTTCTCCCAACGAATAGCTTTTCTAATGTCCGTCATTCGTCAACCATTGAGACCTTTGGCTCGTCAAAAATTTCATACAGTTTATGTTTGTATCGAATTCAGCATTGGTCCCTGTCTAGCTTTGCTCCGATTATTCGCTTCAGGATCTATCTCTTGAAGGCATTCAATGTTTTTGCGGATGCTTGGGTAAGGGGCTATGTTTCACTCCAATAACATTGCACAGGTCATATCATAGATTTGTATGTTTGGAGCTTTGTTTTCCTTTGCATGCATCTGGTTTGCAATATCGCCAAAAATGAATGCAATATTTTATTTGCAAGCTGTATTCTTTGACGTATTTCACGTCTTTTATTACCGGTTCTCCTTGTTTTGGCCCCTAAATATATAAATTCGCTCACATTTTTGATATTGTGTTCACCAAGTGTGGTATTTTGGGTGTTGAAGTATTTTTCCTCGACTGCGTCATGAGTTTTGTTTTATTTTCATTGATTAATAGCCCTACTAGTATTGCTTCGATGCGAAAAGTCCTTTAGCAGTTGTTAATGACCGTGATAAAATGTTAATGTCGCCCGCATAGATACAACTTTCCTCGACTTGTGTAGTAACGTACATCTTGTACTAGAGCTGCCCTCTTGAATGATTTAAAATTTCTGGAAATCGTGTTGTGATTACGCGAAAGTAAATATTTAGGCAAATTACGCGAAACTGTAAACATTTTGGCAAATCTCAGTTATATTACCAACATTCATTGCAAGCAACCACCCGATTTCAGACGTGTAAATGGTGTTTCGGGCAACGCTGTCCGTTCATAAGGCCATAAACTTGATGCGTTCAGCATGTCTTTTATTCAGATAAACTTATAGGAGGTTTATTATATACCTTCTTTCAGTATTTCATAGGTATTGTAGGATTTCCTTAAGAAAAATTCAACTTCATTTTATTAACTACTTACATGCGTAATATGTATATAATTAAGATAAAATCATCCGCATTTTTGCATCACAAGCATTAAATTGCCTTCCTTCTAGTTGAAGCGAATTTATTCTTTGCGATAAAGATTATCATTTATGCCAACAAGATGAAAGGAAGTCAATTCACAATAAGATTAATCTTTTAACCTTTGCCTTGACGCCTATTACTCCCAGTGGAAAACACATTCAAATTTCCTATGGGCTCACCTGAAATAATATTTTACTTCCTGGTCTAAAGCCTGAAAATAATTCCTAGCTAATTTCATTACAATCCTATTCAGGATTAAAAGGTACACATGGCAGGTACACGGAGCCACTTACAGGACTAACTTGCATACCTGTCGATACCATCGATTCCATAATTACCATTTTCATTCTTGAAATGGAAAATAATGCTTCTACAATAATAGAAAGGAATAAGAGTGTTTTCCCACGCGCAGTCATCTGTGTCTAATCGATTGAATTGGCTCCCTCAGTGTTGAGAGTTAACATTATCCCAGATCGGGATCCTTTATTGTGCTAAGGAATCCCATTGAGTCTTATCGAAATTATGATTATTATTGTATGAATTGAAATATCAAAGGCAGAAGGTTGTACGTTGTGGTATAGAGTCGTCAAATATTTGCCCGCATTATTGCGGTGATGTTCGCAGTTTTTTGCTTAATAGTTCGGTACTTTTTGTTATGCTCAATGCAGAGGCATTTCATAAGGATATGATTGTTCGATTCTGTTTCATATGCTGATGGGTGCATTTTTCCATTGATTATTATTGAATACGAATTCTGGCTGTCCATGCAGAAGAATAATGAGAGTGAAATTAGCTTGGTTTCGATCTTAGAATTATTGATGTTATCATTAAATAATGGTTTGAAAAATAGCGCACCGAGAGAAAGCTTTCAATTGCGAGATTTACATTATGAAAATTCTCAAGAGTTTATAAAATGAATGGAAATTGTTTAACTTTTTATTACATGATGTACCGACAGTTAGTCTCAGGAAAATTGAAATGGAAGATTAGAAGTAAAGAAAAAGTAGATTTTAAAACTACTTATTATAAATAATTAGTACTTTGAGCGAGTCAATTTTCTGTAATGTAGTAGATCTTGAATACCCTTAGCCTGAAAAAAACTTAATAAAAATATACGATTCGTTTCTTCTTTTTGTTTTCGTGGTTTCGTTTTTTGAATGTTAATCTATTAAATTATTTTGATTTCAAAATTAACGACAGGAGTCAAATGAATTTTTGCTCTGATCGTCCAAAATCTAAAAAAATTCAGTGGAAATACTCAAATTCTAAAGTTAAGGTACATTATATTTGCGATTTGTCCGAATTGGTGTAATAAGCACAAAAAGTTTTCAAATGGCAACAATATGTTTGGATTAGTACACATGCTCGTCGCGATCTTCTCTTTCATAAAGTGCAACCTCATTAAAGAGAGAAAACGGACAAAGATGAGGGAAACTTTGAATGGGTGCCATATTCTTCTTTTCAACAGGACCGACTTAATGTGGTCTTTCCTTTTTACAAATAGCATCTCCAACTATCTCCATCTATCCACCGTGTCTGCAATTTCTAATTCTGACTTACGATAAAATCTTTGTTGAACGAAATGGACTCGTATTTTTTTCCACCTTTCAGTTTTGCCAGCGAATATTGGTTTAGTTGCTGCACGTACGTTCTTTAATACAAATCAGGGGCCATTCGTAGCTTTCACAGTTGAATCATCGTTGGGATATTTCACTGGACAACTATTTAACACAACTAAACGTCCTCCCTTTCAATCTGAGAACCTAGCCAACCTAGACAAGCAGTGAAATCAGAAAAACTAAAACCACATAATTAAAGGATCACCTCGCTTAAAAAGGAAATCTAATTTGACTTATTTCCAAATGAAAATGGCTCACAACCCACGCACTTTGTGGCCACTTGGGCGCGAGCGTAGGAGCAGAATAAATGAAATGCGCGGATCCCAATTTCGTTTTACATTCATATGTTATTATTTCTTTTTTTGATGGCACAAAACACTTTTCTTTTTTTCAAATCCTTGATCATGTATAAAAACCTTAAAGATAAAAATGCACAATTTTCAAGACAGGAATTCTAATAATTCCTTACCTTAACGTTGGGATCCCTTTGCTGCTGCCACTCCAAACTCCCCTCCGATACTGAGTTTTCTCAAATCAAAGCCCAACTTGGAACGTCAGCTATCAGCAATTTTCCCCGATAAAAAAGACCCGCCAGCAAAACTTTCAAACGTTTTCAACTTACAATCGAATTTTCGCCAACCAAGTTCATGACCGCAAAAAGAACAGCCCCAAGTACGCTAATCCTCAACCTTTTATACCTTTCACCCTAACGAAGAGTATACCGACAACTGATTCCTTCCATCATCCACGAATGTTTCTTTTCCTTCCACGTTTCCCCGAATTACAATTCTGGTTGGTCAAAAACCAGTTGATCAGCAACATTCGATTTGCATCTATTTGTGACAAGTCGATCAACAATAATGTATTTCCCCATATCTGGCAATAAAGTTGCTCGCAACATGGATCGTAAACTGGTTCGAATTGTCAGTAGCGTAAGATGATAAGTGACAACAACTGCGAGCTGCTCAAACATGGTGGAGTGCAGTACTTCCTTTTCGGCTTGTCGTGATTGTGATGTCATTTATACGAATTTCACATAGGTCATGGGTTAGTGAGTAATGAGATACTCTAACTATCCCTAAACAAAGGCCCGAAAGGGGCTGTAGTCCTAAAGCAGTTCTTTTGTGTATTTTGCTTGTTTAACATACACTTTTGTGTAGCATGGATTATATTCCAGAGACTTAGTACAGTCAGCCTTTACTTGATTTCATTTGTTTAGCATTTCATAAGCGGCTGCACGATTTTGAAAGAATATTGTTCAATCCTTTTTATATATTTGTAGATAGCCATGTTTTATTACTTAATACTAGTAATCAGTGGCTTGATCGTATATTCCATTCCTGAAACAAATATCACCTTCATTTTTGTATTGTTGAGCTTGACTTAGCGACGTGAATATCTCCTCCTTTTCTGTAGCTTGTTTCTCATTATGTGGTGGATCTTTCTGGCTAGTTGATGTTGTCAAATCTCCACCGATTGAGACTGATTTATCTTTTGAACTTTTTAACACTTTTGCTATTGAGTCTGTTGTGCCTTTGGATAATGTTTTTTTTATTTTTTTCTGTAGATATAATAGCCTATTCTAATTACTACGGGCGGGCTGATAAGAAGAGCCAGCTTCCAATTTGGAAATGGTTGTGAGCCTGTTCTGCCAGTAGTCATCCTTGTTAGAAAAGTTGAAAGCAATTAGAGTTCGAAGCAGCTCCAGAAGTCGATACTTAGAGAATAAATTACGCCAATCCTTCGTCCAGCGTCTTAATGACAGATAAGAATCAGCCCAGGATCCAACAACGGAGTTCGATTTAGTTAGCTTCCATTATCGCACTTGCCTCTAGCTATAGCTTTTCTTTTCTTCCGGTTGTGTCAAACTGTAGCTTCCATGATTACATTCGTCGTTGCAGCATTGTGTGCGCATAGTGCTTTAGTGGGTGTCGGAGCTTTGTTAAACTAACCCTACCGTGTAAACTAATTCGTTGCATTTATAACATCTTGATTAAGTTAAATTTTGGTGAGATTATAATATATTATGTAAACTTAGCCTAGAACGGGTTGAAGGCCCTTTTAACCTTACGAGACCTTTTTATTGTTTTATCTAAAATTCACTGTAAATAACCTAAAGTAAGTGAGTTGCAAAAGTCTTTTTTTGTACTCTCTTTATTTCTCAGGTGACAAGGTGCATGCATCAATTGTTCTTTTATGGAATTTAAATGGAAATACTTCATGCGTGCAATAATTCTCTTTCGAATAATAGAATGCCATTTGCAGGTTTTGCAGTATCTCTTTTCATTCCATTTAGTTATTTACATCCCAAAAAACTTTTGAAACATAAACTTGATAGAGTAGTTTTTGCTCTTACGCTGTTATAAAATATTTAATTAAAGTAAAAATTTGTGTGCATGTCTTATTTGAAGCAAAGTGGCATTTTAGACTAAATAAAAAGTAATGGTTGATTGCATGAAACTTGTATTGTATATAAAATTTTAATGACCTAAGCTCAAGAAAGAAATCGCTTATACAGTAATATTATAGACAAGTTACCTTCAGGATTCCTTTAACGTAGCTTGTGGAGAACATGCCACTAACGACAAAATACAAAGAGCGCTTATGATCCTTCTTACATAATAAGCCAGACTCCAACATTTGACGCGCCTACAAAGCCACGCACCTAAATTTGATGCTATGACAAACACAATGGCATTGTTAAACAAACGATGCAAGGCTTGACATCCTAGAAAGGCTTGAAATATATAAACATAGAAACACAGACGGAAACCTTTACAACGAACATCTCATGACGAATTCCGACTAAATTTTCTCAGTACTACTTCCGCACAAACGGAAGCGAGACGAACCAGAACTAACGGACATTCAGCAAAACAAAAAACTTAATATTCCCTAACCTAGGACCTACCTGTGTAACCTTTCCTACACCTATAACAAATAAAGTCATTTCCCTCCAAACTTACTTAAGACACTGAAGACGAATCGAAGGAGTCGAAACGCGTCTGCTTACCAAAATAAGCAAGATAAAAGTTAATTAACGTAGTTTATGCAATATTATCTTAACGTAGAATATTTTGGACACCACGACTGTTTCGGAATTGGATGACGTGGTTGAGTTTGCTTGTTGTATTGATTATTTTTGTATTGAAGATTAAGGTAAAATAGAGTCTATTGGATTGAAGGCAGCTATGCCTCTAAAAACTCGGGCATTTTCTTAGCTGAGATTATTGTAATTGAGCTGTAGGTCTAAATATAAGCAGTCAAGTAGCAGCAGAGGAGGTGGTCACAAATTCGAAACTGGTTAGCTTGTTGTTTTACTAGGTTAAAGTTAACTACATTCGTCAAGTTTCTATCCTTTAGGCAGAGGTAAGTGGCTCATTTCAGCCATTTTAACATCTTTAGGTTTGACATTCCCCTTGTAATGCAGGAGAAAGTAACGGTTACTTTTTGTACAATGTTTGCATTTGTCTCAAGAATTCGTGTCTGCTAACTTTAACGTGACAAAAAAATTTTGGACTGCTGTAGAGTAGCTTAATTGACACACAAAAGAACATTGCTAAAGGTAATAAAATTTGATTGGTACGTCTCGTAGAGTAGTGTGCACGTGAAAACTATTTTGTAGTGCTTCATGGCTTGTCAAGATCCTACCTCATATGATCCCGCGAATAGCTAGTCGACAAGCACGTGTAGGTGGTCGTTAAGCGAAGCTAGTTAGCTAAGCTCGGTCTTGTTTACAGCTCGCTGATACTTGTGCCAAAAATTGGCACCTATGTCCTACACGGAAAGAAAATCATTGGTCCGACCAACGATCGCATTCCAACTAACGAGCCTGGATACAATCACTAGGTCAGTAGACTGTCGTGTGATTGAGCTATTGACCCTGATGGTACTGTTCCTTGCCACTTCTCAAGACCATACTAAAGAAGAACTACTTTTCTGGTTTTTCAGAGTTTTTGAATCACAGATGTCCAATCACAATAGATGGGAGCACAGATTCATTGGATATTTCCCTATTTTCTGCCCCCTACGAAACAAAAAATTTTTTTTAAGATCATCTCTGGTTAAAAGAAATTAAGATTCACCCTTTTATAAGGGGAGACTCTTCTTATGAACCTTCGGAACTATTTTTAAGAGTCACCCTTCTTTATCGGGTGGCCCTCCTTATGAAGTTTGGGTATCCACATAAATGTTCAAAAGTTTATAAGGCAATCACTTCTGATATGCTTGATGATTTGAGTTGCTAAGGTTTAGGAAAAAAACTTCTATAACCAGAAAAGGTACCGAAATGAAATGACTGAAGTGAAAAATGGTTCATATTTTAGGATGTCGGGAAAAAACTCCCCATTAGCTTTTAATAGCGGAATAGGCATGCCTAATGTGTTCTTGATTTCAGCGTAAATTGAATCCTTGAAGCAAAAATACGATCATATAGATTTAAATACACTTTTCAAAATATATGGCTAGGTAATTTTTACAATTTACAATAATGATGTTGAGCCCTAGATAACAATGATTTGACTATAGAACTTTTTGAGCTGATTTAGATCAAAATTATTAAAGAAAATATTGCAACTATAAATGATATATGGAATAGGAAACAACTAAGAACATCGAACATCAAAAGATTACAATCATGAAAGTAGAAAAAATTTCCCCTATCTGGGAGTCAACTTAACGCTCTGAGTACACATTTATTTCAAATGTTTCAAATGTCTATATATATATATATATATATATATATATATATATATATATATATACATATATATATATATATATATATATATATATATATATATATATACATATATATATATATATATATATATATATATATATATATATATATATATATATATATATAATATTGGGAGCAAATGCGCTCCCTTCTTCAGTGTCTAATTTTGTCCTACTTTGATATTTTCCCTAATTTTCATTTACAAAACTAAAATTAATAAGGTTAATTTATGCAATCCAATATACTGCATCTCTCACGCCTTGATCGGCTTACCTTGAGCCATATATCACTCCTTGCCCCTGTTACACTGTCTTCAATATTTCTGATCTTTCGTGATCGTTCCCCTTTTTGTTCCTTTTCATCTTATAATAATAATAATAATCCATCACACAACAGTCCAAATCCGAACCTTAGCGTTGAGATTTATTGTTAGGGTATCTGATCCTATGACTATAACGGGATTCGAGGGGATATGGTCAATATCACGTTCAAGCATGTGATTATTACCTAACTGTCCAATTAGTCCTCATTACAGTTGGGTGGGCTGTTAGTCTGACAGCATCATCGAAAGCTCAAACTCGATGCCGCGACCGACGTTTGAACTTGGGAGCTACTGCTCAAGCGGTGCATGCACCAACCCAGAAAAAATAGCATGCAATATTTGAAAAAAACATGACATGATCTGGTGTTCGCATCAACTGGAGTATTTATAATTTTCTTTTTTGGCCAACAAATTGACCGATTTGATTTTTTCATTAGACTCGTAAAAATATATTCAAAAACACATGTTTTTATTTGGGCAATATTTAAATTCACAGGAAAATAAAGTTCCAACTACACAAATTTGTGATAAGACCTATGCTACGTGGACCCTAACTCAAGCAATCGTAAGCATATTGAACGAACGAATAATCGTAGTGAAATTAGATGGACACCAATGATGAATGTGATACAGCAAAACTGTGGAAGCTGGAATAGGCTGACCACTTGCGTTGTAAGGACGAACAGTGGATACCTAGAAAGGTGCAGTGTTTACCGGGAGAACTTAGAGGTGGAGATCAGTAGAGAAACCGAGCAAATGCTGGTCTGTCTTGGGTCGATGAAGACAGTTTACCACTGTTCGGATTTCAAAATTGGAGGACGCGGTCGGTGGACTAAGAAATGAAGGTCCAAGAGGGGCTGTAGTGCAACGAAGGACAGGAATGAGGAATTCTTTATCCCACTATAATATAGAAGTTCTTAATTTGGACATTTTTTCTATCTTGAAATGTAGAATCTCCGAGGCTACTCAACTTAAGCTTGCCTCATTTTGCCCCCTTTTAGGCCCGCATTAACCCGTGCCTAGCTTAAGCGTACCACATTCGGCTATTAGACCTGTTTTTGGCATGGTTTTGCATTCGGCATAATTGCCTGTTTGAGCATGCCTAAATTGATTTTTAGTTGGGCACTTGTCATAAGTTAACTAGGGCTAGTACCTGCTTAAATTTTTTGGCAGAGTTGTACGACTGATCACGAATTCCTGTCCCTTACTCATATACGTAATATGCACATAGTAATTTTCACATTAAGTAGCGGGATTGAGAGAACCAGTTCTTTCTTGGAGTTTTGGCTGATAGAAAATACTGGTTAATAATGAGATTCAACAAATTATAACGAACCCATGGTGAATCAGGAAATGACGGAACAATAGATATATTTGGTTATTGGATTTCCTAGGATCGGAATATTGTTCCGATTCCATCAGTGTCTTTTAATATAAATAAAACTCATTTCTAAATGAAGCTCTCGCTAGATTATAAAATAAAAATGAATTAAAAAAAACAAGTTTGATAGACAGATTCACGCTCCTGTCCAAACGGTTTTGCACTCAACTTACGATATGCAGTCGCCAAAAACGAAAAAAATCAAGAAACACGTCAAAGAGGTAAGTGTACACGTTTAAAAGAAAATCGATTGTTGCTTCATTTTCAACAGTTTGTTGCAATGTAACTAAAATTATTCAGATTATGAATTTCCAAAAATATTTATGTTATTCATCTTATCTGAACATTTTAAGAATACAAATCGAAATTGTGATGGAAAGTCCATAGAATACCAAAATTGTGTTATTTTTTTGTTTAAAGTAGATAAATTTCAAACTGCCGTAACTTCCGCGAATATGATTCAATTTCATTTAAACTTTCAGGGCACTAAAAACTTTTATAAGATAACTTAAATGTCAAAATTATGTCCCTCGAAGGTCATACCATTATTAATAAAGTTGAGCTAATTTAGATTTCTACGATATTTGTTGTTTTTGTGTCCATAAAGACCTGCCTCCATAATTTTGTTAGATTTTTTGGATCAAATCGCGACGGGAGACACAAATTTTCCGTATATTTCCCCTCCTCCTGCACTCCACGAAGCTGATAACACAGTTTTAAGAACTGCTTCGGAAAGCTTTCAGGAATGCCTTTTTTGGCCCTCTGCATGACTACTTTCGCAAAAAAAAATTGCAGCTACCCTTGCAATACATGCGGAACCCTCTTAAAAACCGTTAAAAAATTTACTGATACCCAAACTTACAAGGGATCATCACTTCTGATCCACTTACAAAGTTCGGTGTCTGTAGTTATTATAGTTTCGGAGAAAAACTGCTGTAAAACAGACGGACGTGTGGACGGACGGACAAACCCATTTTAATAGGGGGTTGCAAGCTGTTCAAAACCCTTCAAAACATAACTGAAGTGAATAATTATAGAACGCAAGAAAGCAAATGATGTCTCACTTTCTTACCGTTTTATGTCGATTATATAAAACAGAGACCTAACCCGCTAAAAAAATCTAGTGAGTAGTTCCGAGTAATTGCAGTAAGAAGCTCTACATCTATCAATTTCGCGTTAGGCTAAAGATAATATTGTTCCAATTCAAGACCTCCTAAATATCGTTCCATATCAACACGATATCAAAAACTGACGAGACATTATTCATATACATAGACCCTTTGCAAAACGGATTCAAATGGCAGATGTTGAAGGATGGAAGCCACTTGAACCATTGTTTTGGCACAGTACCCTTATTCGGATGTTGAAGTATTTTTATTTCTATCGCCATTTAAAGCATGATTGTAATGATGGTGAGTCTCAACCGAAATTTACGCTGAGCAAGAAAAAGAAACTCGATTTCCTATTATGATATCGGACATTTTGAAAATTTAGCAGCGGAACTGAACAAATTCGTGTGGAATTAGTGGGATATAACCTTTTTTCGAAAGCGGATCGCTTCCGTTCGTCATCACTGTCGTATATCTTGGTAAGTTTATTTTTAAATTGCCAGAGCAATGCCATTTAGGAAGAGACCCGATTAAGAGGAGTGAACAATTAGCGAAACATGTCTTAAGCATCGTATTTCATACAGCTAGTGTATTTCCTTGCTACAGAAATACGGACGTAAAAAGATTAATACTTGAAAAAAAAACGACATTGCCTATGAAACCAAATCATTTCATTTATATTTCTGCATGAATTTGTCAAAATGTATCGATTGATTTTTAATTCAAGTTGCTTTTTCTTACAGCTACTTGATTAAAATACCCTGCCGTCAATACTAGTTCGCAATTGGAAGGTTTTTCTACTCTGGATGCAGATCAACCTATCCAAATCCAAGTATTTGATATGAAAACAACATATGGCCGCATAAGCAAAGTCGAGCGACTGGCGGTATGAGCCCATTTATCTGAGTTAGATTGAGTAGTCTGAGATACCGCTCGTATTCAACATCCAATCAATTTATTTATTTAATTCATGTTCCACTTAATTTACTGCTTCAAATATGACACAACATCCGATTGAATCAGTGGTCGCTGTCTACTCGAGGACTTCAGTTGGGCACTTGCAGAAAATGGCCACACGACGGCGACCACATCATTATCATTCCTCAATGAGGACTTCCAGTTATTTCCCATCGCGCATGTTAGTTTTTACCGTGGACCAGTTGATTGACGTCAAAAATCTCTTAGCATTCACCTGAAATCATTTTCATGTTGATAGTATACGATTACGCAAAATAAGTTGCGAACAAATAAAAATCCGCGATCCTAAGACGATGTCGAGCAATGCTTGTATGCTATACGAATTCTGATAGTGGCCATTGGAATGATAGGGAGTGCGCAGCGGAAGAAGCTTTTTTCAATGTTCATTCTCAGACGAGCACTTGACTAATAATAATTTGCTCGTCGAGGTGCTTTTGATAGCACTTGAAAATTTGTCAAGTGAATGGATTCGACGCGCCACGACTCCTCATCAAATTCGATTTGAATTTTGGGTAAAAACTTTCCGATTTAAACGGTAATGAGGCAGTTCGCGCTTCTTCAATGTCAAGTTATATGGGCGAAATATTGAAATTTCAAGGAATATTATAACAGATAATTATAATGAAGTTTGCTTTGAGGAGACTTGCAGTCCAACTTTCGTCGCATGCTGGAAAAGATTGATAGTTAAAAATCTAGTTTAAGTTGCATAGCGTGCAAATTGCCATGAATGTGGGCCGCCCTGCTAAGAGCTTATTTTTGCTCCTTCTAACATATATTTCAATACTTTGTTTTAATTATTAAGCACCTCATTAGCAACCTACTCGCTTAAAGCGGAAGTGTAATTGAGGTAGGTATCCACGTTACGGTTATTCAAACAGATGCTCATATAACGCCTAAGTTCTGTTTCTTTTGGCTTAAATTTATGCAGGATTACTTACTTCGTATCGAAAACTGGTTGAAAAAATACTGTTGTATGCCGAAGAAAAAGCAAATATAATGCGAACAAAGTGATTTCAATACGCCACCAAGAGTGCTGTAGGTACTTTTTTACAGATTGTCAATTCCTTTAGGGTAGTTGCATTCCCGTAGAAGATTTTCGTTTCACGTAGGCAAATAAGGCATTCAATTTGATTGCCCTGTTGATGCAACCATCTATACATCTCAACAGCATCATAAGCTTTATGCACTTTCAAGATGCATAAACAATCTTTAGATTGGCAATCGCTTGAAAGCTTTTGAATGTTTCAAGTTAAATGGTACGTAATCGGGACGAATAGTGACCTACAATGCGGAGATCATTTAAATTACTGCAAACAAAGGCATTGGGTCCCAATGAGTGAATTAAAGCAAAAAAACTTCAGTAGTTTCCTAAGAATAAGAAATTTGAACTTAACGATTAATAACAATAAGAAAAAAAGTATACTCATTAAAATTTCTCTTTTACTATATTCATCATCGCGTGCTCTTATGCTATTGTATATTTACTACTGATTTTGTAAGCAAGAAAGGGCTACAGCAATTTTACTAACGAACATGACATGAACAAAAACTTACAGGATCGAGTATTCAAAGAGTGGTAATCAAGGGAGCGGGGCAAATCAAATTATATGGTAAACTTGTTTCCTCTCTCGTGACTAGACTACTTTAAACCGAGAAATCTGAAAAAAAGCTATGGATGCTAGCCTTTATGAGTTCAAGGCCAGCAAATACCAGTCGAGTCAAAATTCGATAAGCTTTGCTAGCAATATGATAGTGTGATTTGTGAATTTTAACTTTTGTCCACAAAATTTAAAGGAAACCCTTAAATTTACCCAAAAGCTCATATACAGCCGTTTTGAAGTTCAAACAACAAAGTTATAGTCGATTGAAAATTTTATGTAAATTGCGGAGAGTACCTTTTATATATATACATATATCAATATATATATATATATATATATATATATATATATATGTATATATATATATATATATATATATATATATATATATATATATATATATATGCACTGCCCTGCAGTATATATATATATATATATACATATATATATATATATATATATATATATATATATATATATATATATATATATATATATACATATATATATATATATATATATATATATATATATATATATATATATATATATTAAGAAAATCAACCCAGCCGTTTTTGATCAATATGTTGGCCTTTCGATTTGATGATTGCCCTACAAATTTTGGGCATTCTTTCCACCAATTTCTGAAGTCTTTCTGGTCTAAATCATTGCCAAGCCTGCTGAAGACATTGCCGCAAGTGAGATTCTCTGGTCGGATGCACTTTCCGCACTTCTCTGTCCAGCTCATCCCATACCAGTTCAATGGGACTTGCATCCGGCGATCGTGGTGGCCATACCAGTGTGCGTGCAGCTTCTTTCGATCTTAAATAGTTCGTACAAAGTTTTGAAGTATGTTTAGGGTCGTTATATTGCTGAAATACAAACCCCCTCTCCTATCAAAGCGATGCCAGATGGAATAGCGCTTCGCTGAAGTATCCGGTGATAATCTTGTTTCCCCATTTTTCCGTCGATTTTTACCATGGTGCCAACATCAGCGTAGCAGAAATAACCCCAAACCATCACCTACCACCGCAAAACTTAACTGTTGGCTTTACACATTGAGGTGCGTGCGCTTTATCAGATTTCCTGCGGCAGTACATCATCGGTCCATAAAACCTGTTTCCATTGTTCAATAGACCAATTTTTGTGTTCTTTTGCCCAATTAAGTCGTTTACGGACGTTTACCGATCGCAACAATCGTGTTTTGGCAGTAACCCATCCATACAAACCGACATCATGCAACCGACGTGTGACCGTTGTATTGCAGAGCGGCTTCGGTAGCGTTTGATTGATCTCGGCCCTAATATCTGGCATTGTTTTGAGTCTGGACTACTTACTCAAAACTTGTATAAGTCTATCATCAATTTTTATCGTCTTTCTGGGTCGGCTCGAGCGTTTCCTTTCGGAAAACGATTTGGTTTCAGTGAACCTCTCCAATGTTGTACGGACTCCTTTCTGTGAGACTCCCAGTATTTCTGCAATTTTTCGCTGCGAATGGCCGGTTTCACTTAAAATTACTATATAAGCACGTTTTTCTTTCGGTATTTGCTTTGCTCTTTTCATTTTCAAGACTATAGACACAATTTTGAAGGATCTATATTGATGGCAATATTGTGCAATGAGCAACTGTCTTTCAAGTGTCAAAGTGACGAAATTTGAGGTTATTGTACAGACAATCGACGGCATATGGGGTTCGAAATCATTGGTGCGCATTTTGAAGTATCGATGCATTGAGCAAATATTGATTCGAGGTAAAAAAATTTTTTTGAAGCAATTAAAAATGATATACAATATTTTAATACTGCAGATATTTCAATATTTCAAAGTAAACATACATAAATAAATGATCATTAAAAGAAAATGCCAAAAAATTGTCAGTACAATATTGTTCTGAACAAAAACGTTGTATAAAACGGTCTGAGAACGATAATTAAAGCGATGAATACAAAAAAAAAAGAGTTTTCTAAGTAAGTCCAATCATTTGCAGGGCATTGTATATATATATATATATATATATATATATATATATATATATATATATATATATATATATATATATATATATATGTATATATGTATATATATATATATATATATATATATATATATATATATATATATATATATATATATATATATATATATATAAAACCGTTCGTGAAGTGAAATTGGTCCGAGTGGTTATCACTTGAATTAAATTGCGATTTGTGAAGTGAAGTATGAAGGGAGCTGCACTGGACGTTTCAAAAAACTTAAGGGTAAGCAGGTAGAGCTAAGCGCGGGCTTTTTTACATTTTTTCCTCGATCAATAAATTAACGGTTGTTTTTTGTTTTCTATCATTTACTCGTATATCATTCTACGAGAAGAGAGATTCTCGTGCAGTACGAGGAGAGGGATCTCATGTAGTAGCGTAAAAGTTTGCTAATTTTACATTTTATTGTTAATTATTGTAAATTTTTTTGATAAAAATTTTTTTTTGTTTATTTTGAAAATAAATAAAAATAAAATTAAAAAATCATTCGCAAAGTGGAATAGGAAAGAATAAATAAGCGCAACCGGGGAAATATATATAAATTTAAATACTATCGCTGATAATGAATCCTTTAATGGCCACAAAAACTTCGAAGGAGCAATGTGGTAAATGTAGGAAACCTGCAGAAGATGCTAACTCAGCGATTGGCTGTGGTGAGATGTGTTTCAAGTGGTTTCACTTGAAATGTATAAAGATGTCGGAAGAGAGGTTCAAGACCATCAAGGAGATATCAGATGATGTTATATGGATGTGCCCCACGTGTAAGCTAGTAATAATCGAGCAGTTAAAGGGTTAAAGAAAAACTCAAAATGTCCCAGATCAATTGAAATGATCGAACCGGTACGATTGCAGATTGAATTGGAACAATTTCCGATTGACCTAGAACAATTTGCAATCGAACCGGTTTGAGATTGATCTGGTACGATGAAACACTTTTGACAGTGACAGTGAAGGAGACGTGTGAGGTAACTCACGTGTGAAAATTAGTGCCGGTGCAGGCAGGTGATATTTCAGGAAGATAGTTGCCCATAATCGGAGCAGTTCGGACTCGATAACGCGCTACAGTCATCTCAACGAAGCTAACCTCAACGGTCTCCTTCTGAAGACCCATTGCAGGAACAGCAAGAGTCCCGCAATTTCTCTCTCAAGGCACGCAGTAGCAGTAGCAGTAGAAGCAAGTACCTTAAAAGAGAGAACGGTCCCTGGACTGCACTCGGCCAGAAGCTTTGAAAAGTAAATGGACAGGAGTTTCCTTCCGGACGGAAAATGAGGTGGAAAATTCAAGAGGAAGTGTAAAGTTCTTGCACTGTTTATTGCGATAAAGGTGTGAACAGTGGCGGAAGGTGTAGAAGAACTTCTTAGTGTCTTTTTAATTCACTTAGCGCGCTGCTGTGGGTGAGCGTAGCGTCCACCGTAAAATATTGTGCAAAACGTCACAAACGAGTCGTCCGCTCGATCGTGTGGAAAGCGCTGAAGAAAATCGCCAGTGAGTGTTTAGTGGGGGCGCGACTTCGGTCAGGATTTCGCACAACAGTTTCGACTTGGACTTGAACGGAATTTCAGAGCTATCTGGTTTGTGTTGGTCAAAGTGTCGCAAAGTGTAGAACCCCCCCGAGCCAAGTGAACGAGTTCCAATAAGTGTCGGGAACTCAACTTCGAACTACGTTGAGTTGATTCAGGATTTGATCGTCAGGTTCCCACGAGTTCCTGCTGCTGTTCGTGATCGTCTCGATTGGCGAGAAGTGCGAAAAGTTAATCCGTAGATGCCGCCTGTGCGACTTGGAGTAGTAATCCGATTTCCTTTCAACTGTTGCAACGATTTTCCGATCTTTTGTCGAATTGCGATTTTCTCGAGGAAAAGCACTCAGCCGAGCCGAGCAATTGCTACCGTGCGAAAAATAAGAAGTGAACGGAGTCGAGTTGTAATATCGGTCTTCTGAACGAATCACTGCAGAGTTGGGAGTGAAAAATTATATTTATCAAAACCGCATTTGAAGATCCGATTGAGATTGGAGTTGAGCTTATTAAAAGGATTTATCAGGAAAATTCTCCTGCCTCTAGATACGTACTCAGGTTTATACAGTACCAATCGTTTGCCGCGCTAACGTGGTGGACATAGTTTTTGCTTGCAGTTCTTTAATCGACAAATATTTTGTTGCTAGTGCTGGAAGCTTTTCAATTGTTATCAACAAGCGATTCAACAATAAAGTTGATCGAGACTTGTTAATAGGAAAAATAGCTGAGTTAGTTACTGCTAAAAATTCTGCCTATAAGTGTTTTACCAGACTACTACAAGTATAAGAAGTACAATTTGATGGAATTAATAGTTTCTAAATAGATGTTACAGAATCGAAATTTCAGGACCATCTGCATCGTCGTCGAGCGCTCGGAAGACCATTCGGGTGAGTACCCTTTTATTGCATCATATAAATTAAAACAATAGCAGAGGTTTTTACATGCATATGAAATTAAAAAAAAACACTAGTTGTGGCAGCTAGTATTGTTGATATATTGTGTTCATTTACACTATCATATTATTTAAATAGAAAAAAAAACTTAGAGAAAATATATTTAAAACATATTATTTACATTGAATGTACGAGCATGTGTCAACAAAACCGAATTATTTTATTTTAGAGAAATTTACACTAGGATGCTTTACTTTTATATTTGTTCAAGAGCGTTATCAGTTTGCCTCGCAGGCTCTCCGTCTGATCGTGCAATCACACTTCCATATTCCTCAGCGACTCTACTATGTTCTTCGTTAACACTCGTTCAAGGCTATCTTCGTCGCTACTAGCAGCTAAAGTCTGCGTCTAGGGCTTGAGTTTTTCCGCGCGAACCCTTTTAAGTAACAACGCAGCGCAGTCTATTATTCATTCGCGAATTGGGTTTTAATAGTTCTCATTCCGTCACGATGAATTCCAACAAAGTACGTGAGTCCAATGTATCCATTTTGCAAAATCTACGCTCTAAGAATTTCGGAGTACTTCACAATTTTTTTTAAACTATCCGTGCATAATAAACAACACGCTCAAAGCTGACCTGTTTTACACTGAATTGTTTCTCTAATTTACATGTGAATATCCTACTTCTGGTATCAACTGTTATGTCGCTCTGCAGTTTTTTTGGCTTATATTCTAGTGTTGAAAAAAAAAGTGCGGTTCTGTCGAAATAACACAGACATTTATTTGTTTCAATATCAACCAAATACTATACATTTAATCCATTTCACGAGCTGATAATGACATTTTTATGTTCTCCTCAATTCATCTGTTCCCACCGATGCTTCTAGAATGAAGTTGATATTACAAACCATTTTTCTTACCTCTGAATTACGTAAATTCAGGACTCGGTTAAGCACATACAACAATTTGTTGACTAACGAATCACTTTCTCATAGTAATAAATAATTACACTAACTTAAATCATCAAATATACCATTTTTCTTATTCTCTGCTATCGTTTTTATATATTCTATTTAACAAGTAGTTTTCGTATTTTTTATGCACCGTAGCTTATTTGATTTCCGAATTTCGATTGGGTTTACTGTGCATTGAATTTCAATGCAAGACACAATATACGCTCGGTTGAGGCTCTTAAAATTGAAAGAATTTTCAAATCTCGAAGTGACATTTTTCCCACTTAAAGTTATGTGCATTACACATGGATTACTCTACTACTACTAGTTGCGACAGTTACAGTTGAGCTTTTCAATATAAAAAAGTAATAAGAAAAAAAAATAGATAGAGGATATTCTGATCTCAGTTAAAAATAACATTAAATAAGTTTAAATTTCAATAGGAAATGAAGAAGAAAAAAATATTACTGACTAAATTTCAGATATTCTACTTGGGTAAATTCAATCACTTCTGAGAAAATCATGTGTTTTAGAAGTTTAAATTTTTTATTTGATTAAATCAATTTTTATCGTAAATTGTACATTGTTTTTTTTTTTTTTAAATCTTTAAATATCAATTTATAATATTATGGTATATTTTAGTAAATAAATTCAGCTTATGTGTATTTTATTTTAGCTTTCTATTTTTAATTGCATTCAATTCAAAACTGAAAAAAAAACAAATTATAAATTAAAACAATGAATTAATATCATACCCTTCGGTCTTTCCTTTCTCCCGACTCTAACCGGGTATAGGACCCGGTAAGGTGGCAGGCTTCCACCTCAAGACATGAGCCAGCCGCCGAGTACTTAAGCAATTCTTCTTTGTGTCAGGTGATATCGCGGGTTGAGTGGCCCAAGCAGAGTGCCTCTTTATGGCATAGAGTTATGCAATCAAATTGTATAATTCTATGGCATAAATTGGTCACCGGGGTACTCCCCTTCTGATGGGAAAGTTCATGTAATTCAAGTTGTATGAGTTTTCCATTCAGAAGAGGAATACCTGGCCACTGAAACAAAATATATATGGATTTATTCCGGTTGGGTGGGTGCGAAGGGGCTCCACCATCACCCGTTTGCCCCTCTTTCATTTGTGAACCATGCACTTCGTCGGGTAATGATGAGGTTACCCCAAGTCCGCCTTTCTTTTCAGGTTCCACTTGTTCTCGTAACAAGTTCTATCTCCCTCTGTGTACTTATCTACAATTTTTGCGACTTCGGTCGCCTCTGGATCTCCAACCGAATTCGTGAGTGCGAAATTTTTTTGTAGTGGGTCCTCGTGCTGGGGAAATGAACCCGTCCCACGACACCGCAATGCTAGCCTGCCAGTGCATTCACGCGCCTCCAGACGAGGGCATTCTCGGCAGATACCGACACCTTCTTCTGCCAAGGCAGCAGACCATCGCTGCGGTCCTTCACGGACATTTTCGAACATTTCTATTTCACTACAAGCTGTTACATCAAAAATCCAAGGAGGAACAACTTTTTATATTAATGGAAGCTTTGGAAAGTAATATTATAGAATAAAAGACGAATGTCAGTTCTATAATTGATAAGACAGCAGCTACGCACAAACCAACTTATGCACAGATGGTAAAAAATTATACGACGACTCAAACTGAGCTCCGCGCAGATATCATGTCCCAGAAAGGGATTATAATCAAGCCAAAAAAGCATACATCATCAGATAAAATGCTTGCCGATTTTAAGTCTAGGATAAGACCGCCAAATTGCAGGACTCCTCTTCAACTGCTACGGCCTATTCACAATAGTGGGGCGGTAACTAAAACAACGACCAATGCCAACACGTCTGAGCTATACCGAGTAACCATGGAAAACATGCAGAAACAGTTCGACATTACCGAGACAAAAATGCGTTGACGCAGACTGGTTATAAATGGACTGGATAATCAATTTACAAATGAAGGACTACAAAACGAAATACAGGTGTTGAACCCTGATGTTGGGGATAGAGAAAAAATGGAACTCATTCATGCCAGACAGACAAAAACGGAAAATGGTTACAAATTATTGAGGTAAATGGAAGCATGTATAAAAAATTAGCTAACAAATACGTCAACACTGATTATGGATCATATTTTGTGCAGGAAGACTTTAACATTACGAGATGCTTTAAATGCCAAAAATATACCTATAAGACGTCGAAATGCGAAGGAGAACAAATCGGTGTGAAATGTGGAGGAAAGCATGAGATCAAGGAATGCAAAAGCACACATGAGAAGTGTTACAATTGTATGGGTAATAAAAAGAATACTGATCACTCACACAAAGCAGACTCATGGGAGTGCGCAGAGTATCAAAGAAGGATTGTAATTGCCAGGAGGAGTACTGACTACAATTTTGATTAATATTGTTAATCTCAAAACCCAATCAAGCGACAAATTAAGTATCTTTTATGCCAATATAAGAAGCTTCCGACACAAGCTGAGTGATATTCAAATTTATTTGCAGCAAAATCCTGAAACGGATCTGATTATACTAAACGAAGTATGGATCTTTCCTGAAGAAGCAAAGTATTACAATTTTCCGGAATATAGCTCCGTTTTCTCCTGCAGGCCCGGAAGAGGAGGAGGTAAAGCAATTTATATAAAGAATACAATTAATTTCGTGACAAAGAGAGTAACATCTGACATATATAATATAATAATAATTGAAATAACCTGTGCAGGTAAAAAACTAAAAATCGGTACTTACTATAATCCCAATCGTCTCAATGCGCAGGACTTCTGCACAGTAATAGATGCAATATACTCTACTGAAAAAAATCTAATCACAGTTTCTGACACAAACATAGACCTGATTGCAGAATCTCCAGAATCGAGAATGTACAAGGATACCCTGGAAACAAACGGAGCGGTCATTGTCAATAAGGACAAAATTACTCACCGGACTTCAAGTACCTGCCTAGATCACATAGCAACAAATGATAAAAAAATTACTAAAAACATTAAATTCACACTTGCAGACTGGCCGGAGTTAGATCAACGTGTCCTAAAAATTGTCGCCCATGGTCAAAGTCTCAATAAGCAAAAACCTACTCACAAAATATGCAAATATTTAGACAAGGATCTTCTGAAATCGAAATTTCAACAGTTGCTAAAAAACCGAAAACCTGAAAGCCTTATGGACCTCAAAAATATGTTAACAGACTCCAAGCATGATTCTTCCATTGAGAAAAAGATCAGATGTCGACAACATACATGGATAACAAAGAAAGCTGTTGAGGCTAGTATTAACAAAAGGAAGCCTTATAAACAATACAAAAAGAACGCTGAAGATTAAGCACTTAAACATCTGTATAACCAAGCCCTAAAAGAATCAAAACATCTCATAAAAGAAGCGAAATTTTCATATTACTCCAGAAGATTGGAAACAGCGGCGGACAACTCACACGAAATATGGAAAATAATTAATGAAGTAAAAGATAATTAGTCACCCTGGATCATGTCATAAAATGCTTAATTTTTTGGCTCTAATAATGCAGCACGCCCATGTAGAACAGCAAACTCGCTAAACCACTTTTTTTAAACAATTGGTGAAAAAATTACCAGCGAGCTTGTTGAAAAGTCAACTAGCTATTTCAATATCATAAAAAGCCCACCTAAGTCCATCTTTCACATTCATCAAACGACTAAAACAGAAGTATTAAATACAATCGAAAAATCCAGCACCAGGTATTGACAACATTGCCACACATGAAATTATTCTAGTCAAAGAGGAAATAGCTGAACCACTGGCAAATTTTATAAACGAGCATATTAGAAATGGAACATTTCCGGGCGAAGAAAAACTGGCAAAAATAATTCCAATATTCAAAGGAGGAGATCATCTAGACCCGAATAATTACCACCTTGTTGCACTTTTAACAGCCTTCAGTTAAATATTCGAAAAACTTATAAATAATCGTTTAAAATCTTTCTAAATGGACAATTCCATCATAAATCCGAAGCAGTTTGGCTTTCAAAAGAACAAGAGTACTTTCGATGCGTTACTTTCTGTTTCACTTTACATCAATGAAAGTCTTGATGAAGGAGATTATGTTATTGCAATTTTTGTGGACCTGAAGAAAGCTTTTGATACAGTTGATCATGACCTGTTACTTCAAAAACTTGAATCGTGTGATATACAAGGAAAACCGAAACAACTTTTCAAAAGTTATTTAGAAGGAAGATTCCAAAGAACATCAGTTAATAATGTCTTGAGCAATCTAGCACTAATGAAATCTTGGACCAACCTTGTTTTTGCTATACACTTATAATTTGAATATATGTAAACTGAATGCTCACTACATATTATATGCTGATGATACTCTACTTCTTTATTCAGGACATGATAAAGTTGCCATGGAGAATATCGTCAACGAGGATCTAGTAAAATATCGTTCATGGCTTACCGAAAACAAGCTAGCATTGAATACTACAAAGACAAAATACATGATTTTTAAACAGAAGAATAAGGAAGACATAGAAGTTGACCTAAAAATTAGTGGCGGAAAATTGCAAAGAGTGTTTGAAATTAAATATCTCCGTCTTACCATAGATCATCGTTTGACATGGTTGCCACACATAAATAATTTGAGGAGACAACTAGCACCAATGATAGGAGTGTTAAGAAGATATGGAGGTTTTCCAATGCATATAAAGAAACTTGTATTAAATGCATTTGTACTAACAAAGCTACATTATGCGGTGGTCATTTGGAGTCAATCGTAATATTATATCCAGGATACTAACTAAAACCTGGTTAAAAATATTCTAAACCTTCCGATACTCACTCCAACGGACCAATGCACTCACCTTCAGTCAAATCATTATTATGGAGAAAGCGAAGTTTATCTTCAAATGTCTAATTTCCAGTGAATCGGAATGAATTCCCTTTATAAAAGTATCACAAATAAATCCATATAATTCAAGAAATGCCAAAAATTTTGTAATACCTCACGCTAGAACTGACTGACTAAAGAACGATGCAACGAATGATGCTCTGCGTATATAAAACCATGTTCCAGAAACAGTTAAAAACGTAAACTCATTATTGGTTTTTAAGAAAAGACTTAAGGAACATCTAATAAATTCAAATTATAATGATAAGTCCGGAGGATTGAAAATGCAGTATCTTAGGGCATTTTAGACCCTAACGTCGAGATTCTTAAAGACAGCTAGTTTTTATAAACGCAGAGTTTTTTTTACTGCGTCGTATTATAATTTTTTTTTATCTCTGAGAATATTTCACGAATCAGACTAGACTAGCAGGAAAGAAGTACTTCACAGCATTTGGTCTGCCCCTTATACCGATGTTTTAGCAATTGCCTGGAGGCAAACGTAGGAATTAACGACGTGTGAAGTGCAGATCGCACGAGCGTTGTACGACGATGACAGAGTGATGGAGAGAGTGGTAGGGAATGGAGGTATTTAAAAAATAATATACATGGGATACAACAAAATTTGTGACCACGCTAGAGGTTGCACTTTTGCTCCGATTTTCACCAAATTTTCAGAAAAGGTGTATTGAGTAAATATCTCGGTTAAGTTTGTGAACCAGTTATATCGGCCGGGCAAAAACCAAATGGCAGCCATTTTAAACGAAAAATCGTGATTTCTGTTCTGACCAAAGCAAAGCTCCGATTTGGATGAAATTTGGTGCAAACTTTCATTGATGTGTGTTTTGAATCTCAGAACAAAAATCCAAAATCGGTCCATCTGAACAAAATGGATAAATGTACAAAATTTTGTTGTTGTAGTTGTGACCAAAGCTTTTAGCCGGTGTTTACGAAATTCGGTAGTTTGATAAAGGCTATAAGTATCTAAATAATTATGTAAAAAAAACTGGAGTGAAACTCCGATTTGAATGAGACTTGGCACATTGATTGATGAGACTCTAGCACAATGGCGGTACCCAAGAGGAATCAAATTGATGCACCAGTACGTTGCATTTAAAACTTCAGTATCGAGCATATTAACGTAAAAATGTACGTTAGGCTGACGTAAAAAGGGTCAAGTGATTAAAAAAAAAGTTCAGCTCTAACAAATACTTACAGAAGAAAATTAACCTGAATATAGTTCGTAGTTACAAAAACAAATTGAGTTTTTGTAAACAGAATAAATTAAAATTATTCTCTCTCTTCTAAGTATGTTGGCCGCAATCACCCTAGTGTGTCTATAGTATGATGACCACACGAGACTTTATAATATTACATACGTCACCATTGTACTTGTATATATTGTATAATTGTACTTGTATATATTGTATAAAAAGGTTTTAGGAACAAGAGGAGCAAAAAAGTAGAATGCAGGAAAGTACGAGAGGCTACCATCCTCTGACGTACAATATATATCAAAGTGAGGCTGCAAAACAATCTTGTTGTGAGTTTTTAGTATTTTTTTGTAGTAGGGAGGTGAATGCCATTTATGCACCGAGTGTGGGACTCCCATGCTTGCAAGAAGGCGATTGGACTACCCACTAAGCACCTCCCCAGTCAACAAGTTTTTAGTATTGGAATGTCGATTTAATTGATCGTTTTTTGTTTTAGTCTTCTTTTTTAATACAGTTAACTTTCCATTTTGCGAGTACAGTATAAAATATGAAAAAGAAAGTATTTTCAAAATTTTCTGATTACTATGACTAAACATACCTGCGTTGGTGTAAGGTGTATTAAACTTGCTAAGTGTTCTCGTTCTGGTGCTGATAAATATCGTTGTTGTTTAAATCTTCGTTCTAATTCATACACCTGGAATGCCAAAATTATTCAATTAACCATTTTTATTAATGCTGGAATTACATTTGGAAAAAGAATTATTTTTAGAAGTAGAAAGATCGTGTTTAGATCGCAAGTATCATCAACGAATTCTAAGAAATAGAGCCACTAACAGGACTATTTTTTGAGAAAGTTAGCAAAAAAAAATATATATATTTTCGAATCGCGTGAGCGTTGAATGCAGCATTCATTTTTCTAGTGGCGCGTTCAATTTATGTGTCGCCTTCAAGAAAAGAATTAAATTTTCTAATGAAAACTCGCTTTTCAACAGAATTTAAGTTTTCTTCATAACTTTCCCTAACTACCACAAGGATAATATACTCCAGTGAAATTCCCATAGAGCTAAAAATTGGTATAAATGTTCAGAATACCATTATAAATGAATTGTGAAAAGTCCCCATCAATCCCCCTTGTGCAAAAAATTTTATTGATAGGTTTTCGCGTTTTTCAGCTAAACGGTGAGTTTAAAAGCAAAAATAGTTCAGACAAAAATTGTAGATCATCCGATTCTCTACAAAAAATGTTTCCGCACTTTTTTTCATAAGTAGTGCCATTTTCGTGATATCGCGGTTGAAAGAATTGAAAAAAATATTTTATTCGTAATATGCACACGTTTCCACACCACCTATGAGGTAGTGTGCTTGGCGCTTTTTTTTTAACTTGGTTTTCCCGGTAGGCCTATTCCACGATCTATTGTGATCCTATTGAATTCAACTTAAGTATTGAAAATAATGAAAGTTGTGTAAATTATGTAATATACAAATGAACAAATTATTTGGAAAAATTATTCGTCGGATTCATAATAATCCAATGGAACTTCTAATGTACTGTCTTCGTTTTCTTCTTCTTCTTCATCTTCCTGCTGGACACAAATATGTTCTAAAAGTGATGCATCATATGTCTCATCACTGATATCGTAATTATCCTCATCCAGTATCGATTCAACATTGGAGCACGACTATCCTTGATAATTGGTACATGCTAAAGAACAAAACAGTCCGACCTTTTTACAGCCGCATTTAGCATTGCAACTCTTTTTGCAATTGCAAAATATGGTGTTAAGGAGTTTTTCTGGTGCAGGATGGAGTAACGTATGAATTGGTTCCAATGCATTGTCAACTGACTTCCAACCCCAGTCTTCTGGATTTGACTGGACTTGAACTTGATAATATACCCGGAATAGATGTTGTTGAGCAGCAGCAGAGGTTGGGGGAAGTCAAGCTAATTGCACTTGTTTTTTATTATAAGTTTTTTTTTTGCAAAAGATAAGTATCGGAGGTTATCCAAGCAGGTAACTTTTTTGGAGCTCCGTATATAGAAAGAAGAAAGCGAACTCCATCAGTGATTATAACTTCTGGAGTAGAGTTACTATCTTTAAAAACTTCAGCACAATTAATTAAATTTTGTTTCTACAACAATATCAATGCTGATGTTGTATCGCAGCCAGTTATTGCGTGTAGAAAAAGCATATGATTTTGGCATATTGGAAAAGTACAGAAACTTTTTGATGAATATATTTCCGATTGCTGCTGAGTCTTTCCCGGTTAAAAAAATGAATATTTTTATCTGTTGGAGTTCGAGCAGTAAATAATACTAATAAATCGACATCTTCACCAACAACAATAGTTGTATTTGTTGAGTTGAATTGTTCTATTGCTGTTTCAATGATCAGAACATCTGCATCATTTTCAGCTTGATTTACAAGAATATTTTCAGTAGTAAATTTGTTTTAAGATAAAGATAAACCGAGACTTGTCGTGGGTATTTGCAAGAATTTTCTGTTTGCTTGTGGGAACTGTCATAAATTCATCAAAAATAACATCAGAAGATGTTATTGTAGCTCGAAGTCGTTCTTCTGCGGCTTTAGTATTTTTATTACAATCGGTGTAACCATCAAATACTACAGTCACTCTATGGCCAAAATGTCTGCGTACATACTGAACATATTTGTCTAAAATATGAAATGTTTCTTCGTGGTCCCAGACAACTCGGTGTAACAGAAATCACTCGTCGAGGATGAACGTAGAATTTATATTGTCAGTATCTAATATTACTGTTTGAAAATCGTAAATGGCTGACTTTTGTGTTTTACGCATTCCAATATCATCAAACATTGACATCGGGTAGGGAGCCAATTCATATTCGAAATATTTTTCAATTTCATCTTCCAAAGCAGTCGTAATACTCATGCGTTGAAATAATAATACAGGGTCAACAGAAATCTTCTTATCGTATAACGGTTCACAAATGTATATAAAAGTACATTAACGTGCATATTGCGAATGAAATATTTTTTTCAATTCTTTCAACCGCTATATCACGGAAATGGCAATACTTATGAAAAAAAGTGTGGAAACATTTTTTGTGGAGAATTGGATGATCTACAATTTTTGTCTGAACTATTTTTGCTGTAAGACTCATCGTTTAGCTGAAAAACGCGAAAAACCTATTTTTGCAAACTTTCACCATAAATAAAATTTTTTGCACAAGGGGGGTTGATGGGGACTTTTCACAATTCATTTATAATTGTATTCTGAACATTCATACCAATTTTTAGTTCTATGGGAATTTTTGTAACCTTCAAAGTCTTATTTGACTGGACTAATATCCTAAGTAATTTATATACTCACCTGCACTAGCTACAATTTATTCTTAATGAATCTTCTGAAGGAGCCTGGGTAATCAGTGGCTCGATTCAAGAATCAATTTCTTACATTCGAAACAAATATTCAGTAAGAATCTGAAAATTATCCGATTGTGGCAATATTTATAAAAAAGAGCTTACTATTTCTTTTAAATGCTAAAAAAATAAGAAATTTCAAAATAAATTTAAATTCAAATTATTGTGAAATCGTTATCAACATAATTAATCGGTTCCATAATTGACAGACGCACGTACGCATGAAATTTGTCATAACTGAATATACTCATATGTATGAATCTTACAGTTTTGTTTACCACCATTTGTTTTGCGACCATAGATACTACACAAACGGAATGTTAAGTTCAATCCGATAGGATATACTATACATACAATAACAAGGCAAGGTATCCACCCACAATATTCCATAAATATCGCAAGTTGCAACTCCTGCCTACAATTCAATATTCAGTTTCATTGCAATGCCATCTTTCAAATACTTGCTGAGTGTGTGGGCTCGGTTTCATCTTCGCCATATCTGTAGCGCATTTTCCAAGCTCATGCTCTGATGTGCTGTTTGCCTAGAAGCGTATGATGCAATGGTTAACTACGACCGCGATTCCACCAACGTTTGCCTGGATAACATCTGACAGCGACATGGCATCACACATCGCATAAGGTTTCATATTTGACCATCGGTCAAGTGTTTAATTTGTTGTCATATTTGTGTGCTCTTATGATGGCGAGTGTGCAATCAAGGAGACGCAACTTACGAGTATATATTATGATGTTGATTGTACACACAATGGTCAATATATCATATCTACTATCTAAAATCTGCATACGTTCGTGCATATCAAACGTATTCACAGAAAAGACATATTTGCTGCACCCGCGACGCGATGATATGCAGTGCGATATGTGCATACACTATAAATGACGGTGCATGCAAGTCATTTGCTGCATTAATGCAACAAAGATGAATTCATAACTAAATGGTATCGTCACGGTCAAATACATTTCGCAAAATATTTGATTTTACATGCAAACAGAGGAAAATTAAACAGAAGATACATGATAAAGAATTTATTGCATTTAATAAATATAGAGTTAAATAAAATACTAGAATTAATCACCTACAGAATATATACACTAAACCTTTAAAACTAGAAAGTAGAAATCATTTTTAACTATTCAACGAATAAACATTTTAAATGAATTCCCACACACTTTTGCCGTACTGTAAATTTTCCCTATAAAAATGTGATGAATTTTATCGTCAGACTCATTAGGAAAATGAATATGTATGGTAAGGTGCCGCACAATATGAAAAAAACGATATAAAATTCATGAAGTGAAATGATTTTCTGCCGAAAGTATGAAAGACGGCACCAAAACATCCATCAGAAATATTTTGGTCCCAACTTTCGAAAAGACAGATCTTTTCTAGCGTCGAAGGATAGTGTTCAGGGGATGCGATTACATTTTAAATATGAAGTATATTTTCTAGAAAGTTATTCAAATGAAAAATAAAAACCAGATAGTACTTTCAGAACCTGAAAAAAAGTCATTTTTTGCATCTTGGGATCCAAGGAGAGGCAAAATGTACCAACAATGTTTGTGTCCCCTCCCCTCGCAAAAATCGGACAAAACACAGAGAAAGGTCTTTATGAGTAAAAGGACAACAAATACCTTAGAAACCAAAATTCACTCAACTCTGTTAATGATAGCATGATTTGTAAATTTTACATTTTCCCCATAAACTCGAAACGTTGCCCTTAAACCTCTTAAGATTTCACGGTTTTGTACGTTAACATAAGAACTTTATGCGCACGGAATTTCATAGTTATCGCCATTTCAATTGTATGGAATTATAACAATAAACACACATGTTGATGGTTGATACATATTTCAAATCGACCAGAGCACTGTTTTTTTGGTTTCCCTGAAAATATAATAGTCTTTAATTTGAGCATGTTCCATTGGTTGAGCATTCAGTAAAATTATTTAAGCTGAGATAAAATGGTGCCTCTTGTGCACTTATGAACGAAACTCTGCATATTTTAGATATATTTGAATGATTTCTTATGCAAGTATTGAATGAATAATTCAAGACATCGATTCATGCCATTAGTAAACTTGTTTCAAACCTTTGGATGGTAGCAAAACCCTTCTGGTAGGAGCACTCTCCTACTTACAATACTTGTTTCACTTCTGAATTGTAGATGGTCATCTTCAGCGATTCACTCATAAATTCAAGCAAGCGTTAATAGCATGTATGTTAAATGCTGAAGTTGCAGAGAAATAACACAAATTTATTCAATTTTCACATTTAAGACAGCCGCCATTTCGTTTTACAATTACTGATGTCGCTAATTGAACAAATCTTCAAGGATAATCGTGATACCTATCACTCCTGAAACTTTCATGCAAATCCTAGCAAACCTGTAGTGTCTGAGACAGTAAAAACTGTAATGATTTTCAACTTTTTAAGTTCGAACGCGGAACCGACCTCTCATCGGTTCTAGACGTTAAGTCTGAGTAGTGCCAACGGATGGTACCAACAGGTCAACCAATCCGTGCACCGTAACCCATTCACGCGGTGGCTGCTTGTCGGCCAGCTAGTTCGGAGAGGATTTCGGTCGCGGGTCTCCGAATGGGTTACGCTCAATTACAATATTTTCAGCCACCTGAACATGCCCGTTTTTCAAACGCGTTACAAAACAAAACCATACGGAGAAGAAACCTACTTTACGTTACTCCGTATTTCTTCTTATAACCAGTCAAGAATACAAAAGCTAATTTTTATTTTGCGTTCCCGAAGTTTCGACGCGGTAACGAAAAGTATGCTACTCTAACTCAACCCGACGAAAACTACGCTAATAAAATGACGAAACAACAAAGGTACCGCGTCGAAACTTCGGGAACGCGAAATAAAAATTAGCTTTTGTATTCTTGACTGGTTATAAGAAGAAATACGGAGTAACGTAAAGTAGGTTTCTTCTCCGTATGGTTTTGTTTTGTAACGCGTTTGAAAAACGGGCATGTTCAGGTGGCTGAAAATATTGTAATTGAGCGTAACCCATTCGGAGACCCGCGACCGAAATCCTCTCCGAACTAGCTGGCCGACAAGCAGCCACCGCGTGAATGGGTTACGGTGCACGGATTGGTTGACCTGTTGGTACCATCCGTTGGCACTACTCAGACTTAACGTCTAGAACCGATGAGAGGTCGGTTCCGCGTTCGAACTTAAAAAGTTGAAAATCATTACAAATGGCGCCCAACGTGGGGCCCGAAGGGGAAACAACACCACTCTCCTTCGAGTTCTCACATTTTTAATTTTGCTGTCGGCAGATGAACCGATTCAATTTTTATTGTCGCCCTCACCATTTGATACTAACGTAGCATACTTTGGAGGGTTCCATAAAGTAAAGATAGAGTCACCGATAAACTCTCTTTTGGCGTTGTTTGTCTTGTCTTCGGTATAATAAGGTCTATAGCATCTTCTGGAGTTCTTCGTTCGTGGTGGCTCAGTCGCCTGAACATGCCGATGATGTTATAGAGTAGTATGTCCCTTAATGTTACCAAAAGAAAGGTTTGCACATTTTTATACAGGTTGAAGTCGGACAGTTCTAATTTTGAACAAACTGATGGTGCCAGGGGTTTTCAAATACATTGCTTGGAATTGCGTCAGTTTTTGCTGGGAGCTAATCTGATGACCGGCAGTGATAAAATCCGCATCATCAATTAGTCCTGACCGACACCCGATTTGTTTTTATGATTGGTTAGCGGTTTTTATTAGCATACTTTCGTAGAAGACAGGGACTTGTATTCAAGAAGAGGGGCCTAAAATTATAACAACCATCTCTCCACTGCGGAAACAATTGTTTCTTCACTAGTGTAGAGCGAAATCCTTCAGTCTCTCCATGCCTGGGTCGGCATCGAAAAGACTGCCCTGTAATAAACATAAGCAGTCGAGCAGCCCCGTGGTGATCAGGAGTGGTCATCCCGTCGAAACTGCTTAGTTTGTTGTTTTACTAGTGTAAAGTAAACTGCATCCGTCAAGTTTCCATCCTTTAGGCAGAGATGAGTGGTTCACTTCAGCCACTTTAACATCTTTAGGTTTGACATTCCCCTTGTAATGCAACGACCTTCTTCTGTGAAAGTAACGGTTGCTTTTTGTGTAATGTTTGCGTTTGTCTCAAGCCTCCGTGTCCGCTAACTTTAACAAGGCAAAACAATATTGAATTTCTGTAGAGTAGATTAATTGACACCTAATAGAACTTTTCTAAAGACAATAAAAATTGATCGGTGCGTCTTGTAGAGTAGAGTACGCGTGATAAGTATTTTGTAGTGTAGCTTCGTGGCTCGACAAGAACCCGCCTCATATGATCCCGCAAATGCTAGTCGTCAAGCACGCGTACGCGGTCGTTAAGCGAAGCTAGTTAGCTGAGCTCGGTGTTGTTTTAGCTCGCTGACACTTGTGCCAGACCATCGGCACCCGTGTCCTACACGGACATTTCGAAATTCATTACAAAACCACATATTGCTCTATAGCCACATGGGTCCATAATAATACAACGCATATTGTTGCAGACTTATACAGGGAAATTCAAACCATTATAACTTTGTTAATTTTGTTTTTAAATCTTCAGGATACATTAACATTGTAAATAGCAAACGGTGTATCACATTTTGTTGTATTTAAGGTTACTGTTATGGTTTTATTCAAGCAAATGTATAGGGTTATCCATTTTACGCTTGGGAAAGTAAAGCTTAAGAAAACACATAAAATACTCAGACGTAAAAAATTTTTTTTTTCAATATAAAGACTGAACTTTGCCATTATACGTGAAAAACAACATCATTCGAATGTTCTCCATGGAACCTCTTACAGGCCTCCATCCTTTTGAGGTAATTTTCAATTACTTTTCGGCACATTTCCGGCAATATCTCGGCCGTAACTTCACGAATATTGGTTTTCAATTGCTCAAGATTTTGAGGATTGTTCGCGTAAACACGATCTTTTGCATGGCCCCATAAATGAAATCCAAAGGTTTTAAGTCGCAGGATCTTGCCGGCCAATTGACATTACTCAATCTCAAAATTACGCGTCCTGGAAATTTCTCTTGCAAAAGTGCTCGATTGGCCTGTGTTGTGTGGCTTGTGGCTCCGTCTTGTTGGAACCACTTGTTCTCCAGCTCATAATCTTCATTTTATCTCCAAAAATAATCGGTTAACATCCGTCCATAGCGGACAGAATTAACTGTAATGGCTCTTCCTTGATCGTTTTCAAAAAAAATACGGGCCAATAACGCCAACAGACCATAATGCACGCCAAACGGTCACTTTTTCCGGATGCAAAGGCCCTTTCTGCGATCATCTGAGGATTTTGAGAGCTCCATATGCGGCGATTATGTTTATTTACGTAACCTCTGAGCGAAAAATGAGCCTCAACACTTAAGAAAATTTTGTTCGAAAAATCGTTATCTATGGCTTGTTGTTCAATCACCCGATTCGCATACATTCTGCGTTGTGTATGGTCTGGAGGCTTAAGTTCTTGAGTGAGTTGGATTTTGTATGGATGGAGATGCAAATCCAAATGCAAAATCCGCCTCAATGAGCCGTAAGACAAGCCCAAATATTGAGCACGTCGAGGAATCGGCAAATTCGGGTCTACCTCCACACTTTGAGCAACGACAGCGATATTTGCAGCAGAACGAATGTTTCGATGATGCACAGGCCTTGCAATATCAATAACCGATCCAGTCTCTTCAAATTTTCTCATTGTGTTCGAAATTGTTTGCTGTGTAGGTCGATTATGTCGACCTTAATCGACTCGTAAAGCCTTTAATGTTGATACAGCAGAATCAGCATTTTTATAATAAAATTCAATAATTTTAACGCATTTTTTGACTGTTAAACGATCCCTATTTCTAAATGGCAAACCTTCAACTAAAAGAAACACGCTTTGGATGACATTTAATTCTGACAGATGTCAAATGGCAGGGTTATACTTTCCCAGCCCTGAAATAGATAACCCTGTAATATTGATAAATCATACTATTGCTAAAAAAGTTGATTATACTAGTACTAAAAGTTAAATTTCGACTTCTCACGTATTTGTTATTGTACTTATAAAAGGCTGCATTCATGATTTTTTCCAAATTTTTTGGATGGAAGGTATCCAATCCTGAAGGGGGGTGTACGCGAAAATTTCATACGTTTCCTCTTCTCTTGCCCCCCTCCCTCGGTAAAAATAAGGTCGTTTTAAGACTTGTTTTGAAAAGATCTCATCGAGACCTTTCCAATGATATCTTACTAGACCACAGGTGAATCAAATTTTTTGAAGAGTCACCTGCCTATATGGGAGACCCCCTTAAAACTCTCTGAAAATTTTTTTGCCACCAAATTTTCAAGAAGTCATCACTTCTGACCTTTTTACAAAGTTTCATCGCTGTAGCTTCTATAGTTTTGGAGAAAAACTGTTGTGACAGACCTAGGTCGTGATTTCCTTAAAAATGGATGGGCTAATGCGTTACATATTCAATGCCATTTATGGATACCTTATAATTGGGGCATAATTACTGCTTAAACTGAATTCCTACTCGGGGCTTAGGTATATTTTATTTATTCAAATAAAGATCAATCACCAATTCTTAGTTGTATCCTTGGAAGTTTTTGAATCAGTGAGAAATGACACAGAATCAGTTACTTTTCACAAGAGCGATTGCGAATTGCTTTGATTCATCTGAAATTATAAAATTTAAGCTAAATTCCTGGGTAATTTATTGTCTTTTTCCATTCGAGAGGATTCAAAAATTAAAAACTTGACGTTCTTTATTTATCATCTTTGACAAAAGGATTAAGTGTCCTCATTGAAATCCGTGAAGATTCGCAAGTAATAGGTGTACTTTATACGAAAGAGCATTAATATTCAGTTTTACAATTTCAATCGAACGTGTTGAACTGTTAATACCTGCAGATTCAAACAAAGGATTACAATTCTGTTGTGGGACATTTTCGTCCAATATGATGTCTCCTGTTTGAAACCTCAATAATCAAAATCCTCAAATGCTTCGACTAGTTATGCCGAAAAAATTTGGCAAAAGTAGGACATTTTCTTGTTTCAACGTTAAATATTCTTAATTATTATTTGATTTCCATGTCCTTCAAACGGGACCTAATAAAACGTTTGCCCTATACTTTGGAGAAAATAGGATTCTTATGCCCACCTTCGGTTTAGAGTTATGCCGGGCAATTCTGTAATGAATCGGCCCTGCGCCACCTGCGACCAAAACACACGCCCACTGCTACCATATGGCTTCTCACTTCACGTCAGTTGTGACGACTTCCCATCCCATGTCAGTTTTTGTCGTGGGATGTGAGGAAGTCGATTTGACAGCTACATGGCGAGCGCGGGAAGGTTCGGCCACCAGTGGGAAGTAAAATAAGTGATTTTGGGTTTCTCGTGACAAGTCCTTTAATTCCAAATAGTATGGTGTGATTTTTTTGAGAACTGTTTTTTTATGAATATAAGATCTACACTCATTTGGTTTAATTATAAAGTGAATACAAATACCAAAAATCATATATAAAGGAACAACGTCTTTTGTCTACGGCTGAATTTGTGCTTCACTTCCTCGTGCCGTGGTAGTATGAGAGGATTCGAGGAAAAGTGTTTTGAAACTGCAGAACAATCACATCAAATGCGAAGACAGAGTTGATTAGCTGTTGAATGAACAGTATCTTGATTGTTGATTTCTAGTAAAAATAGAAATTTCTTCAATTATTAATTGTGGAAATTGAAAACTAGCAACAACTTTACTGGACGACCAGCTGTTTTGCATCTATTTCTAAGAAATGACAAGGCGGGTCACTATAACCCGGATCAAAACAGCTGGTAATAGCTATTCATGTGAGGAGCCCATGAGTGCGGATTCGTTGCCAAGGAAGGGATCGCAATCAGCATTCACATATCGTAGAAAAATCTGTTTAAATATCAAATAATTGTGTTAGTTTAATGCCGGCCTAACTATTATCTCGAGAAACATCCGTTCCTTGACAAAGGGATACAATCAATAAAAACTTATTAAGCGTTCACCTTACCGTGTGCTGATATCGAATGGATGTTTTATCTTATGAAAGTTAAAGACGATGCTTGAATAGTATTATTATCAGAATGGTAAAACAAAGTGTATTTAAAATAAATTAAATACTCCAACACGAAAGTAAGGAAGTATCTATATATATATAAATAAATATATATATATATATATATATATATATATATATATATATATATACATATATATATATATATATATATATATATATATATATATATATATATATATATATATATATATATATATATATATCTATATATATATATATATATATATATATATATATATATATATATATATTTATATATATTTTTATATATATATATATATATATATATATATATATATATATAGATACTTCCTTACTTTCGTGTTGGAGTATTTAATTTATTTTAAATACACTTCGTTTTACCATTCTGATAAAAATAATATATATATATATATATATATATATATATATATATATATATATATATATATAAAGAACTGGCAAAAATTTCTTTGTGTAATTAGCAAACTCTGTGAAAGATTGTATCAAGTTTAAGTTAAAATATTATTAGTTCAAAGATATCACTTTGTGTTAATTCGAAACGTCATTCGCTTAAATAAATTATTTAAGAGCTTAAAAAACTTACAACCATACAAAAAGACCAAAGTGAAGATTAATATATTAAATGCAAATTCATGCAGCTAATACTTTCATTGTGAGCTTTGCAACGCGCTAAAGATAAACTCACTTGATGGTAAATTTTTTCGACTTCATAACTTTTACTCTTCGATAATAACCAAAACATTTCGAACAATTTTCGAAACAAGTTGCTGCCCATTTAATCACTTTGGGTGGCCTTTTCTACCCCAGTAGTAAAATTATCACAAAAAAATTCCAACTCAACAAAGAAAATATTAGAAGTGGACTTGTTGGACCCAACAAAAAAATTATTCTCTATTTAACGACTTTGCCGTTCTATAAAATCTATCCTTTTCTTATGAAAAGAAAAACATTTAAATATTATAGACAATGTATTAAAATAATTGCATGCAGAATATTCTCCTTTAAGAAATTTATTCAAAAAAAAAAAAACAAAAGTAAATAAACATGAAAATATATACAATCTTTTCACGCATAAAAATCTCAATAACGTAAGAGTTAACAAGGTGTAAACGAAATTCAGATAAAAAGTTGATGTACAAAAACAAATTATAAATACATGCCTAATGATTTTTTAAATATTAATTTTATTTAAGGCTTTATTTGAAATTTAGGCTTAGATCCATACGAAACGAATTTTGGAGATCCCAATTTCAAAAAGATTTTCCAAAGTAACATGCTTTTGCAAATTTTGTTATTAATGTACAAGTTTCGGGTATTTTGGTCTCACTTGATTATCATTGGAGGATTATGCTCATATGAACACGGTCCTACAATAAAATCGTTAGCAAAATGTGAGAGTTTTATGGATGAATGCAAATTAAACAGTCGAATTAAGAAATTTTCGAAATCATCTCTTTTAGTCGTATTTTGTACTTTTATATTAAATTTAAAATAGATTGAGAAAAAAAATAATTATTCATAAGGCAATGTTTTTTTGTAGGTACGGTCAAGAAAAAAATTGTTGATAAAATGAATTGCTAAATGACAACTCTGACTTTCTTTTCCAGTCTGCCCTTCTTTTTATCAATGGGAGGGAGAGTGCACGGTAAGTAAACCGTGAAGAGGGTAGGGTTCTAGAAACCCGCGGATGGCCGGTTTCGCGTGGCGTTCGGTACGCGGCACCTTCGTTTGCCTTGCCTTTTCCTAACGTGGAGTTCTTCGAGTTTGACTTAACGTAGAGTTCTTCGGGTTTGACTTAACGTAGAATATTTTTCGGTACCGCGTCCGTGAAATTCGGGAACGCGAAATTGAATTTAGTTTTTTTTTGGTTGGCCGGAAGAATGAAGAGAATACGGAATAAAGTAAAGTAGGGTTCTTTTCCGTATGTTTGAATTTTTGACGCGTTTGAACGGGCACTTAATGGTGGCTGAAACATGTAATTTGAGCGTAATCCATTTTAAAGACCTGCGACCAAAATCCTCTTCGATCTAGCTGGCCGACAAGCAGCCACCGCGAAGTGGATTACGGGTGCACGGACTGGTTGACCGGTTAGTACCATTCGTTGGCACGACTCAGACTTCGCGTCTAGAGCCGATGAGAGGTCGGTTCCGATTTCGTTCGAGTGGACGTAGATGGAAAATCATTACAATTCATAAAATAGCAACAACAAAATAAGTCGATTAAAAATAACATACTGTAAAGTTATTGATGATACTAAAGCTCGTCAAAAGTTACTAAATAAAATAAGAAAAAGGAAATCGGTTGACAAATAGAAGAGAATAAATTGCAGTAGCCAGAGAGTGCTCCTACCAGAAGAGTTTTGTAAACAAATTAGTGAATCCAACAATTTCTCCAAATACCAAAACGCCATTTTCTTTTAAGCCTTATCGACGTCGTTGTCTTTGTACTAACAATAACATACAAACGAAAATCGGAACAATTCTACATTAAGTGAGGCATTTAGAAACGTGTATGTAATAAGAATCACATGTGGCTGTTGTTCCAGTCGTATGACTTTCAATTGACCATAACTTTGTTATTTATTGCACGATTGCTGCAAAATTTTTAGGGTATATGAACTTATACATGAGATAATAACAATGATAAATAGATAATAGTAGTTTTTGGAAATTGACCTTTAAAATTTCTATTGCTATTATTAACAAAGTTAATTGAACTAGACTTCTAAGGAATTTGTTGTCCATATACTAATTTAGGTCTACTTTCATGACTTTTTTTTTAGATATTTCGGCTCAAAAATGTCCAGTTGCGACCTATTTTGACTTCGCCCAAGCTCCCCTATGGTGTAATGTTACTTTTTTTACCTGATTCAAAAACCCCTCACAAAGCCCTTTCTTTTGAAACTAATATCGGAGATATTTTACAAAAAAAGAATTTTAAGGGCCACCCCTGTTGATGGGAGACCTCCCCTTAAAAACCTTATGAAATGTTTTTTATACCTGAACTTTGGAGAGGTTATCACTTCTGAACTGTTCACAAATTACAAGATTGTGGCTTATGTAGTTTCTGAGTTCTGTGACGCACGGACAGACAGAAAGCTCGCGAAACTAGTAGGTTTTTATAAAAAACTATTAAACAAAAACTTAAAAAGGGATTCAACTGTCTTGTTTTTGCCATTTCATATATAGATTCGTTAGCTTATGAAATACCGACATTTTATCGGTTATCGTATCGATATCAACTCAAAATCGATACGATAAATTTACAAAAAAAAATCGCCGATATCGATATTAAAAGATCTAACTCTATACGATACCGATAATAGCCTTAATATCGGTATCGTACCGTATCGTGAATGGCTACTCAGAGACTATCCGTTATGCATATGTGAACTTATGTTTTCCTCGTCTCTGAACATGTGCCAGCCATTTTCGGTGCAGATCTTTCTGAGAGCCTCAGCCAACAGCGCTAATCCGTACAGCAGTAGTTCTTAATGTGGGGGGCCTCCTATGTCGGGTATAAGTCGATTGATTGCCGATACCCTGATGCAGCCGTCTTTGCCGATATCCTGATTTACTCGTAGAAGCTTATTTTCGTGTAAATCAGAACGTCTTGGAAACTGATTGTTTTCACTCTTAGGATTCTGTTATTTGTAAGAATGGCCACTTCTGTTTTCTTCTCAAATTAGTGATTTTCTATTGAAGTGGCAAGCCTATTTGCGTAGTCAATTATTTACTACTATATTCAACAAAGCACCGAAAAGTGCTAGGAACTTGCTCACGTCATGATTTCAGGAGTATGAGAGTGTACAAGATAAATCAAGGATTGGATTAATCCTGCGTGCCGATTTTATGTTTGTTTTACATTATATCTAAGAAATATTTTAATAGGAAAGAAAATATATGTAGCTATATGGAATATTGGATAATTTACTAAAATTAAGCCACTTCTTCGACAGGAGCTTCATCTTTCGTCTTAATTAAGCGCCATGAAAACGCACCTCTAGTCAATCAAATTAGAATGCTTTAACTTTCAGCAATTTGCAAAATAAAATTAAAGCGTGAGTAAAAGTCAACAATGACTGAAAAACTACCCCCAATGAATTCGAAAAGTGTATTAAACGACCTTTATACTACGGGGGAGGATTAACCGACATCGTCGTCAAGTGAAGCAAATATTTACGGTGAACATTTTCGAGGGGATTCATAGTATGAATTGTGTTTACAATTCGTTTCAAATTCTGCTTTCGCTTCTCATTTCATACAAGCACAACCACACAAATCTACCTTGGGTATGCGCGAGTTTTTTCATTGCTGGAATTTTTCCCGTCCGATTTTATTTTCAATTTTTTCCCCGGCTGTTGCTATTTCTATATTACCAGTTTCGTGTTTGCATAATTTTCTTCATTCTCTTCCAAATCGAATCTAATTTGTTTATATTCTAAGGATTGTGAGGATATACATGATGAAATAAAATTACGGCTGTGATTGAGTATGTATTCTGCTGATTGATTCGAACGGTAATATGATCTATATATTAAAATGATGGATCGATTTTATGCAGAATGTTTTTTAACATATAGAAGCAAACTGAATATGGCGCTGCTAATAAATTGTAGTTTTTGCCTTTTTATGCTAGAATTTAAAGTGGAACTGCTGTTTGAAATAAAAGGAAAGCACTTTTGTGATGAACACACTAGTCTTTTATTTAATTCACTGATGCAATGTGTTGATTTTTAGAACAGTAGAACGGAAGTGATACACAGAAAATCTTATTTCAACATAGACATTTGAACAACATATAATATTTGTATTGTTGCCAACTTAAACATTTTCAAATAAGCATTGCCATAATAATAACACCTCTTCTCAATGTTTATGCATTTTCAAAGTTTTGCTCTACATGTATTCCTAAAAATTCTGGAATTTGCCCTAAATCTTTCATTTTGAATTTTTTGTTTAACATTGCTTTAAGGCCAGTGACCTCACTTTCATTACTTCCAAAGATTAGCAAGTCATCTACATATATTAATAAAAATGCTTTATCTTTACCACTATACTTTTTATACAAACATGGATCACATTCAGACCTTATAAAGCCTTTTCTAGTTAATACAGAATCAACTTTAATATTCCAGGATTTAGGTGAACTATTCAACCCGTACAATGACTTGTTTAACTTTACAATATTATTCTTTCCTTTGTAGGCCCCTTCTGGTAAACTTACATATACATTTTCTTTAATATCACCATATCGAAAAGCCCCAGTGACATCCATCTGGTATATAGGTAAATTATATTTTGTTGCAATTATTACAAACAACCTGAAAGTTGCTAGCTTTGCAACTGGGGCATAAATGTCACTTATGTTGATTATATCTTGTTGTTCAAACCCCCTAGTAACTAGCCTAGCCTTGTACTCCTTGACATTATTAATATTTTTATTTTAAAAACCCATTTGCTGCTTATGGGCTTTGCACTTACAGGTAATTTACAAAATTCCCACGTATTATTGTCACCCAGAGTCTTAAGTTCCCTGGCAATAGCTGCACTCCACTAACCGGCATCACTTCGGCTCATGGCACCATCATATGTGATGGGATCATATTCACTTTGGTCCGACTGCACATTGTTACACTTGTAGAAATCAGTTTGTTTACGCTCACGCTTACACCTTTCCATTTCTATGGGTGAATCAATTCCGTCCAATAGATGTTCTTCTTCGCTGCATGGCAGGTAGTCACTGTCATCTTCCGAGCTATCTCCTAAGATATTACTTATGTGGGTTGTCTCTATCTCATTGTGGTCAAGGGTTGTTATTTCATCAATATCTGTCTCGGGACTATTCTCTTGCACTGTCTCCTCTTCAAGATTTAAGGACACAACAGTTTGCTCTTCACCTTTCTTCACTTGATCTTTTTCCTAATCTTCTTGCTGTAAGAATACAATGTCTCTTTTTGTTTCCACCAAATTCTTTTTAGGATAGTAAACACGATAACCTTTCACATCTTCCTCATATCCGACCATCAATCCCTTCTCTCCTTTCGGATGCCACTTCAGTCTCTTTTCTTTTGGAATGTGTACATATACTTCTGTACCAAAGGCTCTTAACTCATGGATATTATATGTTTTCCCAGTTCATACCTCAAACGGAGATCGCCCATCCTCATGACTCTTCCCAGTCCTGTTCATCACGAACACTGCAGTATTTATGGCTTCAGCCCATAATTTCTTTGGTAAATTTTTTTCATGTATCATTGTCCTGGCCGCTTCCAGCAATGTCCTGTTTTCTTGCTCAGCCTTGCCATTCTGTTCTTGGGTGTATGGGACTGTGGTTTGATGTGTTATTCCACGCCTTGTAAACATTTTCTTCACATTCCTGTTCACAAACTCCAGGCTGTTATCACTTTTGAATGTCTTCACCTTGTTTCTAGTACTATTTTCGGCCTTATTTATAAAGTCCTCAATTAAATACTTGATCTTATCTTTTGTCTTCACAAAATACACACTTCTGAAATTCGAATAATCATCTTTCAGCACAACGACCGACCAACTGACGATTCTTCCACTGGACCGCATGTATCAGCATGAATTAATTCACATGACCTGGTACTCTCGTATTCGCTTTTATTGAATGGCAATCTGTGTATTTTTCCAATCAAGCAACTCTTACACACCGGGTTGGATGTTTGTTTAACCTCAATATTGTTTTTCCGCAAAGTATCTTTGACGTAGTTGAAGTTTTGGTGCGCCAATCTTCTGTGCCACTCGTTTAATTCGTTCGACACTAGTTCTGCAGTACTCGCAATTTCACAATTATTACTCGTATTATAGCGTAAATCCAAATAAAACGAATTTCCAATTCTTTCCGCAACCGCCCAAATTTTATTTGCCTTGAAGAATTTGCATGAGCTGTCATCTGTCACTATGACGTAACCTTTATCTGTGGCGCGATTGACCGAAAACAGGTTCGTTTTTAACTCAGGAACTCTGTCTATAACTGTGTCAATCCACTCCTTTTCGTTCGATACTTGAACTGCCATCTGTCCATAACCAATCGCATTTATCATTGCTCCATTACCGATGATTACAGGTTTTGGCGAAGTATTTGAGAATGATATAAACAATGCACGGTCTCGACACATATGTTCAGTAGCGCCAGAATCGACTAGCTACTTCGATTTTTGCAGTTGATGCGACAGATTAGATACCACGAACGCGTTACTATTCGTTTTATTTTCATTTCCTAACATTTTTTGCTTTCGAAAACGACACTGAGCTTTAAAATGTCCGAACTTACCACAATAGAATAGTTATTATTATTACTCATGTTCCCTTCACTGTTAGTTTTATTGTTACTTTTACTCTCGGTTTGATACTGTCCACTTTTAACCACATTTGAAAACTTTTGATGGTCTTTTATTTTTCACAAAGAATGCAGAAGGTGTTGCTTGCTGTGCTCCTTCGTTCTTCTCTTTTACTCGCTCTTCTTCAATCAGTAGTCCTTCCACTAGATTAACAAACGTTTGTTTGTCATCAGGCGCCGACTCCTAAGCCGAAATAAAATGTTTATAATCGTCTGGTAACGACATTAGCACTTTCGTGATTACAAATTTATCTGAGAATCTTCACCCATTTGTTTCAATTGTGCGCTTTGGCATCTTTAGATTCCCATGCAGATATCTCACTGGCAACTTCGGGCTTCACTTGTTTTCCCTCCACAATGTTTAACCATCCATGGCCTCTCAACTGTACTGTTGTTTGGAATTTCCATATATTCCAATTTCTGGTCCCTTCCAACTTGATCACATTGACGTTATTGTTATTTCCCTCCATCATCGACGATGTTACACAGTGCCCGACCCTGACCACGATGCCGCAAACTGTAGTGAATTAACCTCACTTTTTCCTTCTCGCCGATTCTGCTACCGCCGTAAATAACATCAATCTACATCAAGCTGTTATACATATGTGCCTGGGCCCATAACCTGATGTTTGAAATAAAAGGAAAGCACTTTTGTGATGAACACACTATTCTTTTATTTAATTCACTGATACAACGTGTTGATTTTTAGAAGAGTAGAACGGAAGTGATACAAAGAAAATCGTATATCAACATAGACATTTGAACAACATATAATATTTGTATTGTTGCCAACTTAAACATTTTCAAACAAACATTGCCATATTAATAATAAGAACATGGGTGATTTCGCTGAGCAAGTTGAAAAAATTCAATTATTAGTAATCACCACTCTGCCCAACGTTCACGAAGATAATGTGGATTCGTTTGATGATGATCCTTGATTGAAACATTTGCCAAATATTTTCCGTTCGTCTGGCCGTCCGTATGTCACATCACTTTTCCTCGCAAACGCTATAAGCTAGAAACATAACATTTTATACGTACGTGTAAAGTGACGCCCTCTTCAAAGTTTCATTACAAAAAAAATTTTACAAGGTGCTTAAGGGGGGGCCCCCCATATAGTGGAACAGCCCCAAAGAAAAAAGTTTAATCAAAGGTAGCCAATATGGGTATCAAACAAAAGGTCTTAAGAAGGACTTTTCAAAACGGTGCTTAAACTGGTTTTTTTTCTACAGCGGGCGCAAAGGAAGGGCAAATACACGAAAAATTATAAATTTTTGGGAATTCATGATTTGAATGATTTTTGTTAGATGACGACCGTTGAAAGTACAGATTTCTTATGAACGTGCACATCTCTTTGACAAGTTTCTTGCCTTTATTCGTTGCTGGTGATTGCATTTCGCACGTTGGGTACAAAACCCTTCTGACATGACCGTAGGTCTGTTTAACCAACTTGTTTTTATTATTTCAAAGAATATTGTATGGCACTAAATATGAAATATTATATCGCTCAAATGCCCGCCGCAGCATTGCTTGATAGCGTGTATTGGGGAGACCCAATGTTCGACTACTTTGTCGCACAAAGTTGGCTGAATTTGCTGGATGGCGTTTGAAATATTGACCTTGAGGTTGATTTGAGATAGCCATAAAAAAGTAGTCCAAAGCCGTTAAATCACTGGATATCGGTGGCCAATTTACGTTGCCACTACGCGATATAACTATGCGCTCAAATCGCTCGTGGAGATGTAATAATAACTTTAATTACTTGCACACGCTGTTCAATGCTGTAACCTCGCATTTTGATTTGCTGTACACTAATGAATGATTTACGATTAACTCGACAGATAATGCTTTAACGAAATTTCTGCTATCAGCTGGCAAAGTTCGTGCGTCTTTATTTAAAGACTATATTTTACGAGAAGCGATTTAATGAAATTTCATGAATTATTCAAAATACAATCAAGTAAAAATAATACGTAAACTAGGGACAACTTCTACAAGCTCACATTATTACATACTGTTGATGATGGTCAATACACTTGAAACATGAATTTTTGTGCAGTTGGCACAATATCCCGTGAGAAAAAATAAGCATGGACATTTTAGTATCAATCAGATATTTTCTATGATACTTTGTAGTCCATCTGGCTTAGCGGTTAGGGCGCTCACCGCTTACGCAGCAGTACCCGAGTTCAAAGTTCGTTGGTGGCAATGAATTTGTGTTACTTCTATGGAATATGGTCATGAAATACTATTCCCTAACAAATCTCAACACCAAGGTACAAATTGGACTTGTGAACAATGATTATCATATATAAAAAATGAAAGAAAGTAAATACCCTTTAATTCTACTATTTTTATTTTAAATTCAGTATACAGTTGTTTCGTTCTGTACTTGAGAACTTCCTCAGTACTACTCAGAAGTTCTCAAGTAGAGAACGGAATAATTGTATACTGAATTTAAAATAAAAACAAGTTGGGTAAACAGACCTACGGTCATGTCAGAAGGGTTTTGTACCCAACTCCTCAGAAATGCAGTCACCAGCAATGAATAACGTCAAGAAATATGTCAAAGAGATGTGCACGTTTACAGGAAAATCCATTGTTTTTCTACTTTCAACGGTCGCCATTTTGTTGCAAACCGACAAAAATTACTCAAATCATGAATTCTCAAAAATATTGATGTTATTGACCTTATTGGAAAATCTCAAGAAGATCAAGTCAAAACTGCAGTGACTGATTCGATGGAAAGTCCATAAAATACCAAAATCATGTGTTATTGTTGCTGTAATTGGAGAAAATTCAAATGGCTATAACTTCCGTGTATATCATTCGATTTTCATCAAACTTACAAAGTTTAAGAATGCTTAGTAGGACAACGTAAATATAGAATTTCTTTCAGTTTAAGGGTACCAATGCGATTTTATTGGGAAAAATGTGAAATTCGAATATCATACTATTATTAACAAAGTTGAGTGAATTTCGACTTCTAAGGTATTTGTTGTTGTTGTTGTACTCATAAACACCTACCACTATATTTTTTTCAGATTTTTCGTGTATTTCCCCTCCCTGCGCATCCCTTGAAGCAAAAAGTGTCAAATTAAGACCTGTCTTGAAAAGTTCTCATCAAGATCTTTCATTTGATACCCATATCGGCTACCTTTGATAAAAAAAATTTTGGGGCATCTCCCCTATATGGGGAGAACCCCCCCCTTAAATACCTTACAAAATTTTTTGTAGGTGAACTTTAAAGAGAGCACCACTTACACCTGCATACAAAATTTGATGTTTCTAGCTTATGTAGTTTGCGAGAAAAAGTGCTGTGACACACGGACGGATAGACGGACTAGTAGGGTTTTGTAAAATTATTTTACAAACCTCTAATAGTAGAATTAAAGGATATTCACTTTCTTTCATTTTTTTATATTTGAAAGTTCTACTAAAGGCGGAATCTCTTTAACACTCGATGGTTATCAGATATTGTCTTGCTTTTGACGAAAATCTCAGTATATATATATATATATCTTTTCCTCTAAGGAATCGGATCTTATCACCATAGGTCATTCACATAACATCCAGAGCTTCGATTACGCTGTGTTGCACCCTTTCTGAATTTTCCCAGTGGCTTGATAGCTTCTGCCGGGCCAGATATGGGCAGGTATATTGATTACACTACGGGTTCCTCCAGACAGCAGCCATGCATTTAGCAATGTAAATTGATTGTTGCGTAAAGTCATGTCACAGCCTTCCCGATCGCTAAGAGCAACTAAGTGCAAAATAAATGCTATCTACTGTTGAGCAATTGATAAACCCCGCTCAGATTTTCTGGGAGGCAGGGTTGAGTGTGGGTACTATATGCGTGCACTATGTTTCTTACTGGCAAGTCATGACCTAATATCGTACTTACTCTGAGCTGCCTGTTGGAAAACTTGTAATGTGACACTCACCATCAGAGATCGCAAAATGCGCATGTCTTGTAACTTAAAATAAGTAATCTTTCTTTGTTACTTCCTAAAAAACTATGTAATCAAGCAAAGCCGGCTAATCGAACAAGCACACAGTTCAAAGACATCTATCGGCATTCTAACTTAAAGCTACATTTGCTTTTCCGGACGATTTACAGATTTTTCAAAAAGTTGTAGCAATGAATACGGGAACCCTTTTACATAAGTTATCATTCACAGCCGACTTGTTGCACTTCATGATCCTTGTCGAGATTTATAAATAATTATCCAACTATAATCAACAACGCTTGGTACGAGTTCTAGCATCAAGATTTATTCCTTTCGTCCTTTAGTCGAAATTCACACTCAAATTCTATTTCCACATTTATGTTCGTAAGAACAAATGCACTTAACAATCAGATATTTTCTATCTAACATTGATAACTCTCTTCAGCGGTTGCATATGCTGCTGCATTTGCTCAACCGCATATTAAATTGCGGAACGTGTTTCTGAAGTACTGTTCATTCCTTATCATATAAGCTACTGAAGTGCGAAGTAGTTTCGTGTTCTAGTGCTGCCGACTGTACGAGTAGCTACTATTACGCCATCGTCTATCTACATCCCCACATATTTGCTCTACCTCTGTCCAAGGCTACTAGTTCCAGTTTTGTGACCAATTGTCGTCCTTTTTCTTTCCTGTTAACGAGAGCGTGGAATTTGCTCCTATTTTCGCTCGCACATATGTAGTTCAGAATTCAGCAGTTTTGTTTGCTCCCAAACTTAATGTCGAGACTGGGATGTTTCGCTTCTACTCTCGCTCCTGTACAAATTCACGATCCTGCACGGATACACCACCAAGTACACAACACATATATATTTCGGTCATAAAAGGGATCGTCCTGCCAATGCTACTGCCGCTGCTGCTGCATGCCGACTACATTATTATTTGTATTAGTTGGAAACTTGGCATGTCGAGTGCTTAGCAAATACACATTTCCAGTATGTGTGTTTTGCGAGAACACACAGGCACTGTGCAGTTGTGTCCTTCGCTTTAACGCCCAACCAATCCCTCTGGATATCCCTGGAGTTGTTTCTCTACATAAAATGCTTGATACATTGATACAAGACATGTTTTCTTCGTATTCGTTGTACGAGAATGATAAACTCCCTTTTTGCTTAGTCCGGCACCTACGAGTATTACGGATCCATTCTTTTGTATTTGTGCTTATTCTAGGAAAATTGGTATGTCAGATAGGTATAGTGAATTTCTGGCAATTAAATAGAATTTTGTTTATTTATTTTGTGTTTGTTTCTGTTTTACTTTTATGATTGAAAAGTTCAAATATTGAGTAATGGAAAAAGGGCCCATTTCGATTGGCTTGTTATGTTTACTTAAAAGCGGTGTTGTTTGAACGTTTGAATGTATAAAGCGATGGACCAAGAACAAATATCTATTAAAATTGCATTGCAATTCAGGAAAAATTTGTCTGAAATATATGGCTAAAAGTTAACACGACATTTTTGTTTTTTCAAGCTCAAATATACCAACTTAAGATATTGTTTTTAGGGTTTTGTTAAATAATTTTACAAAATCGCGACCTGTACATATATCTATCCGTTTGTGCGTGTGTCACATCACTTTTTTCACAAATTACTTAAGCTAGAAACATCAAATTTTGTACGCATGTGTAAAGTGATACTCTCTTCAAAGTCCAGCTGCAAAACAAAATTTATACGGTACTTATGGGGGGTCTCCCCATGTATGAGTATAAAATGAAAGGTCTTGATGAAAACTTTTCAAAACAGGTCTTAAACTGTCATTTTTTGCTTCAGGGTCGCACAGTGAGGGCAAATACACGTTATTTTGCAATAATGGATTTTCTTTTAAACGTGCACATCTCTTTGACCTGTTTCTTGACTTTATTCATTCCTGGTGACTGCATTTCGGAGAAGTTGGGTACAAAACCCTTCTGACATGAGCGCAGGTCTGTTTACCCAACTTGTTTTACGGCTGAATTAGTGTCATAAATAAAAACAAGTTGTCCGTCGTAAATCATTTCAACCAAACACGCGACTCAACTCTATTACATGTTTTCAATACTTTCAAACTCTTCTTCTTGTGAGCAGTTTGGTAGATTAGAAAACATTCCAAATATATCAAATTCGAACACTTTCCCTGCACGATGGAGTTTATTCTAAGCAATTCCATTAGATGAATGTTCTTTAGAAATATTTTATGAATTAAATTCCTATCTTATTCGAACTTAACTGAGTCTAATTCAGTGAGTCTTTTTCTAACCATTAGGCTTTCTAATAAAATTCTTTCGAGTAGAAAACGAAGTTTCAAAGAAGATAAGAATATAAAGCTTGTAGCTGATAAGCATCCCGTGGTCCCCCACTTCCATAGGACATCGAGGAGCCGGTGGGTAAGTTTAAAATAAAGTACCACTCGAGAACCAAAACTACCTGCTGACAATGCTCCATCCGTATTTTCATTGCCTTGAAATCTGGAGCAACGCCTCGGATAGAATTGACATAGGGCTTATAAGCAATGGGTTACTGATTTCAAACATTGACTCCATTATGCACAAAGTCATATGAATAAATGGCCGGGAACGAGAATCTTTGTACTCTTCCATGTTGGAAGCAAATTTAATATATAAATACCTTACGCTCTCGAAACGATATGATTCCCTCTGCTTCTCCTTTGTTTTCCGAGAGGTTTTTTCTTTCCTCTCTGCAGAAGAATCATTTCCCCCACTGACACCCACAAAATTCCTTTCACATGCACACGATCACGCCTTCGTTATCATTCGTTGAACATTTTGAGTACAACACAACAAACGTTCTCTCACAACACAGAAAACGTAGAGGTTAGAAAACTCGTATGTCAAAGCTCATGAAAATTCGTTACTTTTGAATAAAAAAACGTGAACTAAAGTGCCGATTTCGTACACGCGATTTCAAAACCAAAAACTTCATAAACGTAACTGTATTTCGGAGAAAGTTAAGTGCAGAAGCATATCACTTCACACAACTTAAGCGAAGGTTGCTAATTGCTTCGGCCCTCGCGACCGGTTACGGATCCAGTACTCTCTATGTCTATGATTATGCAGTATTGAAGCCCAATGAGAACTTGTTCCAGAACCAAATCACTAAAAAAACAGCATTATCGCACCCCAAAAAACAAAACGGCTTGGCACCGATGTTAACGATCACAAATTGCACGCCATCTTCGCTGATAAAAAACGATGACCGGTAATACGAAATGGCATTTGTCGTTAATGAAAAAATCCGATTCTCGAAGATATACGAGTACATGACACCTATCATTCCTGACATTTTCATGCAAATCCTAGCAAAACTGCAGTGTCTGAGTCGGTCAAAAGCACATGTTGTTCCATAGCCATAGTTGTCATAGTAATAAATGCAGCGCATGTTGCTCCATAGTAATACAGGAAAATTCAAACCGCTATAACTTCGCTAAATATGATTCAATCTTTATGAAACTTTCAGAATAGATCAATTTTATAAATTGTCATCTGTGTGTGTATTTCATTGAATTTAAGGGTACTGTTAAGATTCAAGAAAACATAAAATCGATAAATCATAGTATTACTAACAAAGTTGAGTGAATTGCGACTTCTCACGTATTTGTTGGTGTTGTACTCACCAAGGCCTACATTGCTAATTTTTTCAGATTTACATGTCCAATCACGAGGTGGGGGGTATACATTTTTCGTGTATTTCCCCTCCCTGTGCGCCTCTTGAAGCAAACTTTGCCAAACTAAGACCTGTTTTGAAAAGTTCTCATCAAGACCTTTCATTTGATACCCATATCGGCTACCTTTAATGAATTTTTTTTCAGGGGGTCACTCCCCTATATGGGGAGACCCCCCTTAAGTACCTTATAAATTTTTTTTATAGTTGAACTTTGAAGAGAGCACCACTTTGCATCTACATACAAAATTTGATGTTTCTAGCTTAAGTAGTTTCCGAGAAAAACTGCTGTGACACACGGACGGACGGACGAACGGACAGACAGACGGACAGGCAGGACGCGATTTTAGAAGGGTTTTGTAAAATAATTTTACAAAACCCTAAAAAACAAGAAATAGCACCTCTCAAATGAGTATAATGAGATATTCAGGTAATTTAGGTACAAATGTAATAGTACAAATATAATAGTAATAGTAAACAAGTTGGGTTGACAGAACTACGCTTATGTCAGAAGGATTTGTGAATGGTTTAATTCAAGAAAAACTTTCATGACATGTACAAAAAATATACTTTTGCTTTAAAAGAACTCCATTTTAACCAGTCAATATTTTGTTTCAATATTGCTAAGATCATTGACTGACAGGAATCGTAAATATACGAAAATTCGGAAAAAAATCAATCGAAAGCCAAGTGTCTGGTTCCGTGGAAAGCCCATGTAGTATCTTAATCGTATCGTATCAAAAGGCTATAACTTCTGTAAATTTTATTGAGGCTAATAGAATTATAAGGATCTTTCAAAGAACTACTTAAATGGCTCATTTCATCTAACTGTATGATACTGATATAGTTTTGCTGAAGAAAATGCTAAATTCCGTGAATATTAGCAAAGTTCAACGAATTTCAACCTTTAAATTATTGGATATTGGATGTGATTCCGTAATTTTTAGGGGGTTTCAAAAGGAATTTTACAAAAATCTACTCGTTTTGCGTCCTGTCTGCTTGCCTTTTCATCCAACTATCCATCCATCCATCTAAGTTTCTTTAGAAACTATAGAAGCTACAAAGCTCAGACTTTGTTTAAATGTCAAAAAAGGTGGTCGCTCAAAAGTTTGGATCTTATCAAATTTTTCAAAATTTGTTAAGAGGGTCCTGCTTTACAACGAAATAGCCCAAAATTTTTTTTTTCATCAAATTTAGTCGAGTAGGGTATCAAATGAAAGGTCTAAGCACTTTCAGAATCGAAAAGAAAGTTATTATTTGCAACTGGGGGTCCACGGGGAGGCAAAATGTGCGAGTAATGTTTGTGCTCCCTGCCTTTGTGAAAATCTGAAAAAAGTTACGGATTTAGGCCTTTATGAGTACAAGGGTAACAAACACCTCAGAAATCAAAATTCACTCAATTCTGTTAATAATAGTACAATATGATTTGTAAGCTTTACATTTTCTCCTACAAAACGAAATGGTGCCCTCAAATTTCTTAAGACTTTTCAATTATGTATGCTAATAAAAGAAATTTATATATACGTAATTTCATGGAAATCAAATCACAATCAAGTGACTTATCCCCATTTAAATTGTCTTCTTCTTCTTGTTCGTATTACTACAGCCCCTCTCGGACTTTCGCTTCCTGCAAATGGCACCTCCAACTGTCTCAGTCCATTGACCACGTCCTCTAATTTTGAAATCTGAGGACCGAAAAACTGTCTTAATCAACCGAGTCTGGCCTGCGTTTGCTCCGTTACCCCACTGGCCTTTAGCTCTCCCACCGCTCAACGAACATTTGCGGATGTTCGCGTTACGGTCCATGTTTCACACTTATATCTCAACGCAGGTCTTATCACAGATTTGTATACTTGGAGTATATGCATCTGATCTTCAAGATCGTCAACACTGAATAACATTTTTTATTTGCGAGCTGTATTCTTCAGCGTATTTCATCTCTTTCATTACCAGTTTTCGTTATTTTGGCACCTAGGTATATATTTTTGATATTATCTGCGCCAAGTGTGATATTTTGGGTGTTTGAGACATTTGACTGTGCCATGAGCTTTGTTTTATTTTCATTGATTTGTATCCCTACTAGTTTTGCTTCGCTGTTGAGCTTCAAGAATGAACGTGACAAAATATTGATGTCGTCCGCATAGGCTACTACTAGGCTCGAGTTGTATAGTAATGTACTTGTACCTCGGGTATCGACAGGCAACTTCCGTATGACGTACTCCAGTGCCAAATTGGATAGCAATGTGGCCAGCCCATCTCCCTGATTTAGTCCGAAATTTTTGTCAAAGGCATCGGTGAGTTGGTTATTGATGCGGACTTGGGAAGTTCTTGACGTCATTGTCATTTTGGCACGACGGACTAATTTGGCTGGAATACCAAAGTAAAGCATTATTTGGTACAGTACGTTATGGTCAATATGTCGTATGCTTGCTTAAAGTCAACGAAAATTTGGTGTCCGTCTATGTGGAACTCCCAGCATTTCTCAATTGGTCTATTGTCGATCTGCCTGCTCTAAAACCACAATAATACTGTTGGCATATGATCTGATTTTATTTTCTAAAGTCTTTGAAAATATTTTGTATGCCGTACAAAGTAGTGATATGCCTCTATAATTTCCGCACTGTAGCTTGTCAGCCTTTTCCTGGAAAATGAATATAATTGATTGGCTCCACTCTTTCGGTATATGTTCTTGTGCTGGATGACTCTGTGAATAGCTTTAAGAATACTATTGCCACCATATTTGATGAGTTCCACTTGAATCTCATCGATGCCCGGTGCTTTATTATTCTTTTGGTCTTTGATGGTGAAACAAACTTCATCCAGGGTTGATAGGGTCAATGGAAGCTCTCCGCAGATATCTATAGGCTCCAATGTTCTGGAGCTGTACGGAGGATTAAGGAGGTTTTTGATGTATAGTGCCCATCTTTTCTTAATCTCGATTTCATCAGCGATGATATTGTCGATGTCATCACGACAGAGTGTGGTTTTGGTTTGATAACCACGTTCCAGGCGTTTTATTACTTTGTATACTTGTCTTGTGTTGTTGCTCGTGAGACTTACATCTATACTTCTCAATTGGTCGTCATAGTATTTTCTTTGTTTGATTCTAATTATCTTATTCGCTACTCTTCTGAAATTTTCATAGTGTTCTCTCTTCGTCTTGGTTTTCCTACTGAAATACTCTTTGTACGCCTGATTCTTTTTGCCTAACGCGTTTTGGCACTCATCATCGGACCTGTCATTTTTTTGCGTCGGGCTTGATGTCCCATCGTCTGTTCAACCCCGGTCTTAATAGTCACTTCTATCCAGAGCTCGTTGCTTGTTTTCAGCGATGCGCCTGATAAGATGGGAGCCAGCTGGTTTGTCGAGGGTCTCCGTAAAATTTTTGGCCCCGATCGCCATTTGGAGCCTTACGATCTTGAATTTTTGTAGCAAGCTGGACTTTGCGAAATATGCCATTGACATACGATATCGATAGGTCAATTTGATCAAGTAATGATCTGAATTACTTTTGGCTCCTCGGGCGTCAAGTATGCTCGAGACCCAACGTTGTTGGATCAAAACATAGTTGATACGGTTTAAGTGCTGCCATCTGGTGATACCCAGGTAGTTTTATGCATGCGTCGATGAGGGAAGTAAGTCGAACATATGATGTGATTTCTGCGACATGCAAAGTCAATCAGATGCTGACCATTGTCATTTGTTTCATCCCGTTGTCCCCCAATAAGAAATGACGTTACTAACGTTAGCGATGAAATCACCTAGAATGATTTCTGTGTCATTTGTAGGCAATGAGTTGACTAGTCTTTCTAGTTGATTGTAGAACGTTTCCTTCGTTTCATTGTCCTTTTCTTCGGTCGGGGCGTGAGTGTTTATCAGCCAGATTTTGAAGAATTTCGCTTATAAAAGGATCGCACACAAGCGTTCATTAACTGCCTTAAAACCAATGTCGTGTAATTTGAACTCCCTATCCACAATTAAGGCCACTCCAAATTCTCGTTTTCCAGTAAGCTTCCCACTTTTGTAAAGGGTCCTTAATACGCCAGGGTTATTGAATGATCTGATATTTCAGGATTCAATGCCATAGTCCTTTTTCTGTTTACGAGGTCGTTGCCGTAAGGCCATTCCGATACGCTTCTGTACGTTTCGAAACATAGTATGGTTTTCCAGGGATGGGGAGCTAGCCTGTCACCCAAAATTCATTCCGGTGGCATGGTTATTACTTCGGTTCTGTTATCACGCACGGGAGGCTCGCCTTCACCCTCTTACGTCCCCACAAAAGAGGTGGAAGTAGGACTTAGTAGCAGAGCTGTAGATGTACTGTTATTAGCATTTCGTGGTATCTAATGTCCCATTATTGGTGAACCAGTAAACCCAATGTGCGACTCCAAGAACATTTACTACCATTTAATCGCGGAGCTTAGGATGATGAATCATGGAAGCTGTGGATAATGGAAACAAGGGGCTCCCTCCTCATTTCTCAAACGAGCTTGGGATAATTTATGGCGAAAATTTCGTGCATTCCCCTTACCCTGCCCTCCTCGGTACTGATAAGGCGATTTTACGACTTGTTTTGAAAAGACCTCATTGAGACCTTTCCAACGATATCCTACTTGACTACCGATGGTGAAAGAAGTTTTTGAACGGTCACCTCCCTAGATGGGGAGACCCTCAAAACTCCCTAAAAACTTTTTTACCCCGAAACTTTCAAGAAATCCCCACTTCTGACCTTTCCACAAAGTTTCATGGCTGTAGCTTCTATAGTTTCGGAGGAAATTCCTGTGACATACATATCGACGGACGGACACAGGTCTTAATTTCAATAGGGTTTTGTATTTTAGTACAAAAACATAAAAAGGAAACAGGTAAAATGTAAGAGATATAAAAAGCTGAAAATTGTTATTTACTAAAAAACACTGAAGAAGGAGGAACTTTTACCTTCGATATATGTATATATATATATATATATATATATATATATATATATATATATATATATATATATATATATATATATATATAAATATATATATATATATATACATATATATGAATATATACGAGTATTTTGTTTAAAATTAAATTTATGTGCAGTTTTATTGGAATAATTGAAAAACTTGATTTGGATAAATTAAGTTTTGCAAAAAGGAAGCTATGCTGCCGCACTGTAGTCTGTGGAGTGTAGTGGTTAGAGTAGTCGCTGCATAAGCCAAATCCTACTGGTAACAACGAGGTTTATTTCGAGTGATTCTTCGGACAGACTATAAGCCCGTTCAGTTATGATAAGTACTGGTGTTAAATCAGAACGTCTCGCATCTGGGTGGATGGAAATACAGCTAAAACGTGGTACTGACCATATCACCTTCTAGAGTATTGATATATTTGATCAACATAATGAGATACTCTAATTATCTCTAAGCGAGAGACCGAAAGGAGCTGTAGTACTAAAACAATTTAAAAAATATGTAACAAATAATTTATAATTATATCTATTAGGTATATATTTTTTCTTTTAATTTCTATGAAAATACAGCAAAATACAATTGAGAAGACATGAGCTAGAAATATGCCCAACTAAAATGCGATTTAGCAAGCCCTTTCAACAGTCTTGCGTCAAAAGTAAAAATTATTTTTAGTTGTTTAATAAAGGCAGCACACCTTTATCTGATAATAACTTATCTGTTTATTATTTTTAAGATTTAACTTCAAATGCCCGCAAGTGGACCTTTCATTGTTTTTAAAGTATCAATTTAGAGTGAAGTATGTTAGATAGTACATTCGCATTTCTCTAATAACTAAATCAACCAGCAAATAAGATAAAATCGATACAGCAAGCTATGCTCACTCCATCACCCTCATTCGAAGGAAACAGTTGCGGAAGTGTATAGTAACTGCAGCAAAAGATTCAGAAGCATTATGGATCGTGACATTACATATTTATAAAATATTCTCAAAAAGATTGATCTGGGTCACGTATGTGTATTTTTCGTGCCATCAGCTCCATTGACAACTTTATTCTTGAATTGAATTGAAAATTGATTCAACCACCATCCGGACGTACTATATCGCTCTTATATCTTGTCTTACACATTCTTACATGCATACAATGTCCTCGGGTAGTATAATACATTAACAGCAATTACCAAGAATGTCAGCCCGCATTCAATAAATATCCTGAGACGTGTCTGAAAAGAATATTTCTTATCGTTACGAAAAAATCTGATTATTGTGCGATTGAAGTTTTCTTTGTGCAGTGACCTCGACGAGGGGAAGAATCGAAGCTCGAGATTGTATTTATGAAATTCAAGTATATTCGCTGAATCGTTCACAACGTGCATAATGATGTTAGGGTAGCGTAGAAACGTTTTTTATGCAAAACAAACGCATTTGAAATGTAGAACATGCCCTAGTTTGTGAGAAGCGCAAAAAATCAAAGAGGACATCCAGTTTTAGTTGTTGGTTTCCCACCCAAATTTATTGATAGTTTGGCGAGTCGCCAATTTCCTAGCGCGTTAAATATTTAGCTTTTAATTCCACGTTTAACTGTGAAATGCAGCAACAGTCGTCCTCCTACTTGCTGAAGTTTGTTATTTCCATGATAATTACTCTGGAAGGACAAGAAATGATTTTCTGAGCTGAAGGCAGGCAAGCCAGTCACTCGACTCTGCAACGATCCACTTGAAATTCAAACAGACAAACATAAGAAGCATGCCTCATCTCATTTGCCGTTTCACAAGGAACAATACAATTAGTCTCAATCAATTACAATTCGGAATCCTCTGTTCACTCCAGAATGCCGTCCAGCCACTAGTGCATGCCTGCTTGCATCAACTATCTTGGCAAATTATTGAAAGGAATTCCGCCAAGCCTCAGCCACAGCCCGGGGTGTATGAGAAGATTTTGCTCCCTCAGCCACTTAACATGTCTGTGGTTATCAGCTCTTTATGCTTGCCTTCCTTTTCTGCAGCCATTCATTTCATTCACTTATGATTTACATCGTCTTAAGGTTTAGCTCGAAATTCGCCCGGCCTTAGAAGATGGCTGGCTGCGCGAGCTTCTTAAGACGCTTGCAACTAAGATACGAGTTAAATGCTTTTCCTCATTGGACAAGAATGTCAATACGCATACTAACCTGAGCTTGTGTAAATAGAACCCGTCGTTTTCTTCTTTGTGCTAAAGGAAATTGCATTGGTTTTGTGTCTGTCACACTGCAGGCCGCCAGACTTCCCATATTACTCATTGCATGTCCCATCGAACCACCCGCCGAACTTCCCATTAATCTCGAAACTGAAACGAAAAAAATTAATTTGTTGATTAATGCAAATTATTTCAAGCTGTATTCATTGGTCAAAGGCAAAAGTTGGCGGAAAGCTTGTAGCTGTAAATATAAGCACTATTTTTTCAACTATATTTGTTTTAGTACGAATTAGGTATCTGCTCAAAGCTTTAGCAAGAACATCACGAATTTGATGAACACAGGTGTATACTATGAAGAAAGTTATCTATTTAAAGCTTAATCAGCAATTAGCTATCCATTTATCATCTACTCGTATACCTATGCATTTTAGATAATATTTTTAATGTTAAGAATGTATATAGACATAATAAGTAAAGATTTGAAGAAAAAACAAGTTGCGTAAACAGACCTACGCTCATGTCAGAAGGGTTTTGTATTCAATTTACAAAATGCAGTCACCAGATCGAATCAAATCAAGAAACATGTCAAAGACGATTTTATTGGAGAAAATATGAAATACGAAGATCATACTATTATTAACAAAGTTGAACGAATTTCAACTTCTGAGGTTTTTGTTATTGTTATACCCATAAATTTCCCTTGAAAATTATTTCAGATGTCCATTCGCGAGGGAGGAAACACATTTTTCATGTATTTCCCCCCTGTGCCCCCACTGAAGCAAAAACTGACAGTTTAAGAACTGTTTTGAAAAGCTCCCATGAAAACTTTCATTTCATACTCATATCGGCTACATTTCATGATTTGTTTTTCAGGGGCCACCCTCCTGCACTGTTATCATCGATTAATGGCCAATTTTTTCGAATCCTAGAATGGTTACAAAGCTAGGAGCTCTCTCCCGCCTCCTTGACTTGTTTCACTTATGAGCATTAGTTGTAGGTACTCATCTTCACTCATTCATTACATTGAATCAAGTGTTCAAAGCATGCACCTTAAACGTTGAAGTTGGGAAAAAATAACTCAAAATTATTCAATCTTCGCATTTAAAACAGCCACTATTTTGTTTTACGATTACTGATACCACTAGCTGATTCTCAAAGATATACATGATACCTATCATTCCTGAAATTTTCATGCAAATCCTAGCAAAAGTGTAGTGTCTGAGTCGGTCAAAAGCGCATGTTGTGCCATAGCCATATGTTGCCATAGTAATAAATGCAGTGCATATTGTTCCATAGTAATACAGGAAAATTCAAACCGCTATAACTTCGCTAAATATGATTCAATATTTATGAAACTTTCAGTATGGATTAATCTTATAATTAGCCATCTATGTATTTAATTTCATTAAATTTAAGGGTACTGTTAAGATTCAAGAAAACATAAAGTCGATAAATCATACTATTACTAACAAAGTTGACTGAATTACGACTTCTCACGTATTCGTTGTTGTTGTACTCACCAAGACCTACATTCCTGATTTTTTTCAGATTTTTCGGATCACAGGTGTCCAATCGCGAGGGGGGGGACACAAATTTTTCGTGTGTTTCCCCTCCCTGTGCGCCCCTCGAAGCAAACTTTGCCAAACTAAGACCTATTTTGAGAAGTTCTCATCAAGACCTTTCATTCGATACCCATATCGGCTATATTCAATGAAATTTTTTTTTTCGGTGGGTCACTCCCCGATATGGGGAGGCCCTCCTTAAATACGTTATAAATTTTTTTTTGTAGTTGAATTTTGAAGAGAACACCACTTTACACCTACATACAAAATTTGATGTTTCTAGCTTAAGTAGTTTCCGAGAAAAACTGCTGTGACACACGGACGGACGGACGGACAGACAGGACGCGATTTTAGTAAGGTTTTGTAAAATTATTTTAAAAAACCCTAAAAAAGATTCTGGCAAAGGATTAAGAACGAACGCATAAATAACGTACTATGAGCGAGAAATTAGAAACGTTCATACGGGCAGAGAGAACCTAGGATGCAAATTAAAGGGTTTTTAGCGAGCAGCTAGGGGCAAATTATTTCATAACAGTGAAAAGTATAGCTGGAAAGCACTCATCGGGGCATAACTTTCTAGATGGAGGGTACAGCTATGCTTTGATTTTACTATTATTTTAGGTTGCAGCAAAGAAAGGATATGAAGAAACAAGCTCGAGCAGTTGCATGAATTAATAATTTAGTTGGTCTAAGAAGAAAGCCATGACTCCAGCATCCCAGATAATCAACATTAATAGCTAGAGTCTGTACCATCTCTCGCAAGAGTGACATTAGCACTCTTTGCTCCGAAGCTGAATAAAGCTCCCGATGTAGGATCCCGTTGAGCTATGACAGCAAGCGTAGCAATCCTACGCTCTCGTAAATAAAATCATTCAACCATATATATATATATATATATAAATATATATATATATATATATATATATATATATATATATATATATATATATATATATATATATTGACTCCTCTCTTGACTCATCATTGCTTTCCATGTCTTCTGTTTTCAGCTATTCTCATCCACGCTGTGTCGGCTATTTTCTTTATATCATAATCCCATCGAATGTTTGGGCGTCTTTTTGGTCGTTTGATTTCTCTTGGGCACCACTGCGTTATTCTTTTGGTCCATCTGCCGTCCTTCATTCTCATTGCGATGGCTGGGCCATCGCAATTTTAAGGATTTCACTCTACGTATCACGTCTGTTACTTGGGTCCTTTCTCGTATCCACGATAGTCTCTTCCGATCCATTGGTGTAATGTCCAGCATGCTCTTTGGGCGATCCGGAGTTTCCTCGCTATCCCTGTTGTTAGCGCCCGTGTTTCACTATCGTATAGCAAGACTGGTAGGATACATCGGTCAAAGATTTTCTTTTTCAAGTTTATCTTCATTTTAGACTTGAAAATAATCGATAATCTTTATTCGTACGATTGATTTCTGGTAGTAGTGAGCCGGATTTGTGTATTAGCTGACCAAGGTATACATATTCTTCGACTATTTCTAGTGTCGTGTTGTCCACTTTTGTACGCCCTTCAGTGCTTATGTACAAGTAGTCATTGAAAATAATCTTGGTTTTGCTTTGGTTCATTTTCAAGCTTACTTTCCGCTAGCCGCTGCTCATTCAGCTGTTCATTCAGCTGCTCTTGTAATTCATCTTGACTGTTGGCTATAAGAACTATGTCATCTGCGAGTCTCAAGTAATTGCGGAATTCACCATCGATGTTCAATCCTTTATTTTCGCAATGTAGGGTTCGGAAGATACCCTCTAGCGTGGCGTTGAAGAGCCTTGGCGATATGGTGTCTCCCTGGAGTATCCTTTAGCACGTTGACCTTTGCTCTGGCATTGCGATAGATGTTAGCTAGGACTTCCACGTATGGTTTGCCTATGCCTTGTGTTATTAATGCATTTATTATTGCATCACGAAAGATTGCGTCAAAAGTTTTCCCAAAGTCTATCAAGGCCAGTGCTAGAGGTTGCTCCATACTCTTTATATCTACTCCCGACTTCCCGTAGTGTATGATCTATAGCGCTGTATTCACTTCTGAAGCCAGCGTGCTCCCGTGGCTGTTCAGCATCTAGGGCTGTTTGTATCCGATTGCTAATGAGCTTCGTGAATACTTTATAGAAGACCGATAGTAGACTTATTGGTATGTAGTTCCTGGTGTCTTCTTTGCTGCCTTTCTTGTAGATTAGTTTTATATTAGCACTTTTCCATTGATCAGTATGCATCTGGTGTTAATGCAGTCAGTGTAGATTTTTGCCAGTAGTTTCTAGGTTTTTCTGCCCGCGTACTTGAACAGTTCAGCCGTTATGCCGTCATTACCTGCCGCTTTACCATTTTTCATGAAGTTAATAGCCATCTCGACCTCTTCCACTAGGATATTTGGGGCATTATCGTCGATTGCAGGGCAAGCGGTTGTTATTATTAAGTTGCAAGTCGAGTTATCTGGAGCCTTATATAAGCCTTGGTAGAAGTTAGTGATTGTGTTAATTATTTCCTGTCTATCTATGAGTCGGATGTTGTCATGATTTAGGGCTATCACCTGTTTTTTGCCAATGAGGAGTGCTCTTTTTGCCTTCTTGGTGCTTCTGTTATTTGTAATGGTATCTTCCACCAGTCTTTCGTCATACGTCTTGATATCTTCAGATATCATCTTTCTTATTGTTTTGCAGGTTTCTGAATGTTCAATCCTTTCGATGTTTGAGAATGCGCTTTCTGAGCAGCGCCTTAGTCTCATTTGATAGTTTGTGGTGCCTATCGTCTATACGTAGTCCGCCTACTTTTTCGGCACTTTTCAGAATGGCTTCGGTTAGATGGCTTGTTTCCCAGTTTTGTGCATTTATTTCTTTGTTAATTTGGGCTTGGTAACTCTCTATATTACACTTGATGTTTTCAGCGTTAAAGCCCAGTTTTATTGGCTTCCTGACTAGTTTGCATCTTTCTGCCTTTAAGTCAAGGGTGATCTTGTATGACTAGGCAATGATCGCTTCCCGTCAAATCTGTTAATCACCGTTTGACCGTTCTTTAGTGTTTGGTAAAATATCAAATAAATTTCGTTCCTTTTTACCCCATTAGGTGCTTGTCACGTCCATTTCCAGTTTTTGTTGTGTAGGCAAACTGTGCCCGTCGTTCTCCTCTTTCAATTCTTCATCCAAGTCCAAATTTTCCAACTAACACTTCTTGGTCTCTCTTTTCCCCTATTATGGCGTTGAAGCCACCCATTAGGTATTTGAAGTGTCTGGTGTTATTATTCCAAGCTTGGTTGATGTAGGTGTAGGATTCCTCAATTTCTTCGTCAGTGCGGTTAGTCTTAGACTTGAATAATTTGAATGGTGAGCGGTTTAAACTCAGCGAATTCTTGATACCCTCTGCCTTCCTGGAAGGTTTCTAGGAGCTACGTACCCCATACCCACTCCGGCCTACGGAGAATGATGGCTGTTGATTTTTGTGTACTATAATGTTTGGGGGGGGCGGGGTGTTATCTTACCACGCTGTCTCTTTTGCCGGTTGGTAAGAGGGAGGTGCGAAATAGGTGTGTGGTGGGGATGAAAGGAGTAGGTATATATATATATATATATATATATATATATATATATATATATATATATATATACTATATATATATATAAATATATATAATTATATATTTATATATATGTATATATATATGTATACATATATATATATATATATATATATATATATGTATGTATATATATATATATATATATATATATATATATATATATATATATATATATATATATATGCATACATATAATATATGCAGAGCAGTGCGTTAGGGCACACTCCGCTTGCACAGCAGCTTCTAAGTTCAAACCTCAGTTGTGGCATCGATTTGAGCTTCTGATGCTGCTTTCGGGCTATCAGCCCATCCAGCTGTAATGGCTAATTCTAAACTTAGGTAATAATCACATGGCTGACCATATCACCTCGAATTCTTTTATGGTCACGGAATGAGATACCCTAACAATAAATCACAACGCCAAGGCTCGGGTTTGGGCTGTTGTGCAGTGGATTATTATATCGTCTCCATTGTATTTTCCCTGGATGATAGTTGCGTCGATAACATTATTCGTTAGCTTTTTTAAAGCCAGCATCGTTCTATTGCAAAGCCGAGGTTGATGAATGTTACGCAAAACGATGACAACTGAACCTACTTTTGATAACAAATTGATGTTTTTAGTGAATTCAAAAATTCTCTGAGTGGTTGACTACGTCATCCTGACTGATAGCTTTTTTGACTGATTGAAAGGAAAGCAATTGTCCCAGAAAAAAATTCTGAATAGTCGCGTCGAGGTCCACATCTGTGTTCTTTGCCGCCAATATTACTCGTTTACTCAACCATTTATGGTTTTTGAATTGTTGGGCTCGATCTAAAGCAATACGCTGAATGAGCATTCCTTTTGTGTTTGTGAAGTAACAGAAATCTCTGGCTAATGTGATGAATCCAGTCAAGGCATCAACTGCAACTTTTGCGTTTCCGATATTTTGTTGCAAAGACACTCGCATGTTAGTAGCCAATTGGAGTGTCTTCACATGCCACCACCAATTTGATGATTTCATGCAGGCGTTAAGTTTGTCAGCTACAGTTGATCGGGTTATAATTGGAAGAGTCTGAAAAAAATTATCAGATAACAGAACCATTGCTCCACCAAAAGTGTTTTGGTTGCCATGAAGATCTTTCAACGTTCTGTCCACTGTCTCCAGTGACCACATGTGGGCCATCGTGCATTCGTCCTAAACAATTGATTTGCATATCTGTAGAATCTTCGCTATTGCACTATTTTGTGCAATATTGCAAGCTGGTGCTTCGTGATGTGCATATTTAGTGGTAACTTCAAGACATAATGTGCGGCTCCTCCACCTGATAACAAAGTCGCAGCTATTCCAGATGAGGGCAATACTAGGACAACCCCATTTTGCGATCTGACCTTCGCCAAAAGCAATAAAATGAGGAACATTCTTCGAAGGAAGTAAATTCCCTAAGTTCTACAAGGCGCTTTCGAAAATAAACGAGAGTTTTATCACAATTTTTTTTTTTGGTGGGGCCATCTGTGAATAAGGTAGTTTGATAGAAATTCACATCCCTCCCTGACTTCCAGTTAAAGTTTGGTAACATTCGGTCGAGTGGAAGCGAAGTTATTGCGTCTAAAATGACAGTATGTTTGTGTCCTCGGTACAAAAATGAGTTTCGAACAAAGAGCTAATATCAAATTTTGTTGTAAAATCGGTAAAACGTTTACCGAAACATTTGAACTGATGAAAAAAGTTTATGGCGATGATTGTCTATCTGGTGCCAGAGTTCATGTGTGGCTTACAGGCTTCAGAGATGGTCGTGAGGACATAAATGACGATGAAGATACGGGCTGCCCAAAATTAGTGATCATCGAAAACTCCATCGAAATTGTGCGTGAATTTATCAAAAGTAAGCCGAAATCATCGTTAAAATTCATGGAATCTGAGTTGAATATCTCCAAAACATCGATTTATTGCATTTTAACCAATCATTTGGGCTTACAAAAGGTCTGTGCACTTGTTTTTCCAAAATAAACGAGACTTTTGTCATAAAAATCCACTCCTATGACTGATTTTTTGACTAGAAAGCGCATCTTAACCGTCAATCACTCACCGCATTCGGCTGATATGGCTCTCTGTAACGTAGATGGCATCTAAAAGGCTTGTACCGACATCCTGAAGGACATTCCTATAAATGACCTGAAACACTATTTCAAAAAGCTTTTGGATCGCGCAAAACAGTGTAACGAGGCCGGAGGAGACTATTTTGAATAAATAAACTCAAATTTATCAGAACAAAGCTCCTGTCGTTTTTATATTAGCTCATTCTCGTTTATTTTGGAACGCGCCTTGTATCCTTTATAATCCTTTGTTTAAGTTTCAACTGCGGAACATTTTGCACTCCCTTGTCTTTTTCACCAGACATCATCTAATTACGTAAGATTTTTTTTGGAAACTCGTTCCGTAGTCTGTCAATAGAGTACCACAGCGATTATCGGCAAAACGACAAATATTCAGGTTAATTGCCAAAAACTTTTTGACAGGTTTGGCAAACTGTTGGACGGAACCAGAAACTCAGAGTTAAGTGGGGCAAAGGGTTTTTGACAGTGGGGCTATTGCTAGTAAATGTCCAATGTGATTACATCTATTTATTCATGCCTCTTACTAAACCTTCAAAATAAGCATTTGAACCCATTTTAAATCACAAGCGCAGCCGAATCACCAGCATCATATTAAGGTAAACTTTATTAACTTCTCGGTTTTTAATGAATTTTCCGTGATCAGCAATTTACGCACTAACGATGAATTGGCTCTTGATTTAAGCCCTAGAAAAAAATATTAATATCCACGATGTCACAAAAACTTTCAGCCAATATTTACAAAATTTAACTTTATTGTGCTTCTTCAAGTTTGAAGCAATTGAATTAAAAATGCTAACATATAATAGTTAACTCAAATATTCAATCAAATGAATCCATTCCATCAATTGAATTCCGTCCCATAAACCTAGAACTTTTGGAATATTTAACGATTAGACTGGGGTCAAGGTTTGAATTTCAAAAAACATCATTTCATATACTCGTATCTATTCGAATTACAAAAGAAGTTCGATTTTGAACGTAACACCAACTAACCCAAATAAGTCAAAATACTTGCAAAATACCCATTTATGTAAATATGATATTTCACAGCGGATTTCACTACACTTAAAAGCCCATCCACTCGAAATTTGTTCCCTTAAAATTTGAACAGTTCATATTCGACTGACGTTAATCAATGGTATGCTAATTTGTGAAAAGTGCACTGTGCAATAATTTATTTGTATAAACCTTCACTTATGCAAATTTTAATTATGTGTGTGAACTACATATAATCATTTCCAAATTCACCTTCATCACCACAACAAATTTTTATCATTTTCAATAAATACCAGCCTTATCTCAATTGACTCAAGAAGGGACTCATGCTACTTTCCAAAATTTGCATTAATATTCACTAAAATCTATGGTGAAAGAAGGTTTGAAAATATCACAAGTAAAAGTATATCCGTTTAAAATACTGCATGTGATTGTGTAAGAATAATTCGACATGTTCTCATGGTTTTTATTAACAGCACCACAACAGCAAATGAATGTATATTTACATTTATTGAAATTCATTTGAGGGTAGAAAGTAAAGAACACTAGGAGTACTTCGAAATTTTTGCGTCAGGTGATATTGCAGTCAAAAAATTTTCAAATCATAATTATTTCAGGATGATGGTTATCAAGGTTATCTAGCCTGGGTTAGTCAATGCAATGCTTCCGCATTTTACTTATTACCAGGTAAATTATCTAATTATTTTGGACTCAACAACAGTTAAATTTCTTATAGTTTTAAGTTTTCTTATGAAGAAAACTACTTGAACTATGTTACACATCCCCAAATCCATTTTATATTTCAATTTTCGCCAACTGGGCTCAACGTTGCGGAATACAAGAAAATACTCTTCACTATCCAGAAAGTAAGTACATTGTTTCTGGCGAAAGAATTATGAGAGAATGATATCGCCTTAATCCCGGCCTTATTTTTAATTAGCTTGATGCCCAGTCAACATGAAATACGTTCATTAAAAACTTACAGTGGAGGAAATAAAATTAAAATGAAATCAATTTAAGACAAGCTTTCATTTAATAGCGTACAAAGACGCACCCTTAGATGGTAGATATTATGGCCGACGGAAGGGCATCCAGCCCACCAAGAAAACGCATATTGACGAGTGCTGTAAGGTCAGTGCTACTGTACGGTCGATTAATATGGGGTGACGCTCTCAGTAAGGAGGTATGCCGAAACCGCTTGGCACAGGTACAGAGAAGAGGAGCACGAAGGATTGCATCTTCATAGCCGACAGCCTCTGATTGGGTGGTAAGAGTTATTGCAGGCGTGATACCTGTCGCCCTCCTTGCTAGAGAGTACCGCGCTATTTATCTGCGTCGAAACGAATATGCGAGGGAGATGCTTGTCCGTGAGGAGAAACGGCGCTCACTCGACGATCGGCAGCAGTCTTGGGTGAATTGCACGAAGGGAAGGTGGACTGCGCACCTCATCCCGGATATGAGACCGTGGCTTAATTGAAGGCATGGTGAGACCGTCTTCTATCCGACCCAGCTTTTAAGCGGACATGGATGTTGTCAGTCTTACCTGCACAAGATTGTTAAATCAAGGTGCTCCGGTTGTCAGTTTTACCCAGAAGTGAAATACAATGCCTGGCACACATTTTTCGCGAACAAAGAATAGGGTAGGCTGCGACGGGAACCCTACAGGGAGATGGAGATAGACACATGTTGCATATTATGTTCGAGCAATCTTAGAAGATAAAAGGGACTCACAAGGCTGGAGGATCACTTACCTGCTAATTTCCCTACCTCTCTCCCGCTCTTCCTTCCTGCTAGAAGAGGGGTCCCTCAGCCTGAAAGCGCCTTACGGCGCTAAAAACGAGACCTGGCCCGAATTGACGTGTCCACCACTTTGTGCGTAAATCACATTCACCTCCCAACCAAAAAAGAAAACAGATTAAGGCAAGGGGAGACTGACCCTAATACAAAGACTTTAAACTAACCTTTATTAAAAAGAAATATTTTATGGTCTTCTAAAATATTGGTCGAAAAATAAAGTCCAAAGTCTTTCCCTACCTCCACACAATATTTTCAACGCCTCTGGTACTTTTTCGATTTGGCACGATAGGAAAGGGTTACTTGCAGATATTGCACAAATTGTTGATATCTTTAGTTAATTTTTTGACATTTCCTTCTTCGCTTCATAGAATTTTGAAGCGTTTCTGCAATAAAATGAAAAATGTAGAAGGGCAATATTGGGTGCAAGGTACAAATTAGATCATTCGCCGAATATTGTTGATTTGTCAGTTTCTAGATATTGTTCCAGAAATAAATGAAATAGGTACTTAACTGCACATAAAACAAATCGATCCATTAAACCAAGAATGTGGAAAAATAGTTCCCATTGGTTTTTTTCAGGATCGAGAATTCAGAGAAAATAAGAGTATACTCGTAGTTAAGTTCAACAGTCGTATGTTGCTAGATTATGTTTCAATTTCAAAGAAACAATTGGACATTCACAACGGATTACGAGTTTTAAGAACTATCAAGTGCAGTCTTAAGAAGTGAAGGTGACAAATCCCGTTATTGCGAATAAATCAGAATGAGTTTGAGTTTTCAAATTGTTTATTTTTCTTAAACTCATAAAGTCCTAACTCAATAATTTGTTGTGGGCATAATCTTTATGCTTTTGCCTTTTTACTTTTCATATGTGTGGAAGCCTTCCAGATGGGTAGTTTTTAGGACTTGTTGCAATCATTTCTGTCAAGGCATTTCAATTGATATGCCACCACCTTTGGCATCGTTCTTGTCAACGTTACCAACCTTGAGATTTTTTCGCCTCCCATATTTACGTTAATCAACCATGAAATCTGATGATGGCAGTTTTAGATCTTGCTCAAAGCCTCTTATGGTTCTTGAACTTTTTCGATCAGAATTCCTTGTAACACATAGGTAGCGAGACTGGTTTGTCAAAAGACGATAATAATCAAAACGTTACTTCTCATTCTATCATCAAAATCGAATAGTACCAACTGCAGACAGTCCTTAGGTGGAGGATGAAATCAAGACATGCTATTAGTATTTGCTATGGTGAAAATTACTCATCAGGTAGTTTTCATCTTTCTTCAAAGAGCTGTCACTGAGTTCAACTTTGAAAGTATTTATGAAATTCGTCCTTTTTAAAAAACATCTAATTTTCTGTCATTTATCACTAATTCAAAAAATTAACCAGCAGGCAACATTGAATAAGTGACTTATCATTATCTGAACTAGTGGAAAATACTTTTAATCAAAAAATATATACTCGTATATATATATTTCAACTTATCCGCACACCAACACTACATGGTACACCATATTGTCCCCCTTCTAATTTACTACTCATGATCTTATCGCTTGACTTCAGTAGCCTCACTAAAATCATCTTTCAGGAAGCAGTGAATATTCAATCTGAAAAGCGAACGCTTCACTGGTTGATCTGTTTACCCTTTTTTTTTTGTTTTTTCTTTTTAACCCTACGAACCCTTTGAGTCTTCGTTTAGAGATAGTTCGAGTATTTCATTATCTTGATCGTATCAGCGCTCGAGAAGATCATGTGGTCAGTACCACGCTTGGTCATGTATCGTTCATCCAACTGGAATACGTTCTTATTTGGCAGCATGTATCGTAACTGAACAGGCTTACAGCCCGTCCGAAGAATCACTTGAAACATATCATGTTGCCACCAATGGGATTTGAACCAAGAACTTTCGGCTTACGGGGGGTGATCATTCTAGCCAACCATGTGGACTACTAATTGCTCAGTTAGTATAAATTTAGATATTGCACTAAATTTCCACTAATCTCACATATCTTATAAATTTTATTAATTTGGTAAGCTATGAAAATATCTTTGATCAAAAAGCTAGTGAAATTTTCACTGATTCGATTTTAGACAGTTGAATTTCGTTTCAGAATGACTTTTGCGCATCAGCTTTTGAATCTCGCTCATGAGGAGGTTTGTAAACTAGAATCTGGTGGCCCTTCGAATCTTCTTTTGAATCTTCTATTATTTCTTGAGCATTGCTTTAATGTACAGTTGAATTGGTAGTCGGAAAAACGAGTTGGATGACTGAGGAAAAAACTTAGTCATATCAAGGAGTTCGGCATTAGTACTCAAAAGACAAACTAATTCCATGTCGATTTGTCTGTCGTCTGTCTGCTTGACTCCACGTCACAACATCTTTTCCAAAAAAAACTATCAAAGCTATGGCGGTAAAGCATTATGGGAAGTTCTCAAAGGTTTCACTAAAGTGAGCGAGCGCAATATCACATGAAAGGTATTAACTTTAACTTCTAGAATCTTTTACTAAAATGTCAGTCCGTGGATTAATAGAGTGAAAAAGTACGGAAATCTTGTGGCACTTCTTGAGATTGAACACCTTTGTACCTTAAATCTAAAAATTATCACAGTGGCACGTTTTTATGAGCACAAAGGAAATAAATTCTCCGAAATTCAAGATCCACTCTGTTGTGCTCGCAATAGTATGATTTGTCAATTTGACTTTTACCCCAAAAAATCGAATTAACACGCCTCTAAACATTGTACATTAAAATAAGATCCCTATGCTCACAAAAATTCCTAAAACTTGGATTATATTCAAGAGGGATATAGCCATTTTAATTACATGATATTACAAAAAGAACAATAGGTGTTGATCGTTTATATATATTTCAAATTGACCTCCACTGAAACAAATGTTTAGCAATTACGCCTGCTGCAAGTGTCATTATATACATCGTAGATAGAATTGCTTCCAGGTGATATTGTATTGCCTTTCCGGGTAAATTTTTCTTTTATTTATTGTATGGTCATATATAATATGCATTCATTCTTCTTCTCCGTAGCACTACAGCCCCTCTCGGGGGCCTTCGCTTCCTGCAAATATCCCCTCAAACTGATTCGGTCCATTGACCCGTCCTCCAATTTCGAAATCCGAGTAGTGATGAACTATCTTCGTCGACTGAGTCCGATCCGCGTTTCCTCAGTTTCCCCTCTGGTCTTCAGTTTTCCCAGCAAATATCTTTTGGGGTATCTGTTGCTCGTCCATATGATTCATGTGTCCAGACTATTGAAGCCTCCGCAGTCTGACAATCGTTGAGACCTCAGACTCATCAAAACTTCGTACAGCTCATGGTTGTATCGAGTTCACAATTAGTCATTTTCAGATGCTTGGATTAGGGTCCATATTTCACACCCATAGCATAACACAGGTCTTATCACAGATTTGTATACTTCGAGCTTTGTTTTCCCCAATACTATTGTTGGCGTATGGCCCGATTTGATTTTCTTAGATTTTTGTAAATATTTTGTATTCATGTGTATTCATTAGGTACAATATATTTTCGAAAAGTATTTTACTCACACTGAAATTGGGAGCTATATTCATTATAACTAAAATGTATTCTTTCTAGCTATCATATTCCTCTTAGATATAAATTTGTATTCCCTGTAGATATAATATTTTGCTTTGTTTTTCCATTTTAAATCTTTTTTTTACGCTTGGAAATATTTAGTATATCTCATTATCTTGATCGAATGTAACGGCAACTCAGGAAGGTGATATGGTCAATACCCCACTTTTGGCCATCTGTCCGTCCACTCAGCTGCAATACTTTCTGATTTTAAACCAGAACGTATCATAACTGAACGGGCTTATAGTTTATCCGATGAATCATTCGAACTAAATCTCGTTGGTGCCAACGAAACTCGAACCAGAGATCTTCGGCTTACGGGGTAAATACTCCAACCGCTATACCAGGCCGACAAAAGTGTTAGAAGGTATAAAATCTTTATAGTTAATATGCTATACCTATAGCAGAATAATACGTACTCTGAACTGAGCAACATACAGAACTTTAGATTGAAATAAAACAAAAAAATATGTTTTGAATATATTTCATAGGGGTTTATTTGCAAGCTAATTTTTGTCCTTAACATTCAAAGATGATTTTGGGCATGTGCGCACTGGAGCTAGTGGCTACTTAACGTAATCTGGAATGTTGGCTTCCAAGCGCTCATTTGTTTCTGATCTATCGGCGAAGATATTTGACTTTACTCAACCCCCAAAAAAGTAATGCAACGGTGTCAAATCGTTTTAATTCAGTGACCAGTTGGCAGGGCCATTTCTTGAAAGTAATAGTTTGTCAAATATGTCTTCCATTGAATTAATTGTATCGTGCGCTGTGTGCATTTGGTGCCATCCTGCTGAAACCATATGTCAACAATGTCAATGCCTTTTAATTGGGGGCGCCAAAAAGTTAGTAATCATGTCTTTGTACCGCTCATCGTTGACTGTAACATTGTGACCATAATTATTTTTGAAGACATATGGACCTATTTTCCCACCGGATCATAAAGTCTACCAAACGGTGACATTTTTGGGGTGCGATGACGTTTCGATAACTGCTCGCGGATTTTTATTACTCCAAATGCGGCAATTCTGTTTAAAGGCGTAGCAATTTAACCAACAGTGTGCTTCCATGGCTGAACCAAATTAGTGTATCAAAATTCAAAATAAATTTGAACAATTTTCAATCGTTCCTGCGGTATAATTCTATTCATGATGAATTGGCAAACAGAACTAAACAGTGTTGCCATTTCTTCTTTTATTGCCAACGATACATGGTAGAATCGAAGGTTACTCATGGCTCAATGCTTGCAAGTTGGACTTATGATCAGCGATGTCTGAGTTCAATTCCAGATAGATTTGTGAGTAATTATGAATGAATGTTAAGTAGTCCACGTGTTGTAGTGGTGACAGTACTCATCCTGTAAGCCGAAGGTCCCTGGTTCAAATCCCTATTGGTGACAACAAGATTTGTTAAGTCTTCGGGCTGAACGTATTGCAGCTGGGTGGACGAATCAATATCCAAAGCGAAGTTCTGACTATATCACTTTCTTGAGTGCTGGTACATTCAATCGAGATAATGAGATACTCTTACTATCTCTAAGCAAAGACCCATAAGGGGCTGTAGCGCTAAAGCAAAAAAATAAATGAGTGAATGTTTCTAAAAAATTAATTGGAATGTCTAATTTTGATTTCTCATCGAGTGTAATTTAACAAGATAGATTGCGTTCATAACATAATTAATTTTTTTTCCTTTTTTCAAATTGCTACCTGTTGCTAGAACAAAGTAAATTTATTTTGCAACAGTGCAGGAGTAAATAGTATTCAAGTTTAAGTTATATCTGCCAGAGAAATATTCTGATATCTTAAAATATAATAGGGGTACCGGTTTTCTAACAAATAGCGTAACTTGATTTTTATTCCAGTGATTCACCTTTCCAAATATGTGTTGGAAAGCTACTGTCATATAGTTTCAGAATCAGTATGTGTCATTAAGCTGAAGCGTAAACAACAATACTTTTTTTACTCTGAAAATGTCGAATTTTCTGCCGAGTAAAGTGTTTTTGCGGGGAATACTTCTTCATTGAAGAAAAAGGCTGCCGAAAGTCTTCGTATTCTGGTAGAAGTGTATGGTGTACATGCTCTAGCTGAGCGTATGTGCCAGAAGTGGTTTGCATGGTTTAAGAGTAGCAATTTTGACTTGGATGGCGATGAACGGCCCGGACAGCCAAAAAAGTTTGAAGATCACGAACTGGAGACATTTTTCGACCAAGATCCAAACCATTTCTGATCGTCTGAAAGCAATTTTTCACAATAAATATCAATATACTCGATAAAGATATATGTTATTATAGCTTCGTCATTTTATATCTGCATGAGATATATATTTTTCTTTCTGTGCAGTAGACACTGCAATTTGCTTCAGATTTTCACGAAAACAGGAATAGTATTTAACTTTAATATGTTCAATCGACCGGACATTCAACAAAATTATCTAAGTTGTAACACAATGGTGGCTGTTTGGTGTTTAAGATTCGGTTTTTCTGATATACTTGAACTATTTCTTACGACTGTATGTGCAATGAATGCATAACTCTATTCATCGATTTATGTTATCAGAAAAATTGTTAGTGTAGGATGGTCACAAATAATTTATAGTCAGTCAATTATTTTGTTTTTATAGTCAATTATTTTATTTATTTGGTTTAATTTGTCAACGGACCACTTTAAGAACTTTAAAATTTGTATCTTTCAAGACGAGTTATTACTGTATATTTTCTCTATAATAAGTAATATTTCAATAAAAATCTTCCTTAAAAGCTACCCGGAAGTCGATCAAACAATTTTTCGGCTGTATAAACAATCGCTAAAATCCATCTTAAGTAAGAATACATTCAATTACATATAGAGGTCAGTTCGAACGTGCTTGGATTTATATTCAATAATGTTACTGAACTTTTTTTCATTTCACCAACATGAGAACAAAAATATATTCGTACAAAGTGCAAATAAGAAAAATAACAGTAGGAAAGGATAAAAAGTATAAAATTTCATGTCTACCGAGCAAAGAGATGGGTCAAGATGTTTGCGAATGTAAGGAAAAAATAACATACGGGCGGAATATCCTGTCAATGCACTCATATGTATAAGCACATACATCATACATTCTTGGTATGCATTTCACAATTTTATTCTCTTTGTACGAGATCATCTGTTTCGGATTCGAAAAGATTCACATGCTCAGTAATCCAACGGCGATGGGTTTAGATACGTACGTTATGGAAATATGCAAGGCGAGATACAGTAAGGAAAAGAAATTTTAAGTCTGGACATTTGTCAATATTTACTTTAGGGACTCGTTTTTAAGTGATTCTTGAGAATCGTTATATTTGCGAAAAGAAATTGGTATTTGGTGTGATTCAAGAAAAATGTTTTCCTTAGCAAGCAGTTAAATGGGAAAATATAAATTCTTTGTCCAATGCAAGGTATTGAACAGCTTCGAATTTCAAAGAGTTCAAACAGAGACGAAAAAAGGTCCAGTATACTTTTGCGAATTATAATTTAATTTCACAGGTTTCACAGATAAGCAGATGCAAGTAATTTCATAGAATTTGCTTTTTTCCATAAAATGAATCAAAAACCAGTGCAAAATCGAAACATGTTGTATACTCCTTTTTAGGGCTTTGTAAAATGAATATCACAAGACTTACAAGTTTCGCATCCTCTCTGTCCACCTGTTCGTGCGTTACAGCAAGTTTTCTTCAGAAACTATAGAAGCTACAAAACTCAAACTTTATGGAAAGGTCAGAAGTGTAGGTCTCTTAAAAGCTTAGGTCTTATCCAACTTTTCAAAATTGTTTAAGGGTGTTCCGCCCTCAAAAAAGTTTTTTAATCAAATGTAGTCGCGTGGGGTATCAAATGAAAGGCCTTGATTAGCACTTATGGATTCTTAGATAAATAAGTCATTTTATGCATTAGGGGATCCAGGGGGAGGTAAAATATAGGAAAAATGTGCCGTCCCACCGTGATTAGACACTTTTGAGCCAAAAAATCACTTTATGCGTACCAGGGCAAAAAATACAAAAAAATTCACTCCGATTATCAATTTTACGTTTTCACAGATAAAATCAAAACTAAACCCTTAAACTACTTAAAATTAAAAATTTCCTGGAAATATGATCATTGTCAGCCATTTCAATTGTGTGGAATTACAATAACAACAACGCGTGTTTATTTCAAATTGACCTCGGCACTCTTATTTTCTTCGGATTATCATGATAATTAAAGAAATCGAGTATATTCTGAATATGTTCAAATCACCGAGCATTCAGAAAAATTACTTAAACTATAAGAAATGTCAGCTGTAATGTGCTAACGAAAGAAACTCTACATCTTTTCGATGAATTGGAACGATTTCTTATGTTCGGTTTTATCCGGAGCCTAGGTTGAATGTGGATACTTTGTGGTGTTAAAGAGATCTTTTCGATGCAGATCTTGCATCTAGATCCAGGTTTCCTGAAGGAGAAATTTTTACGTGACTTTCCCATCCCCTAGCAATTGGACAACTTTTGTCTGGAAAATTGAACAACAAATCATTGGAGTAGATCTTTATAAGCTCACTAATAACAAATACCTAAGAACTCAAAATTGGCCCAACTAGCACTACCAACCGCTACACATGACCGTTAGTATAAATTGTTCCCGAGGTTTTTTGTTTAAATTTTCTCTAATATGTTATGATCATTTTAAAACTTTTTCTAAGTCTACTCTCTCTCGGTCCCTTTTCTCTTGTTTTTCTTTGAGATACGAGTACATATTCTTTATAATCATTGCCAGAATCTTCTATAGTAAACTTATTTAAAAGTATTTTTTTACAAATCAATTGGAGAACATACATGTGTCGAGAGAATATTTTTGTTATAATCAGTAGATGATCTTTCCAAAGACTATGAAGATTCTTCCAAGTCAGTAAACTTCAATCGTTTTTTCAACGGGTCTGGGAGTTCTCATACTCTATTTGAAAAAATTGCAGGGAGAATCATGAAATTTAAGTAAAAAACTATTAATATTTAATAGTGGTTGCATAAATACTCTCTTTAAAATTTCATTTTATTTTTGAAATTAATATATTATATAAATTTATTCCTACAATTTCCCAAATCCTTAAATGTTTTTGATCAGTATGGTAGAAATAGATATCTAACAACCGTTGCCTATTTCAGTGTTAAAAAGATACAACTACGGGGTGCTCATGAAGGGCGCATGTTTGTAGGTAAAGATGTACTGAAAAAAGACGAAACAATTTCAACCTCACCCTGAATTAGCTACTTTTTGAAACAAACATAGTTTTACGATGGTGTTACGATAGTTTCATGATCGTTTTACCATAATTTTAATTATTCTAGGATAGTTCCATGAGATTTTTATGATCGCTTCACACTTTGCCAACAAAAATCCGTTTCCTGGGCAACAATTTTCTTCTCTTTAGAAGTAAAGTTCCAATTTAGGCTGTAAAGGGCCTGAGTAAACAGTTCCTAATTTAGGCGGTGATGGGGATTTCCTTAATAATTTCTAATTTAGGCTGTGATGGGGCAACCCAAAATATTTCTTAATTTATCGGGTGGTTGCGCTTACTCAAACTGTTCGCAAAAATAATTTTTTAGTGTAAAAAACAAACAAACCTTAAATTATTAGTAACAGTTTAAATATTTACAATTCTTTCGCTTCATTAAAAAAAGTTTCAAGTTAGTCAATGATAGAGCTTATCTAAACAGAAAATTTCCTGTTGTGCCAAATCGAAACAAAATAAATATTCTTGGTAATAAATTACAATCATATGAAGAAGATGAGAATGCATAGCTTTAAATACTTTAAAGTTCGGATGTGATGAGGAGTTGATCACTTTTTCTCAAGTTAGGCATGCCTAATGGGGCCCTATTGCGATTTGCTTAAATTAATTCAAAATATTTCATTGCATATGATTTGCCCAGAGCCGTGCTTTTGAGGTTATATAGTGTGATTCAATATGAGGTTTGGTTTTTAATTTCAAATAAATGGCATAAAGTTGAATTTTCTACAAAAATTTTTAATGCGAGTCGAAAGAACAATCTATGATATTTACTTTTTAAACATTATCTCCTTTCAATGTTGACCGCAACTACTTCGTAAAGGTCCATCCTGAGGGTCCAATATTAGACGACGCGATTGATTCATCATGGTCTTTAGCCGCACTCTCAGCTACAGCCGCTATATTCTCTTCACTACGTGCTGGATGTGGTCTAATCGGTTTAGTATCATCCAATAATGTATGCTAGGTTTCAAATTTGCGGATGGTATAGGCTATAGTGGTTTTGGTAGGTCAGCGATGCACACCATAAGTTGCTCTAAGAGCACGAATTTCTCACCGAATGCTGATTTTCGTAATACTGCTGAACAATTTGGATCCGTTGTTCCGGTGTAAGTCTTTCCATGATAAGTTGTCAAACAATATTGAATAAAATTTACATGACATTTGGTCAAGAGTCACACGTGATCTGTCAAAAAAGCCTATTGAAATTTAAACCTCCTAATGAATCACCCTTTATATATAGGTTTATCGGAAATGTGAATTTTCTTGAAAAATATGAAAACCAGTAAGTATTTTGCGAAGTGAAGAGAATGGTTAGTACGAGTTATATCTTTTGTGTTAATTTTACCAAGGAAGTTTTTGTGTTTGGGAAATCCCATCAAATTAAGAAGTGTTTAGGCAAGCCGTATCACTGCCTAAATTAGGAACTATTTGGGCAAGCCCCAGCACTGGCTAAATGAGGCATTACTTTTGGGATTAGAGCCTGATGCGGAATCTGGATTAGGCCCAAATGCCCCTTTAGGCATACTTAATTAGAGCCTAATGACTGCCTTAATTAAATTTCTCCTCGGATAGTAGCCGACCAAATTGAATTTAAATCAATTGAGTCTAAATTATACAAATAAGTATTTTAATGTAATAAATTTAATTTGGCCTAATATCTTAAATTTTCTTCAAAGATAAAGTCAAAACAGCACTTTTTTCAATACTAATCGTTATAAATTTTTAAAGAACATAAAGCTAATCCCGAACAATAAAAATACTAAAACGTAATGGCACGAATAGCTCACTAAATTTATAAATTTTTATTTAAAAATCTTTAATCAAAAAACAATATCAAATTCAGTTTAATTAAAATTATTACATATTTTATGATTCACAGAAAAAGGAGAAACAACCAACCAACACTATTTGAAAATTAATTATAATACCTTGAATTTTAGTGCATAGTAAAACTTCATTTGGTTAGAATGATCAATCATTTAGAATAAGTGAATTGATAAAATGAAAGAATATTTTTTTTTATTTGATTTTTGCTTGAAATATATTAATTGCCTGCTGCCACAATATAACCAATTATTTTGAAACAATTTGAAGTTAGGAAAAATTCATAAGCAGACTTAATTGAAAGTCTTGGTGATTTTGGAATAAGATAAAATTCAATCAAAGTAACTTACAATGTGCGAAAATTTTATCAATCGTTCGATCATTTTTTTACACCAACTCATTGAAAATCGATGTCATATCTGCGCTACACTTGAGTTTAGATCATCCCAAATGGGTAGCTATAGATCATGTTTTAGATGTTTTGGCATTTTTGAGTTGCAATAATTTGGAAACATTATTAAAGAAGAAAAATGCTAGATAATAGTTGCAACGTATGCTAAGGATGGTCCGATTAGTACATAGGCTAAACAAAAATTTTGGAAAAGCGGCAGTTTTTTTCTCAACACGAACTCCTCTTAGCTCAATACACTTGATGCAGCGATACTCCAACTTCTTTAACGCGTCTGAAGAATACGTTTTCTCGAGGTCTGCAAAGTAGGCCTCCGTGGTGACGATAACCTTCTCAATTGACTCAAATTTCTGCCTGGCGAATGACTTTTTCAGGTTTGGAAACAAAAGGAAGTTGCACGGGGCCAAATCTGGAGAATATGTTTTGGTGGATGGGGTAACAGTGCGTAGCCAATTCAAACAATTTGGCCATGGCGACGGCAGAGGTGTGAGCTGGTGTGTTGTGATGGTGGAAGAGCACTGCTTTCTTCGCCAAATGGGGCCTGTTTTTCTGCGATTCGGAATCGAATCTACCCAATAATTCGGCATAGTAGAGTCCTGTGACTTTTTGTCTTTCTCCAGGTAGTCGATGCAGATCACACCTTGTGATCCCCAGAAAACTGTGGCCATTCTCTTACCGGTCGATAGGGCAGCCTTAGCCTTCTTCGGAGCACGTTCGCTGGGTGAAGTCCACTGTTTTGACTGCTCCTTGGTCTCTGGTGCGTACCAGTGGAGTCATGTTTTGTCGGCGGCCACGAAACGATGCAGACACTCCTTCGGACTGCGCTAAACAGCGTCGCACACTGCTCTAAAGTGGGCTCACGGTTGCGCTAGTTATCCGGAGTGAGCAAATGCTGTACTCATCGCAGTGACATTTTCCCATGCACAAAACTTCATGCAAGATATAACCCACGTGGTCTTTAAAGATGCTCATGAGAATTATTGCACACGTTAAGACTATCATCTAACATTTTTTATCTTCAATCATTCTTCAAAAACTTTGCAACTCAATAATGCAGCTACAAACAAGTAATTTATAATGTTTAGGTGATTTGCCGCTATCTGAACTATCCAATGGATAATTGAGAATTTTGATTAATTTCAATCAGATTAACAATGTGGCTGCAACCCCTGATAAACTAATACATCAGAAGCGAAAAATCAGGGGACATCTTGTTTTGCAAGGTTTTATAATTTCACGCATTCATATGTTCATATCTTTAAGGGGTCTTGCAAAGTTGTGATCCATGAGTATTTGATCCACTCTAGCAATAAAAATTAAAAATTATTAAATGCTATTCAATTTGGCTCTAGAGTACGTCATAAGGAAGCTACCTGTCGATACACAAGGTACAGTACTATACACGTCATACCAAGTAGTAGCCTATGCGGGCGACATTAACATTTTGTCACGGTCATTAACATTTGCCAAAGAACTTTCCCCCTAACTTGATAGCGAAGCAAAACTATTAGGGCTACAAATCAATGAAAATAAAACAAAGCTTATGACGCAGTCGAGGAAAAATACCTCAATACACAAAATATCAAACTTGGCGAATAGAGTATCAAAAGTTTGAGTGAATTTGTGTATTCAGGCGCCAAAATAACGAAGACGGGCAGTGAAAGATACGAAATACGCCGAAGAATACAGCTCGCAAATAAAATATTGTATTCAGTTTTGACGATCTTGAAGACCAACTGCATACACAGGAAAAGAAAGCTCTAAGTAAACAAATCTGTGATAATACCTGTGTTATGCTATGGGTATGAAATATGAACCCTAACCCAAGCATCCGCAAATATATTGAACGCTTTTGAGAAACGGGTCCTGAGTCCTGGCGAATTCGATACAACCATGAGCTGTATGGAATTTTTGACGAGCCTGAGGTCTCAACGATTGTCAGAATGCGTAAACTGCAATGTGCTGGACACATAAATCGTATGGACGAACAACGGGTACCCAAGAAGGTATTCGTTGGGAGAACTGAAGACCGGAAACCAGTGAGGAAACCGAGGAAATGCTGGTTTGACTCAGTCGACGAAAACAGTTCAGCGCTGCTCGAATGTCAAAATTGGAGGACGTGGTCAATGGACCGAGACGGTTAGAGGCGTTATTTGCAGGAAGCAAAGGCCCGAGAGGGGCTGTAGTGCTACGAAGAAGAAAAAGAAGGAATTCAAGGATTGCAGGGCTTTTATCTTTACGCAAAATTAGGACTAAAATACACCATCCTATAATGTTTATGATTGAGGTCGAAAGTAACAAATACATCAATCGCTATTCCTATGCCGTGAAAACGTTGCTTTTGGGGGAATTGGCCCCTAAACTGGAGCTAGAAATCACACAGGAATCACAAAATGATTAATCATCTGTTGTTAGGGATACTGGTCGATTAGAATTCTTTTTAATGAAGGCAGAGAAACAAAAATTTTATAACCCTATTAGACCAAGGTTTCAAATTAAAGGAGACTTTTGACAATATTTTTTATACCAATTTAAGAATGTTTCAAGATGCTCTATTGTGTTGGCTGAAAACAAGGTTTTGTTATAGCAAGAGAGCTACAAATTTCAAATTTCATACTGTAAAACAAATTAGGAAACATTCAACATCGGCATTCTCAGGTCATGTGTCGGAAAAGTTTTTTTCTGAGAACTGAAAAAAGGTACAATAATTTAACTCATTGATATAATACCAGGTGATTATTTACCATAAGTTCACATAAGAAAACAAAGTTTTCAAACTTTTTATGATGGCATTATGGTACCAAGAGGCTACCTTCAATAAAATTTTCAGTAAAACCAGCGGAGTGGAACGTCATATGGAATATCTTTAAAAAAAATTTCAAAATATGTGGGAGAAGAAAAATGGTCCATTAAATAATAATAATAGCCTAATACAAAATTAAGCATAAGAAAAATCATATCTGAATATAACCATCGGAGTATGAATAAAGCCTTGTTTTCATTAGGTCTTTGTAAAAGACCTGTCTGTCCGCCTGTCCGTCCGTCTGTCCGTCCGTCCGTCTGTCCGTCCGTCCGTCTGTCCGTCCGTCCGTCTGTCCGTCTGTCCGTCTGTCCGTCTGTCCGTGCGTCACAGCTAGTTTCCTCAGAAACTATAGAAGCTAGAATGCTAAGACTTTGTGAAAAGGTCAGAAGTGATAGTCTCTCAAAAGTTAAGGTCTTAACAAAAATTTAAAAAATTGTTAAGGGGGTCCTCCCTAATAACGAATGAACCCTTAAAATTTTTTTTAACCAAAGGTAGTCGAGTGGGGTATGAAATGAAAGGTCTTGATTATAGCTTTTAGAATCTGAAATAAATAAATCATTTTGTGGATTAGGGCGCCCAGGGGAAGGCAAAATGTACGCAAAATTTGTGTCACCCCCCCCCCCCCCCCCCCTCGCGATTGGACATCTTTGAGCCGAAAAATCTGAAAATTGTCACGAATGTGGAACTTTATGAGTACAAGGGCAACAAATACCTCAGAAATCGAAATTCACTCAACTTTGTTAATAATAGTATGATTTATAGATTTCACATTTTTGCCCATAAAATCAAAACGGTACCTTTAAACTTTTTGAAATTTTGCAATTGTAAAGATTGATATAAGATATGTACGTTTACAAAATTTAATAGAGATCGAATGATAATCAAGCGAGTTATAGTGATTTCAATTGCATGGAATTACAACAAGAAAAACACGTGCATATGGTTGATACATATTTCAAATCGACCTAGGCACTTTTATTTTCTTTCAATTTTCATGAAAATTTAAGGAATGGTGTTGAACTTGAATATGTTCGATTGGCCGAACATTCAAAACAATCATTTAAGCTAGATCAAAATGTTGGCTACACTGTGCTTATGAAAGAAACTGTGCATTTTTCGCATAAATTTGAACGATTTCATATCCAAGTATTGGATAAATAATTCAAGTCATCGATTCAAGCTATCAGAAAACTTGTTTCTAGCCCGAGGATGTTTACAAAGACCTTTCCGGTAGGAGCACCCTCCTGCTTACTCAACTTGTTTTTTCACAACATTTCAAAATGAACATTATTAAGCTTCGACGGTTCAGTGGTCATTAGTTGCAAAAAGTTCACTTTATTTTTTGTAAAATGAAATAGGAAATACAGCTCATTGTTTTATACATGCAATTAATCTCCCATACATATATGAGAAATTTAACACACCTAAATCATGAAAAAATCGGTTTCCCCATCTAAAAATATCAATCTACAATATTACCATTAAATTATTAAATTTTAGTCTCGATTAATACAAAACTATTAGTTGTAAACAAGGCTGCCAAAGGGACAAAACAAATAAACGAACGTGTCTGCGAAAACGAACGTGTCTGCGAAAACGATCACCGGAAAAAGGAAATCGGGACCAATGTGCTCTAAAAAAGGTAAAATAAAATTTATGGAAGCGGTGCCAACTCAGTTTCCCCCAATTCATTGACGGTAGTTAGATATCGTGTTTTTAACTTCATAATGTTGAAACGGGGAAATAGATTTGGCACTATTTCCATAAATTTTATTTTATTTTTTTTAGGGCATATTAAAGACTGTTTCTTATTTAGAGTTTTGTGCGAAAATACGAAACTCTATTGAAATCGGTACATGTGTCCAACTGTATGTCACAGCAGTTTTTCTCCGAAAATATAGAAGCTACAGCTATAAAACTTTATGAAAAGGCCGGAAGTTATGATTTCTAGAAAATTTTGGGATGTAAAAAAATTTCAAAGAGATTTAAGGAGGTCTTCCCATATAGACCCTCAAAAATATTCGATGTCAATGTAGACTCACCATGGAGTTAACGTTGATCGAAATGAGACGAAGCCTATCAATGGGAATGTGACTGCGCTGATTGATTGATGTTTTTATAAGCAAGATCAAAAAATTGATTCTTTCCGAAAGAGATTCAAGCTGTTAGTAAATTTTTAAAAGCCTCAATGTCATTATTGTGTTATTTAATTTATTTACATGGTTGTCTGCTGGTCATGTATAGCAGCAAAAGCAAATGATACCCCGGGCCTGACGGAGCTAGCTGTTATTACACTTCGTTCCACTTGTGTTTGTTTTCAGCAGAATTTAACTTTTGCATCTTCACAAAGGGGGTATCCTAGATATCTAGATGACCAAATACATCGCAGTTGACACAATATAATTCTGCTGTTGGTTCCATTAAAGCCAACTTGCCCTCACCAAGGCATGAACATTTTTACATTTATCGCACTGATAGTGCATGGTCATAGATATAGAGAGTACTGGATCCGCAACCGGTCGTGAGAGCCGAAGCAATTGGCAACCTGCGCTAAAGTTGTGTGAAGTTGAGATTTGAGACGATATGCTTTTAATTTAGCACTCTATTCCCGGCGAAACACGTTCACATTTAAAAAGTTTTTAATTTTAAAGATCGCGCGTACGTAATCGGAACTTTAATTCACAGTTTTAATTAAAAATTTACGAAATTTCCATCCGCTTTGACACATGAGTTTTCCCGCGTGGTTCGCGCTCTTTTCGATTTTCTTTTGCTTTGACGTTCGAGTTTTCCGTGAGAGTTGTTTATTGTTTATACTCAAACTGAAATGAAATTTCGTTGGTGTGCGCGGGTGTCAGTGGGGGAAGCGATTCTTCTGAAGAGAGAAAAGAAAAACCTGTCTGGAAAAAAAGGGGAAGGAGAAGCAGAGGGAATCATATAGTTTTGAGAGCGTAAGTTATTTATAACTTATTTATGTGGCAAATTTGCTTCTCACATGGACGAGTACACAGATTCTCGTTGCTCGTCCATTTGTTTATATGTCTTTGTGCATGGTACAATTGGCAGCCGGAATGGCTAAATCTTTGGGACCTGTCACACTGGTTGACTTCAGTTTTTTAGAGACGCTCCCACCTCACAACTCTAAAGTTCAAGTACCTTACGCATTGGAAGGCATTTGGACTGTTATCGTTTGAAATTTGTATCAAATAAAATAGTAAAGTTTCAGTTGATTTTCTGGTTGCAAAATTTTTTACACTAATGAATTTGACAGCTGGTGCTGCCTCCTGTAACATATCAAGGAGATCCACTCTATATTCTATCCACAATCCAGGCGCTTCAACAGGAAGGTATGGTTTTTCGTCGTGAGTGGTGAGTTTTCATACTATTTAAAGTATCTTTGTCCAGCTTGAAATCGGCCAGTGTTTTCGTTTTTATTCTGGTTATGTCCACAGTTACTCTGTTTACTTCAAAATTATTTATCTTATGTTCGGCTACCAATAGCCGAACCATATCCCCTCCACGCTACCCGAAGACGTTAATCGGTAGAGCTGTTTCAGTGTTCTTATCATTTTTTATAGAAGAACCAGCAGACACACTGGTTGGCTTCTTCTCCTTATTTTTAAGATTTAAAATATTTAGTAAAATTATCATCAGAATCGGAACTTATATTACCTATATTGTCTTGACAATCCATTTCGGTATCGATCGCAGCAAGTATCGCATAATAATTAGCGTCATCGTTATCCCTTCCGGCGCTTAGTCAGTGATCGGTATTCTTGAATTGCTGCTTTCCTTACATATTGTAACTGTTGGTTTCCTTCCTTTTCAAACCCTTAGCGTGGCTACTTTATTCGCTCGTCGTATGTTGTATGGCTTCTTGTTTTTCGTTCGTATTCTCTGGATTAATCGTTTTCATTTTGTTAAAATTTGATAATTTTCGAATCATTTCCTCCAAAGATTGTATCCGTAGTTTGAATTCTTCGTTTTCTCTCTTGACTTTTTCTAGTTCGTCGTTTGATAGCGTAATCCGCTTTTCATGTTGAATTTTCGTTTTCAGTAGTTTTCCGTTGATGGCGTTTGACATAGCTGGTCCCGGATCCCCCAGTGGTGGGAAACTGTCGGGCTCCTCCATGCCACCGGTGAAAAATTTTCTGTTTTTTAACTTTTGGCAACACAGAATTTCGATAAACTGTTCCAACGATATGATAAGTTTTTCCAAATTAAAAAATCAGTTTCTAAGTGACATTTTAAAAATTTTTCAATTTTTAAAAAATTACGTTCTTCTTTGAAATTCGATTATGGCTAAGATTTGCACAAAACTAGATAACTACTATAGGGAGCAAAATTAGCAAATATTTAAAAACGGTGGAATAAAACATTTAGAAAATTCTATAATTTCACGCTTACATATAATAAGCTCATGGAATCTAAAAAATGTTAAATTTAAACCAAGGTTTCATCCAGAATGGCCACTTTCCCATCTACATATATATTTTTCGTTATGCAATATTCATCAAGGAAGAACTCAACACTTAAAACAAATTAAAGTCAAGGCAAAGGTTTGTATAACTGACATATAGACTCCACCCTTCACTTTCGTTCAGATAGATCAAATTAATGCGTTTCCAATAACTTCCTACCTCACCAAATATATTCTCAAACCTATCAAGCAATTGAATAAATTTTCAAGAGCCTAGCTTTGATCATATTACCCTATGTCGCAAATGCTTTTTTGCAAAATGCTTACCTAGGCATATTGCACTTATTTCTATCGATTTATCAACTGAAAGGACGACACCGGAATACATTTCCACAAATTATTGCTTCCTTCTGCTCTCGCGCACAACGAAAGGCACAGCCAAGGTACCAATCAACTACGCCAGATATCCTTGAGCGATGCCAAGAACCAATAAAATCACGACGGAAAGGACACGCTATCGTACGGTAACGAGACGAAAGGATATTGTTTGCCATCCTTCACGTTCACAAGATACTGTCGAGAATATGCCTTTAGTCGATTTGTTGCCAAAATGGTTTCCCTGCTGGCAACGTTTCAGCTAAGCTGGGAACCAGGCAATAAACTGTATACTCGTATACACACGAAGGAGAATAGAATATTGCACAAGGAAGGAAGCACGTCCCTCTTCAATTCTAAAGATGATTATAATTGCAAGGGTAGCACTATTTTTCGACACTTTGAGTGCATAGCAAACTTTCTTCTTCCTTGAACGACGATAGAAATGAGGCATTTGATCGAGATCTGCAGACGAGGATGAAGTAGTGTCAATGAGGAAATAAACAAATTTGCATTAATATTGAAAAAGTCAAGTCAGGGGGAAAATGTGATGAAAAGTTTTTATTGCGTGACCTTGTAAGGAAACGGAAGAACGTTACTATGGAGCTGACTTGTTCTAGAGAGTACTAACAGATAATCCGCTTCTACGAAAAGCTTATTAGTATGCTACTGAGCGGAAAATATGTAAAACAATAGCTCTTCAATCATCAATCAAAGGAATATTTTCTGCCATTGGTATCGTTTCTATAGAATCAAATAATTACTTATAGTTAATGTTATCAGATGATAATATGAGAATACTTAAATCAACTTCTTAATTATGGTATCGTTTAAATTTCTTAAATTATAACTTAACTTTCTTGTATAATATGTCAATTTTGATGGTTTTGAAATTAAAGCTTTCTAAATTAAATAAAGACAAACTTTGAGTAAATACTACACTAAACCAAAAACTATACACAGCTTGCAAAACAATGGCCCTATTGCGTTGGGAGTGTCATCGATATGTAATTTCTCAAAATATAGATTCAACCCGATTAGTCCTTCTCGTTGGGGTTGCAGTAGAGAAGGGATCTATGCCAATGTTTGAGCAACGATTTTAACACTCAAAAAACAAAAGTAAAGCTGTTATTTTCAAAAATTAGCTAGAATCCTGCGAAAATATGATAAATATCTTGAAAAAAATACATTTTAACTTTATCAGTACACGACTGATATACAGAATTTATAACAAAGTTCCCTCAGACTTGCTGGCTTAACGTGCCGAGATAGTTTTGGTTGCAAAGATAAGGTCATACAAAACCAAGAACATCTGCTCTGTTTGGAAGAATCTGGTTTCTAGAGGAAACAATCGAAAGTGTAGTGACATCGGATGAGTCTCCTCTCAAGTAGTAATGCCACGAGCGAAACTTAGGGTGGACGAAGCCTCTTATTATTTAGTTATCGCTGTAGAAACAATAATGGAAGCTAGTCGAACTTCATCCTAAAAGCAGGGTGGTTATAGCAGCGATGTATGCTACTAGCAAAAAATCAGCATATCACTCAATACGGGAAACTTATCTCAACACTGATGGGGTTCTTATGAGAAAACTTGATTCATTGGAGAAAGCTGGTGAAAGCACTGCAAGCAAAATAAGACCTCATTCCTAGAGACGACACTGTGCAAGAAGAATATAAGTGAAGAAAGCTTGAATGCATGCATTAAATTAGTTCATATTATACCCTGATTGCTCACCACCATGCAGGCGTCAATTATGAACGCCAAATTTGGGCTGAGTGACATAAATACGAGTATAAAAAAGTGACAATCGTCAACAACAATAAACTGGGTGAGAAATGAGAAGATACTAACCTTTGCATACGCTTTCAATCTACAAATGGAAATAACTTCGAATCAGCGTTCGCACTAGTCTACCTTGAAGCTTCGAAAGTCTCCAAAAGAATCGCAGCTGAGATTACTGACACAAAATGACTTGCCACTAGAGAACAGTAGTGGTTCAGTTGGAAGCTGCTTAGGGTGAAACTCCTGTTAGTGAGCAATTTTATCGAAACCAATCAAAACAGTAGTGATCGGTCAGCTGAGCAAAGATGTATTAATATATAATTTTTGGCTTTGCTGCCCAGCAGGAAGCTATCATACTATACAATAGCGTTGTTGGACTGTTTTGTTATTGAAGAGCCCAAATCTCATGCTTATTTTGTTTAATTTTTTTCTAGCAATGAGCCACTGATACGTCAAAATTTTGCAACAAGATACTTCTTCTTCTTCTATTTAGCACTGCAGCCCCTCTTGGGCCTTCGCTTTCTGCAAATAGCGCCTCCAACTGTATCGGCCCATTGACCGCGTTCTCCAATTTGGAGATCCGAGCAGTGATGAAGACCAGCGTTTCCTCGGTTTCCCAACTGGTCTCCGGCCTTCAGTTCTCCCAACGAATACCTTCTTGGGTATCCGTTGTTCGTCCATACGATTCATGATGCAAGCCCATTGCAGCTCAGGACCCGTTGCTCAAGGGCGTTCAATATATTTGCGCATGGCTTGGGTTAGGGTCCATGTTTCACACCCATAGCATAACACAGTCACAGATTTGTGTACTTGAAGCTTTGTTTTCCTGTGTATGCAGCTGGTCTTCAAGATCGTCAAGATGCTTACTAATTTTAAAAAAATCCATTGTTTTTTCATTATAGCCCCTAATTAATTTTGATTCGATCAGGCTTAGTTAGGATTTTGTACTAACTCACAAAACTCCATTGAAATAATCAACTGTCTGTTCGTTTGCCCACTCTTCCGTCTATTACAGCAGTTGTCCTCTGAAAGTATAATAGCTTTAAGCATCAAACTCAGTAGGTGGATGTAAGAAGGTGATGACCTCTGAAGATTTGAGTATCAACAATTTTTTCAGAGGTTCTCAAGAAGCATCTCCTTGTGTAGGGAATAAAACGTTAAAGCAATTAGGGTTGTCATGATAGGTATACAATCAAAGGTCTTGATGAGAACTTTTTCACTCAACGATTGGCAGCAGTCTTAGGTGAATTACACGAAGGGAAGGAGGACTGCGCGTCTCATTTCGGATCTGAGATCCTGATTTAATTGAAGCCATGTTGAGGCTGCCTTCTATCTCATCCAGTTTTTGAAGGGGTTTGGGTGTTTTTAGTCTTACCTACATAAGATTAGTGAGTCACGGTCCCTCGATTGTCGATTTTGCCCAGGAGAAGAAGACGATGCCTGCCAGACATATTTTGGGTGCGAAAAATGAGACTGGTTGCGACGGGACCTCCATAGGGAGACGGCAGAGCTCACCTCGAATAGTGTAGTTGCAATGATGATTGGATCGGTTAACAAACGGAATCAGGTGGCACAGCATGTTGAGGCAGTCCTAAAAGATAAAAGGGCCTCACAGCAGCCAGGGACGTCAGGCACGAGTGTGAGCACCTTATGAGATGATTTAGTGTAGCGTAGGATAACATATTAAACGATAAAATGTGAGCGCTTTCGCCTTTTGATCATGAGATGCGGGTTTGATTCCAGTCGGGGATTAATAAGTAGGTAAGAATTTAAATGACTGTGATATAAAATTATAGCGTCAGAATGGCAAGTGATGGTGAGAAGAGATAGAGGGGAAAATCAGGTTCAGTGGAATGACTGTATATTTAATAAATCCAAGGTAATGTTTTTTCAATGGGTTATTTGACCATGGATTTGGGTGACTTGCATCCATTTTTATGTGAATCGCCATTGATTAAACCCATCTAAAAATACCTGAGAGCTTGTTCGGCATACTCGTATACATAATATGTGTGTAGCTACGTAAAAGTTTTTTCTCTGTGGTTAACAACATACTCCTGTCTATTAAACTTGCTTTTATGCTAGAATCACCACGAGTAAATTTGTATCCTTATTGTTTTTAGAGTTTTGTACTTGCCTGCTTTACGAGACGTCACAGGGCCAACGAAGGATGGAAGCCACATCGGGTGTTGCCTAGGGATCTATCCTTGGTTCAGACCAGTGAAACTAATCTTAGGACGGGCTACTGAGACTGGAGATGCCGATATGAGTCACGCAATTGGCTCTTGTCAGTGGACGTACCGTTGAACAAGCGCAACCTAGGCCAGGCAGGCTAATGCACCGAGAAAGAGAGACTGGATGATTGCTCGCGGGTTCAGTTTAGCACGGAAGAAAATCGAAGTGGTCATCTTGACAAAAAGAGGATCCCTAGAGTAAGGATGATCAGTATTAGAAACATACTAATCGAATCAAAGCCAGTGGCAAAGTACCTGGGGCTACTGGTTAACTCGAAGGTGAGTTTCTCTGAGTAAATCAGGGCAACGGCTGAGAAGGCTGCTTCAGGAGTATCGGCTCTGAGCTGACTTAAAGCCAACGGAGGGGGACCCAGCCCATCAAATAGACGCCTCTTGATGTGTGTGTAGGGTCAGTGCTACTGTACGGAGCAGAAATATGGAGTGACGCCCTCAGTAAGGAGGTAAACGCTTGGCACAGATACAGAGAAAAGGAGTACTTAGGATTGCATCTTCATATCTGACAGTCTCTAATTGGGTGGTGAGAGTTATTGCAAAGTGATACCTGCTGCTTTTTACGTTATTTACATGCGTCGAACAAGGACGCGAGGGAGAGGGTTATCCGCGAGAAGAGACAGCGCTCACTTAAGGATTGGCAGCAGTCTTGGGTAACTTGCATGAAGAGAAGGTGGGCTGCGCGCCTAATCTCGAGCCTGAGACCGTGGCTTAATCGAAAAAATGGTGAGATTGACTTCTGTCTGACCCATCTTTTGAGGGAGCATGGGTGTTTTCAGCCTTACCTGCACAAGATTGTTAAGTCACGTTCCCCCGATCGTCGGTTTTACCCAGGAGTGGAAGACAACGCCTGCTACACATTTTTTGCTTGCATGGAATGCGGCAAGCTGCAAAGCAACTCCACAAGGAGAGGGGAGGTTTTATCCCGGATAGTCAAGTCGCGGTGATGCTTGAATCGGTTGGCAAGTGGAACCAGGTGGCACATTATGCTCAGCTTGTCCTAAAAGATAAAAGGGACTTACAGCATCCGGGGCGTTTTGGCTGAGGGATCACTTGTTTGACAATTCCTCTTCCATTCTCTCCCTGTGCTAGAAGACGGATACCCAAGCTTGAAGGCACCTCACAAAACGAGACCTGATCCGAAGTAATGTGTTAAACGGCTCCTGGCTGGGTTCTCGGGCTGACAGGGGGATATTTAGTGGGTAGTCCAGTCGCCTTCTTGCAAGCATGGGGGTCCCACACTCTGTGCATAAATGACATTCTCAGCCACAAAAAAACCACTACAGCTCCTCTCGGGCCTTTGATTCCTACAAAAAGTGCCTCCCACTGTCACGGTTCATTGACCGCGTCCTTCAACTTCAAAATCTGAGCAGAAATGAACTGTCCTCGTTGAATGAGTCAAATCAACGTTTTCTCAGCTTCTCCAATAGCCTCCACCCTTCAATTCTCCCAACAAATACTTTTTTGGGTATCCGCTGCTCGTCCATATGATACACGTGGCCACCCCTTCTACCCAATTATTAGAAATTTGAATTTTTAAGGAAGAAAACCTAAGAAATTGAATTGCTTTAAAACTTCAAAATTTCTGATATCAATCCTCATAAAGTTAATTAAAAGCTTTCTTATTAAATATGTCAAATACACAAGGTGAATTAGATTAACCAATGTAATTTATAAATGCTGCAAAGCCGTATTGAATTCATACATATTTTATATAAGTAATTTGTGTCAAACGTAACTCATTCCGTTTTGACATATTGGGCACTTTAGTACTATGTTATTTCAGAAGCAACTTATTTAACTCGTTTGAGTAATATCATCCTAGACTGGACCCAATCTAAGATCCTTTTTTCTTTCTTTTACCAATTTATTTGAGAATCGAGCTATATTTATCCCTGGTTTGGGCCAAATGTTTACCAAATAGGACCTATTTGGACCCTGAAAGGTACTCACATTCAAGCTTCTCAACAGTCATGAAAGTTACCCTTTGCGGTCTGAGAGTAGATCCACAATTCGAACATTCCTCAAAGTACATTGATCCTGCAGATTGGAGTGAAACTCATAATTATAAATGTAGGCTCAGAAAAATGATTGATGAGGGTCTATAGTATGCTCTTTCGAACAAATATTATGAGCTTTGTATATTTCTCGAGTCGGACCAAAACACCGATCATGCTTAAATTCCATTTCAGAAACAATTTTAAAACCATGGTAATAGGTTGATCGTTTTTGCCAATTACAACTACGTCTTTATGTGCGTTACAATACGGCGCAGGTGTGGGTTATATTTGACTGAAAACTTTAAAATGTAAGTTTGAATACGGTTCGAAATCGACTTGCCGATCATGTGTTTATGTTGTTTTTTGGCATATATTCAACAGAGTATATATTTCAGTATCAAGTAAATTCAAAATCATGTAAAAAAGAGTTGAAATTTTGGCTTGGATCACGTCTCATCATATCCCGGGCTGTCCTTAATATAAATAAATAATTTCCATCAAAACGCTATTTATTTTTCTTTTTTGACATATACTACTGTGTCCAAAAAATAAAGTGACATTTGAATTTAAACTGCGCCCGTCGTAGGATTCGTCGTAGGATTAGGAGAATTATTTTTTTTAGGTTGGTAGTACTGTCAGTGACATCTATGTCAAATTTACATGTCAAAATATTCATTATTGTTTGAGATACGCGTCGTTTTGTGAGCTGCTAAAAGTGAGTTTTTCTTTTTTTGCGATGTCGAAATTTGTTGAATTTGCATTAAATTTTGTTTGCGGAATCAATTTTCTGCTGCGGATACGTCGAGGATGGTGCAGAAAGCTTTTGGTGATAATGCTATGCCTCAAAAAAATGTTTACAAGTGGTATAGTGAGTTCCAAGCCGGCCGTGAACGCGTCGAAGACGAAGAGCGTCCTGGGCAACCATCAACCTTTTCTCTTTTTCGATTAACGTGGTGTTGTCATTATGAATTCCTTCCGCCGGGCCAAACAGTCAACATGGAATATTATTTGAACGTTATGCGTCGTTTTCGTAACGCTATCCGCGTAAAAAGGCCGGAATTGTGGAAAAACAATTCTTGGTTTTTACAACACGATAATACACCATCCCATGCTGCACTCGTACTTCGTGATTATTTCGCCAAAAACTCAACCCATATCGTTCCGCAACCTCCGTATTCACCTGATCTGGCGCCGTGCGACTTCTGGCTGTTCAGCAAGCTCAAAAGACCGCTCCGGGGTCACCGTTTTGTTACGGTAGAGGAGATTCAAGCCACAGCGAAGACCCAACTGAAGGCCATCCCGGAAACGACGCGTATGTCTAACAATAATGAATATTTTGACATGTAAATTTGACATAGATGTCACTGACAGTACCACCAATTTGAAAAAAATAATTCTCCAAATCCTTCGACGCGCGCAGTTTAAATTCAAATGTCACCTTATTTTTTGGTTACAGTAGTATATATATATTTCGGGACTAAGTTGCTCTTTTCTTCAGAGTCAGTTAATTTCTCACACAGTATAACCTTGTGTCCTTCTTGTGCCTCTCTTTAGATCATAAATTTAATATGTAATATTTTTTTTGTTAAATAGCACCGATCTTAGGGAGACATAAAATATTTGGCAAGTTTTAGAAAAACAGTTACACCGTCAATTTCAGTAAAAAAGAAGAAAATTAAAAATTTCTTTGCAATTAAGTACTGGATACTTAATTGCAAAGAAATTTTTAATTTTCTTCTTTTTTACAGAATGTATCAAAAAGTAAGCACTAATTTCATAGATCTGTCAATTTCAGTGTTAAGTACGATACTCCTCAGAATAACTTTCACAGATTCCTGATGGAGAGTATCCACGGACTCCTCCAACCTAATTTCAATTTCAAAGTTAATACCATAAAGAGTCCATGTACTGGCCCTTTTTAGTTTTAAATCAAAATATTTGAACGCTTACCAAAAATAACCAAATCTTGTTGGTAGGAAGTAGTCCCCTGCAAACTCCCTGGCTGCCACAGTTAATAACGGAGGGAGTTGATTGCACACAGCATGTATTCATTCATAGAATTTATTGCATTGCTCATCTCAGAGTGGAAAAGTAGTCAGGACAACTTAAACATGGTCACTTTTGACTGTCTCAAGATCGACTTTTGGCAGTTCTTAAGATTGAATATGCCGCTCAAAGGATACCGGTTGAACGACAATGAGGCGATTCAAACTAATGCAACTTTTCTCATAACATAATGATTAAGCTATAACTTCCTACACTGAAGACGAAAATCACGCTGAAGACGAAAATATAAGAAAATATATTTTTATGGTTATTAGCCGTGTTAACAGCAGAGAGAACTACGACTCAAATTGTCAAAAGTATCGAGTGCTGAGGACATTGACCAGAAAGTGTTTATTTAGTTATAGTATTTTCTATAGCCTTGAATTTTTGAATTCTATGTTAGTTATATTAGTTATGAGATAATAGTAGCTGCAATCGAATCACTGTTTTAATCGTTTCTGGATGAATTCGCTGTATTGTTTTTTTTTCTTTCACGAATTTTCAACAATGCATTCATGAAAATCTGCTAAATGAATAAGTTTTCGATGAATGTTTGCCAAACTTAGTAATGCTTGAAGAAGCGTTTTTACTACATTAAATTAAAACTCTGCGAAATTATACAACAGAAATAAACAGTACACATGAAAAGTATCTAGAATAATTCCTTGTAGTCAATTTATTTTACATGGACAAGTATTGTTACCGGTAATACATAACTGTGCATAATTCATTATTGTATCTATACGTCGTGAATGAGTCCAAACAAATGTAACCATAACGCAACAACAAGGCTATAATTGAATTGACAGGTGTGCACATAATTTTCATGATTTAGGTGAAGGATTCATACAAAATGACAAGACCTTAAGATTAGCCAATATATTGAATTCCTTCAGACTAATAAGTTAAAATCGTGTAATTACATAGTACTCGTACAATGTCTGATGCTGGCACTACGAGCTATAACTGCTTCGTAGAATTAGTGAAGTATAATATTGATTATAATAATAATAATATTTAAAAGATTTAAGACGGAGGAATCTATTGCTAAGCAAGAGATTTTCAGAGCTCATTACAATCAATTCAAGCTTTTCGGATAGTAACCCTCATTTCATTTTAATGACGTGCAATTTATATTAAATTTTCACTGAATCCATCGATGCATGAATTATTGCAAACCACACCCCCCACAATCTAACAAAAAGATTCCCGCAAAGTCGTCTAAGTTAAGGGATATTTTAGTAAAAACTTAAATATGTTTTACTAATTTCCTTGAGATCCACATGGAGCATAAACAAACCTGTCTAAAATAAGTATCTAATCTTAAAGAAAAAATTACATTCTTCCATTTTACTTATTAATGGCATACTCGCGATTTCCTGATAGTGCATGGTGGTATAAGATTGGATTTAAGTTAAAAATAGCTTTTTGGGGGAGAACAGAGCACCCAAAAAACATGATATTTGTAAGAAATTTAACCGAGTTTCAAACATTGTAGGTAGTATAAAAGCCTAGACAGACATGTGGTTTACAAACTTATCACACTACACAAAACCTAGCACGCTACGTTTTGAAATACAGTATAAATGAAATTTACCTGTATCAAACAAACTAAGTTGATTTTTGGACAATTTTCATTCATGTTGACGCTAGTTTATCAATTATTGGTGCTGATCCAACGATTTTACATGCAAACATTTGAGCAATGTAGCTGGTAATCAGATAAATTTATAATTTCCAGCCATTTAATTTTGGCATCCGACTTCATTTGACAGTTTATACCAAATTCATACTACGTTTGCATGTGTTTCGTGGTTAGGGGAGACCGGGGCAAAACGGGAAATGTTCTTGTGTGTGTGTGTCTCGTACACGCAAATGGACAGGTGACAGCGCTATTTGCACGAACTTCAGTCGGCTCGCGCCAGTCACACTGAGAGAAGCGTGTTGAGACTTGTTTAAATGCACTGTGCCAGAAAAAGAGACTTTGACCTAAGTTTTACGTATTTATCTTGGAATCGTTGATGTGTTACCAGGTGAGTAAGTCAATTTCTGTACTATTTTCAACAAAATATTGTTGTCGTATATCGAATTTTGATATTAGGTAAAGTTAAAACATGTCAGTGTTATAGGTTAGAAATGCTTGATTTTGTTTTGGAATAGTACCGATGGGGCAAAACGATTGGGGCATACTGGGATACTATCCCGTTTTGCCCCGACATTTATGACGTTATTATTTATTTATTTTACAGCCGAAATGATTCGAAAATATAAGAGAAAGGTAGAGTGTACAAAATGGGATGAAAAAGGTACGAGAAGAGCAGTTAACGCTGTTATTTTAGAAAGGATGGGATTTCTTCGAGCCTCAAGTACATACAATGTGCCGAAATAAGCTTTAGAACGTCGAGTCAAAAAAGCGCGAAATTATGAAAATGAAGACACAGATACAGGTAATGATTGTGGGGGGAACAAATGGGACGATACAAACCAGTACTTAATCAAGAACAAAAGAAAGAATTGTCTACGTACGTGAAAACTATGGAAGCACGATCATTTGGTTTAACAGGTAAAGAGCTTCGTGTTTTAGCTTTTCAATGAGCCGAAAGAAACAAGATAGAACATCCGTTTAAAGCTGACAGTGGTATGGCTGCAGAGGACTGGTTCAGTGGTTTTTTGAAGCGAAACCCAGATCTATCTTACAGACGCCCTGAGCCTACTTCTGCCGCAAGAGCTATGGCCTTTGACAAAGTAGCGGTTAGCGAGTTTTTTACATTGCTAGAACAGATTGTTGACAAGTATAAACTGTCTCCCGATAACTCGTGTTAGCACAGGACCCAAGAGTCAATCAAAAGTTATGTCTTTAAAAGGCCAGAAACAAGTTGGATGCTTGTCTTCAGCGGAAAGAGGTCAATTAACAACAGCCAAAATCTGTTTTAGCGCGACAGGAACTTATGTTCCTCCAATGCTGATATATGCACGTAAACGCATGAAAAACGAGTTGCTGGATGACGCACCATCAGGATTTTGGGGAACATACAGTGACAATGGCTGGATTACATCGAAAAATTTTTCGATTGGTTTGAGTTTTTTGTTGAAATTTGTTGAACCACGAAAGAGAAACCTGTCTTACTAATACTTGACGGACATGCGTCGTATACTAAAAATCGTGAGTTGGTTGATTATGCAAGAGAACAACATGTGATACTGTTATGTACCCCACCACACTGCACACATAAATTGCAACCGCTGGACGTTGCCTTCATGCGACCGCTGAATACTAACTACAGTGCAGAGGTAAAAAAGTCGTTGCGAAAACATCCTGGTCGCATTGTTACACCTTACCAAGTAGCAAAGCTTTTTGGGGCAGCTTACCTTAACGCTGCAACTATGCTTACTGCCATAAACAGATTTAAAAAATGTGGAATATGGCCAGTAGATAGGAATGTATTTACCGAAGCTGACTTCATCGCCGCCGAAACTACTAACACTAAAGAAATAGTACCCGCTCAAGATCTGAATGCAACTTCCAACGAATCTTCATTCCAACCTACAGCTTCTTCTTCAACAAGCATTTTAGCGAAAGTCACTGCAAGTCACGATATCTACAACAAAGAAAATGAAAATCCAACAACTAGCGAAGCATCACAGCCTGTTGCTTCAACTTCATCTGTTTTGGTACACTCTTTTGCAGTTGATCTAAATCTGAGTGCCTCTGAAAAATCAATCCAGCCTATCGTATAAACAGCTGTTTTCGAAAATTTAGTTGCCACTGACAAATTCGATGATGACATCTTGCCGAGCACCTCTGAAACGGATTTTATTGAGCCTAACGTTCCACCTTGTCAAAAAGGAAAAAGTCTTGATAATGCGTTATCCGATCAGCCAGAACGTTCAATGTCAATCACATTAGAAAGAGAAAAAACTCCCGAAAGGCGAACTTCGTTTCTTATTAGTCCTGCACACATAATAGAAATTCTAAAAGAAATCAGGACTCACATTAAGAAAGACTAAAAAACGGGGAAAAACCGCAATAGGAGCACTCACGAATTCTCCGTATAAAAATGATCTCAAACAAGACTTAGAAAATAAAATGAAGAAAAATGAGACTGAGAAGAAAAAGTAAAAGTAGACTGAACACAAAATAAAAAAAAGGACAAAAAGCTCACAAGAAGCTTGAAAAACTTTAATGAAGAAGCGCAAGAAGGAAAGTGATACGGACTCTTCTGAAGACGAAGAAGCTGATAATAACTGTGCTTGCATTTACTGTGGGTACTTATATTCGGAGTCGACTGAAGGATGGGTTATATGTAGGATATGCCAAGGCTGGGCACATAATTCTTCGTGCTGGAGTAAACGAAGAAGACGATGAAGCGCATATTTGTGAACGTTGCCAGCCTGACTAAAATACATATATGCTCATTTTGCCCCAATCAATTGCCCATTATGCCCTAGCCACGGGGCAAAATGGGAAATTTGAGTTCCTTACTTATATTCGTAACTACCCAAAAATATGTGATTTAGAAATAAAAAACTTTTGAATTTATATAGGTGATTTATACATGTTACTATTTGAATTAATTTTTTTCTAATAAAGAGTTTAATTTTCATATTATGATTGTTTTTTTCTTAATCATCCCATTTCGCCCCGGTCTCCCCTGTTCTGTGCCACATATATCAGTGGCGGATTCGGACTTGGTGAGGCCCTAGGCAATTGACTTTGGTGGGGCCCTACTTACCGGGGGGTGTTATTCGATGAAGTAGTGAAGTTACAACAAATAATCAAAGAAAGTATTAAAATTATTACTGTTAGACAATTGAAAGTCTATATGTGCAGTACATGAATATTAATATAACCTAATAACAATAAATTTAAAGGGATTTAAAAGTTGTAATTAATGTAGTCTGTTTTAACATTTGGGCTGAACGTTCAAACAATTGAATATTCTTATTCTTCTTATATACATATATGTATGTTTTTGCAGATTTGTCTGGAATTATAATTTATTGACTTACAAAAAGGAAAAACCATATGTTCATAAATGTAGAGGCACACAATCAAAATTAAACAACACCAAGTAAATTTAACGTAATATTTGATTTGAGATTAACAAAGCAGGCACAAAAAGTTTGCAAATTTCAAATTATCAACTTAATTTTACTTCTAAACTACATTTAATTTAATCGCTTGGCAAAAACAGAACAATTTACTCTTTGTTTCATACATTTTGAAATGTGTTAAAACTTTACTCTACGACTTTTCCTTCGGCTGAAGTCTTCAATGACATCTTTAAAATCTATTTTGGATACCAAAGTATTTTCTATTGAGAGCAGAGCCAGAGATGATAAGTGGTTCTGGGTTATTGTGTTTCTAAGATAGGTCTTGGTGAGCTTTAATTTCGAAAAACTTCTTTTTTCTGATGCTACTGTGACCGGAATTGTGGTTATTATTCTTAAAACGACATAGATATTAGGATATATGTCCTTTAGATTGTTGAGTACAATATACTTTAGAACGGAAAGTACATTGTCTGTTTCTTCATCATAGACGAGTGTTAGCATTTTTATTTCTTCATAAATTTCTAGTGCGTCGATATCATAGTTGTCTCCATTACTTAGTGTCATTCTTAGGTCTTTACAGTTGTTCATCAGTTCTTCATCACTCATACTACAAAGTTTCTTCAGGTGGTACAGGAAACCAAGACTGTTTTCGTAGGTTTACAAAGCTAAAAATCTTGATTTACAGCTTGCTTGAACTGCATCTACGATTGTTAAGAAGTAGTTTATTCGGAATTTATCTTCAGGGGTTTGTTCAGGAACTTCGTCTTCTTGTTCGTAATCAAACATCCTTTTCTTGCGTTTCCTTCGTTGGGGCTTGAATGTTCTTGTAGTGCCTGCTTCTTTCGCTACTTCCTTTGTCGACACTAATGCAGACTGAAAACCTTGATCCATATACTCATCCAGCCACTTGACAAATACTTCTAAGTGTTTGACAGCTACGTCCAGTTGCATATTTTTGCCAAACTTTACTCATGGTATGGATTTTTACAAGAATGTCAGACCATATTACGACAAATGCGTAAGTTGAAACTTCGTTGTCCAATGACTGGCACTCACTTATCAAACCACAATCTGTGCTTTTTTCACTTAAGGTTGAAAGGGGATTACAAACATTAATGAGCTAGTATCTTACAGCTTTCACAGATTCACTTCTACATTCCCATCTAGTCTCTGAAACTGGGTTAAGTGATATGGTCACATGAGATTTCAAAACGCTCCATGTTTCACTAGAACAAGAAAATATTGTATACAGTCTTTGCAAAATACCAATGTTTGTGCTTGGGGACAAGAAGAAGCAGCGTCTCCTAGAACGAGGTTCCAGCTGTGGCATCCACAAGGAACATAGAATGCCAGAGGGTTTAAGTTTAGAAGTCTTCACTTCATGCCACTTTTTCCTCCACGCATGTTGGCCCCGTTGTCGTAACCTTGACCCCTGCAGTTAGCAACGGAAAGCCCCAACTCTTTCAATTTGTTGATAATATATTCTGTCAACTTCTCTACTGTAGTTTTGTCTACCGCCACAAATTGTAAAAAGTGCTCCTCGATCTCTGTAGACTCTTGATTTATTGTCCTCAAAACTATGGACGTTTGCTCAACTTTAGAAATATCTCGAGTGCAATCCAGAATTATGGAATAATATTGGTTTTTGTTTATTTTTTCAGCAATTTGATTTCTGACATGTATAGCCATTACTTCAATAAGCTCATTTTGAGTAGTTTTAATCAGGTAATGGTTTCTGGATGTGGGTTCATCCATAATTTGATGCAAGTGTTCTCGAAGATTAACCATATCCAGGAAGTTTCCACTAGAGTTTTGTGAAACGAAACTCTCTTCATGGCCTCGAAACGATAAATTATGCCTCGTTAAAAACTGCACAATCGCCAGCAACCTTTTCAGCACATTTTTATAGCGCTTTTGTTCTAACTCGGCTTGAGTCTGAGTATGAGAATCAATGGTTTTTCCTGAAGACAACCCCTTTTGAAAAGTTAACCATTTTATCATGCCCTCTTTGTAGAATTTGCTGTTTTCATGGCTTTTTAGTGACTCTGATAAATGTTTCCAGTCATTCACACCGGTAAAAGAGCCAAGAGCACTGACACTAAATTTTGAATGATCATGGAATAAACGGCAAGCAAAACAGAACACAGCGTCTTTCGATTCAGAATAAACTAACCAACGCCTATCTTGCTTTTATCCATTTATAAGAAATTTTGTGTAGTGGGCATCATTGAAATGTCTTCCGTTAGTTAAAGGGTATACATCTATTTCAAGTCGTACAGGCCCTTTCTTAACTATCCTAGCTTGCTCTGAATGGTTTAATATCTTAGGCCATAAAAAAGGGTCACTCACATTAAAGATATTCACTATGAAGGGCAAGCTGGTCTCTTCTACGTCAAAGTTACACCGTCATCTTCTTCCATTGGCAAATGTGTGGTTACATAAGTTTCTGACATAGTAGCCTCAGGAACTGTCACACCATGTCTTTTGTCCTCGATATCATATTGACTACTTGGTATTTCCGCTTCCTCAGCGGAACACTTTATGTCTACTGTGATATCTGCTGAAACTCTCAGACTTGGAACATTGGATGGTTTGAAATCATTTTTGATAGATGAGTCACACGTTGACGATGATGGTTGTTCGCTACCAGTGTCACTCCACAGTTCAAGTTCCTTATTCACTGAGGTTGGGAAATATTTAGCCAACGATCCGCTTAGCTTCATTTCTTCATCTTTGCGTTTTGCAACTTCCTTTCGTTTTGCAAACCAGATTCATATTTTCTGCCAACGTCACGATTGGGAGAGTCCATTGGAGATGTTTATAAACATAAACCGACTCACACAATCACTTTCACTACTTCATACGTGAAGAACACTACTCAAACGCGAGAACAAAAGGCTGGCGCGATGTGAACTAACCCTGCTCTCTATACTACTCAGTAGCATACGTGACACTGAGAGTGAATCGCCAATAGGTGTCTGTGTGTGTGGAGAGAGGGATTGGAGGATGAAGGTTGGGGAAGGTGTGTGACTCACCACTGACACACTCATGAATCATACCTCGTCTACATACAGTACCACAGCGAGAGCTACAGCTGCCATGTATCACATTTGTAATTCGTTTCAAAATGCGACAGAAAGTACTGATGCAACATAATGGCAATTAATAATTTCTTCGAAATTATACAAAATGTATTGCGCATCGGTGGGCAGTACTCACTTGCAAATTTTGATTAGTTCATCCAAATTAAGCAAAGAGTGTGGACATAGAATGTATTAACATAAAGAATATCAAACCGAGACTCAATGACTGAATACGTAGCTCTATTTAAAATATTTCAATCGAACAACCAAACAAATGAAGGTATTTTCGAGTTAAAATGATTAACTAGCATTATTGAAATTATTATATGTTAATTGATAACTGAAATAAGTGCGAGAAACTTTCATGAATAAAATTAAATAAAATAAAAATAACGATAAAATCACCGTAAACACCAGGTTCTAAATTTAAGATTCAATGCAATTTATGAAAATCGCTATAGCTATAATAGTAATTATAGGCAATATTCTTGGTTTCCTTACTGACTGAAAGTTTTCGGTTTACCACCGATTCCTTTATTTCTAGCACACTAGCACGTAGCCCCACCTTTCTTTCAATTTCAATCGTTTACTTGAGTTGGGGAACGGCTCCGCATTTATGAATCAGCTTCCTTTAGACCTCTGCGGCTCAAATTGAATACAGACTAAAAATACTCCATTCTATATTCAATTCGAGCAGTTTTAGGCCCAGGAGGGCTCTAAAAAATAATAGGTAATAATAAATATCGGATTTTGGTTTTATTTAAGTATGTCACATTGATTCACTCTTTGCTTGCTTATAGGGCTGGTTTAAGGGGTCATGCTTCTAACCAACCTGCGTTTTTCGATTAGGTCCGGATGGCAGGACCCTGCTGACTCGCCCGGCCCATTTTTCAGAGTCAGAAATTTCAATATAGCAGATTTCTATGTCTCTTTTATTCTTTGCTTGCTTATAGGCTGGTTGAGCTTTAAGGGCCTCGAGCTTCTAACCGACTGACCCGACCTGCGTTTTGTTAGGTCCGGGCCGCACCGCGGGGTCCCGGGCGGTTGCCCGGCTCGCACGGCCCTGGATCCGCCCCTGTATTGTATTGCCATCTGTTTTAACTCCCAAGTGGTAATCAACGGAGATACATTCACATACTTTTCATAGGATTTTTTATTCAATCAAAAAAAAAAGACTTAGGCAATTATAAGGGAATCGCAATAGAAGTGATATTTACTATGAAGCTAGTTGATTCAAAGAAATTAATTATACTATTTCCTTCTCTTACTAGCAATTCTCTGTAAGCAGACCAGAAGTGGCCAAACAGGTTGGTCAAATATCAACTGTTTGTATTTCAACGGAACTTGATTATATTTCTGATTTTTTTCATAATTACATTTCTTTGTTTTAAAGTTTTTGCGTAACTCTTGACGCTCATAAATTTTTTAATAAAAACGACACGTGCAGTGCTTAATCGTATACTCCAACAGTCTGAACAATTATGATTGAAAATTTGGTGATAGGATTTCATTCAGATTTCAATTTTTTGCAAAACATAATCTTGATATCTCGATATACAAACAAACAACCATGAGAGTAATCACGTCTATGACGTTTCAACCATTTTCATCATTAGAAAAAAAAAGCTTCAACTCCAGTCCATTCATTTCATTTCCTTCATGAATGCGTAAATATTCTACAGCTTACTATAAGTACTTTTCATAATTATGACATTGACATGGTTGACTAAAATAAACACCTGCAGTAATTTTGAATAAACTTTTGCGTCCACCTCTATCAACCATTTTTCATTTGAATTTCGTTGAAGCCATTTGATCGCGTTGGTCGTTACTAGCGTGCAAAACCTAGCATATGTGTGTTAAATACAGGGACGCATACACACACGCTCGAAGACTCGATTCGACCGACAATAAAAATTTTTCGGGTTAACCCACGCCTATTCAAACTCCAATCACATCTGGATCACTCTGATATCATCACATCCATAGTATCAGATTCAAAAACACAAACATACTTTTAGACCAACCCTTTCAGTACACTTCAAGATTGTGCTGTGATACCGCAAAATGTCTTGCGAGCGTTTTACTTTTTTATTCAACAGCCGTGTTAACACAGTCTGTGCTGCAATTTTAGCTTGCAAAGTTTTGGTAGCTCAGTTCGCAGAGTAGCAGTAGATGGAAGTGGAATCTGATATTGTTTATCAAGTATTGAAAGCATTTTTAACGCAATATCTAATAGATTTAATCTATTCAATTTCATCAGACACCTCTGGGGTGCCTGAGCCAGTCTAAAATTTTGCGGCGCAGTGTACTGCCGTGTTTTGTTGCATGCATATACTCGTAATAAGCGCTATATATAGAATCTACCTGAACAATACCAAATTGGGTTGAATTCCAAGTGTTTTTATTTCCAACTCGTCGTCTTGGTGTTTTCTTTTCGGCGTTCTTCTTCTTCCTACCGTTAGAGTAAAGGTAGGAGATTAAAAGCAAATGCCAGATACATGGGTATTCCGATGGAGACGCAGGACAAAAAGTCTTTACATAGTCGTGATTCCCATATTCTGGTTTCAGGTTCCCTTCACTCAACCGTCGTCTATCTACTCAAGTTCTTTTCAACTTTCTCAAGCACAAAGGAAAGCAAAATATCTCCAATGACATGGCAATCTGGAAATTAAATACAGACCGGAGCGCTAGTAAGCGATGTACAGATATTCATACTATCATCGTACCTAGATATGCACGGTGTCAGACTCATGCTAAACATTAGACGAGTACGAGTATGTACATTTAGTGTAGCGCGCCCAGATTCAAATTCGAAATGAATTTCAATTTTGAAAGATATGCCTGCCTAGCACAACAATAGTGGTAATGTAATTGAAGTGATTTTTTCATGACTTGTAAACAGAGATGATGTAAGCAAAGCAGTAAGTACACTAGAAACAAGTGGTGGCGCTCCAATAACTCCTCCATTTTGGATAAAATAGGATTCGATTCGTGGAAGATACATAAATCACAGTTTGAACATTTCTTGAAACTCGAGTTCGTCGATAATGATATTTCGATATGAGGAGAACGCTCGAAAAAATTCTCAAGCTGGGAATTCGTCAGCGAAAACTAAAATAGCGAACGAAATTCTGTTGATTATGCTAACTTCATCAGTCAAACTGGTTGCAAGTAAGCCACTCAAAAAATTCTGCTGGGTGAAGAGTCGATTTTTTGCGAGAAAATGGCTGTCGTATAAAATTAGTTTTCATATTTTTGCAAATTCCCATGCTCCCAATCAAGTCACGGTATAAAAAAAAGCACTCACATTTCCATGGCTTGGAAATAAACTTCCAATGCACTTGAGCTGAAGGTTTGCTTTGTTCATGGCAGCCGCAATTTGCTCTGCTTTATTTCCATCAAATAATCAAATGATGGGTAACTATAATGATTTAACAAAACAAAAAGCACGGACTTCAGGTATCAGGGTTTGCATTTTCATTCTGATTAAAGGGTGATACTAAATTGATGCAAAAAATCCAAAGCCAAATGATTTCATGGAGCCAAAAAGTATTTTTTCAAAACAATTATTTTAAAACATTTTTTCAAAGAATTGATAAGTGTAAAAAATTTAAACAGGATAAAGTTTGCATGAATCGTATTTTTTGAAGAAAATGTGGACAAGCGTCTCTAAATAAATCTGACACTTGATAACGACTGGCCATGTTATAATAGACTGAAGGAACAAATATAAAGGTACTGTAGAAGCGGGTTACTTTAACCCAGGGGGGTAAATTTGTCCCAAATCGGGAAATAGTTTAAACTTCCCGGCTAGTCACAAGCGCATGAGCGAACGTCTTAATTCATACTCTAAGATATAGATGGCAGTGATACTAAAAGCGAGGTGCTGTTTTATCAACCGTGAGTCAAGTTCACTCTTGTCAATGTCGTGATGACGTTTGACAGTTTTATCCAGTGAATTCCGCTACTGCTAACTTTTCCCAGAAACTGTGTATTTTGGTAAGTTTCCCATATTTGTTGTCTATGTCATTATTATGCATGTATTCAGGAGTATGGTGTTAGTAATGTAAATAATATTTGCATATTATTGTTTTATAAATTAAAAAATTAAAAGTCGGTATATTTTGACCCAATTTTCGGGTTTTTGGCCCATGGGCCAAAATAACCTCTTAATTTTAGGCTTGTGGAAAAATGCAATTATATTCCTTTTTTTCTAAAATTTTGCCTTAGATACAATTGATCAGCAGCATTTCACATGCCGTTTAAGTACCAAAGAAAGCCCGGTAGTCGTCGGTACATCGATTATAGTACGGCAGAATTAGAACAATGTCTAGCCGCTATAAGGTAAAAAATTCTGACAAAAAAACCTACCTCAGAAAGGTACAATATACCCAGAAGTATGATTAAAAATAAATTAGCTAAAAGATATGGCAATACACCTGGCAAATCGACAGTTTACGAAAGAAGAGGAAGACACGTTTGTGGCACATATAACAGCGCTGTCTGAATACGGATTTCCACTAACAGACTTTGATTTGAGAATGATTATTAAGGATTATCTTGAATCTTAGGGCCAAATTGTGACAGCATTTAAAAACAACATTCCAGGAAAGGACTGGCTAAAGCCTTTTCTTTTACGAAGCAAAATATTATCTCCCTAATAACATCAAACGAGTTCGTAGTCAAGTTTCTGGAGCCGTCATCGCTGAACTCATCGAAAATATTAACAAAGTAACATCTATGATAACGATGAAACTAATCTGCGATGATCCAGGAAAAAGAAAGGTCTTATGTAAAAGAGGAACAAAGTATCCGGAGATTATCGTAAATGCTACATAAATTAGCTTTACTATCGTGTTTTGTCGGAACGCTGCTGGTGAAACAGTTCCACCCTACGTTATATATAAAGCAGAAAATTTTTGGACAATTTGGACTGAAAATTGTCCAAAAGGGACCCGTTACAATAGGACAAAAAGTGGATGGATGGATTCCGTCATATTTGAAGACTGGTTCTCAATCATTTCTTGCCAATACTGAAGAAAACGGAAGGGCAAAAAGTGGTCATTGGTAACAACCCCGCATCGCATATCAACAAAACGGTCTCGTCCAAATGTGAAAAGAATGACATCTGTTTTGTGTGTTTGCCTCCACATGCTACTCACGCTCTTCAGCCATTAGACGTTGCTTATTTTCGTCTTTTGAAGTGCAAATGGCGACGAATATGACTAAATTAGAAGAACAGCCAAATGGGAAGGAAATTGCCGACGACCCCTAAAAATAAGTTTCTTAATCTGTTCAAAAAAATGTTAGATTCATTAACATCAACCAAACGAGATTTAATTTCCGGTTTTAGAACAACTGGCGTATTTTCATAAACAAAGAAGAACTAGGGAGACAAGACTGTATTTTAAATGCAGAACTTATTGCCAGCAATTTCTTGGAAAAATTAGAACAGACGCGACTCGATACCATTTGCCCAGAAAAGAAAGCTAGGAAAAAGAAACTCAATATAGCCCCTGAATTATCAATCTCTGCTTCTGTTGTTGTTGAATCAGGTCCTTCTGGTGTTCACACAGCTAATAATAAGAACAGGAAGACTATGTCCAAAAAACGAACACAGCGAAAAGTCTCATCTTCAAGCAACACTGAGTCCGCTAATACTCTGGCTTCCTCCACAAAAGACCCCATATTATTGTTTGATGACTCTGAAGATTATGTTTCTCTGAGCAAAGTTATTCAGCTACAAGGGTTAATACAAGCTAAACCGGACGTGATGACAATCGGAGAAGAGCAAGAGCTATTGCTAGAAACTAAAAATGAAAAAATGGCCACGCAAGGATCCCCTAGTGTTGAAGAGAATAATACTGTTCTTCAAAGTGTTCATGAATGCAGTGCTGACAATATAGTTGCAAAGGATCATGTTACCGTAACCTGGAATTTACGGAACTACCCTGGTCAGGTTTTATCAACATGTGAAGAAGGTGCATTTGAAGGCTGCTTAAAGAAAGGCAAAACATTTAGGCGCTAGCCAACAATTAAAGATTAACAACTTTACAGTTGGGGCCATATAATTTGTAGGATCGGAGCTCCTAAATTAATAAAAAAGGCCTGTTTATCTATTCCCAAAATAGATCATCATTAATATAATTTGATTATATTTAGATTAAATTTTATAAGTGTCCGCAGATGTGTTTTTAAGTTAACGTTTAAAAAAGTGTTAAGAGTTTGAATTAAAGTTGATTTTCTATGTACTGCTTTTCTGTTACTACTTCATTACTCAACCAAACCTTCCTGCAATATTCTACCATACATTCAGTGTTGGTTACAATGACCTAAACTATCAATTAGATGAATATTTTCACGCTAGGAATCTATTGGATAAAGTAACCCTCCTCAAAAGACAGCATTGGCCCAAACATTTTTAAAAAAAGGAGAATGTTTGTAGATTTATTTCGAATTAAGCAATTAGTATTAATCATGATATCATTGAGTTTCTATAAAAAATCGATGTACCACTTATCATAAAATACTAAGCAAACTATAGCGCTTTATATGAAAATGCAGCAAAAAAAGGACAAAGTAACATGGAACGATTATTCACAATAGTCACTTTACATAGTTCATCCAAATTCACATCGAATGGCAATATGTAGTAACGATTTATTGTTCAATTTTAAATGGTGAAGCTTTGAGGGATATAGAATACACTAATGTATGAGCTAAATTCATGAGCTGTATGAAATTTTTGACGAGCCGAAGGTCTCAACAATTGTAAGACTGCGGAAGCTGCAATGGGCTGGCCACATGAATCGTATGAACGAACAACGGATAACCAAAAAGGTATTCGTTGGGAGAACTGAAGGGTGGAGACCAGTGGGGAAACCAAGGAAACGCTGTTCTGACTTGGTTGACGAAGACAGTTCATCGCTGCTCGGATTTCAAAATTGAAAGATGCGTTCAATGGATCGAGACAGTTGGAGGCGCTATTTGCATGAAGCGAAGGCCCGAGAGGGGTTGTAGTGCTACTAAGAAGAAGGTAAGCTAAATTTGACTGCAGAAAGAATAAAATCCTTTATGGGGATCTCCCGCTGGAAATGTATTTAAGCTTTCTTTTTAAGGTAGCTGTTAAACTAGTCAAAAGAATAGGAGCTTCATTAAAAATACTTTCAGCAGCTACTGAGCGTTAGTTTAGCCTTTTGACTTTTAGTTTACACCCTATAAAATAGAGGCTCGTCAAACAAAACATTCGAATTTCTAAGGACTCTTACGTGTTTTGCAACACAAGAAGCTCAACTTTATTGAAACATCTTTAAAATCGATGAACTTTGTTGTTGAAAGAATCAGCGTAAGGAATTTAATTTTTAGGCATACAATGATTAATAACGATGTGTCGAACACATGAATGAAAAAACACTGCAAGTGCCCTGGTATAAAACACTCGAGTTTTACTTTCGGAAACCTTAAGGATTAATTAGAGCATAACATCTGCACTAAGTAGCACTTTGTACGTATGTAGTGTTATAGATTAGATGTTTGATATGCAGCAATAAGCTTGCCAGCTTAAAGCATGGCAGCGTAAACCTAATTCTACATGTTTCCACAATAGGACAGTGTCCTTAAGAATCAAAAGGCTTTGAAATATCGTTGTAGATTAAACCGAGTTGGAACCCATTTCCAAATGCAGAAAAATTCAGAAAATTCACTATCCTCAGGAAATTCAGAATCGACGAATCACAAGACATCAACGATGGCTTTATAATTATTCTTATGGCAATATTACCTCAAACTAGTACAATCACCTGTAACTAGAATAAATGACAAGCTAGAGACATTATGTCTAGACTTCATAGGGGTGACCCTGAGAATTTATTTAATTTTTGCAACAAAATATCTTTCTAATCATGTGCTTTAGGAGCATTCTCGTTACACTACAGCCCCTCTCGGGCCTTCGCTTCCTGCGATTAGCGCCTCCAAATGTATCGGTCCATTAACCGCGTCCTCCAATTTCAAAATCCGAGCAGCGATGAACTGTCTTCGTCGACCGACCCAGACCAGCGTTTCCTCGGTTTCCCCACTGGTCTCCGGCCTTCAGTTCTCCCAACGTATACCTTTTTGGGTATCCGTTGTTCGTCCCTACGATTCATGTGTCCAGCTGTAATGATTTTCGTTTCAAACTGCTCGAGCGCCGAGATTTCCCAAAGGAAATCTGAACCGACCTCTCATCGGTTCTAGACGTGAAGTCCGAGTCGTGCCAACAAATGGTACCAATCGGTCAACCAGTTCGTGCACCCGTAATCCATTTCGCGGCGGCTACTTGTCGGCCAGCTAGTTGGGAGAGGATTTCGTTCCCGGGTCTTTCAAATGGATTACGCTCGAATACTTTATTTCAGCCACCATCACGTGCACGTTTCAAACGCGTTTAAAATACAACCATACGGAAACGAAACCTAACTTTACTTTATTCCGTATTCCTACGATACATCCTGTTAACAACAAAAAAATGTGCCTAATTCTGCGTTCCCGAATATCACCGACGCGGTGCCGGAAAATCATGCTACTCTAATTCGACTGCGAAACAACCGACTCTAAAAAAAACTCAAAACAAACTATGTTACCGCGTACCGAACGCGACGCGAAACCGGCCATCCGCGGATTTCTAGAACCCTACCCTCGTAACGGCATTCTTACCGCTTGCTGCTATTCCTGCTGGAAACGAAGGGTTTGCTGGAAAGGAAAGGCGTTTTTAGGTTCAGCGATTCATATTTTTTTATTTTTTCTACCATAGCTTGAATTCATTCAATGTCTAAATTTAATTTATTCCCTTCACCTTTTAAACTTAATCTTAAATATTTGTTTTGCAATCACACTTTAAGACTTTTCAGTTTTATTTTTTTATTTTAAATAATTACAAAAAAGTCACCTCATAATCTGCTTGACATCTCTAAGAATTTGATGGCGATTCGATTATTTTCTTTTTATAATAATTATTTATCATTTCTTTAAATTTAATTAATAAATAACATAATATTAAAATGAGATACCATATATATAATGAAAATATGAATAAAGATCAAATCCTTTGCTAATTATTACGTAAACAAAAAAGAGAAGCGAGGAAAACAATACTTGTAACTTTGGAAAGAAGGGCGGGGAAAGGGAGTTCCATCGGATTAACTATGAAAGAACGATTTACTAATTTCAAATAAGACCGGAAATACTTTGCTAATTTTCCATAAAAAGGCGCTGTGTACTATCCCTGGAGTCATAAGATCTACTAGGCAAAAATATTTAGTTACGACCTTTATACATGCGAATCACCGCTTTATGAAATCATAAGTACATAAAAAAAATGTGATAAAAACAGTAAATTGATCTTTCTTTCCCTAATTATACTCGTTTGTTCAACTTCTAACGCTAAATTTTAAAGGTTCGCCTTCCTATATTATTGTTTTTGTAAAAAGTGCATTGATTTCGTATTAATAAGCAAACAAAGTACAAAAATTAATTCCTTTCAACAAGGAGTTCAATTTGGACGAAAAGCTTAATCAGAATTTACTCTTCAAAGGCACATAGCACTATTGTACATTTTAGTTTCTATGTATCTATTACAGTAGCAAAAATGAGTTTACTATTAAAAACGAAAATTAGTGCCTTTTTATGTGTGTTTTTTGTTTGTTTTACATGCTAAGAATTTGCCAAGAATTCTTTATCTGTACAATTTTGGTTACTTCTTGTATTGATTTTAGAGATTTACAATTTCCAGGCGTCAGTTGCCGACTATGGGCGCAGATTTCTAATAGGATATTCTGAATTTCGGGTGCATTAAGTTTTGTGGCTAGACAAGAATGATTTCTCATTTGCATTCTTTGTTGAAACGGGTCGAAAATATAATGAAATATTATTTCAAATGGTTCAATCACAGCCCTAGCTTAAAGTGAATATAAGAAATTCCTTCAAGGTTTTATAAAATTCGATTTCCGTAAGTTTTGCGAATATTTTCGTCCAACATTTAGTAGACACTTTTGACCTGTTAATCTTTCTACCTTTTCACAGGTGAAGATATGCATTAAAATTTTATCCATTAATCGTGCGTACAGTGTTCACAACGCGAATCATTTAAAATTACTATTTACAATTAAAATAAAAGTCGTCCGCCCAATTTTACTCGTTCATGTTGTGGCGAGCGGTATTGCAGTTCAGTTAATTTGGAAGCAATTATTTTCGCATTTTTTTGTTCAAAGTTTCAAGTGTAATTTATCCTACAAAAACTTGAAGAAACCTTTTGTTGCTTACTAGCTCAGAGTTAGCGCCCAAAAGCATCACTGAAAAACAATAGCTCTTCCCAAAAACATGACTTAAAGCTAAACAGGATTTTCAACGCATTCCTACTATCCCGTTTTTTTAAATCCTGGTCAGTAATCCTATGCTTTTTTATATTTGTCTTCCGTTTAACCAAGTATTAATTTGATTCAATTTCGAAGTCAAGTCTCCCTTTGCTGTTATTCTACGTCATCTTCTTTCAAACGGTATTTTACACCACCACATGCGATTTGTGATGTTCCATCTCTTTGACTAGCGATCATCTACTCTAACTTTTGGAAATAGCTTCCAAAACTAGATTTTATTTCTTTTATGAAATTAATGGCGAGATTGTATGCAAACCACATCTTGCTCCGGAACTTATTCCGTTAGATTAGTGACGTGGGAACTGCCGATATTTCATCGTTAAACTTACTTGCTAACCTCCAAATACCCTTCTATATATTAATCCAGACTATGTCGCCTCCCTCGGCAAGGCATCCTCCATCACTTGTCCAATTCATCATGCCCGCCGTAAGTTGATCCGCATTGATAGAACCTTGGGGAGGCTACGCAATTTAATCTTCATCGTATAATTCAAATAACCATGCATTCTAGATATGTGAAAATTACAAGAGCACTTACATGACATTCCCTCGGGCAATATTTTACGCTTTCTGTATTTTCGTTGGCACATCTCCTCAATTGCTGGGTTTTTAGATCGGTTTGTTCAAAACTCGGATCTGGACACATGTATTAACCCACTAGCAAATAATTGCAGTCAACTTCGACTGGATGGCATTATATGAAAATTTGAACAGTAAACTAGCAACAAGAGATGTGAGATTAAAAAGACCATTTATCGTGAACAATGAAACTGAGAATTCATTTCTAATAAATGATCAACTAGACTTTCGTAGACACTAATCGACAGATGGAAAACTTAATGCAGCGAGTGGTTAAAGAGTCGTTCCAAACCGTCGACTTCAATAACGACTTGCGGATCGTTGTCAGTGGCGTAGAGCTGATTCATTATACAGCCCACTGCAGCTTCCGCAGGTATAAGATCGTTGAGACCTCCGGCTCATCGTAAATTTCATACAGCTCATGGTTGTATCGAATTTGCCGTTGGTCCCGTCTAGCTTTGCTCCATTATTCGCCTCAGGACCCGTCGCTCAAAAGCGTTCAATATATTTGCGGATGCTTGGGTTAGGGTCCATGTTTCACACCCATAGCATAACACAGGTCTTATCACAGATTTGTATACTTGGAGCTTGTTTTCCTGTGTATGCGGCTGGTCTTGAAAATCGTCAAAACTGAATAAAATATTTTATTTGCGAGCTGTATTCTTCGGCGTATTACGTCTCTTCCATGACCCGTCTTCGTAATTTTGGCGCCTAGATACACAAATTCGCCAACATTCTCGATATTGTATTCGCCAAGTGTAATATTTTGCATGCTTGATGTATTTTTGTTAGACTGCGTCATTAGCTTTGTTTTATTTTTATTGACATGTAGCCCTACGAGTAATGCTTCGCTGTCGAGTTACAGGAAAAGTTTTTTGGCAGTTATTAATGACAGTGACAAAATGTTTTGGGAGCATTACCCAGCTCAATTTGAACATCTTCTACTTCGTAGCACTACAGCTTCTTTCGGGCCTTCGCTTCCTGGAACAAGTGCCTCTGACTGCCTTAGTGCTGGCCGCGTCCTCCGATTTCGAAACCCGAGCAAATTGCCCTCGTTAACCGAGTCAGGCCAGCGTTTCCTGGGTTTCCCCACTGGTCTCCTCCTCCAGTTCTCCCAACGAATACCTTTTGGGTCAATTGTTCATCCCTACGATTCACATGGCCAGCCCATTGCAGTTTCCACAGTCTTATAATCGTTGCGATCTCCGGCTTGTTAAAAGTTTCATACAGCTCATGGTTGTATCGACTTCGCTATTCGTCCCCGTCTAGTATCGCTCTAATTATCCGAAACAGTACGTTTGAGGATGCTTGGGTTAGGGTCCATATTTCGCAGACATAGTATAACACAGGTCGTATTACAGATTTGTATGCTTGGAACTTTGTTTTCCTGTGTATGCAGCTGCTTTTCAATATCGTCAAAACTGAATGAAATGTTCCATATGCAAGCTGTATTTTTCGGCGTATTTCTTCATTACCGGTTCTCGTTGTTTTGGCGCCTAAATGCCCACATTTTTAGGGTTTTGTACTAAAATACAAAACCCCATTGCAATCACGACCTGTGTACTTCTGTTTGTCCGTCTGTTTGTCACAGCAGTTTTTCTCCGAAGTTATAGAAGCTACAGCCATGAAAATCTATAAAGTCAGAAGTGATGGCTTCTTGAAAGTTTTGGGGTTAAACAAATTTTTTCCCATATAGGGAGGTGACCCTTAAAAAAAATGTTTACCATCGGTAGTCAAATGGGGTGTCATTGGAAAGACCTCAATTGTATCTTTTCAAAACTGATCTTATAAATACCTTACCAGTACCGAGGGGGGCAGGAGAAGGAGAAATGTACGAGCTTTTCGCGTACCCCCTCGCGATTGGACACGTTTCATCCAAAAAAAATTGAAAAAAAATTATGAATGTAGGCCTTTATGAGTACAACAACAACAAATACGTGAGAAGTCGAAATCCACTCAATTTTATTGGTAATAATATGATTTACCAATTTCACATTTTCTCGAATAAAATCGTAACCTTACCCTTAAATTCAATAAAATTAAACACATTAATGGCAGTTTAAAGAAGCAATTATAAGAAGATTGAATGATATTCATCGAAGTTATAGGGATTTGAATTTTCCTGTATTACTCATACTTCGGAAGAATATGCGCTGTATTTTTATGGAACCATACGCCTATGGAAAAATATGCGTTTTTTACCGAATCACACACTACAGCTTTGCTAGCATTTGCGAGAAAGTTGCAGGAATGATAGGTACCATGAATATCTTTGAGGATTTGTTCAAATAGTGACATCAGTAAAATAGCGGCTGTTTTAAACAAGAAGATTGAATAAATTTGAGTTAGTTTTCCTCAATATCAACATTTAAGGTATGTTACATGTTATTAACGCTTGATTGAATTTATTCATGAATGGCTGAAGATGAGAGGCGTATGCAAACCATTCTATTAACTACATTAAAAGCTTTCAAAAAAAATATTCCTGCGCTTTTTACAATTCTTTGAAACCGCATAAATGGGCAACTAGGATTGACAAAAAAGAATAAACAAAGAGTGAACGTTTATTCAGGTCCTTTAGAATATAATAAAACCAACTATGAAAAAAATCCGAAACCCGACATTTTTTCCGCTGTCCGCTTCATGTGCAATGCCCCAAATGTAAAATCAATCAAATATCCTGTATATGTGAAATCGATCAAATAAAAAAACTTTAAATTTAAAATACTTTGCATATTGTTAAGAACACCCGACAGTAAGGGCAGTTCAATATAGCAATACAAAATAAAGGCTGGATCAATGGCTATAAATTTAAGAATAATATATTTATTTTGAGTACAAACAATAAATGTCTTCAGCTTTGTAAATTAGAAAGAACTTAGCTAATTCGTAGCTCTTATTGTTAAATACATCAAACAATATATAAAGTTATTACAGCTATGGATGGTATGATTAAAAAATAATAATTGACTTTTTCTTTTTTGACGAATAAAAAAAGGATTTTATTAGAAAAATAAGTAAAGTTTTACTTCAAAGTTTTTGGATATAAAGCACCGAACCTGTTCAGTATGAGCAGGAAATAATTTCATCATTCCAACAAATAACATTTTATTCAAATTACTTCCAAAAATAGGCGAACCAATATATTCGGAAAGCTTTATCAGCAGTTCAATTACACATGTTTCTTCGGCATACCAATACCCACATATTGACATACCACACATGAGAAGGCCTCTCTGTCAGACTCCAAGTCTACAAACTATGAACACCATTTAAAAATCTATCGATTTAATGACATTAGCGATCAACAAACGATCACAATATTGTCGAAACAATTTGCCTTCTAACTACACATACGAGCACACCATACGAGTACGCTGCTAGAGGACCGGGAGATGATAGTGACTCAATAAAAAAACTGGTAATTATTTATTTGAATTTACCTTAGGCTGAGTGCATGGCAAATAAAGGCTTTCAAGGAAAACATGTTTCTCTACCGTTCAAGTTTAAAGCCAAGTGAACAAAGTGTAAATACAAATGAAATCTGAAGGTTTGAACAGATGATTTGGTTGGACCTCGTGTTTGTAAAATGTTCAAAACAGTCAGATATAGTTTAAACTGGTACTTTGGCGTTAAAGAATTCACTTTGTACGATTTGAGAGGACAGTATCAAAATATTTTCATTCACAAAACTCCAATTGTGCAATTTTTAAAATTGTGTTGGTTAATGCGTGATCATTTTGAATTTTGGCGCGTGAAATCGCATTGAGCAGAGGAATTGTAATCTCAAAAGAATTATCAAAATATATTTAACCAACATAAATTCAAAAGTTCCTTTGAGGCAAGCAAAACTCACATCTTTGGCGTCATACATAATTAAGATAGGCGTCGAAATTAACTCTTTAAGATTTGAAATTGATGGTGCAAAAGGAAGCTAGCGTCATTCTGAGGGAGTTCAAATTTTTATTTATAATTTCGTGCTGCGAAAAAAAAATCAATATGCTTTTATAAGAAATATGTAGCTTAAACCATCAGTTATTGAGTCAACAAATAAATGGATTTGTATCTTAGTTTTAAAAGAAAGAAAGAATAATTTTCCCAAGCAAAAATAAGTATAAGTCAAAAATTTCTCTGAAATCAAGCTACCCACTAATTGCAGCAATTTCAAAATTAACATTGGCAAAGTGACACGATTTGCTATAAAAAAATTAAATCACACAAAATATGATTGGATCCATTTGCTCGACATAAAATTGCGCTTGACTAAGCAGCAAAAATCAAATCCAAGATGTGATAAATATTAAAAACTCTAACAATTCCGAGATGATAATAGTTAAATTATAAGAACGATTCTGATATAATAGTAAAATCTTAAGCAGAAAGCTATTCACAAAGTCGTCCAGCACATTTGGCAACATGAACATATGCCAATCAATTGTATGTCCTGTCCACAATAAAGGTATGACAAACTACAGTGTCACTGCTTCGTACGGCGTACAAAATATTTTCAAAAATCTTAGAAAATAAAATCGAATCATATGCCAACAGTATTATTTGGGAGTATCAAACATAGACAAACATAGACTTACACCAAATTTTTGTTCTGCTGACAAGCAAACGACAGTATTGAAGGGAACGTACTGTACCAAATAATGGTTTGCTTTGGTATCCTAGCTTAATTAGTCCGTCTTACCAAAATGACGTCGACGACCTCACAAGTCTGCATAAATAATCAACTCACCGATGCCTTTGACACAAATTTCGGGCGCAGTCAAGGAAAAATACCTCAAATATCCAAAATATCATACTTAGCGAATACAGTATCGAAAATAGGAGCAAATTTGTATATCTAGGCGCCAAAATACCAAGAATCACTCATGAAAGAAACGAAACACGCTGCAGACTACAGCTCGCAAGTAAAACATTTTATTCAGTTTTGGCAATCTTGAAGACCAGCCCAACGACAACAAAGCTCCAAGTATAAAAATCTGTGATTAAATCTGTGCTATGCTATGGATGTGAAATATGAACTTAACCCAAGCATCCGCAAACGTATTCAATACCATCGAGCGTCGGGCCCTGAAGCGAATAATTGGAACGAACCAAGAAGGAGTCCAATGGTGAATTCGATACAACCATGAGCTGTGTGAAATACTCACTGAGCCAAAGGTCTCAACAATTGTAAGACTGCGGAAGCTGCTTTTTTGAGCTACTTCCAAGAAACCAAACTATTGATTCGAATGTCTACTGTCGTGAAATATCGAAATTGACCGAAGAAATTTAGAAAAACGCCCTGAACTGACCAATCGCAAAGGCGTGATGTTCCATCATGATAACGCCAGACGCCACACCTCTTTGATAACCCGTTGAAAATTCATGGAGCTCAATTGGGAACTGATGCCACATCCATCCCATAGCCCTGACTTATCACCATCAGACCATCATTCGTTTTGCTTCTTCAAAACCATTTGATTGGTAAAACTTTTGATTCCGATCAGTTTGTTAAAAATGAGTTGGACCAGTTTGGAATTTCCCAACTTACCGAAAGATGGTCAATATATCATTGATTAATGTTTCTTGTCAATATAAATAAATTTACTTTGAAAAACATGAAAAAACGACACTAATTATTAAAAAACTCAACAGGTGGAAATTGAGTCACCTTAAGAAAGAAAACAGAAGATGCTCAAACATATACATATTTTTTATAATGTTAAAACCAGCATTTAGATTAGCCGCTTGTACTTTACTATTTAAATTTAAATGTCTCATTCTTATTATTCAAGATTCCAGCAAAATTCTTTTTTACAGGAATTCTGTTTGAATAATATAAATGAGTCATTTAGAAAAATATAAACATTTGTTCATACCAGCTCTATTTTGTAACTAAATGGTGTCTGCTTTTCAAGTCAGCTTTTTGCACTACTTACAATACCTTATTGACATCAGTTTGGTCTTCCCGTCCGTCCATCTGTGTGTCACAGCAGTTTTTCTCTGAAATAAAATCAGTTACATACGCCAAACTTTTGTAAGTGGATCAGAAGTGATGACACCTAGAAAGTTCGGGTATCAACAAAATTTTTAATGGTCTCAAGAAGCTGTCACCCCATATTTATGGAACTTTATTAAAGCGTTACAATCCTCCCAGAAGGCGAAATTTTCTGAGAACTTCTCATCGAAAAATCAACGCATGACAGACACTAAATCTTTAAATAATATTAACTTATATTATCAAAATGTAAGAGGCTTGCGGACCAAATTACATAGCCTTAGCATTTCATACATTTTTGCAAATGACAATATTATTTGCTTAACTGAGACTTGGTTGGGAATTTTTCCCAAATCACATTGTCTATCGGAGGGACCGTGATTTTAATCTGACAATGAAATCTGATGGTGGTGGAGTACTGGTTGCTGTTGCTAAAGATTTTCCAGTGAGCTTTGGGACAATTTTCTTCCCTCCAGACTTAACCAAGCACGTACTTGTCAAAATCAATACTCTTCCGCCCCTTTGTTCATATTCTGTATCTATGTTCCCTGTAACTCTTCTTTTGACTTTTATAATTCACTATTTCACTCACTATCATCGTATTGTCTTCACGCTTCATCCCACTTCACGTATTATTTGTGGTGATTTCAACCTTTCTTCCGTAGAATGGGACTTAGCATCATCTATTGATATCTTGTCTTCTAACCAACAGTCTGTTTTACTGTCGAATTTTCTTTCCCAATCTCCCCTTAACCAAATAAATTACGTTCTAAACATAAAAAATCGGATGCTAGATCTTGTAATGACGAACAATGATACTGGGCATATTCACGTAGATGCTGCACCTCACTCCTCTGTATCTCCTGACCCCCATCATCCCTATCTGTTGTTGGACATCAACATGAGCTTTCCAAAAACAATTAAATGCCATCAGTCACTCAAGTTCAACTTCTGGAAAGCCAATTACAGCGCATTGTCGGAATCTTTGAATTCACTTGATTGGTTCTCGTTTTTTGACGGCCTCGACTGTGAACAAGCTCTTACTAAATTTTATTCCCACCTCGACTCGCTTATCCGTCAATTTACACCCCTATGTAGGTCCAAAAAGAGCTCTGAGCCACCTTGACTCAACCGTGACATCTTAGAAGCTCTGAAGATTAAGAACAAACTTCACCGAAAGTTTAGATTGACCGGTGATTCTGACTCTAATATATGAATATGCTAGATCCCGTACCTCCGCGAAATTATTAATTAAAAGCACAAGGAAAAATTTTTGTACGCACATAGAGCAGTTACTTCATTCCAACCAGTCAAAACCATTCTGGTTATACATTAATCATCTAAAGTCCTCCCCGCACTTTCCGAGCACCATGTACTGGAATAATAAACAAAGTTCAACACTGGAATCCATTTCCAATTTGTTTGCGGAATTCTTTTCCACTATAACTTCCTCATCAGCATCTGATTCTTCTTATGGTTTCCCTCTTCATTTTTCTCTGGCTGATAGTACTCCTGCAGTGAGCCCTGCAGATATCTAGTCCATAATTAATACTCTTGACACAAGCATTGGTTCTGGACCAGACTGAATTTCAAATGTGTTCGTCAAATCTCTGTCCTCTTCATTAAGTGTTCCTCTGAGTTTTATTTTTAACACCAGCTTACCCTCCGGAGTTTTTCCTCACTTCTGGAAGACAGCCAACATCTTCCAAATTCATAAATCTGGTCCTCTTTCGTGTGTCTCCAACTACCGTCCAATTTCACTTCTATCTTGTTTCCCGAAGGTCCTAGAACGTTTCGTTCATAATCACATTTATGAACTTATATGCTCCTCGATATCTCCTGCTCAACATGGCTTTCTTCCAGGTCGGTCAACGACTACAAATCTACTTGAGTTTACTCACATTGTTGGTGAAGCCCTTGATAAGCACTTTCAGGTTGACGTCGTTTATACTGATTTCGCCAAGGCGTTTGATAAAATAAATCATAACGTACTGTGTAAAAAGCTAATACAACATAGCATTTCTGTTTGCTTGCTCTCTTGGCTACGTAAACAATCGTTAATGTAGTGTAAGTCTCTGTGGAGTGTTATCTCACTCCTTCCATCCACAGACTGGTACTCCTCAAGGATCCATCCTGGGGCCGCTTTTGTTCCTAATATACATTAACGACTTGCCCTCTTTAATAGATGCTCCATGTCTTCTCTATGCTGATGATCTTAAAGTTTTTAAAGTAATTAGATGTATTGATGATTGCATTCCCTTCAAAATGACCTGAACGTCCTTTGCAATAGGAGTGAATCAAATTTTCTTTCCCTTAATGTGCAAAAATGTCATAAAATGACTTTCTCTTTAAAACCGAACCCAATCTCATTCCCATATAGCCTACACAATGAGGCGCTATCTGTAGTGACCAAGTTCAAAGACTTAGGGGTGATCTTAGACCCGCGAATCAAGTTCGAAGAGCACATCCTCGACATCATGTCACGAGCTTCTCGGGTCTCCGGATTTGTTCTTCGTCACTTATGCATCTTTGGAAATATTCTGCCTCCAGTACATCTTTATATAAGAACTGTTCGCCCTATACTCGAGTATTGTTCCCAAATTTGGACACCACATTATAAGTACTTAGACTCACTGCTGGAATCTGTACAACGGAAGTTCACCCGAATATTATTCTTTAAATTTGAAGTCCCGTACTAATCTTATGAAGAAAGACTTTCTTTTCTGCACCTTTCATCGTTATCATCTCGTAGACACTTTCTTGATGAATGTCTTCTATATAAGCTTCACCATCATCAGTTGCATACTAATGTAAGAGAGTTACTGACAATGCGGACATCTAGTTATCCCTCTAGAAATGAAGGATCTTACCAAATTCCATTTGCAGGAACGGAAACATTTTATAATTCACCACTACTGCGCCTGCCAAGAAACCACAATGCTATGGAGTTTGGCCCGTACCCTCCATCTTTAGTAATTTATAAGCATAAACATAAGAATTTAATTTTAAATACCTAGCCTAGTATATATATATATATATATATATATATATATATATATATATATATATATATATATATATATATATATATATATACTCGTATATATATATTATGTTGTACTTTTCATTTATATTGTTTGAACCAATCTTGTAATTGGACTTTAGTCTGTAAATTGGTCGAAATAAATACATATTGGAAGGGGAGCGGTAGGATTTTTTTTTGATGAACGCAGTCATGTGGGGGTGTCAAATAAAAGGTCTTGATGAGGTCTTAAAATAGCGTTGCCAGCTTCGAAAGTGCATGGAATGGGAAAATATACGGAAAGGTTATTCCCACCTCTCGTGATTAATTACTTGTGATCTGCATAATCTTCAAAAAATTGTGGAGGTAGGTCTTTATGAGTACAACAACGGCAAATAGCTTAGGAGTCAGAAGTCGCTAAACTTTTTTAATGATAGCATGATCTTCAATTTCCACGTTTTCCCCCAATAAATATTTAAACAGTCTTGCCAAAGATACTAATACTGTCTAAGTTTAAAGAAAATCAAATTATATTCACGGAAGCTACAGCCTTTTGAAATTTTGCGAATTACAGCAACAAAAACACACGATTTTGGGGTTTCATGGACTTTCCATCGAATCAGACACTGCAGTTTTGATTTGATCTTCTTAAAATAAAATAATTATTTTTGGGAATTCATGATGTGCGTGATTTTTATTACATTGCATGAAAATGGCGACCGTTGAAAACGGAGCAGCAATGAAATTTCTTTAAACATGTACATCTCTTTTACGTATTTCTTGACTTAAGTCGTTGTTGGTGACTGCATATCGTCAGTTGAATACGAAACTCTTTTGATGGGAGCGTAGGTCTGTCAACCCAACTTGTTTTTTGCTAGTCTTACAATATACTTGTAGATTATAATAATAATTGGCTCACTAATATATTACGAGATTTTAGTCTGAAGGCAATAGTTCGTGTGAAGCAGTGGGTTGAGCACACTCCGCTTGCGCAGCAGCTCCCAAGTTCAAACCTCGAATTTGAGTTTCTGATGCTGCTGTCGGACTAGCAGCTCACCCAGCCGTGGTGCGAACTAATTTAAAAAAATTAGGAAATAATCACATGGTTGAGCGTAATATTGACTATATCACCTCAAACTCCGTTACGGTCATCGAATGAGATACGCTAACAATAAATCTCAACGCCAAAGATCGGATTTGGACTGTTGTGCGATGGATTATTATTATTAAGAATTAATAATTCATATTTTGAAGAAGCTAAGTGCTCAAAAAAGCACGATCAATTGGTCAATAAATATGAATTGCAATTCTACCGAAATCAAAAAATCTGCTCCGCGTAAACCCTCATCATACATTTGAAACCTCAACTCTAATCATCACACAAAATATCGAAAGCAATCTTTATGTGTGGGCACACGTCCCTCACGAAACGAGAAGGATCCTTAATGATAGCTTCCGATTTGAAATCGATCCTGGAATGTAATTTGATATATTTTATTTGTTCGGCAATGTCTTAAAATGTTTTGTTAGCCTTTTGGCTGCCTTCACATCACATTCGCGTGTTTCGTGTTAACACGTTTCTATAAATCGATTCCCTCAGCAGGATACACGTCAAGTTAAACAGAACTGTAGAAATCATGGAAAAAGGAATTAGTGGTTTCATATTTCATTGGTTTATTATTGTCAGCAATAGAAGCTATTAAATGCTAAGGTTTTTTGCGTTTACTCAATTCTCTTTGAGCAATTAGGTATGGCGATAAAAGTTGAAGCACGTTTGTTTAGATATGATATTTTTAAAGTGACATGGTAAATGTTTTAAAATTGAGACAAGTAGTACTCAAATTCAATAAAATCCCCTTGATTGGAATAATTAATCTTATTTTTCGAACACTTCTTCGAATAGAAGATAATATAATTGAAATGAAGTAATTCAATTAATAAAAGGAGTAAAGGTAGATAAAATTTGAATTGGATTGAAGTATTCAGGCATTTATCTCATGGGAAACGAAAGAGAATCTGCTGGGTCCCAATAAAGCATACAAAGTTTCAACTCAGCTCTGATAATTCGAAAGCAAGCCACATACAGGGAATGGAAGCTTCAACTCTGGCTAGCCACTGCGTCCTTTACTAATATTTTAGCATACGAAATGTCATCCAAGGATTTGCAAACATAATAAAGAACATTAAAATGATGGTGTCGCGAAAAGATTCAGCTGTGACAAGAACACAACAGATTCGATTACTATCGATGCAATCGGAAAACTGATGAGCATGGTCTAGTCTGCGAACACACACTGCAGTTCACCCGATGGTTTGTTCTACGAGTTAGTCTTGACGCCAGAAATACTTTCAATTGCACTATAGATGGGCGGATATCCTGTATGTGCTGCATAGTCAATTAAAATTTAATAAGTTTTTCACATTTATGGACCCCAGCGTCCCCGTTGATTCAGCCATCGAAGCAATTAGAGATTATCACCAAAAATGCAACATCTCTATCAAAGATATCGAGGCATATATACGCTGCATCGAGGCATGATATACAATTACTTCAAATTCAGGGTAAAATATTACTCGAGCGACTTTGGATGTAGTATGGGGAACATTTGGTCACCACTCATTGCCGAAGCCTTCATTTACAAATTCGAAAATGAACTGAAAGATGAAGGAATTATACCAAGGGTTTGGTGGCGTTATGTAGACGATGTTTTCACTGTTGTGAAGGAAGCAAGTGTAAATCAAACCTTGGAATTGCCCAAAAACAGCCACCCTGTATTAAATTTACCATCGAATTGGAAAACGACAAAAAACGCTGCCTATTTTTGATTTAAATATTACGCACAACGGCAGAAAAAAAAAATTTTCGATCTACAGAAAGCTAACAACAACAGGCAGATATATCACCAAAGACTCGTATTGTCCACACCAAAACAAAATTGCAGCATTTAGATCGATGATATATCGTATATGTCGTTTGCCATTATCAGGGGCAGATTATAAGAACGAGTATGACCATATCGTAGACTTGGCAGAAACGAATGGATACGATAAAGCGCTACTGGACAAATTGATTACCAAATGCATGCATAAAATATAAAGAAAGAGAGAGAGGGAGCTTCAACCCCTTTCCATCAAAGCTCCATGGCAAACAATATTCAATCGCGTGTATCTATGGCATATATTCCAAAGATTTGCAACTCACTTAAGAAGGAATTCAGCAAAGCCAGTCTTAGGATTGTGCATAATTACACCCGTAACCTTGGCTCTTCGAAAGATTGTTTTTCACCAAAACACAAAAGGGGAATCTGTCAAGTTAATTGTACAGAATGTGGTATGAAGTATATTGAACAAACCAGACGTGCAGTAGAATTTCGTCTCAAGGAACACGAAAGATACATCAAGAATAAAGACGTAAATAAAGGTATTGCTGCACACGCATTGGATTTGAACAACCCAGGAAGGCACTACACGAGACCGTTAGTTGACAATTTTAAATTATTAAAAAGTGTAACTTATCCGTGAAAACTCGGCGCAGGTGAATCTCTATTCATACATATAACGGGCAATTTAGTAAATATCGACAATTGCCGAATAAATTCAAATTTACTCGTATGTAATTTGGCTAAATAATATATATTAACGGTTGACTTTATTAGCATTTGCATCAATTATCACAACTCTTAATATTTGCATCAATTATCGCAACTCTTAATATGTTGAAATAACATAACAGAACTTTTATTAGATTTTCACGATAGTCCGGCAACTAATATTTCATTTAATCCGACTGAGTTATGTACGTCAAAATTAACTGTTATTAGCGAATTTCTTTGCTTTTGTTATACTTGTTTCACTAGTATTTTCGCGTCTAGTGTTGCAGACCGAAATGCATACGTGTCGTTTGGAATAAAACATAATTGTAACATCCTAAGTGTTAATTACATTAATGTAATTTACAACTGGTTTTATTTTAAACTTGAATATTTGTGGTCCATAAGGGTGGAAAATTTATTAAATTTTAATGAATACCGAACGCAATTGTGTTCATGTAACAAGTTAAATTGTTAGAGAAAAGTTCCTGATCTGATAAAAAAAGTGCTGGATAGCCTTTGTCAAGTACCAGGATATCTGATGCGGATCTTGAGGGACTATTTGAAGGACAGCAACACACTCTACGATGCGAAGGAAAGCAGCCAAAAAGTAATAGTTATATCGGGTGTTACTTCCGGCTTCATCCTCGGTCCTATATTGTAGAAAAATGTTAGAAGAAGGTGGTCTCGATGTGTGAACTAATTCTCCTCAGGCCATCATTCTTATTAGACTGGCGATGGCAACCACCATGCTTAGAGATGAGAGATCCTACTTATGCGAACTAAATATGTTTTTGTAACCACAAATTATGTTGAGATTAAGCTCAGTCTAAAGCAAACTAACGTATAGATTAACATTAAAACTGATGTAAAAAGGGTCGAGTGATCAATAAAAGTGTTAATTACAGGAGAAAATTATGAAAACAATGAAATTTTGAGTTCTCAGGTATTTGTTGCCCTTGTGCTCACAAAGACATACTTCAGATTTTTCTCTCACCTTTAACGACATGGTGGTCGTCATCATCCGTGTGGAGTTCGAGTTGAGCAGTCGTCGAGGCAGCACGGATGCAAGAGTTTTTCGGTCGAGCAGCAAGAGGTTTTACGGAGGTTTTCGGAGGATTTGAATGAATGCTGAAACTTGGAGGAGAGTGAGAATTTCAGGAGTTGCAGAATTTTTGAGGAAAAACGAGTCAAAGCGCCTGGGCAAGGCGCGTAGTGCGAGCACAAGAGGAGTGGAGAAAAGGAAATGGAGTTTAATTTGGAATTGGAAACAAACGAAAATATTATTATTAAGGCTTTTTTTAAGTTTTTCTTTTCTTTGCTTTTTAGTCTTTCAATTACTAGATAATAAGGGTATCAGTTTCTATTTTCTTTTATTTTCCCGTGACAGTATTCCAAGCTCTGTCTTGGCACCTGTGGGTATGGGGGGGAGCTCTCCGCCCCCTAAGCCTAGCTTCACGCGGAAACCGAGAAAAAACTTGCAGCGCTTTTGCGAGAAATTCGGGGAGGGGGGACATAAAGGAGGAGTTTGTTCTCGACTTGCTTGCTATTGCAAGATGCAACTGCAAGCGCCGGAGGTCTCTAGTGTCATGGAGATAGATGAGGGTGGAAGTTACATGGACAGTGGTGATAAGGTGGAGGTTATCGCAAAAAGCCAGAAAGAGGCCGATAGGGTCTCCAACGCAGGAGCCCACATCAAAGGTATTAAACACCCTTGAAGTGAGCGAGCGGGGTTTTCCCCAGCTCAAAAAGATGGCGAAAATAGCTTCCGCTAGTTTCTCGGGGACCATACCCAAGCTGGGTGGAAGGCCAGGCCTAGAGGGGAAATAAAGGGAAACCGAAGCCCCAGCAATCAAGCGTGGCTCCTACCAAAAAGAGAGGGTGCCTCCTATAGTGTGTTATAGCCTTTACTTGAAGACTTTCAGGGGCTTGCGCATGAAACACTGAAAAGGAGCCAGAGTTCAACGTGACGGTGAACAGAACCTCACTAGCTTCACTCCACCCTCAAATGGCTGAGGATCACACCATCCTTTTTAATTTTCTGAAGAGAGAGAATTGACTCTCCTTCTCAAAGGCGCATCATACGACGAGAATGATGTCGTGGCTGAGCTGAATGAGCATCACGAAGAAGATATCCTTTCGGCAAAAAGGTTCTTCACTATAACCTCTAGAAGAGAAAAAATGACGCTTTTATCCTTCTTAGTCTAGTTCAAACCAGACTTTGAAGTGAAGAAAGCAATGGAAATAAAGTTCCTATTGTACCACGAGATACAGTGGGAGCGACTGCAGAAAAATTGCACTTCCTAGTGCTTCAACTGCCAAAGATTTGGCCACGTCACTTCTAACTGCGGATTCAAAGTTAGATGCGTAAAATGCGACAAGCAGCATAACTCCATTGAATATCCAATCTCAAAGAACGAGAAATAAGACGAGATTTTCTGTGTCAACTGCAATGCTAAGGAGCATAAGAAGTTGAAGAGAGGAGGAAGAACCTCCTAAAGAAAAAAGAGGAAAGGAGGGATTTCATCACCGCCTCTAAAAAAAATGTACGAGAAGAGGTCTTGTACTCTAGCCTTTTGCAAGGTGCAAAGAAGCAACCTGCACCACAGCCTAAATGGCAACAAAACAGCAACCAATGTAGCTTCTCCAGCATTCGCAGAATGACCGAAATACGGTTTTGAGCACTGACTGCCAACAATTTTTCAGGTGTGGCTTGTTCAAACTCATTCGAAAAGTGGACTCTTTTATCCCCCACTATAACAAAAATCACTAACCCTGGTGAGAAAAAAGGTGCGTACTAGAACTCGCCTTGAAAATATGTTGTTGTGATGAGTTCCATTAAACTCTCCATCCTCAACATATGTTCACTAGCTCCACGCTATCAAAGGAAATCGTTCAAGAATACTTGAACGCCCATACACCAGACTTCTTGTTTATATCGGAAACAAGACTCAAAGAAAGACACAGAGTGCATCTGGGAAAATACAAGATCATCAGGTGCGATGATCCAGAGGGAAGTCTTGGAGTTGCTACAGCTCACAACGATCACCTGAAAGTCGAAAGGTACTGCCTTCCAAGTCTGAAATGTATTGAAGCAGAAATAATAAGCTCCATGTTGGGAGGGTGTACCTTTGCGTTCGTGGGATCTATATACGACATAGATACTCGGTAAGGGAACTCATTGACGACTTGGAAACAGTGCTTACTCTGTTCAAAAAATTCGATTTCTATGCCATGGGAGGTGATTTTAATCGGAAGCATCTTTCGTGGGGAAATATCGCATCTAATGGCTATGGAACAGCTATCTCTAACTGAGTTCAATCAAATATGGATCGCATACTGATTGCCCTGAAACAGCCTGCCTTCCACCGAAGTTTGTCTATTATTGACTTCTTCATTGTGTCTGCCAATCTAGTAAATCTCCCGCACAGTTGGAAGCATTTCGAATGTGGAGTTCTTGACGCCGAGTCTGACCATCTTTTGCTTGAGCTGACGTTAAGAGTGAAAAAGGGTGTGAAACTTGAGATTACAGATCCTCAACTTTTCATTCCATACAAGCGAATCGATTGGGCAGCAGTAAAAGCTGACCTTGATGGAAAATTGTAGGGAATTTCGGTCAAAAGATCGAAAAATCTTTCTATTCCTGAAACCGATGAGGGATTTGCTTGTATAAATTCAACCCTGGATACGGTCATCTCAAAGATCTCCTTTAAGAAATCCTCGACTTTTATTGAGATTAACCAGAAGACATCTTGGAGCTTCATCGTAGACGTAGAAAGCTACTCGCAAGAATCTACCATCGCAATTTAAATATGGTCAACTAGGAGTATGAACGTATTCACCTAGTGATTACGTCTCTAAACCGAATGATCTTGAGGAGAACTACAGGTTGTGCTAATGAGCGATTTGAATAGGCAACGGAAAGTATCAAACCAGGTGCCTGTATGTTTCCTCATTTTAATAGGATAACGAGCAGAAAAAGTCCGCCCGGGGTCCTCACTTATGATGGATCCATGCTCATGGATGACAAAGCCATCGCTGACTCTATTGCAAAACATTTTGCGAAAGTTTTTTAAGGAGAGAAAGCAAGTGAGGACTCTTCCATTACTTCGTTAGTGAGCAGCACCACAACGAATTTCGACAGGGACAATGATCAATTGTGCTTAACTCGGTTTTCTGTTTCAAATCTCTCTGATGCACCTACTGGCCATGGTCTGTTTGTCAGTCCTGAGAGATTTACTTTGTTGGCACTGGAGCAGCATTTCAAAAAATCAGCAGGGGCCGATGGAATCTCCAACAATATGCTTAAAAGGCTTCCCCATGTTTTTTTTGTTCCCCTCGCGATCATTCTGAATAACTGCATTAACCTTTGCTACATACCTCAGCAATGGCTACTGACGTAGCCGATACTCGTCCGATTTTGTTGCTGTCAAATATTGGTGAGCTTCTTGAAAGAGTAATAGTTGAAGGCATCCTACAATTCTAGCCTTGGTAAGAATTGTGCACGACAGACAATTTGGCTTCAAAAAAGCTCATTCCACGGTGGATGCTATGGCCGTGTCCCAAGCTGATATAACGAGAACCTGGTGCAGCAATAAGCTTGTTCTAGCTTGCCTGATCGATGTGGAGAAAGCCTTTGACTCTATATGGATCAATGGGGTTCCCTACAAAATGATAAACCTTGGCTTTCCGGCCCATATTGTGAAAATTATAGGCAGCTTCATGAGTGGACGAACTGCCTTTGCGGTGGCTGGTGGAGCTAGTATTGACTCGGGGGTCCCACAGGTGTATGTTGGGCCCATTGCTTTTCAACTTATTCACCTCTGACGTCTCGGGCGTAAGAGATGAATATAAGCCTGGAATCCAGGTGAACTTCTTCGCTGACGACTTGCTAGTGTGGTCATCTGAGCACAATTTGCGCTTTGCTAGGATGCGGCTTGAAAAATATTTGAAATCTCTTACTGCATATTACCGGAAATGGGGAGTCAAGGTAAATGCAACGAAAAGTGAATTAATTGTGTTCAAAGACCCCAACAAAAACTTCGGTCGTGCAAGAGGCATCTGTGACTCCAGAATTAAGTTGAATGGGCAGATAGTATACTGCTCTAGGCAAACGAAGTACATAGGGGTAGTTTTCGACAGGGAAGCTACCTTCAGTGCTCACGTTGATAATATTTTGAAAAAAGTGACTTATGCGTACCATCTTCTTTTACCTCTTTTCAGGAAACATTCGACCGCGAGTCAAGGTTTTAGCCTATAAAACCTTGATTCGTCCGATCATCACATATGCGGTGATTATATGGATTGGAGCTCCAAAAACAAAATGGGACAGGATAGGATTAGTGGAGCGAAAAATCCTCCGGGCTTGAACAGGCCTATACAGACGGGAGGAAGGAAGGTCTTACCCCAACGAGGTGCTGTACCAGGAGACAGGAATGGAGCCGATAAAATCGTATGCAGAAAAGCTGGCGGAAGCGAGAATCAGGAGAGCTAAGGAGCACAAGGCGGGAGTTGTCAGGAGAGCGAAGGACAACCGCTCTATAGACGCAGCGAATGAGAAGTTTTTAAGGTAGTCTTAAGGAAATAATAAACTTAATTTTAAAGAAATCAATTTTTAAAACTAGTGGTTAGAGCAAATGATTTTTACAAACTTCTTTTATAATCTATTAATGTATGATAATGTAGTGGGTGTCAGCATTTTAAAGTTTTCTTTTGACTAAAAATTAATATTGTAACGTAATTAAAGTAAATGATTATTGAACTCCGCGAAAAGCCCTAAGGCACAACTCGCATATATATTGTTAGGTTAAGCTATTGACGAATTGTACATATGTAAAAAATTAAAAATCACCAAATAAAGACCTTGAATCATCATCCGTGTGTATCTAATAAGAGTGAAGGCCTCAGGAGAGTTAGTAGATACACACCTCAAAACCATCTTCTTCTAAGATTTTTCTTCTCGGATAATTTTTCAGAAAATTATTAATGCAACTCAATTATGTAGCTACACACAATGAATTTTCTTAGTATCATTTTGTTTGTGTTTTATTTATTTTTTTATAAGAAACAAAAAAATATTCCAAGACAATCCAATATTTTGCTCTGTTTAGTACTGCAATGCATTTAAAAAATTGAATTGCTTATAGTAAATTACTGGACCACTTTTGAGCCTACTACTCTCGAAAAATCGATTCTCTTCACTAAAATGATAGAAGAACGTTATAAAACGGAGACTCCACTATAGCTGCCGTACTGAAGCTTCGCTGGCTTCCGCATGCACTAACTTATAGGCGAAATTCCTTATTTTGTTCAATGCCCAAGGCCAATAAGAAATAAAATCAGACAAAACAAAAAGTTTAGAACTTAGAAAAAATAAACGATGCACGACTTGGGTCAAATAACGTTACCCTTTGAAAAAACGGCTTAAGCCAGAGGCGGACCTCATGCAAACCTCGTTAATGTTTCGCAAATGACCATAAAGTCGATTAGTTTGCTAATCACAGTTTGTTGTAAGAATCTCAGCCAGGCATTTCTTTACCCTTCTTCGTCTATCATTCTCAACCTGGTTACGTCTACGCCTGTCGGCGAAACGCTTCATAGATTTAAGTATGGCGCTATCAGTGCAATTTTCCCTACGTTATTCGCCTTCGGTCTGATTACTATTCATATCCAAGTTCAGATGAATGCCATGGAGCGTAATCTCTAGCAACACATGTCTGACCCCGAAGTTGAATTAGAAACTTTTCCTCTTCAAATCTCTACATCCCACTGACACTGAAAAGCTTTTCCCAGTTTTTTTTTCATCTTTTTTAAAGTCGAACGAAAACGTTAGAATTTACCGAGCCCGGATAAACAACATTTGCAATGAATGCCAGCAGGAATGCTGCCAACGATGCTCAAGTACTCAACCAACAGTCGGGCAGCCGTCCGACCAGCATCCAGCCAGGTGAGGCTTCTCGCCCAGGTACAAAAATCAATCTTTTAGCGCGTGTATAGGGCGCGGGCTCGGTTGAGCGTGGCATCATCAGTCGACAGCGTCGGCAAATATTCCGCCACGTTAATGCTAGGCAGCGAACAGTTCGAAATGTGAAATGAAGATTTCTGCCATTTGTTTACTCGCTTGGTCTCGTACAAATTCTAGAAACATTTCTGCATACCCACATGGAACTGTAGGCACAATTCTTTGATCTGCGCACATATACCACGCGAACTGAAAAAACGGAGGATCCCCGTCACCTTGCCGTCTTGTCGAATCCTCATTATTGTCATTACAATTCAACCTCGTCTTTCTTACAAACCATCATCGCCTTAACCAACCTCCACCGAACGCGACCATCCGTCGTATTTTCCATGCAGTGACGAATGTGTGTACATATTTGTACATTCATATTTCGCGAATAATATTATCCGCGATTTAAATTTCCCGCTGCACAAATTGAGGAAGCCACAATCCCTCAGCTGTTTTGCAAGGGAAATACGTAAACCGTTGCTTAAGAATGGGAGTTGAATATATTATGTCTCTCATGGCGTAAGCCCACGCTATTTGGCACAGGCAAACAAACGCAAAATTCAAATCTACGGACGTAAATTCGTCAGATATGTATACCGAAGCCCCACGATATATTTTTGCACGTACAGGGAGCGTACGGAATGATATGCATTTGCACAAATTGACATACATATAATGTGGAAAAATGTGGATTCTATGCTTAATGCTACAAGGATATTATGCAGAGCATGCAGGCCGGTACTTGTACCACAGAAAAATAAATACATAAATAAAGCAAGGATATGATTATTGTGTGAGTTGGAGACTAAGAAGATGGGCAAACAGTTTCCCTCTGGAGCACATTTTACAAAGCTATTAATCGTTTCTTCTATTCATAAAACTTACATATACGAGTATATGACAAAATGTTCAAAAATTGTTTGCGAAATCACTTACTTGCAAAGCGCGGGTCATTCGCAGTGGATCCATACCACCCTGCAGAACTCCGCATATCCGTGTAATGTCCGGCTAAGGATAAATTGTCAGTGGGCGCACAATAGCTTTGCACGCCCGGACTGTGGTAGAGTGGCCCCATTGCGTATGGATTAGCCATTCCTGTGCTACCTCCTAATGCACTGGGTGAATTTACGCTGCTTCCGCTGGAGTTTGATCTGAAACAATTAAAAAAGAATGCATTAACTGTAGCTCCAGCAGCAACTTTATTGTCTTCAAATATGAATAACTTGGATATGTGTCCTGTTACTTAAAACGATAAACTTATCGCTTACGAGCTAATGAGCAAAAACTTGGCTTTCCTGCGCTAACTGGCCAAGGTTGTTACATTTTTTGTCAGGTGCACAAAATGATTTAGCACTGAATAATTAATGATCAAATCAAATTTTATTATGAAACATTTATTTGAATAAGGAAACAATTAAATCTACGAGTTAGTTCGAATTCCTTTCCCTTTTTTACTCATTTGCCGCAATAATAATAAGCCAGTTGAAAATATGAAACCTTGATGAAAAATATTCACTCTTTCAGCAAAAAGAACAATGGTTCTGGTATTTGTTTTTATTGAGTAGAAAATCTAATTAAGAATCTGAAATATAACGAGCACGCCAGACGTGAAATCATAAGTGGAAATCTGTTCTATTTATTTTTTCGAGAAGGAAGAGAGCGAGTTAGTGAAACCATAGGACAGCGGTATGTTTTGATGATCGATGACCGGGGAAAAAAATCTGGTCAAGATAGGGAAACCCAGTCGAATTTGCCAAAATTAAGGTGTTTTTGTAAGGAATCTGTGTAAAGGTGTGTGAATAAATGAGCATGGCCAATTCGTTTGCGTCATATTCAATTAAGTGAATGGACAAGATCTGACCATGACACCTACATGAGCTTTTAAATATTTATACATTGAGTTAAAACAATTTATAACAGTAGAGTAAATTTTTATTATTGTTCAATCACATAAGTTGATTTACCGACCTTCCGCCGCACTGATGGTGTTGCTCGCTTGCAATTAACGAGCAAAACCATGCAATGTTCCTACATTTTGAAGTTTTCGGGGGAAAGCTAATACAATAGGTACAATAGATTTTAAACATACGAAGCTTTCAAATTAATGGGGGAGGGCAGTGTGGTACGTATTTGGTACTATATTTGGGGACTTCTAAAAACTAAGATTGTCGGTATTGCTTTTGGACCGGAAAATATCTTCGTTATACTTTATTTATACAACTTTTTCAATGCAAAAAGATAGTCTCTCTTCTACTCATAACTTCATTGAAACAAGTCATTGCAAATGAATATGAATTCCTTCACAAAACTATCAGAGGCATACAGATATATTAAGAAGTATCTACATATAATTTAACTAATTTTGAATAGTTAGAGGGGCTAATTATGCCTCCTGTTGGCTGCAAAAGCGTATTCAAACTTAAGGAAGAGACTACGACTCAAACCTTCGAAGATATGTACAAGAGAGGGAAGAAAACTCAAGATGCAGAGCCGGTAAGGCAAATAAATACGGAAACTAAGGCGAAGAAAGCTATCAAACAAGTCATCCCAGAAGAAATACTAAGTGCTCGAGGCGCTAACGACAGCCAAAACTACTATGCAGCGCTGGACGGACTCCAACAAGAAATGGACGTTGACGAAAGTATTGAAGGTAATGTTAATCAAGATAACAATGATAATTTTATCCTTTGGTTAAAAAACAAACCTAAGGAGAAGAAACCAGCTCGCAGTTCTGCTGGTCCTTCCCAAAACGTTGCCAAAAATACAGAGAATGTTCCGCTCATCAATGTAAATAAATTAAATGATTTCGAGATTAAAAGAATCAATGTCGAACAATTAACAATCAGAACGAACTCACTGGTTGATTACAAATCAGCTGAAAATGCACTGAATTCTGGGGAGGTTCCATACTTCACCTATACCTCAAAAAGTGAGAAGAACCAGACCTTTTTGTTGAAGGGCTTGGACTGCGGAGAAGATACCGTCGATCTTTTTCAGGTGCTCAAGGAAGCAGCACCAGAAATTGAATTTATGTCCGTTAAAAAATTTACGACGAAAAGATCGGCGGGAGAAAAAAAAATTTACCACTTTATTTAGTGCAGATTTCAAATAAGAGCAGTCCATGTGCTCTTCAACAAATCAGATACTTGAACTTCCAAGTGGTGAAGTAGGAATGCCTCCAGAAAAGAGAAGTGAATCAGTGTTATCGGTGTCAATGATTTGGACATTAGGCTGCCAATTGTGCCATGCATTATCGATGCGCCAAATGCAAGGATGTTCATGCTCCCGGTGAGGGCAATTTGCCTCAGACGGAGCCAAAAGGTAAATTATACTGTGTTAATTGCGGTGTTTTTGGTCACCCGGCATCATATCGAGGATGCTCCTGATATCAAGTTGCGAGAGTAAAATTTATCCCAAAGCGAACAAAACTACACCGCAGTGTCTTAGCTCCAGACTTCGTCAAGCCCGGAGTGTAATTTGCACTCGCCGCTAGAGGACCCACAAGAAAATGCGGTAAATAATGTAAATAATCAGCTGCTTCTCAAAAATTACCCGCAATTAAATTCCTTATCGATGAATAAGATACGAAAATTAATTTTGTTTTCAGCGTTTAGCGCTTTCAAATGCCTCAAAATAACTTGTGTCAAATTCTCATGGATAGGATTCGTCTCATCTCGATTAATGTCAACTCCATTGCTACTATACATCGACGTGATTATCTCCTTGAATTCATTGTTAAACAAAAGCCTGACATCACGTTTCTCACTGAAACCTACCTCAATTCATGGCACTCGATGACATTCAAGGATTTTGAAGTTGTAAGAAACGATAGGGTAATTGGTGATGGGGGAGGTGGCGCCGGGATATTGGTTCGAAGACCAAAATATTGATAAAGTCGAATTCAAAAGCTTTGAATCTTTTGAAGTGTCCATTATCAAAATCTCACTACCAAGTCTGGATGACCTCTTCGTTATATCTGCCTATGCAACTGGTCGAAACGTTCTCAAGTTCAAGGAGGAACTCAATTCCTTGTTTGAAATACTCAAATTAAACAGACTGCATACTCATTATATTCTTGCTGGTAGCCTGAACGCCAAGCATACATCATGGCTGAACGCCACAAATAATGCAAGAGGTGTATTCCTGAAATCGTGGATAACAAAGAGCCAAATTGAATACTGGTGCAATTTATATGGGTCGGAGTTCCCAACATACCCTATAGGTCAAATTCATATTTGGACTTCTGCATTGCTGACGCAAGACTTGAATTCAACTTTAATAGTCCACAACGGAAACTGCAGGAGCTTCCTTACGATGGCGACCATAACGCAGTCGTTATGGAAATCAATCATCAAAGGGATGATCTCTTCCTCATTCCAGTTCAACATGAAAATCATCAGTGGAATTTCAGTAAAACAGCTGGGGAAAGTTTCAAAAGAAGTTTAATCGAGAGTACCAGAAGCAACGTACCCTTTCTGATGATGGCAACTTTTACTCAATGGTTCCCAATGAAAAGGAATCTAACGATGAAATAGATCTCTGTTTGTCGAAGTTAGAGAAGCTGACGTTGGAAATGATTGAGAAAGAAGTTCGCAAGATTAAACATCGGAACAATATGGAAGGATATGAAACACAAACCATTGTAAGGCTGAAAAGATTAAAAAGCCTTCTTCTCACACGCGTCAACAATATTTATCGACGATTTTTGGACTACAATCATCCCTCGTTGGCTTTGTTGAAATTACACCTGAATAATGTCCAAAACTTAATCCGTTCATACTTCAGAAGTGAGGTCAACAATCAATTGGCGGAAAAATTGACGGGTATTGGCCCACAGGACCCAGATGGCGTTTTTGCGAAAGTGAATAGCATATTCCGTAAGAAGCCTCGAGTGAAGGTATCGAATCTTGAAGTCGCTAGTGATGAGATAAATCTTCTCGATAGGGCTGAAATCAAAATTGATAGTACGAGTCCAGATAGAAATGGAAACAGGATTATTTGTGAGGGATTGCATAAACTTGTCCTGATTGGAACACATTTTGAATTGGTTCATCTACCAAACACTAAGAGAGGAAATGAAATTTTTTCAGAGGTCGTTGAAGCAAAAGTTACCGACTTCAAATCAAGCCTGAACGGCCAATCAATTCTTCATTTCAATGAAACATTAAAATCTGACCTCATACCGAGCTTGAATCTTATTGATTATTTTGTCAGATATGAAGACCTGTGTTTCATATTTGGCAGGATAAGCAACAAGAAATCATGTGGTATTGATGGTATTCCAAAAGTAGCTCTGCGACATTTGCCTGAGGTTGCTATAGGAATTATTTTATATTGTTCAACAATATGTTGAGCAATTCATATTTCCCAACAAGTGGAAAAAAGCTAAGGTATTTCCGATCTTAAAGAGAGGAAAAGAATCGCCCAATCAGCTTGCTGCCTAGCATCAGCAACATGTTTGAAGTGATACTCAACATAGCATTAAGCGCCCACATTGAGAAATATGAGTTGATGCCGAATCACCAATTTGGTTTTTATGCCAGACATTCGACCATACATGCGATAGCGAAAGTAGCCTCAGAAATCTGTTGGAAACTAAACTACAGCAAATGTGTTGGAGCGTATCTCATTGATATGGAGAAAGCCTTCGATACGGTGTGGTTAGATGGATTTTTAAACCTCTTCAGGACAGGTTTCCCAGACACCTTGTCGCCATGATAGTCCATATGTTATACGGCAAATCGTTTGTTGTAACTAATGGAAATCTAACAACAATGCGTGACTTCAGGGTCTTGAATGGTTTACAGCAGGGAACAGCTATTGCGCCTCTGAACTTCTTATTATTCATTCGCAAGCTATTGAGCAACTTTGATTTTAGTTTCACACCAACGCGATCATTGGTAGCGTTTGCTGATGGTCTGATCATCTATACGGCTACAATAGCTCAGAGCAATCTCCAAAAAATGGTCAATGATGTGAAGCTGTACACTGACAATTGGCGAATGAAAATCAATGCGCAGAAGTGCGAAACAAATTTTGTTTCGGACAACGCTGCAGGGGGGTCAGTCAAGACCTGAAACGTAGTTGAAGGGATTTCCACATTATGGTTGGTGAGGGTAGTTCAGAACGGGTCCCACATAAATCCTGTGTTCGATACCTCAGTGCTCATCTCGATCAGTATCTATACTATACTGAACATGTCAAAATCATGCTCAGTAAGGCACAAAAAGTAGTCATGGCCCTACGATGACTCTTTTATTTCAGATACATTGACCCAAAGGCCAAAGTTATCGGTTACGGCCCTGGTTAAACCAGTTTTGACATATGGATTCAGATCTGGTACAACCAGAATGTGGTACTATGGAAAATTTAAGAGTTTTCGAAAGGAAATGTTTTCGTGCATGTACTGAAAGCCTGAGACGGATTGGAAGCATTTTATATCGAGTAGAAGAATTTATCAGACTGCTCAAGTGACAAGAGTAGATATCTTCATATTTAAACTTCCTCGGAATCATATTGGAAAATCTGTAACTGTGAGTGAAAACCCTTGAATTTCACAGCCGTTTCGCCCTATCGATGGGCATATTGCGACTTGCCTCGCTACTGGCTTCGTTCCTCCAGAAGCATTCGTGTATTTGAACATGAGTCGATATGTTTTTGATTCTGACGGCGTCCCAATCAAAGATCATATATATAGAAGGGCCACCAATAAGAAGATAAAATATCTTCCGAATTTGAGTTCACGAGAGCAACAATTCCAATGGAGATACTCATTTGCTAGATTCGTTGAAGCTGATTAAGCTGAGACGGAGCAATCTTGGTATTGGTGGCTGAATGACAATGTCTAAATTATTCGTGCTTTTTTTTGTTTTGTACTTTTTGTTGCTTAGGTTTGAGTTTCAGCACATTATTGCATAGGAATGAGTCTCAATCTTAATGATAGGTGGCTTGAGACATTTATTATTAGTTTAGAGATATTGTGATAGCATTTGCAACAGTCGAAGATACGATTTTTGATTGAATTTTATTAGAATGAGGTTATAACAAATTAGATGTAGGATGATAGTTCACTGTTCTATTGGGTGAATATTAAAATTAATTTTTGAATAGTGTTGGTTGGTTTTTTCTCCTTTTTCCAATTGAATCGTAGTGTAGGAAATAATTTAAATAAAATTGAATTTAATATTTTTTTTTTGATTGAATGTTTTTGATTAATAATGTATAAGTTTGGAGGGCTATTTCAGCCATTAAGTTCTTTGAAAATTTACAACAATTAACATTGAATAAGGTGCTTTTGACTTTGATTTTAGAATCAACATATTAAGATGAATGAGATGAAACTTTCTGGGTACGTTCAAATCCTACATCCTTAAATGAATGAAGCATTTTGTCTTTCTGAAATGGTTATGGTTAATCTTCTTCTTGTTTGTAGCCCTGCAGCCCATTTCGGGCTTATGCTTCCAGCAAGTAACGTCTCTTATCCTTTAACATACACTTCGGTATATAATTGACTCGGTGAGTGACTCCAAAAGTGACAATTTTTTACTGAATTAGGTGAAATAATCTTTAAAGGTAGCTCTTCCTGGTGACTTGCAGAAAATTCTTCTATAACGCCCTGCGTATGACTTTTCTGGTCTTTTTGTAATAGCATTGATGCGAAAAATGGTGTAACTTTTGGAGTTGTATCGTTTTTTATCTCAATGTGTTGCCCTTCTTACTAATAGAGACTGAATCATTTAGATCATTAAATTTATTATTTTTTTTTTTGCTGTTGAAGTCGAAAGATACATGGGATATTAGTGTCCAATATTTGATTACAAGAATGTTTATTGGAGGACTATGAGATTATGACTGTAAGTAGTCGTAAATTGAAGCAATTTAATGTATCACTAATCAAGTATGCAGGCATACCGTTTTTCAAAAGATGGTGGCTGAAGAATTATAAAAAAAGTCGCAGATCAGTTGATTTTTTTTCTGGTTCAAAAGTGAAGGCTTTATATGCCTTAAGTATGCAACTTTAAAGTGCACCAGGCATAACGGACTACCCATTAAACACCTCCCCTCTTATCTGAGAACATAGCCTGGAGAAGTTTAGCACATAGGTAACTTCGGGCTAGGCCTAATTTTCCTTCGCCTAGAGGTATCTTCAGGATCCTGAAATCCCCTTCCTACCAGAAAGGAAGAAGGAAACATGGATAGCGATAAATAAGATCCGCTGCCATTGGGGCCTCCTGACGCCAAAGAATGCTTTTTATATCCTCCAGGTTCGCCCGTACATAATGTGCTAGGCTATTTGTCAACGAATGTAAGCATCTTTCCGCTTATAGTCTCAAGTAAATATTTGTACGATGGATATCGCTCCTGCTACCACTAGCACTGCCGATCCAGGGACTGTTCAATATGAACATGCGGTTAGCAGCGTTTCTTGTCTCTGCATTCGTAACAATCGCTTTCGGTGCATCTCCTTGAGCAGAGCACCACTCTATACTTCCAATCCGTAAAGTGGTGAAGACAACGCAAGAGCCGCCTTCTTGTTGAGGAGGGTCCCTCTGTATTGCCAATTAAACATGAGGGTGCCATTACCCTCTACCGCTTTATTAGCTGTTGCTCCGGTTCACTCAGAAAAGTTCATATTCGAGTCGATCAGTATCTCAAAGTATTTCATTACTGGTTTTAATCCTACCAGTATTTCCATCATATTGATAGTTCTGACTTTGGAAACTCTTTCTTTGTCAGAACGATGACTTTTCTAATTCAAGGCTAAAACCGCACTTAATCATCCAGTGCCTCACTCGATACATTAGCATACCAAGTCTATGTTTCACATATTCAAGCATGTGTCTAGCGATTAGTGCTGCAACATCTCCTGCATAGCAAATCAAGTGTGACTCATCTGGCAGCTCTAGCCTCAGGAGCCCATCATAGGATATGTTCATAAGGTCGGGGCAAGAATAAAGCCTTGAGCAACACTCGATGTAATTTCCAACCTCTACCAACCTACCTTCTAGAAAAAGACCAGGCTACGGTCCTCCAGATAGTCCACACCAGATATTTTAGTACTTGGGATGGATTTGCCAGTACTTCCAGAATATTCGCCCATCTAGCGGAGTTGAAAGCGTTTCTGACATCAATAGTGACCGGCAGGACAACCTGTCGGGTGGAACTACTATGTGCTTCTGTACACTATAGCACACTCAAAACTTTCTCGATAGCGTCTGTGATAGAGTACGTTAGTCTAAAGCCATACTGCTATCGGGATTGGTCTCCAGCAGCAGGAATCGCGTCAGCAAGTCTTTCCCTGATGAGTTTTTTGCAGACTTTCCCGGCCGTGTCTAGCATACACAACGCTCTTCGTAGATAGGGGGCAACCGGCAGCAAGAATAGGCTATGTCGAGAAAACAGCCCACACAATCATGTATATCTTTTGCACCGCGCATATGACAAAAGTGGGATCTGAGCTTTCACATGACCACCTTTTAGCCCAGGTCCTATGGATCTCTATTTGTGTCATCCCCTAGATTTTGCTAGCAGCTGGTCTTGCAGTTGTTGATAAGTGTCCGAAGATGCTTTCTGCCGAAATTGTATGCAGTGGGCTTTTTGCATGCCTCTTCTGAAGTCTGTACCCAATGAGCCTCTCATCGGAGCTTGTAACACTTCGCTTTTCAGCTATTTTCGATAGCCACCAGTAAACTGGAGGCGACTGCCATGTCGCGGTTACTGACGAGGCATGCAGGACTTGCAGGCAGACGTGATAATACTCATAGTTGAGTTCACCGGATCCATAGCTTCTAGTCTTCAAATCTCTTGCGAAGCTTCCGGCATCGACGCTCGTGTGATGAGAAGGTAATAGACTTCTGGACGTCACTTCGTAGTATTCCATCCGAAACTGGGAGCAAATGTACGCCAAGATGAACCATCGTTAATCTCAAGCGCTATATACTGGTGATCACTGAATAAGTAGTCTCTAGAAATCTCCTATTGTGCACTCTTGGTACTAGAGAGTGCCATGCGGAAAGTAGGGATATTGCCAGTGCTTGACATGATTGGCGCAGTTCTGGATCTCATGTCTACTACTCATTTTCTTCTAGCATCAAACAGAGACATGCCCCTTTTAATGGCTTTTACATTGAAGCCTCCGCCAACGAGAACACCCCATTTTAAGCTCAAGACGGCTTCCTCTAGAGCGTCAAATCTAGCCTGGAAGGACAACAACGGTTCATTTGGGGTAAAATACACACTAAAGAGTGTAGTATCCATACACTGAGCCCAACCAAAGCCATCTTCTCATCCGTGACTCTGCACCTACAAATGTGCGCTGTCTCGCACCCAGATGGTAGCAGTACCAGATCCATTAGAAAATCATGACAATGAATTCCTGCCATGATACTGCTCTTTGAGCAGCAGTGAATCAGCTTTCATTTCATTGAAAAACTGCTCCAACAAGTTTTGAGTACTGCAGTGTAAGTATACAATGTAAGTTCATCTGCAAGGTACTGATTATTATGGAGCTGATTTAGATTTGGTTAGGACCTGCTGGAAGACCTCACACTTCTTTGTTTCACTAAGGCCAGCGCCTTTGCATAGGATGCAATGTGTTTCACTAATGCATCATTTCATTTTTGGTTCCATTTTACTACACATGTAGCAGAGCGAGTGCATATCAGGTCCCTTGCATCGTTTTGCGCTATGGCCATAATCAAGATACTTTAAACTTTGCAGATGCACTGCTCCTTACCATATACGTACGAGTAGATAACAGAGCCAATTCTTATTTTGTCCTCGCCATGCCTTGCCTCCTGGGGTTTGTTTTGGTGAGCCATACGAGTATTTTAACCTGAGGTAAGCCAGGGAATCCACGTGTAATGACATCTTCCACCTTGGCCACTTGTTTGAGCTAGGCTACAGTAGCGCTAATTCCAAGGGATTTTTTGACTGCGTCACAGAAAAAGTCTCTGTTTGTTGCCCTTGGCTTGAATCCCACCAGGAAATTGCCAGACTGGATGGGTCGCTCAACTCTAATGGCAATTTGTTCGTCAATTAGCTTAACCACTATTTTTACCTCTCACAGAAGACAGACAGTAGAGCCGGCCTTAGGGGTTTGCACCGTTGGTTGTCCCTAGTTAAGTTTACACTAGATGTTCCTCGACTTTCGCTTCCTGGAGAGGCTGCTAGTCTTCCATGGCCCGGAGGATTTTTTTTTTGGTTCTTGTTTTTAGTTACCTTGGGTTGAATTACTCGGAACCTCTCGTTGAACATGGTGTGCTCCATGTAGACTTCATCCTTCTTGCTCTTCACAGTATCTCCTTGGATTGAGCTTCAGGCTTCCTTTTTGCTAGTAAAAGGAATTGGGGTGATTGGCGCAACTGATAAGAAATATCATGGCACTTTCTCAAGTTTAAGGTATTCGGTTAGACCCTATATTGGAAGACTTCATGCAATCAGCTTCAAACTGCTACGCGTGGCGTTGTGGTTAGAGCCCTCATCCCGTAAGCCAAAGGTAACTAGTTCGTATCCCGTTGGCGACAACGAGGTAATCGTCACGCGATTCTTCGGACGGACTATAAACCCACTCAGTTATGACGTACTGGTTTAAAATCAGAACGCATCGGCGCTGGGTGGCCGACAACACAGTCAAAGCGTGGTATTGACCATGTTCCCTTCCTGAGCGAAAATATGTATGTTATTCGATTCGGTTAGGTCCAAATGGGGTTTCTCTAAACAACTACTAACAGAAAAATTTTTATTGCGAAAAACGAAACACTTACATTTCTAGTCAATTATTTTGTTTAAACCAAATCTCCAATTCTCTTTTCTTGAAAAGCCGTCGGGCCTTGCTTTGTTGTGTGAGCAGACGCGTTTCGACTCTTTTGAGTCTTCTTCAGTGTCCAAAGGATTTGTTGAAGGGAATGACTTTATATAGTTGTAGGGTGGGTTAAGCAGGCAGCACTTATTAGGTCAGATACTAAATTAGGTCAGGTGCTAAATTCGGTCAGGTAGAGGGATATTAAGTTTTTGTTTTTTGGATTGTTAGATGTCCGTTAGTTCTGTTTCATCACGTATCTTTTTTTTTGAAGAGTGTGGTTTAGTACTGAGAAAACTGCGTCGGAATTTGTCATAAGTTGTTCGTTGATAATTTCACCGTCTGTTTTTCTATGTTTATGTATTTCAAGCCTTTATAGGATGACATGTCTCGGTCCTTTGCTTTGTTTGTGTAGCAATGTCATAGAGTTTGTAATAGCTTCAGGCTTGTGTGCGTGGTTTCGTAGGTGCATCGCATAATTGGGGTTTGCTTTGTTGTGTAAGAAAGATCTTAAGTCCGCTTTGTGTCTTGTTGTCAGTTTCCGTGTTGTCTGTTCTGAAATGGTGGGTATAACCTTGGGGCGAGCCCTTTTCACCAGCATGAGGGCAGATATTTTCCATTTGAATGAAAAACTCATGCAAACATGATACGCACGAACTTTTGCCTCAAACCAAAACCATCAACGTTTCAGATTTATGTTATAGACTTATATGATGGAATCACATGATCCTGTAACATAAATAAGCACGCAAGCGGAAGGTCAGTCTACCCTGCATGAGCACCTGTAAGGCACAAGTAAGGGGTGAGCTCTTTCTAATGAATTTCGGTGAGTTGGCGTTCCTATATTTGTTTAAACTGTGTAACAAGTTTGTCAATATCACGTTGTTTGTATCCGTTATGACTAGCTATTCTTTTAATGTTGTTTAGTTCGTTTAGTAGGAGTCATGGGGATCAACGGGAGTCTTTGTATAATTGATCTGTACGCTGTTAGTCTATGTTGTACGGGGTGGTTAAATGCTACATGTATGTTATGATCAGTTGTGGTTGGTTTTCTGTATATTTTTTTAATCTAATCATGTTTGTTCGCGTGCCACAGTTAGGTCCATATAGTTGAGTTGTCCGTTTGTTTCTTTTTCTATAGTAAAATTTGTGTTCGGGTGTATTTCATTCATATAGGTAAGTAGTCTGTCTTGCTTATTTTCATGTGAGTCAATAACGATGAAAAAGTCATCCACATATTGTCTGTAAAATAATATATTAAACCTTTTGACAATTTTGGGTATAAAGACTTCGTCCAAAGATTGTAAGAATATTTCGGGCATTATTGACGGCATTGGATGTCCCATACCCAGACCGACCTTGGTAATGTACGAGGGTCATTCACCAAGTACTTAACCTCACCCCCGATGGCGCTGCTATTACAAAAGAATTTTACCATCGTGCAATACATTCTTTTAGTAGCCTACCGTCAAAGTTTCAGTCAATTCCCTTCATTAGTTTTGTTGAATGTAGTGCACGATGGTAAAACCCTTTTGTTATAGCAGCGCCATTGGGCGGTGAGGCTAAGTACTTGTTGAATGACCTTCGTATGTGTTGTTCACACTTACAACTAACTAACGATATACAAACAGAAAACTTTCTACAATTCTACAATGGCGTGAGACAAAACATTGATAATCAACTCAAAACTGAATGACAATGAAAAAGGTGTCATAAGAAACTGTAGAAACTAGAATTCTCAAACTTTGTGCAAAGATCAGAAGTGATGTTCTCTCAAAAATTTAGGTCTTACCGAATATATAACAATTTTTCATGGGGGCCCCCACTCATAATCAAGTAGCCTTTAAAAAAAATTTTAATCAAAGGTAGTCGAGTGGGGTATAATGAAAGGCATTGATTTGAACTTTTAGAATCTGAATAATTAGGTTGTAGAGGGGGAGGCAAAATCTACCAAAATTGTGTGTCCCCCTCCCCTTATAGCCATGGGCACCTTAGAGCCGAAAAATCTGCAAATAATCACGGAGGTGGGTCTTTATAAGTATAACGGCAGCAAACACCTCAGAAATTGAACGTCACTCAACTTTGTTAATAATAGTATGATTTGTAGATGTTACATTGTCACCCATATAATCCAAATGGTACCCTTAAACATCTTGAAGCTTTGTAATTATATACAAGTAGATTGATAGAAGTTATTTATGCTCACAAAATTTCGCGAAAATCGAATCATAAACAAGTAAGCTACAGCCATTTCAATTGTATAGAATGACAACAACTATAACACGTATTGATAGCTTATACATATTTCAAATTGACCTAGTCACTTTTATTATGAAAATTTAAGGAATAGTGGTTAATTTGCATATGCTCAATTGGCTGAGCATTCAGAAAAATTATTTAAGCTGGATCAAAATGGCGGCTGCAATGTGCCTATAAAAGAAACACTGTAGCTTTTGTATAAATTTGAACGATTTCTTGTTCAAGTATTGGATGAATAATTCAAGTGACCGATTCATGCTATTAGAAAACTTGTTTCAAACCCTAGGATGGCTGCAAATACCTTCTGGTAGGAGCACTCTCCTGCTTACTCAACTTGATTGCATATATATTTTGTATACCTATAAATACTATTTCTTTTTTTTTCTGGCTGTATGTAAGACTACACCATAATAAATGTTTTTCCTACCCTTTGTTTAGTAGCCTAAAAAATAGTAAGCCGTCTCAAGACAAGAATACGATTTTTGATTGTTTATCCCATATACTCGCGACACTGTGTGTCGTGCTTGATATGCTTTACAATTCACCGGTAACATGCTGCAATGTAAAAATTTTAAATATTATATTTTAAATAATGAAACTTATTTTCTCATAACTTGATTTAAGTTTTCAAAATTTTTTTTAGGTTTGAAATATTATAAAAAACACTAAATTGGTAGAGAAACATAGACCGAATTGCAATGTTTTCATTTGATGACAACAAATGAATATTTTCATCACAAATGTCGAATTTTTCTACAAAATTGAAGTTTGTTCAACTTAAATGACAATCATATTTACATTACATTATGGAAAGTAGCAAAGAGTTACGATTGGAGAAAATATTCGAGAATGCAGCACACAACTCCTCTCCTCTACTTTACTGCTATTTACTATGCAACGTTGAATAAAGTTGCAAAAAGTTCGAATGAACTTAATTCGAAAGAAATATAAATAATTCTGTGTGTGTAGCTACATAATTGAATTGCTTTAATAATTTTTTTGAAAAATAATTAGAGAAGAAAAATGTTAGAAGAAGGTGGCTTCGACGAGTGAACTAATTCTACTCAGGCCATCAGTCTTATTAGATACACACCGGTGATGGCGACCACCATGCTTAGAGATGGGAAAATTATTTTTAATTTTCTTACTTATGCGAACTTAATATCTTTTTGTAACTTCGAATTTTGTTCATGTTAATTTCCCCTGTAAATATTTATCTTTGCTAAACTTTACATAACATATTGAGTTCACAAAAGTAGGAAAGTTAAAAATAATTCTCTTACCTCTAAGCATGGTGGTCGCCATCACCGATATGCATCTACAAATTGTGTTCCAAATTAACCGAGACTGAGCTAAAATAGAAACGACAGGAGCTTTGTTCTGATAAATTCGAGTTTATTCTAAAATAGTCTCCTTCGGCCTCGATGCATTGTTTTGCACGATCCAAAAGCTTTTCGAAAAAGTGTTTCTGGTCGTTGGCCGGAATGTGCTTCGGGATGTCGGTACAAGCCTTTTGTATGCCCTCTCCGAACGCAAAGCGTTTTCTTTTTATAGCCAAATGCAATTTTCCGAATATGTAGAAGTCACAGGGAGCCATATCAGGCGAATACGGTGAGTGATTGATGGTTAAAATGCGATTTCTAGTCAAAAAATCAGACACAAGAGTGGATTGATGAGATGGTGCTTCGCGGTATTCAGGCCGAATTTGACGATTGCGATGCAACAAACGCTTCAAAACGCCAAGATAGAAAATTGCATTGACGGTTTGGCCCGTTGGCACTAACTCTTTGTGGACAATTACCTTGGAATCGTAAAAACAAATGAGCATCGACTTCATTTTTGACTTCTCCAAACGCGATTTTTTGGGAGGTGGCTCGTCTGGGGCCTTCCATTCGGCACTTTGAAGCTTGGTGTCGGGTTCATATTGGAAAAACCACGTTTCATCACCAGTTACAATGTTATAAAGGAAGTTCTCGTCTTTTCTCGCCTATTTAATGATATCTTTCGAATGTTGAACTGTGAGCAATTTTTGGTCATCAGTTAACATTTGCGAAACAAAACGCGCACAGATCTTTCGTAAACCCAAACGATCGGTTAAAATGCGATAAATTGATGTTTTGGAGATATTCAAGTCCGATTCCATGAGCTTCAACGATGATTTCGGCTCATTTTTATAAATTCACGCACAATTTCGATGGAGTTTTCGATGATCACTGATTTTGGGCGGCCCGTATGTTCTTCGTCATTTATGTCCTCACGACCATCTCTGAAAAGTGTAAACCACTCATGAACTCTGGCACGAGATAGACAATCATCGCCATAAATTTTTCCATCAACTAAAATTTTTCGGTAAACGTTTGACCGATTTTAAAGCAAAATTTGTTATTAGCTCTTTGTTCGAAACTCATTTTTGTACCGATGACACAAACATACTGTCACTTTAGACGCAATAACTTCGCTTCCACTGAACCAAATGCCACCAAACTTTCACTGGAAGTCAGGGAGGGATGTAACTTTTCAACTCACTATCTCATTCAATGATGGCGCCACCAAAAAAAATGTATGACAAAAGTCTTGTTTATTTTGTGAAGGCCTGAGTAGAATTAGTAGACACGTGGAAACCACATTAAAATTTTCTCCTCTAATAAATAATTTTTCAGAAAAATTATAAGAGCAAAGTTACACACAAAGTATTTTTATAAGCAATTTCAAGCTATCGGAGGTATCCGAAAAACGAAATCGATACCTGCACTAAGCAATAAAGCTCACTGTCGAGCAAAAAATGATCGTATAGATTTGCATTAAGTTGATGTAAAAAGGGTGAAATGATCAATTTAAAGTTTAGCAAAGAAACTCGTATAAATGTATGTCGGGTGTAGCCAGGAAAATTTGAAATAATTCGATCATCATTAGTGGAGCTCAGATACATGTCTGTAGGTAAGGCCATTTATGTTGAAAACAATGGAATATTCATATTTACATAAAAGGACTGATTAAACTTATTTCAAGTAATAAAAAACATTTCAAACTAGAATGATTCACAATTCAAATAATAACAAAATTAAATTTTCACAATAGATCGAGTGTAGGTGGAATTTCCGTTCAAACAAAAGTTGTCTACATCTCAGAGAAAAGTTTTTGCGTGCAATAGAGGAATTTTTTTTCAGAAGAAAATAAATATAAAAATGCGCATTTACCAACAGATACTTCAAAAAGAGGATTTTGAAGGCTGTTATATCCCGTGCAAAATTTCAATATTAGTTTCCATTGAGAAAATTCCTTGAATTTTTGCTTGATTTTTTTATAAACATCGGGAGCAGTACTCGAGCAATATATGTATGAAAATAATGGCATGTACTTATCTTAAGTTAAGTGCTTAAGCTGCTATCATATATTTTGAAGTAGATTCCTAATTTTGATAGTCTTAATTCGATCAACATTTTTAAGTACAATATTTGCTTTAATTGAACTAGGTTGTATCCATCATCAAGTTCACAAATTTTGTTGATGTGTCTATATGCAATGAGGTGCTGAAACTAAATAGATCCGAAATTGGTAATAATCTAACACTTCACTCGTACATTCTTCTTCTTCTTCTTAGCACTACAGCCCCTCTCGGGCCTTCGATTCCTGCAAATAGCGCCTCAAACTATCTCGGTCCATTGCCCGCCTCCTCCAATTTCGAAACCCGAACAGCGATGAACTGTCTTCGTCGACTGAGTCAGACCAGCGTTTCCTCGGTTTCCCCACTGGTATTCGGCCTTCAGTTCTCCCAACGAATACCTTTTTGGGTATCCGTTGTTCATCCATACGATTCATGTGGCCAGCCCATTGCAGCTTCCGCAGTCTTATAATCGTTGAGACCTCCGGCTCGTCAAAAATTTCATACAGCTCATGGTTGTATCGAATTCGTCATTCATCCCCATCTAGCTTCGCTCCGATTATTCGCCTCAGGACCCGTCGCTCAAAGGTGTTCAATATATTTGCGGATGCTTGGGTTAGGGTCCATGCTTCACACTCATGGCATAACACAGCTCTTATCACAGATTTGTATACTTGGAGCTTTGTTTATCCTGTGTATGCTGCTGGACTTCAAGATCGTCAATACTGAATAATATATTTTATTTGCAAGCTGTATTTTTCGGCGTGATTCGTCTCTTTCATTGCCCGTTTTCGTTATTTTGGCGCCTGAATACTCAAATTCACTAACATTTTCCATATTGTGTATGCCAAGTGTGATATTTTGTGTATTTGAGGTATTTTTCCTCGACTGCGTAATGAACTTTGTCTTATTTTTATTGATTTGTAGCCCTACTAGTTTCGCTTCGCTGTCGAGTTTCAGGAAGAGTTTTTTGGCAGTTGTTAATGACCGTGACAAAATGTTGATGTCATCCGCATAGGCTACTACTTGGCTCGACTTGAATAGTAGTACTGCAGAGCAAAATTGAATAGAAATGGGGCCAGCTCATCTCCCTGCTTTAGTCCGATATTTGTGTCAAAGGCATCGGTGAGTTGGTTATTGATGCGGACTTGGGAGGTCGTCCTACATTAGTCAACTAAATTTTGTTGCAAGAAAGTTGCTTTCTAGCTTTGAGTCAAAATATAAAACTATTCTTTTTACTCGAACAAGTAAAGCTTTGTATTATGTTATAGCGACTGCCAGTAAATTGGGTGTTTATCGTTCTTACATGTATTAAAAATAAGTGCATTTTATACCTACTTTACATACCAACGGAACACCCATAATGTACACAAGCGGTAGAAAAATGTAAAGTCGGCGAAATTATTTTTAAAAATCTATTAGAGGAAAAAGAAAGTTGGAGTCGATTTTTAAATTTTAACGGTTTTATTCAAAGTAAGGCTGAATTTAAAAACATTTGACAGTCAAAATGATGAAAACTTGATTTTTTGCAAGAATTTAAAGACTCCATAATTTTATTTGTGTATTCTGAAAAACTCGAATGAGAAAATCATTATCAGATAAGTCGTCTAAATGATTGATATCTTAAAGACGCTCACCGAGCAAATATAAGCTGTCTAAATCAAATCACCGTTCATTTTGACTTAAAAAATGTCTTATGAAGATATCCAAATACAATAAATGAAAGAACACATGGTAGAAATTAGTTCTCTTTGACGAATAGTAAACATACGAGTATTTTGTGGTTATCCTTCAAATATCGAGCATAAGTAGGGCGGATTTTGTCGTACACTCGTCGGACTTAACTATTCAGTAAAACGTTCAAAAATTTAAGGAATATATAGGCAGGTCACCTGTGAACAGCATAAATAATGCCACGGGGGATAAAGAAAAAGCTCAGAAGTCAGTTTTTCAGTTTTTTTTCAATTTATAGCAAAAATCTCGGAAAAAACCTCGTATGCACCTATTTGTGTCCCCATCAAAAGGTATGAGTCCACAAAAATGCAAAATTGTGGAGGCTTCAAGTCCTTTTTTTCGTTTTCAATGCATTTCTTGAAAATGGTGCAAATAGCATTGTAGTCAAAATAAAAAATTATCGAATTTCCAGTAATTAATTGATCTCATAATGATTGAGCCAATAAAAATGCCTAAGTTTTAGTGGTTTGAAAATTTTTGCTCTCATTATTTTACATATTTTTTGAAAACGATATGTCATTTTCTGTGAATCATCGCAACGTATAACTCTTTGTAAGTTATGAGCCTGATAAAATGCCAAATTCGAGGAAACGTTTGGCCACAGCTTGCGAGACTTGAAAGAGATGCGTTATAGAGTGAAATTGATGCACATTCTAATTAAATTTCCTACAAAGCTGTAAAAAAGCGCTTCTACGGTTTGTGTCATCTTCTGTTTAACCGGGCCGTTTTTTATGGAAAAAAAAAACGAATTTTGGAAGATCATTTTTTTTCTTAGCAAAATTTTCAAATCACAATGCTTAAATCAAAATTAAATGTATATTTTTAATCCCTTGATTGGTTTTCGATGCAAATAGTTTTTATATTTTTTAACGCACTAAACTATTTAAATCAAAATGAGCTGAAGGATATTTCATGTTTGTGTTAAAAATGTGAGAATCATGTATTTAAATCCAAGCCAATAGCTTATTCAGTCTAAGGATGAAAGTACCTTCAGTTCAGTTCCCAAGCATTTTGCATTTATTGCGTATCGTTTGCGATCTTCACTTTGCATCCCTTGTAGAGTCCTCCACATTAAAACGAAATATAAGCAACTAATACCAAAAACAGTAGTCCACGTGGTGTAGTGGTTAGAGCACTCACTCCGTAAGCTGAAGCTCCCTGGTTCTCTCTCCTTGGCGACAACGAGATTTAGTTCAAGTGCCATAAGTCCATCCAGTTGTAATACGTGCTGGTTTAAAATCAGAACGTATCGGAGCTGGGTGGACGGACACACGGCCCAAGCGCGATACTTATCATGTTAGCTTGTGGAGTGCCGATACATTTGATCAAGATAATGAGATCCTGTAACTACCTCTAAGCAAAAGCCTGAAAGGGGCTGTAGTGCTAAAAAAATACCAAGAACCAATCAAATATAGAAATTTACTTCGCTCTGGTGACTGTGGTCACTAATGCTGTCTAGGTAGGAAAGGCGAAAAAACTGGATTTTGGGTTTTTTGCCTTCAGTATTATCCTATTGGCGCACCTACTAGTCCGGTTTTTCTCATCCCTAGTCTCTGAGATATGAGCGCACTAAGCGTCAAATTTGGAAAAAAATTTATGCAGTACTGTAAGGTTCAATGGTCTCTATTTTCAGTTTTTATAGCATAACTTGAAAACAGTGAGAGCTAGAGAAATTTATTTTTAAATCAAAGCCAACTTAATTTCCTACAAAATAATGTCTCACATTTCCATCTAAATGCTATCGTCTCCAAGATATATGCCCGTGAACAGTTTTGTGTGGCCTCAATTTAATACGAAACTTAAGAAATTATTTTTTGATAAATTTGATGAGCATTAATTGATACCATGAGGTTTTTTTTTTTTTTTTGAAAAGCCATCCAAGCTTGCTTGACTGGGTGAGGAGCAGACACGTTTTGACTTCTTTGATTTATTTTCAGTGTCTAAAGGATGTTTCTACCCACTCCGCAGAACATAAATTAGCAGCCTACAGACCAACGGTGCCGCGACTCCACTACATCTCCATGACTCCTACAAACTACTCCAATGAACTGAACAACTTTTACAGAGTAGTTAGTAATAACGGATACAAACAACGTGACATTGACAAACTTATCACACGGTACAAAAAAAAAAATTAAGAACACCAATTGACTGAAATGTACAATATCAATCAACAGTAGATTTTGAGAACATACTTAGGCAACGAGACATACAAGCTATTAAACTTCCTTAAAAAACACAAACTGCAAATTATATTATATAAACGCGCACATGAGCCTTAGGCTACCACAAACTCTAAAGCATTGATACACAAAAAAAAGCTAAGGACCGAGATTTGATACCTAAGAAAGACTTAAAATATGTAAAAATATAGACAGATACCCTCCGACAAAAACGGAAGCGAGATAAACCAGAACAAATTGACATTCAATAAACCAAAAATCTAATATCTCTCTACCTGGACAGAGACTTCACATCCAAGAAAACAGAAGCATAAAAAGAGAGAACTTGACATTATCAACGAAAAACTTAATTCATATTCCGACGGAATTTTCTCAGTACTAGACCATAGATGTAAGTCTAGCGAGTAACAACACAAGACAAGCATATAAAGTAGTGAAAAGCCTGAAACGTGATTATCAGCCCAAAGCCACGCTCTGTCGTAATGACATTGGCAATATCATCGCTGATGAAACCAAGATTAAGGAAAGATGGGCATCATATTTCAAGGACCTCCTGAATCTTCCGCACAGCTCCAGAACATCGGAGCCCATAGATGTCTGCGGAAAGCCTCCATTGGCCCTACCAGCTCTGGAGGAAATTCGTTCCACTATCAAAGCCCAAAAGAATAATAAAGCGCCGGGCATCGATGAAATTCCAGTGGAACACGTCAAATATGGTGGCAGCAGTGTTCATAAACCTTAATCATCCAGCACATTTAGCAACAAGAACACATGCCAAAAGAGTGGAGCCAATCAATTTTATTCCCTATCCACAATAGAAGTGACAAGCTACAGTGTGAAAATTATAGAGGCACGTCATATATGGCGTACAAAATATTTTCAAAGATCATAGAAAATAAAATCGGATCATACGCCAATAATATTATTGGGGAGTATCAAGGTGGTTTTAGAGCAGGTAGATCGACAACAGATCAATTGTTCACAGTCAAGCAGGTACTTGAGGAATGCTGGGAGTTCAACATAGACATGCATTAAATTTTCGTTGACTTTAAGCAAGCATACGATCGTAGCGTTACCAAACAACGCTTTGCTTTGGCATCCCAGCCAAATTAGCGCGTCTTACCAAAATGGCAATGAAGTCGACGACCTCCAAAGTCCTCATCAATAACCAACTCATCGATGCCTTTGACACAAATATTGGACTACAGCAGGGAGATGGGCTCGCCCCATTGCAATTCAATTTGGCTCTAGGTTACGTCATAAGAAGCTACCTGCCGATACACGAGGTATATTACTATACAAGTCGAGCCAAATAGTGGCCTATGTGGACGACATCAACATTTTGTCACGGTCATTAACAACTTCCAAATAACTCTTCCGGAAACTCGACAGCGAAGCAAAACTAGTAGGACTCAGGACGTAGTCGAGAAAAACATCCTTAAGCACACAAAAAATCACACTTGGTGAATATAATCGAAAATGTGAGTGAATTTGTGTACTTAGGAGCCAAAATAACGAGAATCAGTAATTAAAGAGACGAAATTCACCGAAGGATACAGCTTGCAAATAAAATATTTTTTTCAGTTTAGCCGATGTTGAAGATCAGCTACATACACAGGAAAACAAAGCTCCAAGTATACAAATCTGCGATAAGACCTGTGTTATGCTAAGGATGTGAAACATGGACCCGAACCCAACCATCCGCAAATGTATTGAACACCTTTGAGTGACGTGTCCTGCGGCGAATGATCGGAGCGAAGCTAGATGGAGACCATGAGCTGTATGAAACCTTTGATGAGCCGGAGGTCTCAACGATTGTAAGACTGTGGAAGCTGCAACGGGCTGACTATTTGAATCGTATGGACGAACAACGAATACCCAAAAAGGTATTCGTTGGGAGAACTAAAAGCCGGAGACTAGTGAGGAAACCGGAGAAATGCTGGTCTAACTCGGCCGACAAAGACAGTTTATCGCTGCTCGATTGCTGCTGGATTGTCCTGCGGATATCAGTTTTGTGTTTAGCCGACCATTTTTAAGACACGCACAGAAAACTGAAAATAAAGGGTTTTCCAATAAGATGTTTTGAATAGCCCGCTACTTAGGTTGATATCACTTCTGAAGCTGTCATTTTTTGACATTTGACAAATAAAAACTACGCCATTAATAAAAATGAAACAATACATGCTTCGACAATGCATTAAAGTTACCAAAATTCACTATAAATACGGTGAAAATTTGGCAGAGACGATTCATAAAACTCGAACATTTCTAGGTCGTCGTGAAGCACCTTGTCGGACAGCAATGCAGAAATTGGTGGAAAAATTCAAGCTGATGGGACAATTTAGTGATGTGAAGAATAAAACCCATGCACTTCACTCAAGAGTAGCCGAGAATATTGCTGCTGTAGCCGAAAGTGTTGAAGAAAACCCAGGTTTGTCCATTCCTCGTCGTTCTTTAGAATAAGGCATTCCACAAACGTCATCACACCGTATTTTGCATAAAAATTTTGGTCTTAAGGCTTATAAAGTTCAGTTAACACAAGAACTCAAGCCAATCGATCATCAACAATGTCGTGTCTTTCCTGATTGGGTCCTTGAAATGCAAATGATTCAGAATTCCATCGAAAAATCATCTTGAGTAATGAGGCCCATTTCCACCTCGGTGGCTTCGTCGACAAGCAAAATTGTCGCATCTGGGGCTCGGAAAACCCAAGAGTTATTGTTGAAAAGCCTCTTTATCCTCAACGTGTGATTGTTTGGTGCGGTTTATGGTCCGGTGGAGTCATTGGACCTTACTTTTTCGAAAATGAGGCTGGAGCAACAGTTACGGTGAATAAATTGCGCTATCGAGAGATGATTAATGATTTTTTATGGCCGGAATCGGATGGTATTGATCTGACAACGTTTATTTTCAACAAGACGGCGCTACATGCCACACAATCAACGAAACCATTGATCTTTTACGGGAAAATTTTCGGACCGTGTTATCTCTCGAAGAGGTGATCACAATTGGGCACCGAGATCTTGTGATTTGACACCTTACGACTTTTTCCTTTTGGGCCACGTGAAAGAGAAGATCTACGTTAATAGCCCAGCGTCGATTCAAGACCTCAAAGATGGAATTCGTGAGGTTATCGAGGACATAGGGCAGCCACTTTGCGATTTGGTTATGGAAAATTTCATGAAAAGGATATGGTCCTGTAAGCGTGGTCGTGGTGGTCATTTGCCTGATGTTACTTGCAACTATTAAGGGCATATCTTCTTCTTTATAATGAAATAAACATCCGATCATTTATATTAACAAATTGCATTTTGCTTCTAATACCAAAATAACCCCTCTTATTGGAAAACCCTGTAGATACAAACCTCTGACATTTTTATTTCCATACGTTCAATCTTTGAGAAATTGTACATAATGATCAATTTCAATAAACCATTTTATTGGAAGTCTGATAAGCTTTATCTTCGTTTGTGATTCATCTTAACAAGCTCAATATTTGGCACCGCTTTCAGGATATGCTCTAAAGTCTCCTGAGGTTCGCATGTTCATAGGCTCATATCTTTGGGAGAGAGTTCAAAGGCATAAATGCAAATAGACTATGTTGTTATGAATTTAATAAGATTTCATGATGGTCTATATCAATTTTCCTATACGGCGTAAGTTTTCGAGACATTCGCCAAAAACTGAAAAAAAATCTGACGTAAGAGGCCGTAGAGCATTCAATTATATAATAGATAGGTTGAGCTTTAATTTCAAATCAAAAATGATGGAAATACTTCACATACCCATTACTTGAATACGTATATAACGATTTTCATATCCTTTGAAAATTGTACCAAGCTTTTTGAAACATTGCTATTTAGCTTTATTAGGAATCGGTGAATGACGCAACACTTCAAAATAAATGTCGGAGCTAGAAACCAACTTAAATTTTCGATGTTCTTCATCTAATCTAATCTAACCTAATAAATTTATTACCGTCAAAGGTAACAACGTTTTTCATAATTTTTAAGTCCAAACAATTTTGATTGTGCCGTCAAGCAAAAGAATACCACCCTTTATTTTAAGGATCGTACATAATATGCAAAATTACGATACATGGAACTACCAAACACGAAATCAATAAGTCCAGACCTATATAAAATCACGTTTAACTTTGAGAAATGTCTGGGGCTTAAATCAAATCTTAATATTCCATCAAACGTTCAATGATAAAGCCACAAAATACTACATGTGCTGATGAGTCCCGGGATTTTTCAATAGATGGTGGCGCTGGAAAATAAACATGACTCATTTCGAGAGGCTCATCCGTCGCTAATTTGGGTATGAAGTTTCATGACATTTCGTTGATTCATTTAAAAGCTACGGTCTTTAGAGAGATGCTACTTTCGCATTCGTAAAAAATTGAAAAACATTGTTTTCTGGTGGGAAAAACTTTCGAACTATCATTCCAATCAAAAAATGTTAATCCATATCTGCTCCTTTGAGGACAACAGTTTATCGATGGCTTAGTGAATTTAAAATGGGTCATACATACACCGAAGATGAACCTCATCCTGGAAGGGCAGAAGAAGCTGCGAATGCGGAAATCGTAAAGCAAGTGCACCGAATCGTGCTGAGTGATTGCAAAGAGAAAATGCAGGAGTCAGCTGAGGCCATGGACATCTTAAAAGAATAGGCGGGATACATTACGCACGATATTTTGAAGACGAAAAAGCTATCGGCTTGATGGGTGCCGCATTTGCTGACCGTTGCCAAAAAGCAGCAGCGGGTTGTTGATTCAACAACCGCAGCGTAATTTAGCAGACGTTTTATGATGATGAATGAAACGTGGGTCCATTACCATACACCTGATTCAGAGTGGCTGAAAAGCCACGAAAGCCGACCAAGCGTCACTGGATAAACTAAACGACAAATTAGAGAAAAACCGGCAACATATCTTGAAAAGAAAGTTCTGTATCATCACGATAACGCACGCTAACACACGTCGTTGAAAGCGATGGCCAAATTGGACCACTTACGATTGGTTGCATACCCACCGTATTCTCCAGACTTGGCCCTCAGCGACTAATATCTATCCCCAAATCTCAAGTGGGAATGAGATTCAGATTTAACGAGGAAGTCATTGCGAATACCGAGGCGTACTTCGAAGGTTTGGACGTTTCATACTACAGAAAGGGCATTGAAATGCTGGAAAATCGCATTAGTTTTGAACTTTCTATCCTCGTTCAAAAATATAGACAAGATTTATGCGAAAAATCATAAATTTCAATGTTTTGACTAGTTTCACCATATATTAGTGCTGATATCTGTAAAGTAAATAATTGAATTACCATCAAAGCCCGATATATTATACAGCAGTATATTGCCTTTCATATGAAACCTCAATAAATGGAATATATCGGCAGGTCAACCCTGGTAAAAAGAGTCCCGTATCAAAGTCATAAAATGGACCTTTACCTTACGGATTTTATCCTTACCCAATTTAAATATCCTTCCAACAGGACCCAACAAAAAAAGTCCCATATTTTGGCAAAAACAGAATCCTTTTAGCGGTCCTCATTTAAACGTTATGTGTGAAAAACGCGAATAAAAAATATATGTTCGAAAATCCTAGCAATGAATTTCTGAAAGCCGACTAGCTTCATATTTACAGTTACACAATTCTAATTGCTCGCATGAATTTCCACAATACTTGTATATCTTAAAATGCGAGAAACGCTTAAAAATAAGTTTTTATCTTTAATTTCTCAATTAATAGTCAAAATTGTAGTTCGTGTAGTTGTAAGAGAGCTTGTTGCGTAAGCCGAAGGTCCCTGGTTCGAATCCAGTTGGTGATAACGTGATTCGTTTTAAGTAATTCTTCGGACAGAATTTGAACCCGTTCAGTTATGATACGTGCTGGTTTGAAAAATTAGAACGTATCGTAGCTGGGTGGACGGACACACGCGCAAAGCGTTGTACTGATCCTATATCACCTTTCCCGAGTGCCAATATATACAATCAAGATAATGAGATACTCTTACTATCTCTAAGCAAAGGCCCAAAAGGGGCTGCAGTGCTTAAACAAAACAAAAATGGTCAAATTTTGTTAAATACGAAAACTACTCATAAAGTTTTCCTCATATATATTGCTCTTAAAAACTTCAAAAAATAAAATATCATCTTCCTAATAAAGGACCACAAATTAGTAGAGTTTTCTCCTTGGTTGAAGCCTGATTCAAGTGTAAAGTTAGTCAAAAAAATACGAATACCACTTTTCTCAATCATATAATAACATTATGCAACGGAGCCCCTGAAGGTGTATAAATCATTTGAAAATTTAAGTCTAATATTGGATTGCACGATAATATATGACGTGAACTACATATGTAAAGATTAGGCTTTAGACTATCTTCATTCAAAAACTGAGCGTTATTAGTAAACAAAAAGTTGTTTGAAAATAAACTCGAAAATGTACAATCAAAGGGGGAATTATCGGCATATTTTATTGTTTTACTTCCGAAAGGGCGAAAATGTGGCGCAAGCTCGAAAAAAATTGTGTGAAGTTTATCGTATAAAGACTGATTTGCTCGCTTTCGTTCTACATGATACACCAAATATTGGTCGTCCAACCATTACTGATAACGACAAAATAAGGCATTAATCGAAACAAACCGGCGTATGACAACCCTGAAGATAGCAGAGAAGCTTGACGTATCGAATTCAACCATTCACTTGCACTTACAATGGCTTGGTTACGTAAACAAACTGGATGTTTGGGTTCCTCACGAATTAAAGCAAATTCACCTCACCAAACGCATTAACATATGCGACTCTTTGCTTAATCGTAACCAAAACGAATTTCTAAAAAGAATCGTAACAAGTGATGGGAAAAGGATTGTTTCCGGTAACGTAGTCTGAAAACGATCATGGACCAAGCAAGATGAGCCCCCTAATCGACATCCAAAGCCAATATTGACCAAAAGAAGATTATGCTTTCTGTGTGGTGGCGCTACAAGGGTATAGTCTACTTTGAGCTCCAAGAAACAAATTCATTCATTCAAATATTTAAGGTCGTCAACTATCGAAATTCAACGAGGATGTCAAGAAAAACGCCCTGAACTGGCCAATCGCAAAGGCGTGATATTCCATCATAATAACGCTACACCCCACACCTTTTTGATCACCCGTCAAAAAATTCATGGCGCTCAATCGGGCAGTAATTCCTCATCCACCCTATAGCCCTAACTTAGCACTATCAGACTATCATTTGTTTCGCTCCCTTCAAAACCATTTAATCTGTAAAACTTTCGATTCCGATCAGGCTGTTAGGAAATGAGTTGGACCAGTACTTCTAAAAACCAAGGCTTCTTCGAACGTGGAGTTTTCCAACTTACCAAAATATGGTAAAATGTTATCTAACAAAATTGTCAATATATTATTGATTAATTTATATCCGCGCGACGTAATGAGAAAGCTTCAATGTAGAGCAAATTCTGTTGTATAGATTTACATTAAATTGATGTGAAAAGGGTGAAATGATCCAATTAAAGTTTAGCTAATATTGATTGATTTGTTGTGAATATAAATAAATTTACTTTGAAGAAAACCAAACGACATTAATTATCGAACAATCCAATATATTATCTCTGGTATGCAACTGTGATACCTAATTGAAGTTTACACATCCACTGATCCAGTTATGCTATGAAATTGTCGTGAAGGATAGAAAATTCGTTGGTCGATTTCCATGGAATTTAGATGGGACTTAGTTGCAAGCACAATTAAACAAGATACTTCTATATCCGTTCAAAAGTTATATGTGAGCAAACTTAGAAAAGTCAAGAAGACAGGAGTATGCACCTGTCACAAGGGGTCAGCGTTTGAAATGTAGACATTTACGTTACATAAATCATGTTAAAACTCAAAAAAATTTAAGGGGAATATCTTCTGATCTAATTGAAGTGGCCCCGTTTTGTTACAGTACAGTAAATATTATGCAGTGTACAAGGAATCAAAGTTAATTAAGTTATTAATCTTTTCTGAAGTTGTTAAAAAGATCTCTTAAATAATATAGTATCTGGTTCGCTCAAAAGTCCATAGAATTCATTAAATTTAAGGGTTATCAGATTTTATTGGCAAAAATATGAAACCGATAAATCGTTAACAAAGTTGAGCTAGTTTTGACTCTTTATTACACTCATAAGGAACTACCTCCACGAATTTTTTCAGGGTTTTCGGACCATGGGGGTTCAATCACGAGGGAGACACTATTTTTTCATATTCTTTCGCTTCTCCTGCCTATCCTCTTATCAATATTGCAATTCTAGTAAATAATGTTGAAAGATCTCTTAAATACATCCTCTTTTTAATGGGTAACATCCTTATACGAGAACAACCCGTTAAAATCCTTTTTTTCGACATCCTTAAAATGCAACTTCTGAGCTGCTCACAAGATTTGATGACTCTAACTTATCTCTTTTTTGAGAAAACTTACTGTGATGCACTGACAGACGGACGGATAGAAATCAATTTTGATAGGGTGGTGTCATTTTTTTTACAAAACCCTCAAAAAGAAATACCAACAGAAGAGAAATATATGGGTGGAACAGAAAATCTTCGACCTTTTGTAATTCGGTTGAAAACGATAGCCTTTAGTCCTAAGATAAAGGGTTCCTTGATCTAAGACATCGCATCCTAGTGGTAATTACAATTAGAATTTTCATCACTGCAATACCTTCCCGAAAATAACTCTTTAAGCCGCATTCAGAATCATTCGAATTGGTTCAATGTAACAAGGATAGTCGTAAAAAGTTACAATATCGTCTGAAAAAGTTGCGCAAAATGTTTGTTGTTTCAATTTGTTTCTATTCCTGCGTTTGTAAGCTAATTTTCGTTAAAACGGACCCCTCTGTGGGCGTTAGAAAACTTTCAACGTAGAAATCATTCAGCATACAAAGTAAAGTAAAGACTCCTTTTTGAAGGCTTAGTAAAAGCTTTACTGCTAGATCGGTTTATGTGAAGTTATGTTAAAATAATTTGAATATCTTACGTCAAAGAAATCGGAACACACCTGTATGGCGACGGAGGATTCGTACTAAGCTCCAGTTTGCGATACGACTCTTCAATAGGACTTAGGATATCCGTGACGCTGAATGGTGTGGAATGACTACTATTTAATAGTGAAGACGCGGCAATTGAAGCACTATTATGATGATTGTGATTGTGCTGATGATGATGGTGGTGCAACGTTTGCAAATGATGAAGATTCGTTAGATTATGTGCGGATGCGGCGACTGCGGCTGTTGCTGCGACTGACGATGCTGAAGTTATGGATTTTGGCGATAAGCTCATAACCAAATCGACGCCATTTAAATCAGGCAATAGTCCACTTTCTTGTTCGGGATCCTCCGCAAAGGCTCCAGGGTTATTATTGGCCAGTGTGGTTGACATACGCGATATTCAATATTGAATTTTCACAAGTTTTCCGAAAGCGTTGTCTTTTTGTATTGCTAAGGATGCTTCAACTTTTGTAAGAAATTGGTGGAAATACACATTCCATTTAAAAATATAAATCAAAGCTCGCACGATATGATATTCACTCGGTTGGGACACACGCAATTAAATCCTTTCTTGATCAAATCCACAATCCACTTCCTTGTGCAAACAATCATACGACCATGACACCCGACACGTTATCCAGACGCTCACTGAACTGAAGCACTTTGCAATTATTTCAATGGAGTGTAATAATTTTTGTCATTATTTCGGAACGGCTTTTGTCATTGTTTACCAGTCAAGAAAAACACAAAACAAACAACATAAAGTTTGGAAACTGTGGCAATGAGCATTAAGAGCACACGACTGCATAGAAAAAACTAATTGAAAATTTGCTTAAAATCTCGAAAATCGCATCATTGAGAAACATATAAGTGCACAGGTGTCGCAGCTTTTTGCATGTAAGTAGGCGAGCTGGGAGTTGGTCCGGCGCGGCTGCGGTAGCGAAAGGGACCGCACCATGGATATCACTCATTCATACGTAAACTTTTCAACATTAAGTTTCGCATTTATTCCTTTTGAGTATTTCTCTTCTTTTTCCCACTTCTTGGAGTATTCAAGGAGAAAAAAATGCAGAAGGAAAATTGTAATTTTAAACCACCTTCACTACTAAGCTTGGCGATACCCGCGCCTAAGTGTGCACGGCAGGGCCGAGGGTGCAACGTTATCCCTTATAACGGTAGCTATTTAACACACTTGAAATGTGCGCGCGCTTTTGAATCAGAGACGGTGTCTGTTGGTTGATAGTAACGGTCAGTTTAAGGATGCATTCAAAGGCGCGTTTAAGAGTCACTTGGAACACAATGGGAAGGATTTCAAGAATTTTTCAAACTTTTCTATGCAAGTGAGTAATTTGTTTGTAGTATCAACTTCACACCGCGCACACTGGTTCCGAAAGTACTTAGACGAGAGCGCGGCACGTATCCTATCAACGCTTCTGGGCTCGCCACTGAGAGATAATATGTTCACTATTGAAAACCAATTAGAGATTCGCAGGAAGAGTACTTTAGAGGATTTTGAAAAAGTGAACAACAACACGCAACACTTTCCTCACCACTGTAGGCATTTACATGCTCAATATAATGTATACATAATAGAAGGACGAATATCCACTCGACACGATTCCGTCAAATGAAATAAGAGGTCTGAACAGTACTGACGAGTGCTTCTCAGATGGCTTCTGGATAGCCCTCAAAAAAGACTGTTTCATAAACAACACATCGACAATGTACGCGCACTAGGTATAGGTTCGAACTCCTCCAGCTTTGAGCCAGACTCCGATCTTCGATGACGACGATAAGATGAATAGGTACCAGCGAGGCTTAGCTCCACGGAGCGCAACAACAACTATCCGCACAACAATGGCACAAGACGTAAAAAACCCACAAGAACGGAATACAGCCGAATAATCTACTTGCAAAAGAAACGTCGATTTTTGTGTAGTTGGCCACATACGAGCATTCCCAGTGCACCACATTCAAACTGTGTTCGCACGTAGGTACCCTTCACGACCAAGCGCGCCAACCGAAAAACCCCCTTCCTACTCGATCGACTCGGATACAGGCTGGCCATAGGGTTCAGATCACAGCGAAATCGGCTGGTACCAGTGCCAAGCCTGCTAAGTATGAATACAAATCAATGAGCACACGAGTGGTTTAATTTTAAAAAGGCGTCAACCCAACCAGCACACACCTATGCCGATAAACAAAAGGGGAGGGGTGGCGGCCGTGCTAAATCAAGTGGGTAGTAACCCACCGTTCCGGAAAATCATAAATCATCACACGGAATCGCTCCCAACACAAACCCCTCGCCAACTCACACACAGCAGTCCTCGCCAGCGTCTACGTCCGCCTCATTCTCATGGAATCTATCACATAAATCATCAATTCTCTACCGACCCCTGAGTCCACCTTCCTCCATCCCCACGCAAGTCCTGGCATTTCGAATGCTTGCCACTGTGTCAACATGAAGCTGCCTACTTTCCGTCTCCCTTCCCATCGCTCACACACTCCGATTTCGGCCCTTGCAAACAAGCTACAAAGCCAGAGAACCGGTTCTTCTTTGCCCTGATAAATGGAGGTCCAGCACAACGGAAATTTCAATTCGGACTCCTTTGCCTCATACCTGGCCTACCTTGCTGTTACCTTGTGGCGCGCTGACTATTCCCGTTCTCCTAACCGGATCGGAGCCATGAAACGGAGGTGTGTTCAGCTCGCGATCAGCCAATCGCAAAGCGCACGCCTACTCGACATACATCAATTGGTCGTAAATCTTCAAGCCGCCACCATGGACTACCACTGTGCACAGTCGATGCACATGTACGACTCGCATATATATTTCCCCTTAGCTCAATCGAAACCACGCCAGTCAATATGGACGCTGGTAGCAATTTGCAATCAAGTACGCATGTATTGTATGTGCTAAACCATAATCCTGTTTTCCCTTAGCACGTCCTTCAAAAAGTATTCCCCGTTTTTCGGATATTTCGGAATGGTTTTGAGGAAATGTGCCTTTCCGCGCAGGAATCTTCCCATTCTTTAATATTTTTTTCGGAAAAATGTAGAAATTACTTTTTGTCGCGCATGGCAATTGAGGGAGCTTGTAAGGATACACAATAGGTACATAGGAAGATACATACCAAAATAAGTAGAAGAGAAGAAAAAAGTTGAAAAATTGTCCGGTCGATAATATTCGCGCAACGTTCTTTGATACAAGGAAATTTTCAAGTCTACACAAATTTTCTACTCGGACCGTTTGGAAACGGAACGTCCAGTCCTTATAGAGAGAGTTCATGTAAAATGGATGTATATTTGCTTTTGAGTAAACAAAGCCGCAAAAGTTTAGAATATGCATGACCGCCGTGTTTCTGGGTTATTTGGTTAAGGAAAGAAATTGATAGAAATGCTCAGACTGAGCTGCAGCTTTTGTAGTGCTGCAAGGGAAGTTTCGATTGAGGCGAAGGAAGTGAAATCTGATACGAGGTTTGAATCTGATGTAAAAGTAGCCTTGCAGTAAATGTTATCTAGGCAATTAGGCAATGAACAGTGACGGAAGCGGGATATGAAACGTTCAGCTAAATTACCATACCTACTCTTTCGAGAGGCAAGTAATCATATGAGGTGACTGATTGAAAAAGTAGACTGAAGCTATTATTGTTTATTTGACTACATCACTTGCAATGATACTATATATAAACATTTGCCAGTCATTTCATCAAACAGGCATTTGGGCTGTTTCTGAAAATTTTTTACTATGGAACATTGAGCCTTGGGCAACTAATAAGAAATCAAGCGATCATGCAGTTAAAATAATCCTGTTTCTATCTTTATTCCTGAAACTTTCTTTTCGTAAACTTAATTCAAAGCATACAACAAATGAAAATAGAATTTGGCTTAACAAAATAAAAATGTGCTATGAGTACAATTCAATATGCAATCAAAATAAACCAAACAATGTATCGGTAACTTCCTGATAAAAAAATGATGCCTAATGTATGAGAAAGAGCTGTCCTCGAATATTCCCAGCGCTTGCAATTTTTCAATTATAATCGAGGAAACAGTATATGAAGTACATTTAATGTATTGTCGATAAGCATTTGATTTAAGTTAATCCCGTTCGTGTTTATAGGACAATATTTGTTTCAAAAATATGACTGGAAATGAGCAAAGCCGTATCTAGGGAAAAATGTTAGGCGGGTGATGTGTGTGATTTTTTTTTTCAATTTGTGGCCAAAGGTCCACTATATATGGTCCTTTATTTGGTATTTTATGTTAAATGAGTAGAGTAAGAGCCGGATAGTTGGGCGACTTTTCGAAAAATGTCTACTATTAAAAAATATGTACATACAACGAATAGTGCGGCATGTATGATTTTTCATAGAAGCCTATCTTTGTAAACATAATTAATATTGGTTTTGAGTAAATCCTGTTTTTTTTTGCCTCTCGAAAAGAGATAATTGCCTTCTGTGGCGGATGGTAGCCTAACGTTGAAAATGCTTCGGGGGATACTTACCTCGTGCGGGAGCCGATGCTTCACAATGTTTTTTTTATATGGAAACAAAATCATATTGATTTAAGCATTCAGTCCTTATTAGTTGCTAAGATCATTCATAAGATTATTCACAAAGCAATCAAAATATTAATCATTGTTACAATAAAAAAGCAAATTTTTCACATTTTCAACAAAAAAAAGAGACTGCAAAGATTAAGTTAGGTACTCGCACCTAAGGTATTTGTAAAATATTATTTATATTCAAAGTAGAGTAGTATGACAATCACATTTGAAAATAGCATCCAGCGTCACGAGAAGCCAAGGTTTTCAGCTTTCCACATCTCATGCAACTGTTTTCGAATATTGTACAAGTTTCATGCAACCACATTCGACACATCTCACATTGTACCCAATTGGATTTAGTAAAATTGTTATTTTCAAAACATTCTGCGCAATAATCATCAACTGAAACTTTTTTCATTTTTAACAAATTTTCACTAGGGTAAAACGCTACAATATGCCCCAGTTGACAATACGCCCCACTGCGCCTACACACACATGAATACAGACATCAAACAAGTAGTGACACGTACAGTGCCGCGACATTCGCTTGTCAACATTGCTGCTAGTTAGGTGTGTTCTCCGTGATTTAGTTCGAATAAAACATTAAAATCTTTACAAAGTGCTTCGGAACAATTTCCGGTGAGTACTATACAAATTCATTTACTTTGGACAGTGATTTTTTCAAGCAGATTTTGCATTCAAACAAGTTTTTAGCTTTAAATTACCTATCGTTTGACGTACTGTCTGCATTGAATAGTTTTCAATGGCGTCCATCACATGACTGGGGCGTTTTGTAATCATAAGTTTTACAAAACACCCCATTCATTATAGTACAATACGCTCCACGATGAAGACAACGTACAAAATCAAGTTTTTACTTTTACAGATGCCGCGTAGTTATCAAAGGAAGACTCTACGGGCTTCTTGGTCCAAGAAGGATTTAAATGAGGCTATGCAAAAAGTACACAACAAGGAGATGGGAGTCAATGCGGCCGCTAGGATTTACAATATCCCATCAAGAACGCTTAGACGACATTTGTTAACAGGAAAGCTCAAAGTACCACTCGGGAGGCCGCCGGTTTTTCCAGAAGAGCATGAGAAAAAGTTGGTAGTTCATATAAAAAAAACTTGAAAAAGTTGGCTTTGCACCTGATCGCAAGGATGTTAAAGAAATGGCCTACCAGTTAGCTCAAAAGCTTAATATTGAAAATCCGTTCTCAAATGAATCTCAGCAAGCAATTAATATTTGGTTTAATTGGTTCTTAAAACGAAATCCTGAGTTAAGTCAGCGAAAGGCTGAAGATTTGTCACTTGCTAGAGCTTATGGTGTTAATCGGGAGGATGTTCATGATTTTTTTACACTGCTAGCTTATATATGTATATGAAGAAAATGACTTAGGCCAACATCCAGACCAAATATTTAACATGGATGATACTGGCATGCAAATAAATAATAAACCTGGAAAAGTGATTGCCAGCAAAGGAGCTAAAGACGTTTATACTTTGACTAGTTACGAAAAGGGAGAGAATATGACAGTCATAGCTTGCTGCAATGCTCAAGGTAACTTTATGCCACCAGTTTTGATTTATAAAGGTACCTGCAACAAACCTCAGTTTTCTGAAGGACTACCGCCTGGTTCGCAAGTATTTATGAACAAAAAGTCTTCATATATACACTCTGAGCTTTTCATGAAATGGTTCGAGGAAATATTCTTAAAACAAAAAAGTCCTGGAAAATCCCTGCTGATACTGGATGGTCACTGTTCACACAGCAACAATATTCGTTTGTTAGAAGTAGCTAAAGAGAATGATGTTACATTACTATGCTTACCAAGTCACACCACTCATGCACTTCAGCCACTGGACAGGGGATTTTTCAGGCCTCTAAAGGTTTATTTTGCCCAGGAAGCCAAATCTTGGATAGTCATGAATAAAAACAAGCGACTTACTGGGTACGGTGTATCTAAACTGATTGGTAAAACTGGCTAAACTTTATAATTGGATCATTTCACCCTTTTCACATCAACTTAATGTAAATCTATACGACAAATTTGCTCTACATTTGAAGCTTATCTAACGTCGCGCGGATATCGATCACTCTTTCGGATGGCTCTGATAGCTTTTTAAATTACTTTTTATGGAATTGTTTGCAGCTACATATAAATGAGTTGCATATTTTAGATAATAATTTTTCTGAAAAATTATTAGAGAAGAAAAATGTTAGAAGAAGGTGGTTTCGACGTGTGCACTAATTCTCCTCAGGCCATCACTCTTAGATACACACCGGTGATGGCGACCACCATGTTCAGAGGTGAGAGATCCTACTTATGCGAACTAAATATGTGCACACGTCGAAACCACCTTCTTCTAACATTTTTCTTCTCTAATAATTTTTCAGAAAAATTATTATTCAAAATATGCAACTCATTTATATGTAGCTGCAAACAATTCCATAAAAAGTAATTTGATTGGTAAAGTTTGGGGAAAGGCTGCTAGTGTATCCAATGGTATCACTGGTTTAAAGTCCTGTGGAATCTACCCTTATGATCCAAACGTCATACCAGAGCACTATTTTTCACTCTCAGATACTTTGCGGGAACTAGATCTCGTAAGCGATGTGCATGGAAACGATAATGAATTCGGCGATGGCTGCTAAGGGATACGAAACATTAACAACCTTCCTCCTGAAAGTGAGCCAGCAGTTTTGGAAGTGGAAATAACTGCTAATTAATTGAGATACAATCAACAAGATATGGGTTCGAAAAATCTTGAACATGATACTTTTGCTGCATCTGTAAAAACACCCCAAAAATGTTCAGATTTACCCTCGGAATCTGCAGAAGAAACGCCCACAAAAGTTTTACCTAGAATTCATTCCATACCTAGGTTACCAGCAATGACGTTCAAGAAAAAACAAAAGGCTGTAGTATTGACATCTCCAGATAATATACAAAAAAGACAAGCGACAGAAAAAGGAAGAACGATGCATTGACCAGAAAACTGAAGAAACGTGAAAAACCGAAAGTAACAATGGAAAGTAAAAAAATGAAACCCACAAAAAAGAAAGTGACTGATTTCTCTTCATCATCACAAAGCGATCTTGATGAACAAAATTATAAGAGCTCTTCGAATGAGGATATTTCTGATGAAGATGAGAATAAGTGCATTGAATGTACGGAAAATTATTATTGCACGACTTCTAACGAAGATTGGATAAAATGTACATCATGTTCATCTTGGATGCATAAATTTTGTACCATGTACAACCCTTTTTGCAACGTTTGTGGTAAAAAGGCTAAACAGGAAGCTGTCAAAAAGTCTAAGGAGACGAAAAAATAAAATAAGTACTAGGTAACGTAATGATAGCATATCAAAATTATTATGACGATTAAGAATTTCATCTTAAAGTTATTTCCGGAGACTGGTTGTTAATTTTTTATTATTAAGCTTAAATTTAGTCTGTCATTTCATTATTTCTTTATAAAAATTACAGTGGGGCATTTTATAATAGACGAGAGGCGTATTATCTACACATAACGTCACAAAACGCCCCACATAACGTTTGAAAAAAATATTTCTTTTAGCTAGTGTATAAGGAAATGTTACCAAACTTAAGTGCCATTTTGTAGTTTAAATACCATTTGTTACACTTTTTGATAAATATAGGGTTGAAAAAGTTAAAAGGCCATTTTATTGAGCATCGCGTAAAAGTGGGGCGTATTGTAGCGTAAAAGTGGGGCGTATTGTAGCTCTTGTGGATTGTTCGCCCTTTTTTCTTTTGATTGGCAGATCTTTAGTCGATTTTTTTCGGGATGTTTTTGAACTTATGATGTTTTTGACTTATGATGTTGAACTTATGATGTTTTCTTGGTTTTCATTATCAGAACTGTAAATTTGTTTTTCGCTCCCTTAAGGTTCTTTCTTTGTTTAGTTCAATAAAATCTATGGTATCCGATTAAGTTTCACGCGATATCTTTTTGGTCTTTTCTGGTTTTTGCGTTTGTCCTCTTTTTTCCCAATGATTTTCTTGCTACCAGCTGGTATAATTTTTACTGTCTTAAAATGTTTTTCATTCTTTGCCGTAATATTACTTTCCGTTATTTTATTAATTTTCTTTTTTTTGTCTTCTTTATTCATCTTTTGGATAATATTGTCATTGGAGTTTAAAATTTCCGCAGATTGCTTAGCTCTTTTAAGCGAATTCAGCGATATTCTTGGTATAGGAGATGGTACACAGAGTGAAAACGACCATATAAATTAGAAGAAAGTTAAGAAGTTTTCTTTATGGTTTTCATCCAAGAAGATAGTCATATTAAAACTATAAAGAAAATCTTTTTAAAAGCTTGAGAAGCAATTTATTAGGAAACTGTATACTTCTATAGAGAGACTTATTGTTTTTTAATAAGAAATCTTATTCAAGCGATGAGGCAGACTAATTAAAATAAAAAGATTATCTTTTTGACTTCAAAAGTACTCTTATTGATATTAACCTGAAATTCTTCTTAAAATCAAAAGTCTAGCTTATATATTTAATGAGGACATCTGATTGATTTTATAAGATGTCTTGTTGATTAACCTAGAATTAATGATGTATTAATGAAAATATTTGAAACTTTAATAAACAAAACTATTTATTTTATTCCTTTTCATTAACAAATATAACAAAGTTCATATTCATTTAAAAAATATCTTAACATCTAAGGTCATAGTAAACTGAATATGCGAAGATTTGCGTATCTCCAATACTTTTTAGGGCGAAGTACTTTAAGGCCATTGTTCAGCATACGAAAATGAACTGGTGTTCCATCTAAAGATACAATATCTAGAATTATTAAAGGTTCAGGCTAATTTCTAATTAAAAGATGAAAAGAAGAAGAATGTTGTGAAAACAACATTTTACTGTTTCCTCGTAAGCAAGAAAGTCAACAATCTTATAAACTAACCATTCATGGTTTTTGTTACGATATGACCTTTTTAGGTCTTTGTAAAAAATTTTTTTACAAAGACCTACTAGTTTCGCGACCTGTCTGTCCGTCTGTCCGTCCGTCTGTCCGTCTGTCCGTCTGTCCGTCTGTCCGTGCGTCACAGCTGATTTCCTCAGAAACTATAGAAGCTAGAATGCTCAAACTTTGTGAAAAGGTCAGAAGTGATGGTCTCTCAAAAGTCAAGGCCTTGACAAACATTTGAAAAATGTTTAAGGGGGTCCCCCCTAATAACGAATTGGCCCTTAAAAATTTTTTTAAATCAAAGGTAGTCGAGTGGGAAATAAGATGAAAGGTCGTGATTCGAACTTTTAGAATCTGAAATAAAAAAATCATTTGATGAATTAGGGGGTCCACGGGAAGGCAAAATGTACCCAAAATTTGTGTCCCCCACCCCTCGCGATTGCCGAAAAATTCAGCCGAAAAATCTGAAAGTTATCACGAATGTGGACCTTAATGAGTACAAGGGCAACAAATGCCTTAGAAATCGAAATTCGATCAACTTTGTTAATATTAGTATGATTTGTAGATTTTACATTTTTGCCCATAAAATCAAAACGGTACCTTTAAACTTCTTGAATCTTTGCAATCATATAGACTGACATAAGATATATATGTTCACAAAATTTAATTGAGATCGAACCATAATCAAGTGAGGTGTAGCCATTTCAATTATATGGAATTACAACAACGATAACACGTGTTTATGGTTCATATAGGGTTTTCCAATAAGAGGTGTTATTATGATATCAAAAGAAAAATGCCATTTTTTAAAATAAATGATCGAATGTTTAATTCATTATGAAGAAGAAGATATGCCGTTAACAGCAATAACTAACATTGGGCAAATAGCCGCTACGACACGCTTACAGGACCATATCCTCTTCATGAAATTTTCCATAACCAAATCGCAAAGTGGCTGCCCTATGTCCTCGATAGCCTCACGAATTTCATCTTTGAGATCTTGAATTGACGCTGGGCTATTGGCATAGCCCTTTTCTATCACGTGGCTCCAAAGGAAGAACTCGCAAGGTGTTAAATCAGAAGATCTATTCAAAATAACACCTCTTATTGGAAAACCTCATATATATTTAAAATTGACTTAGGTACTTTTAGTTTCTTTAAATTTTCATGAAAATTTAAGGAATAGTGTTTAACTTGAACATGTTCAATCGGCCAAAAATTCAGAAAAATCATTTAAGCTAGATTAAAATGGCAGCTGCACTCTGCTTATGAAAGAAACTGCGCATCTTTTGTATAAATTTGAACGATTTCATATCTAAGTATTGGATGAATAATTCAAGTTATCGATTCACGCCATTAGAAAACTTGCTTCTAACCCTAGGATGTTTACAAAGACCTTCTGGTAGGAGCACTCTCCTGCTTACTCAACTTGTTTAGTAGTAAATACTGAGTACAAATTTTTAAAACAGTTGGAGGACGTAAAGCTATTTAAATATCCTAGAAATTATACAATAAACAATGTGTAGTGAAAGGTTTAATTAAATGTCCGTGAAGGACTGCAGTGATGGTCTGCTGCCTCGGCGGAAGAGGATGGTAATATCCGCCGAGATTGGACTTGTCTGGGGACGCGTGAATGCGCTGGCAGGCTAGCATTGCGGTGTCGTGGGGCGGGTTCTTTCCCCCAGCATAAGGACCCACTGCAAAAGAACTCGAAAGAAAGGAGGTAACGAGCTACGAAATTCCAGAAGAAAAAGGACAAATTGGGCTTGGGGAAGACTGACGAACTCAAGGGAACTTCGTCGTTACCCGACGATTCTTATTGCCCACAAATAAGAGTGGGGCACCCAGATGGAAGCGGTGCCCCTCGCACCCTCCCAACCGGATCAAGATCCAAAAGTAGACGTCGCCATGTGTTTCCCATTTGAGAGAAAAACTCATACAAAAGCACTTCGTATGACTCTTTCCCTCAAATTAGAAGCACAAACGTAACCAATTTATGCTATAGAGTTATGCAATGAAATCACATAACCCTATATCATAAAAGGGCACGCAAGCGGAAGGCCACTCTACCCGGCAAGAGCCCCTGTTAAGCGACACAAACGGTGGAGCGCGCCCGATTGCTAGCCTATATTAGACGAAAAGCCTGCCATCGTTGCGAGTCCTATACTCAGTCAGGTAGAACGAATGGAAAGACCGATTTTTTTTTAAAGTCTAACAATTCATTTTGATTCTTTTCTTTTCGCGATCAATAACAATTAATATAAATAAGAGAGTTCCGAGGTTTTCGACACGTGATCTAACCTGACATTATATTATGTTAAAGTGAAAATACGATGGACGATATTCACATTTCATTATTACATATTTCTCATATTAATGATTCCATCCGTCCACATTGTTTTTTTCTTTTGATTCAGTTTGAAAAAAAAATATGCATAGCAAACTAACATGATGCAAGCTTTATTCTCAATAATTATTTGCACTAAAAACAAATATTCACTTATTTTTTAAGACAATCGGCTTCGAAGCTTTTGTTTTCTAATCAGTATGATTATATTTTGAAAAAAATAAATTTCTCTATAACGGAAAGGGTCGAATCATATTCAAAAGAAGTCTTTCAGGCAAAGCACAAGTCAAATTAGGAAAGACATTTAGTCAACATTTTTTTAACGATTTTAACATCAAAAGAAATTATTCCAATATTTAATGACTCTTAGAAATTTAGCGTCTTTTTGAATCTTAAAAATTAAAAAAATACAATCCTCTAACCAAACATCTTTGGAAAAAAAATCAATTTTTTTTGCAATATTTGTCAATTTTGCGTTTTAAATTCTCTACAGTTCAATTATTCGCGGCGTTCGGCGGTAAATTTTTAACATAATTTGGTCTGCATGTTTTTCTTTTAACGTTTTAAATTATCAAGGCGTTTTCTTTTTATATCCTACATAGATTTCATGGTTAGTTAACAATTTCCAAGAGGATACATAATGCATTAAATAGCTCATAAAAATGATTTTTAATCTAGTTTCACCTAAAAATCAATAAAAACAACTCCTACTAACGAACTTCAAACTTAATATTCAGATTTCATAAGTAATGTTTTGATGCGGTTGAAGTCTTGTTCAATTATGCACTACAAGGTGAACTAATGAGTGACAATCGACGCGGCTGTACAATTAAAACAAGATCAAGATAAACGCAGTTGAATGGTTGATTTTGGAATAAGTATTTGCGTTATTTAGGATGCGCACAGAAACATGAATAAGGAAATATTTGGTGAAAAAGTCATGAAATTGAGAGTATAGCCAAACGATAAGGTAATTCCAAAACCTTCTTCATTTAGAAAAACTGAATTGAAAATGCGACTTGATTGGGATAAGGCTTGTACTTAAAAGAAGTATGTTAGATATAGAAAACGGCTACTTTTGGGTAAAACTGTTATGGCGTACGAGTTGAATTACGTATATATTCGTCAAATTCCCGTTATTGTCACATACATACAACTCAGAGTATAATACATACAGCAATTTTGTTCGAGTTCTATTTATCCTACACATTTAAATCTTTTACTTGACCACTAGCGCCCTGATATCTCTTAAATCAGGCCATTGACGTATCACAAATATTACCACAAATATAGAGAAAGCAGTCATTAGAACACGAACCCTGGTCTTTAAGAAAGGCCTGATGATACCGGCAGCCGTAGCCATAAGTAAAGTATTACTTGTAATGTTGTTAACACTATATTAATTAACTTTACAACAAGTACTCGTATATTTGAGGTATCTATTCCCTCTAAAGTCACATACTGCTGTTGGGATTAATGTTCTATTTTCGTAACTCGTTTTTGACAATTCTACAAAAGTTCATTAATATCTCTCAGCCTCTTATCAATTTGGTATTGAATTTTTTCTTCCAGGTCGCCAATAGTTTCTCAAATTAATTATTTCACTTTGGTGGAGTTCCGTTAAGTCATTGACTTGCTCTTCTAATCTTTCAGCTCTACATCTTTCGGTTTCTAGAGTTACAGTGGGGACTTGGTATTCTTTTTGGGAAGTCTCTAAACGTTCAATTGTTCCGCAAAGCGTATCGATGTCATCTTATTTTGTTCTCCACATCAAATGACTTGTTGTAGACTGACTTTTTCCATAACTCGGTGGAGCACTACCGCTTGTCACACTACTGCATTCACTACCATTTTCGCAATTGAATTTCCTACTTCCCGCACCACCAGTGTTTCCAGAGCTAGTTGATGTAGCATGAGTATTTATCGTAGTGACTGTATTATCTAGTGTCGAAGTTCCGCATATGTGGATATGTTCACATTGATGCGTTGCTGGGTCGTGGTTGATCTTGAGAAGTCCCTATCCTTAGCCAAGACTACAAAACGAACCAATCCCCGCAATGCAAGAAACAGGTTTATATAAATATTTTTTTTTGCCAAGCGCGCCAATCCGATCACGTCGATGTAAACAAAATGCAGTTTGCATCCGGATTGACGATTCCGGATATGAACGCCTTCGGCCAGGGACTTCTCCCAAGGATATTCTACAGCAAAATTGAATTGAAAACGATCACTCACCAGTTCCGATTTGAAGAGCCATTAATCGCAATGCAAGAATCTGAAGCAAGTTTGGGTTACGGACGTGAAGAATCCACGGAGCGTTGATGTCAAAGAAAACGACTGAGGCAATCGCGATAGAGAGCGAGCGACACACCCCCAATCAACGCAAGTTCTGACTGATTTCGTCCAGACTGCATCTTGCAGTTGTCTGTAACTAACTACGCAGCTTGGCGTACGATGACGAATTGGAGCTCAACGAACTCCCGAATTGGAATTCGAATCTTTTCATACTAGCTGGAATATGCAGGCTAATTAAACGAGAGATATAAGTAAAATTAGCATAATTTACTTGGGCTTAATGCAGATGCGTGGAGATCACGAAGATGAGAAGTGCCTTAATCAGTGGTCAACATTGTGTAGCCCTTCAAGACGCCTCCGATGCAAATGGTTGTAATTTCCTTCACGTCTTCATTTGCCGCGATAATGCATCCGAAGTTGGAAATTAAGCGTATCCACTATCTCGCAAGGTAGCCGATCACAGTCTAAATTTTCGGATCGAATTAGAGAGTTACTTCAACGAACAAACTATACTCGGAAAATACCTACGCTGACATAAATAATTACGGTATCGTAGCGTGGCTTCAATGGGAGATTCTACAATTTGGCGGGAAACTACCATATTACACTTCACGGCCGGCAAAACTTCACTTCCTAACCACAAACTTATTTGACAATCATTCACCCCGTTTACATTCCATTCGCCAATCTAGTACATTGGTAAAGTGTACCAGATCAACGTTCCTACACTGTTTTTACGTGACAGATTTAAATTGTTCTAAATAAACTAAATTTGAACGAAGTTATGAAAAATGAATAGGATTTTTTTTAATTTTAATAAAATTAAATTTCATGAAAATTAAAATTAAAGGAAAACGTTTAAATTTAATATAAAGGAAAATTGATATAAAATTACATTTAATATCAAGGGAAATTGAAAAAAAATTGCATTTAACAATAATAATGAGATAGAAAACTATTTTACAAACGACGATTATGAGCGGAATCAATTAATTACTTTTCTAAATCTGCCACATAAAATGACAAGTAGAGGATAGGAAGGTATTCGAGCAGTTGGCTTGAGAAACTGCTCGATTAATACAAATGATCTTTCTCAAGTCATTATTAACAGCAATCCTACAATAGCACCAACCAGTTGTAGTAATCGAGCAGTTATACTAGCAAACTGCTCGAAAACCGTCCTATCTCCTATCCAAACTGTAATGGCAGATTTAAAAAAAAAAATGTAATGTAATTTGTAATTTGAATCTGCCCATTACAATTTAGGATGTGAAACCCCTGACTTAGTGCAGGGCAACGGTGCATCACCTAAAATGCATTCGAATAGATGCTTGACGTTAGCGTAAACTGTAACTCTTATCTGAGATTCTCTTGGTAACGTAAAATAAATTTTAACAATTCGGAATGGGGGTACCAGCTGGTGATATGAACAGCTTGGGTGTGTGTGTGTTTACGGAGAAAGCTACATGAGTACGATTGGAGTAGATTTTAAAATGAGAACAATTGAACTTGATGGGAAAAAGAATTAGGTTGAAAATCTGGGATACAGCTGGCCAAGAACGATTCCGGAGAATTACTTCGTCGTATGATCGTGGGGCGCATGGGATTACTGTTGTGTATGATTGCACAGATCAAGGATCCTTCAATAATGTAAAACAGTGGCGAGAGGAAATCGTACGTTATGCTTGTGAAAACGTGAATAAATTACTCGTAGGAAATTTGTGGCCAAACCGCAGTGTAGAGTAATAGTTAAACGTTTCCGGCAAAATTGCTGTCAACTTTACGTGGATAGCCAAGCATTTAGTTATTCATATATGAGATTCAAGTGGGAATTGGACAGTGATTGTTTGGAAATTGAGTTCATGTGCTTATGCTCATAGTAATTCTTGAATTTTGTTTGAAGAGAACGGGTGGTTAAAAGATAAGAAATTCAAATAGAAATTTCCCATACACGAAATGAAGAAATGTAAAATTGTTCGAACGAGTGTGTTTAATTTGTCTAAAAGGCAGCGTTTCTCCTAAAGAGCTTGTATTGGGGAAACCGGTTCATGTGAAATCGTTGGTGTTAAATTGCCGTACATGTTCCAATACAAGTTCGGAAACTCCTCCACAATACAGGTTAAAAGCAGGCATATAATTGCATTCCATAAGTGAAGTAAACAATCATGTCATAACATACAATTATTTTTTATTGATATAATTGTCAATAATTGAATGCAAGTTTAAACACCGGTGAGGTTTAATATCTATTATACAAACTGAGCTTGACGGAAAAGACTTCTAACACTTTACCCGCGACGGCGCATACTGTGGTTCAATCCTTCCTTGAAAATAATCACATTGACGAACTGTTAAATTTAATGGATGATCAATTAAACTATGGTGTATTTTGGGATCATCATGCAGCAAATCTTTTGTCGGATGAATTAGTCACACATATGGATTTCTATGCAGCAGCAAGAACTTAGCGACATGGTGTTCACTTCAAAATAATTCACAAAAGTTTAGCTTTCAGGACTGGCCACCCCATCAACGAGCGCTCGTCGAGGAGGATGGGTAAGTACCCTTTTTATTGCTTTTAGATTTTTTTATATACAATTCAATTTTTATATGCATTTCTTTTAAATTATTCAGGTATACAGCTTTGTTTAAATTTTCTAAGATATATATTTTTAAATTTTTGCTATTATACATTTAATACGTGCCCTTGAAACAACTGAAATTGTGTTGCGATAGTTAGATAACTATAATGTTTGTTGAGTTTTCATGGAAAGATTGAAATAATAATAATGGATTGTTAGATTTGAACGCCGGTCTTTTCATTTTGTCCTGTCTGACCGGGTATAGGACCCGGTACGGTGGAACGCTTTTCCCACCAAAAATGTGCTAGCCATTGGGCGTGCTCCAACTTCCATTTAGTTTCAGGGACTCTCGCCGGCTGAGTGGCCTCTAGTCAAGGTGCCTTTTTATAGCAGAGCTATGTGATCCGATCATATAACTTTATGAGATAAATTGGTCACCGGTATATGTCTTTTCTGATGGGAAGGCTCATACAAGGTATGTTGTATGAAGGGAAATATATGGTCACTGCAACATTATGGATCTTGATCCGGTTGGGCGGGCGCGAGGGGGCACCACCACAATCCGGTTGCCCCACTCTTATTCGTAGGCCATGAGAACCGTCGGGTAACGACAAGGTTCCCCTACGTCTGTCTGTTTTGGCTTGTTTCAACTTATTCTTTGAACAAGCAATTCTTTCCTCTTTGTAGTTACCTACATTTGTTTTTTCGACTTCGGTCGATTTGTTTGGTTTTTGAGACCCAAGAATTCGTGAATGCGAAGTTCTTTTTGTAGTGGGTTCTTATGCTGGGGGGAATGAACCCGCCCCACGACACCGCAATGCTAGCCTGCCAGCGCATTCACGCATGCCAAGACAAGGGCATTCTCGGCGGGTATCAACATCTTCCTTCGATAAGGCAGCAGGCAATCGCTACAGTCCTTCACGGACATTTATATTTGACGATACTAAATAAAAGAAAATTTTCCGTTTTATTAGGTGAATATTAAATTTTTTAATGAATTGCATACGCGCGTTTAGAAAGGAACGTCCTTTCTTCTTCAGTGCTATTCTACAAGTGTTTTTTTTACAAGCAATCTACAGTCCTTTTTTAGGGTTTTGTACTAAAATACAAAACCCTATTGCAATCACGACCTGTGTCCGTCTGTCCGTCCGTCCGTCTGTATGTCACAGCACTTTTTCTCCGAAACTATAAGGCTACAGCCATGAAACTTTGTAGAAAGGTCAGAAGTGGTGACCTCTTGAAAGTTCAAGGGTGGAAAAATGTTTCAAAGGCGTTTAAGGGGGGTCTCCCATATAGGGAGGTGACCCCTCAAAAAAAAATTTCACCATTGGTAGTCGAGTAGGGTGTCGTTGGAAAGGTCTCAATGAGATCTTTTACAAACAAGTTTCAAAATTGCCTTATAAGTAGCGAGGGGGGCAGGGGAAGGGGAAATATACGAACTTTTCGCGTACCCCCCCCCCCCCCCTCGCGATTGGACACCTTCCATCCGAAAAATCTGAAAAAAATCATGAATGTAGGCCTTTATGAGTACAACAACAAAAAATACATGAGAAGTCGTAATTCACTCAACTTTGTTAGTAATAGTATGATTTATCAATTTTGTGTTTTCTTGAATAAAATCTAAACCGTACCTTTAAACTCGATAACATTTAGCAAAGACATGACTGTTTAAAAGATTGATCTTTTCTGAAAGTTTCATAAAGATCGAATGGTATTTACCGAAGTTATAGCGATTTGAATTTTCCTGTTTTACTATGGAGCAATATGCCCTGTATTACTATGGAAACATATGGCTATGGAGCCATATGCGCTTTTTACCGACTTAGACACTACAGCTTTGCTAGGATTTGCATGAAAATTTCAGGAGTGATAGATATCATGGAGATGAGTACATACAATTGAAACAAGTCGAAGAGGCAGGAGAGAGCTCCTAGCAAAAGGGCTTTGTAACCATTCTAGGATTCGGAAAAACAGGCCATGAATCGATGATAACAGTACAAAAAAAAAATTTCATGAAAGGTAGGCGATATGAGTATCAATTGAAAGTTCTCTATGAGAGCTTTTCAAAACAGTTCTTAAACTGACAGTTTTTGCTTCAGTGGGGGCACAGGGGGGGAAATACATGAAAAATGTGTTTCCTCCCTCGCGAATGGACACCCGTGATCTAAAAAATCTGAAAAAATTATCAAAGGAGATATTTATGGGTATAACTAGAACAAATACCTCAGAAGTCAAAATTCGTTCAACTTTGTTAATTATAGTATGAACCTTGAATTTCACATTTTCTCCAATAAAATCGTCTTTGACATGTTTCATGATTTTATTCGTTGCTGGTTACTGCATCTATACATCTAAGTTGCCCTCGAATTCTGGGGAGGGTTGGGGACTTTGAGGCTTCCTATATTCTGAATAATATCTTTGCACTCTTTTAGTGTTTTTTCTACGCACTTAATCGATTCGGGTAGTGGGTCTTTCCTTAATTCGAAGAATCTGGCGCTATAAATTAGCAGCGTTCCACCACATGGTAAATTGCCTCACCATAGTACCACTTAATGCGCAGAGATACGACAAGGAATTACGGTATATAGAACATACGGCGGAGATCAATGGCAACAACATGGCCATGATACAAAAATGATCAGGAAAAAATTACAACGTAACAAAACATAAAGCCAGACTACATTATTTAAGCAGGTGAAGGCACTCGAAAGCACTACAATAGCAGCGGTAACTTTTTCAGCGGCATTTTATAAAATCAAACGCATGCTGAAAAATAAAGGCATCAAAATTGTGGGTACAAGCAGGACAACACAACTTAAAGCAATTCTCGGAAGCGCCAAAGATCCAAAGGACCTCTGGGAGAAGAATGGGATATATAGGATAACATGCACGGATTGCGGAAAAACTTACATTGGACAAACAAAGCGACTAGTAGGGATCAGGGTCCAGGAACATATCAGCGAAGTCGTAACCGCTCGAAAAAGAAATAAAGCACTTTCAGAGACGAAATCAACGGTGGCGAGGCACGCAATGGAGGAAAACCACAAAATAACGAAGGACAACGTCGGAGTGTTGAAGGAGGTGTCAAAACAGCGGAAGCTCGACGCATACGAAAGGTGGTATATTTACAACGAACCACAGGAAAAAGAATGAATGTAGACGTAGGTAACTGCCAGTCATCTTTATTTTCTTTAATTTATCAATAAGCCACTTAAAAATTGTTAAGTTCCTAATTATGCTAATTAACTTTATTTCTCTTAACCCTCCTAAAGGATCATTTTGTTAACTTGCTAATTACCTGTAATTCTTTATCCGCTTAATCCTCTTAAAGGATCACTTGTTTAAATTTGGAAAATTTATAGCTAGGGTAATTACCTATAATTGTTAAACCCCTTAATAGACCAGTTAGTACGGAAAAATTGTTACCTGTAGGGAAAAAACTTAGATGTATAAAAAAGGACAGTAGATTGCTTATAAAAAAACACTTGTAGAAAAGCACTGAAGAAGAAAGGACGTTCCTTTCGAAGCGCGCGTATGCAATTCTTTAAAAAAAAAAAAAAATTAATATTCACCTAATAAAACGGAAGATTTTCTTTTATTTAGTATCGTTAAAGAGAGGTGAAAACAGCCGAGAAAAAACAAAAAACATTTATACTTGCCTATTCACTACACAGTATAGAAATCTGTCTTCTGGATATACCTTTCCAAATACAAAAATATTTTGAAAGCGGAGGTGTCTTACAAGCTACGTTCGATAATATTTCTCAACTTTCTCAAGAAAAATCATATACACATTTTCTTAATGGGAAATTTTGGAAAACTATTTGTATGGATGAAAACAAAATTAACGTTCTCATGTTTTTCTATTTGGATGACTTCGAAATAAATGACCGCTTAGGTTCAAAAGTAGGCCAACACAAAATTTGTGGAATATATTACAGCTTCCTAGTTATACCAAACTATGAACAAGGTAGATTAACAAATATTTTTGTCGGTGGTTTCATAAAATCTCGGGTACTTAATGAACGTGACATTATAAAATCTCTTTCTCCGTTGGTAGAAATTTTAAAAAAGATAGAAAATGATGGTGTTGAAATAAAATCAAAGGATGGTCTCTTTCATTTATATGTAACATTAGGGCAAATTCTAGGGGACAATTCGGCTTTAAATACTGTACTTGGCTATGCTAGATCATTTTCTGCAAATTATTTTTGTAGGATATGCAAGCGTACTAAGCATCAAACATACTCGTATAATGACTGTGTCGAAATTACAACATCTATGAGAGACAAAATAGATTATCAGGAAGATGTGGTACTTCGCGATGTTCAAAAAACTAGTATTAGAATTATCCATTTTCAATTCATTAAAACATTTTCATGTCACCCATAATATAGCATGTGATGTAATGCATGATTTATTCAATGGTACCTATATGTAAATATAATTTGTCAAAAATTTTATATGAAAACAAATTTTTTACTTTGGAGACTCTTAATTATAGAAAGCAAATATTTCCTTATTGTGATAGTGAAATAGGTAATAAAAGCCCCCAGATAGAAAAATCGCACATTCAAAACTCTTCTTTTAGAATGAGTGACCAACAAATGAAGACATTCATCCACTTTTTACCACTGATGATAGGAGATTTAATTGACACAAATGATGATGTTTACAAATATTTGAAAGTTTTTATAAATGTTTTGCTTCTGCCGAATTTTGCTGAAGAGCTCCTGAATGACGTTCAATTACTTATCAAAGAACATAATGAATTGTATCGAAATTTATTCCAGGAGAGATTAAAGCCAAAACATCATAACCTTGTTCATTACCCCAATGTAATTAAGCGTTTAGGTCCTCTTGGGTATTTGTGGTGTTTCAGGTAAGAGTCTGAACAGCATAATCACAAACTCTACGCTCAAAGCATCACATCCAGAGTAATTGTGCCTCTTACTCTATCTATAAAAGCTCCTATAAGCTTTTCATATTGTGTTTCAGCTAACAATTTTTTTCAACCTGAATTCAGTTATGATGAAGTATATGTTTCGAATAAATCATATTGTTCTTTATTTAGTTCAGAAACCAAAGACTTCCAATCTTTTAAAGGAACAAACTCGTAAAATTTAGGGGAAGTATTTTTAAACAAGTTGAGTAAGCTGGAGAGTGCTCCTACCAGAAGGTCTTTGTAAACATCCTAGGGTTAGAAGCAAGTTTTCTAATGGCGTGAATCGATAACTTGAATTATTCATCCAATACTTAGATATGAAATCGTTCAAATTTATACAAAAGATGCGCAGTTTCTTTCATAACCAGAGTGCAGCTGCCATTTTAATCTAGCTTAAATGATTTTTCTGAATTTTCGGCCGATTGAACATGTTCAAGTTAAACACTATTCCTTAAATTTTCATGAAAATTTAAAGAAACTAAAAGTACCTAAGTCAATTTTAAATATATATAGGGTTTTCCAATAAGAGGTGTTATTTTGAATAGATCTTCTGATTTAACACCTTGCGACTTCTTCATTTGGAGCCACGTGATAGAGAAGGGCTATGCCAATAGCCCAGCGTCAATTCAAGATCTCAAAGATAAAATTCGTGAGGCTATCGAGGACATAGGGCAGCCACTTTGCGATTTGGTTATGGAAAATTTCATGAAGAGGATATGGTCCTGTAAGCGTGTCGTAGCGGCTATTTGCCCAATGTTGGTTATTGCTGTTAACGGAATATCTTCTTCTCAACAATGAACTAAACATCCGATCATTTATTTTAAAAAAATGGCATTTTTCTTTTAACACCTCTTATTGGAAAACCCTATATGAACCATAAACACGTGTTATCGTTGTTGTAATTCCATATTATTGAAATGGCTATAACTCACTTGATTATGATTCGATTTCAATTAAATTTTGTGAACATATATATCTTATGTCAGTCTATATGGTTGCAAAGATTCAAGAAGTTTAAAGGTACCGTTTTGATTTTATGGGCAAAAATGTAAAATCTACAAATCATACTATTATTAACAAAGTTGATCGAATTTCGATTTCTAAGGTATTTGTTGCCCTTGTACTCATTAAGGTCCACATTCGTGATAACTTTCAGATTTTTCGGCTGAAAGGTGTCCAATCGCGAGGGGGGGGGACACAAATTTTGGGTACATTTTGCCTTCCCGTGGACCCCCTAATTCATCAAATGATTTTTTTATTTCAGATTCTAAAAGTTCTAATCAAGACCTTTCATTTGATGCCCCACTCGACTACCTTTGATTAAAAAAAATGTTTAAGGGCCAATTCGTTATTAGGGAGGACCCCCCTTAAACATTTTTCAAATTTTTGTCAAGGCCTTAACTTTTGAGAGACCATCACTTCTGACCTTTTCACAAAGTTTGAGCATTCTAGCTTCTATAGTTTCTGAGGAAATCAGCTGTGACGCGCGGATAGACGGACAGACGGACAGACAGGTCGCGAAACTAGTAGGTCTTTGTAAAAAATTTTTTTACAAAGACGTGAAAAGGCTAAGTTATGTTTCGAATGTCTTCTCCTAGTACTGACTTTTCGTAATCTTTGGAAACTAAATGTTCTACTATTTCTGAAATAGGAGTGGTATAAGAGATTGCTTGATTTGTTGTTGTATTTCTATAATACTTTTTCGAGAGAATGTGATATTTGAATGATGTTTAAGTGAAAATGACAGCATTGATTTCCGAAATTTCGTAATGAGATATGTAAGAGATTCTTGTTTTACCGAAGATGAAGCAGTAATGCACACAATTGAAGAGGTACTACAATGGCTTTGTTCGTTATCATTATTTGTGGCTACAATGGATAGTTCATTTTCATGTTTTCCCATATGTTTTTTGAAAGCATGGATGTTATAAAATTGTTGTTCGCATTTATTTTATTTGGAACACCGTGTTGAACTTTCAAGTGCTCATTTAGTTTTTTGGACGTTGTGAAAAAATTCTCACATAAGAAGCATAGAAGGTTTGACATGGATTTCGAATTTTAATTTAAATTGAGCTTACTTACTAAATTTGACACAGTGGAAAATTTTTCAGACTTTAATCCAAAAAATAATGCTCAATTTGCTTCGTTGGGAATAACTAACTTTGTACACAAAGCATAGTTACCCTATAATATGAATGCACCTTATAAAAGAACTACACTTATACCCAAATCCATCGAAGAATACAAAAAACTCTGTGATAGTTTCAATTGTGTGCCCAACAACGATTACCTTTAGTTGAAGCTTTTCTTTCCCCTCCAAAAACTCTTGCCTAAGCTTTTCTATTCTTGGAATCATATCATTTTTTTTTTTTTTTTTTTTTTTTTTTTTGTGGTAGGGAGGTGAAGGCATTTATGCCCGCCGAGTCTGGCAGTGTGGGACTCCCATGGAGGATACCTTTGGACTACCCACTAAACACCTCCCCTGTCAATCTGAGAACCTAGCCTGGAACCGTTTGACACATTACTTCGGGCCAGGTCTCGTTTTGTTACGCCGTGGGGCGCCTTCAAGCTGGGGAGTCCCTTTCCTAGCGGGAGGGGAGGGGGGAAGAGGAATTGCCAGAAGAGCGATCCCCCAGCCCCAGCGCCTCCGGCTGCTGTGAGTCCCTTTTATATTTTAGGACTGCCCGAGCATAATGTGCCACCTGGTTCCATTTGTCAACCGATTCGAGCATCACCGCAACTATATTATCCGGGGTGAGCTCTCCCGTCTCCCTGTAGAGTTCCCTTCGCAGCCTGGCCCATTTGGTACACGCAAAAAATGTGTGACAGGCATTGTCCTCCTCTCCTGGGCAAAACCGACAATCGGGAGACCGTGACTTACCGATCTTGTGCAGGTAAGACTGAAAACACCCGTGCCCGCTCAAAAGCTGGGTCAGATAGAAGTCAGTCTCACCATGCTTTCGATTTAGCCACGATCTCACATCCGGGATGAGGCGCGCAGTCCACCTTCCCTTCGTGCAATTCCTCCAAGACTGCTGCCAATCGTTGAGTGAGCGTTGTCTCTCCTCGCGGACAACCATCTCCCTCGCATCCTCGTTTCGGCGCAGGTAAATAGCGCGGCGCTCTCTAGCAAGGAGGGCGACAGGTATCACGCCTGCAATCACTCTCACCGCCGAGTCGGAGACTGTTGGATACGAAGATGCAATTCTCAGTGCTCCTCTTCTCTGTACCTGTGCCAATCGTTTTCGGTATACCTCCTTGCTGAGAGCGTCGCCCCATACCTCTGCTCCGTACAGTAGCACTAACCCTACAGCACTCATCAAGAGGCGTCTTCTTGATGGGCTGGGTCCCCCTACGTTGGCCATAAGTCGACTCAGGGCCGATATTCCCGAAGCAGCCTTCTCAGCCGTTGCCCTGATTTGCTCAGAGAAACTCATCTTCGAGTCGATCAGTAGCCCCAGGTACTTCACCGCTGGCTTCGATTCGATCTGTATATCTCCAATACTGATCATCCTTACTCTAGGGATTCTCTTTTTTGTCAAGATGACCACTTCGGTTTTCTCCAGTGCTAAACTGAGCCCGCGAGTAGTCATCCAGTCCCTCACTCGGCGCATTAGCATACCTAGCCTAAGTTGCGCTTGTTCAACGGTGCGTCCGGCGACCAGAGCCGCAACATCATCCGCATAGCCGACCAAGCGCGACTCATCTGGCATCTCAAGTCTCAGTAGCCCGTCGTAAGACACGTTCCACAGGTCCGGACCAAGGATAGATCCCTGGGCAACACCCGATGTAACCGCCATCCTTCGTTGGCCCTGTGTCGTGTCGTAGAGCAGGCTTCGGTCCTTTAGGTAGTTCCTCAAAAGCCGCATTAGATATTCTGGAACTTGAAAAGAGTTTTCCAGCGTATCCAGAATATCCACCCATCTAGCGGAGTTGAAGGCATTCCTGACGTCGAGTGTCACCAACAGGACGATCCGTCGCTTGGTGCGACTATATGCCTCTGCCTTTTGGACCGCGTTCACCACCTCTGCAATCGCATCAATGGTAGAACGTCCTGCTCTAAAGCCGTACTGCCGAGGAGATAGGTCCCCAGCAGCACGAATCGCGTCAGTGAGTCATATCATTAATTGTATTGATATGAAGTACAAAGTCTGATTGTGCGTCAGCTATGGTAGGCTTATACCTTTTACTGACTCGAACAGGCTCGAGTAACGCATGGAGCAAATCCTTTGATGCTTTGTCCTTTACATCGCTTTCAAATTGGAGGATAGTCTTCGAAATGAATTCCTGATATTTCATGAAAAGTAGGTGTCCTTTCCCAGGGTGAATAGTTTCAAAACCGATACCAACCTGTGCATCAAAATAATTTATGCCCTAATTATATTACCTGAGGGATTTAATAAATGTGTCATACTAGCTCAAAACCATCAATCCTGATCATACTGGTCTCCTTCCAGTAACTTACGACTGTTTACCATGGGGATTAGTTATGTTGTAGCCAGCATTTTTTCTGAAAATTGCTCTGAAATATAATTTGACTATAAACATTATTTTAAAAAGAATTGATTTATTGTTACCACTAGTTAAGTCATCAATTAACTTGTTCATTTCAAATATTGGCCGGGCATCTTCAGTCTTATTCTCATGCTCTTTGTTACACAACCGAGAAAATAATTTTCCTGTTGGGCTTTTCTGGCCTCGTTTTCGTGGCAAAAATATGTTTACTGATATAAATGAAATATTGTTGAAATTATGCTCTGAGGTAATATTTACTTTACAATACCGAATTTTCCGTAGGAAATGCTTCAACAATTGTCTGAGCCCAATCCTGCATATCCTTATATGACATTTTCACTTTTCTTCCAATGAAACTGTCAACAATGCAAAGAGTCAAATCCCGTTGTCTTTTGTGGTCCAAATGATTGGATTGCGCATAGTACGATAAAATTAGTTGACACTTGACCGTAGATTTTAAAAGGCTCAGAAAATTACACTTGTGTGGGAAAGGTGAAGCCTCTAATGACTCAAACGGCCGCAAAACTGGTGAGCAAGAGTCTCAAATCGAAGTGGCGTTAATCTAGCTATTTGAAATCTTTTCGAGCCAATCTAAAATTTTGCCAGTGGTAGTTACTGACAAAGTATGTTGATTGCAAAGGAATGGATGTCCCTGTGCATCATATAACAAGTAGAAAGTAATTTAAGAATTATCTCAATTTATATTAATAAAACTTACAATTTGTGTGCTCCATTGCCTCAATCCAGCTTTAAATTTTATGCGATCACCAAAATAGCCCAAGCTATCTATTCCACTAAAGAAAATGTTGATGTCCTGCATTTCCATTTTCTCAAGGATTTCAAACGAGTTTAAACCGTAAGCTCTTAATAAAGAGCATACTGACTCACCCAAGCCCCATTCCCGGAAAACTATCTGAACACTTTCAATTTCTTGATTGTTCTACGCTAAAGGGTGCATATTCAATACTTCTCCGTCCAAACGGCACTTCGTCACTAAATTACATTCACTTAAGTTTATGGTTTGTGTCAGTTGATCAAAAATTTAAACACAAGCAACAAATTGCAATAAACTGTTGAATTTAATGCAAAATATCCTTCGGGCCACAGCCAAAAACTCTTGAAGACTTCTCCACTAGACGCACGTGAATGACGAAATAACGTTTTGAATAAATTTATTGTATCCATATGAAATGCAACTCGCCTATGAAAACCGGTGATTTAAAAGGAAATCTTATACTTTGATAGATACACCTTTTTAATTTAAAGGGTTGTCTTTATGGTTTTATGTGGTCACATATCAGACTTGAAATTCATGGAAAATATATATAGTATACTTGATAATGTAGCCCAACACTATGGGTATAATATGATTTGATGTGTTTTGAAACACATAGTTTAAAAGTAAGGCTTATAGTTTCATAAATGCAGTCTTCTTAATTTAAAGGGCTGTCCTTATAATTTTAATCGACACTATTCTATTCGTTGAATGTATGGAAAACATATATTATCTACTTATTGTAGTGGCCAAACAATATGACCGACATGTAATTTGATGTATTTTATATGCAAAGACATTTTACACTCAAAAGAATATTATATGAAAATTTTAAGACGTATTTTCGTATTATTTTGTTAAGATTTCTGCATGAAAAAAACATATTATTTACTACATTCAAGCAGAGTTCATAGTAAAATATCCCAATAAGGCATTCTTATTAATTTTACCTACAACTTTTTCTCTCTGTGTAGATGTAAAAATTTATATGGTGATTCTTTTCGAGAATTTTCGTTCTGTGATTCCATTACAGATGTTAGTGATGGCAACGATAGCTCAGTACCATCTAAGATGAAATTTTCAATGTCGCTATCTGCAAAGGCCAAACAGTCTTGAGAAAGATTCAAAAGCCTTGAAGACGGCCTAGATGGCATGCAATTTCGGTTGACGCTATACTGCTCAGTCTCATTTAAGATTGTTTCTAATTTGTTTTCATAAATATCTTTTGGGACTTGATCGCCTAGTGGAGGTTTTTCATTCCACTGATTTTTTGCAAGGTCTTGCTCAGATTGAGATTCCTGTATGTCTTCAAGTAATGTAAGCTCTCAAGAAATGACTGGTATTTTATCATTTAAAAGACTCTTGTTCTTGCGCAAAATCCCCCAATGCTATATCTGATATAGCAAATTCAGCGCCAGAAAAAGCATTTGGATTGACTAGATAAATTCCACTGCCACGAAAACCACTTATTGCATTAGCAGGAGTAGCTGCCTGAATCCATGCCCTTCCGATTAACTGACCTGCATTGGTATCGATTCAACTTTTTCAAGTCGATTAGTGCGCATGAAGTCCAAATACTGATATATCTGGTGGCTGCAAAGCAGAAATAGTATGACTAGGTAAGCAAAGTAATACCACATCATTGTCCCGAGAAACTTCTAACATATCGGCAGAACTTCAATGCGACGAATGGCCATCTCAAATCAGTACCACCTTTCTTGCTGTCTTGCGTACAATGAAATGCTCAGTTTACCATGTGTAAAAAGATCTGCGCAAATGTATGCTGATTTTTTATGCATGTAAACTTTTGAACAAGGGGGAAGGCCTTCTTCAAGTTCCAGTTTTTTATTCGCTCCCTTAAAATCAAAACTGGTGGCAGAAAATTGCCAATTGTATTGCAATAAGCAACAACAGTAATAGTCTCTCCTTTTTCATTAAAAGTTAGTGATTTAACTGCCCTAGCACCTTTCTTGGCTAAACCTTTGGTAGGTTTATTATTGAGTTGGACACCGGTTTCATTCATGTTAAATATTTTATCCGGTTCATCCAGCAAATCATGTTCTGTTAAAACATTTGTAAGCAAATTATAAAATTTTGTAAGTTCTGTTATGTTGACACCCCTTGCCGATTCATTACACTTTCGTGCTAACAATACTCCATTCATTACTTCCCATTAACAAAATTTCATTTAATCCCTTTTCACTAACAAAACCTAATTCCATCGTTCATACTAACCAATTTCATGCATTATCTCCCACTAATAAGATTTTACTTCCCTACTAACAAATTTTATTTCCATGTCCATTAAGAATGCTTCACCGTCAAAGTTGATAAATAAATGGACGGGAGATCAACGGAGGGTGGATTACGTGGTAGCGTCATGCATTCGCGACCAGGGGGGTCCACTGGGACCCTAGGTTAAATTTCTCCCGAGCGCAGGGAAACACTCTTTTTGGGATATATGACGCTTTTCATATAACCAAACGCTATAATGGCTATGCAAATCGCCATAAATGCAAAACGGAAATTGTTGCATTTGTCGATATGGAAAAGATGTCTGGGTAATGGAATCGAATTGTATTGAAATTCGATTACGTACCCAGATGCGGCAGCAGTAAGTAGGAATGAAGGGATTGCGGGATTGAGTGAGTGAAATTCTCGATTTGGGAAGGCAGTCAATATTTGACTTTAAAATAAGAGAAGGTGCTTTTGGCGGTGTCAGAAAAATTGCGTTAAATTTTAATTCGGCTGGTCAATTTTGAATTTTTAAGGCGGGAAGGTAAGGAAGTATGAGTTTTCATAGTTCTACATCAATCTTTTTATTTTGACGGAGTTAAAAGCCCTGATTGAAACGTTTCAATAAAGAGTTAATTGTCTGAGTTACATATCTTGCGGAATTAGTAGCTAGTGATTGTCCTCGCCAAAGAAAAAATAATTCCACACCCCTCCGCCACCCGCCCCCCAGAAGAAAATTTTCGAAGTTGTGCTAATACTTACCTTCAAAATTCGGGCCTTTGCTTCCTGCAAACAGCGCCTCCACCTGTCCCGGTCCATCGACAACGTCTTCCAATTCTGAAATCCGAGCAGCGATGAACTGTCTTCGTTGACCGATTCAGACCAGCGTTTCCTCGGTTTCCCCACTGGTCACCAGCCTTCAGTTTTCCTAACGAATACCTTCTTGGGTATCCGTTGTTCGTCCATACGATTCATGTGTCCAAGCCATTGCAGCTTCCCCAGCCTTACAACCCTTGAGACCTCCGGTTCGTCAAAAATTTCATACAGCTCATGGTTGTATCGAGTTCGCCATTGGTCCCCGTCAGCTTCGCTCTAATTATTTGCCTCAGGATCCGTCGCTCAAAGGCATTCAATATATTTGCGGATGCTTGGGTTAGGGTCCATGTTTCACACCCATAGCATAACACAGGTCTTATCACAGTTTTGTATTTTTGGAGCTTTGTTCTCCTGTGTGCTGGTCTTCAAGATCGTCAATACTGAATAAAATATTTTATTTGCGAGCTGTATTCTTCGGCGTATTTCGTCTCTTTCATTGCCCGTTTTCATTATTTTGGCACCTAAATACACAAATTCGCTAACATTTTCGATACTGTATTCGCCAAGTGTGATATTTTTTTGTATTTGAGGTATTTTTCCTCGACTGCGTCATGAGCTTTGTTTTATTTTCATTGATTTTTAGCTCTACTTGTTTTCCTTCGCTGTCGAGTTTTAGGAAGAGTTCTTTGGTAGTTGTTAATGACCGTGACAGAATGTTGATGTCGTCCGCATAGGCTACTTCTTGGCTCGACTTGTATAGTAATGTTCCTCGTGTATCGACAGGACGCTTCCATATGACGTACTCCAGAGCCAAATTGAATAGCAATAGGGCCAGCCCATCTCCCTACTTTAGTCCGATATTTGTGTCAAAGGCATCGGTGAGTTGGTTTTTGATGCGGACTTGGGAGGTTGTCGACGTCATTGCCATTTTGGTAAGATGGACTAATTTGGCTGGGATGCCAAAGCAAAGCATTATTTGGTACAGCATGTTACAATCAATACTGGCGTTTGCTTGCTTGAAGTCAAAGAAAGCTCGATGTACGTCTGTGTTGAACTCCCAGCATTTTTCTAGTACGTGCTTGACTGTGAACAACTGGTCTGTTGTTGATCTTCCTGCCCTAAAACCACCTTTAATGTAACATTAAAGGTTGAGAAATGCTTATGACTGTAAATACATCTACAGCTCTGCTACTAAATCCTACTTACACTTCTTCTGTGAGGACGTAAGAGGGGGAAGGTGAATCTTCCGCGCCTGATAACGGAATCGACGTAATAACCATGCCGCCGGAATGAAGGTTGGGCGACGGGCTAACTTAACGTCCCTGGAAAACCTTTAATTGCTTCTAAACCTGCAGATAAGCCTCGGAATGGATTGGGCTCACGGCAACGATCTCGCAAATGAAAAAAGGACTTTGGCATTGATCACTCAATTAGCCTGGCGCTGTTAAGAACCTTTTACAACAGGCCATTCAATATCAATTAAATATACTGGCAGTCCAGGAAACGAATTGGACTGGAAACGGCATTCAAGACATGAGATTGCAAAAAATTTTAAAAGTGGGAAGCCTACTGGAAAAAGAGAATTTGGAGTGGCCTTCATTGCGGACAGGGAGCTTAAATTGCACGTTATTGATTTTAAGGCAGTCAATGAACGGTTGTGTGCGACCCGTATAAAAGCAAAATTCTTCAAAATCTGGTTGATTAATGTTCACGCCCCGACCAAAGAAAAGGACGAAAAAACGAAGGAAACGTTTTAAAATCACCTGGAAAGACTGGTCGATCCATTGCCAACAAGCGACACAAAAATTATTCTGGGTGATTTCAACGCTAAAGTTGGCAATGAGCTATCTCATCGGGGAACGACTGGAGGATATAGCCTCCACGATGAAACAAATGACAACGGCCAGCGCCTGATTGACTTTGCATGTAACAGAAATCTAGTCATACGTTCGACTTGCTTCCTGCATCAACGCTTTCATAAAATGACCTGAGTATCACTGGACGGCAACTCACAAAACCCGATCCATCATGTTCTGATCGAACAATGTTGGGCCTCCACTACTTGATCAAATTAACCTACCGATGTCGTATATCAAAGGCATATTCAGCGAAGACCAGCCCGCTACAAAAATTTGACATCGAAAGGCTCCAAACGGTGACTCTGGCCTAACATTTCACGGAGACCCTCGACAACCAGCTGGCTCCCATCTTATTAAACTCATCGTTAAAGACGAGCAACGAGCTTTGGATAGAAGCGAAAGCGGCTATCAGGACCGAGGCAGAACAGACGATTGGACATCAAGCCCGGCGCAAAAGAGATGATTGGTTCGATGATGAGTGCCAAAATGCGTTAGATAAAAAGAATCAGGCATACAAAGAATACGTAGGTAAGAAAACCAGGACGAAGAGAGAACACTATGAAAATCTCAGAAGAGTAGCGAATAAGATAATTAGGATTCAGAATTGAAAATACTATGACGATCAATTGAGAAGTATAGATGTAAGTTTAGCGAGCAACAACACAAGACAAGCATACAAAGTACTGAAAAGCCTAAAACGTGGTTAGCAGCCCAAAACCACGCTCTGTCGTGATGACAGCGGCATATCATCGCTGATGATATGCCGCTGTTGGCGTATGATCCGATTTTATTTTCTAACCAGTAAACCTAATGTGCACCCCGAGAGCCTTTACTAGCTTTTAATTAGGGGGGATGAGGAATCATGGAAGCTATGGGTTGGGTTGATTACATAATTACATATATATAAATTAAGTTAATACTCGTACATATTAATTGCAAGTTCAAAGATCAATCTTTCGTTGTGTTCTTTAGTTATAAGTTAGTTAGAGCTGGTTGGTTTTATATCTCTTCATTCCAATTGACTGATAATAATTGATTGAAGTGTGGTTGCATTACGTGGGTGACATATTTGCAATCGTTGATGCTCTTGCAGACACTTTACGGGAAAAACTAAACAACATCCAGAAAAACATCAAGCTTACGATGGAAATAGAAAACAATGGGGAGCTACCGTTTCTTGACATCAAAATTATAAGGAATTTCAGTATCCTAGAGATTGATATTTATCGAGAGAAGATGCACACACAGAGGAAAATACCCAGCAATTCCAATCATTCCTGCAGGCAGAAAATGATGCCGTACAACATTATGATAAATTCAATTCCCTTGACAATTCATAATTGAAACAGCAGAGAAGAATGGATATGCAGCGTAGTTAATTAAAACGAGGATAAAGAAGATCGAAGCGCATCGAAGAAGAGACTCTTTCATGACATTATTCAAATTGCCGGTTCAACATACACAGAGAATGGAGCTGACGTATTCAACAGCTTGACGAAAACTAAAACAACTAATGAAGACAGTGGGTATCAAAACAGCACACTCATCACGAGTCTACAAATTGGAGCGAAAACTAGGGACTGCGAAGGTCAGCAAACAAACGGATAAACGCAGCAACATATACAGGATAACATGCTCAGAGTATGGAAAAATTGACGTGGGACAACCAAAACTACTGGTGATTCCACGAGCATAGAAGGGAAGCGAAAGTAGCAGCGAGAAAAGGACGAAACGACATGAAATCAACGGTTGCAAGACATATTGTGGAGAGCACGCATCAAATAGAATGGAACAACATGGGAACCCTCAAAGCAATCATCGATTAGAGAAGGTTAGATGCAACGGAAAGTTTTTAGCTCCAAGCATACCTGAAAATTTAAGGCTAAATACGCACCTAGGGAACGCGCACAGTAGTTTGATTGGATCAATATGTTGAAGAAATGAATGGCTCATCATCTAGTTCATGACACTGTGAAGCACAATTGAGTGGCTTAATGTTTTAATGACCTTGCCTACTAAAGGGCGATTCATAACAAGTGTACACATTTTTGTCAAAAAAAAAAACATAGTTTTTGTAAAGTTTGAGCTCTAATGTTTATTTATTATGAAAATTTGGTTCCTTACAATTAAATATGAAACATTACTTTGGGCATATGTGCACCTCGTGCTGATTCACAGACTATCAAACGATGATTGTAATGTTTGATGACATTTTCGCACGTTTCCGGCGTTATTAGGCGTATTGTAATGAATCAGGCGACGCCGCTGGTGACCACTAAAAACACACCTTGCTGCTATATGGCTTGTCATCCCATGGTGGTTGTGACGTTTGCACATCCCACGTGAATTTTGTCGTGAGATGTCAAATTGAAGTTGACAGCCACATGGCTGTCGTGGTTGCCTCAGTCGTCGCGAAAAATATTCTTGCGAGATGTGCCACTTTTCGTGTTGACTATTTTACTTCAAATTATTTCCTCCGAACAAGCCAATCCCTGAAGTGTTTTATCTGTATAATCCGTGAACTCGATAATTCAACGAAGCACCACACATCGTAAATGGTGACGCCTTCATGAATGATCGATTGCCAGCTCCAAGGTTAGATGATCGTCATATTGGTCGTAGGTTGGATGCGCTTTCCCTGAATGGTGGCATCTACGACAGCAGTGGCAATCAAATGGAATGTCAAATACCTGCAACTTTCCGTAAGTTTTGAAATAATGCAAAAACCCACAAAATTTTCATAGGCTAATGAAACTAAACAAAATGTTGTAAATACAGAACAACGCTGGGCGGCGGAACAGTACCCTGGATGGTTGCAGTGCTAGCGCAGCTCAATCAAAACACGTCACACTACGAACAAACCCCATCATCAACACAAATTCATCGCGGAAGCGCACTCACCTCATCGTCAATAGTAGCAACCAAATCCCATCGAACAACAGTGTCAGAACATTATGTTAATTCCTCATCCTGTCACCAGTCGCATTGCCTGAATAGCCCCAATGCAGTGACGACCCACATTGTTAACTCAACGGGAACTTCGCAACACGATGAAGTAGGGACCCTCAACGAAAAAAAACAAGGTACCTGTAGTTATAAAATAAACAAAATGAAAGTAGAACAAGGACTTGTTTCACATAACTATACAATAAAAACGAAGTAAATTTTACTTTTCTGAAAATGAACAAATGCCCACAAACAAAATATACTCATACACAAAATATGATGATTTATAGAGGTAAACAAAAACCAGGGGAACTCATTACAGAATAAATACACGAGTAAATAGCTCTTGCCTAGATTATAAAAGAAATATGAAATTGCAACTAATGAAAAAAAAATCTTTTCAATTTCTATTGTAAGGAAAAACATAAATAATTAATATTGTTATCAAATATTGATTATTTATTTATGTAACATCTTAAATGGAACGTTCAATAATTGTTGCGATGTGACAACAAGAATCCAGAAAAAAACCTAAAAAAATTCTTAAAAATATGGAACTATTGTATAATGCAGCCAAAGTTTGTTGTTTGTAAGTGAAAACAAGTTGAGTAAGCACGAGAGTGCTCCTACCAGAAGGTCTTTGTTAACATCCTAGGGTTAGAAGCAAGTTTTCTAATGGCGTGAATCGATAACTTGAATTATTCATCCAATACTTAGATATGAAATCGTTCAAATTTATACAAAAGATGCGCAGTTTCTTTCATAAGCAGAGTGCAGCTGCCATTTTAATCTAGCTTAAATGATTTTTCTGAATTTTCGGCCGATTGAACATGTTCAAGTTAAACACTATTCCTTAAATTTTCATGAAAATTTAAAGAAATTAAAAGTACCTAAGTCAATTTTAAATATATATAGGGTTTTCCAATAAGAAGTGTTATTTTGAATAGATCTTCTGATTTAACACCTTGCGACTTCTTCCTTTGGAGCCACGTGATAGAGAAGGGCTATGCCAATAGCCCAGCGTCGATTCAAGATCTCAAAGATGAAATTCGTGAGGCTATTGAGGACATAGGGTAACCACTTTGCGATTTGGTTATGGAAAATTTCATGAAGAGGATATGGTCCTGTAAGCGTGTCGTAGCGGCTATTTGCCCAATGTTAGTTATTGCTGTTATCGGCATATCTTCTTCTTTATAATGAATTTAACATCCGATCATTAATTTTAAAAAATGGCATTTTTCTTTTAATATCATAATAACACCTCTTATTGGAAAACCCTATATGAACCATAAACACGTGTTATCGTTGTTGTAATTCCATATTATTGAAATGGCTATACCTCACTTGATTATGATTCAATCTCAATTAAATTTCGTGAACATATATATCTTATGTCAGTCTATATGATTGCAAAATTTCAAGAAATTTAAAGGTACTGTTTTGATTTTATGGGCAAAAATGTAAAATCTACAAATCATACTAATATTAACAAAGTTGATTGAATTTCGATTTCTAAGGTATTTGTTGCCCTTGTACTCATTAAGGTCCACATTCGTGATAATTTTCAGATTTTTCGGCTGAAAGGTGTCCAATCGCGAGGGGGGGACACAAATTTTGGGTACATTTTGCCTTCCCGTGGACCCCCTAATTCATCAAATGATTTTTTTATTTCAGATTCTAAAAGTTCTAATCAAGACCTTTCATTTGATACCCCACTCGACACCTTTGATTAAAAAAAAATTTTAAGGGCCAATTCGTTATTAGGGGGGACCCCCCTTAAACATTTTTCAAATTTTTGTCAAGGCCTTAACTTTTGAGAGACCATCACTTCTGACTTTTTCACAAAGTTTGAGCATTCTAGCTTCTATAGTTTCTGAGGAAATCAGCTGTGGCGCACGGACAGACGGACAGACGGACAGACGGACGGACAGACGGACAGACAGGTTGCGAAACTAGTAGGTCTTTGTAAAAAATTTTTTTACAAAGACCTAAAAAAATGTAATTAAAAAAAACAATTAAAATTAGTTATCAGATCATAGATGCTAGATCAATATTCAATCCGAAACAAAACTTGCAATATCTTAGAGATGTAAGCAAGAAGGTCTGTTAAAATCTTCCATTCCGACTTAAAATCAATCAATAGATTTATTTGCCATTCAGGTTGTGATGTAGACAAAAGCCTTCAATCGCTAACTACTGAGCTTAACTACTTCTATTACAAACTATCAGGATAATCGCGTTTTTGTAATCTAATCAACATTTATAGTAATTACTTTTTCGAAATGTAATAATCGATTTTCTTTCTGTTTTCACTGATATGCCTGTTGAAAATACCGTGAATAGCCCTTAGATTTTAATGATCAAATTAAAATCAGTCCAATCAATTGATGTTTTATATTCCATGTTAAAACATTTGAGTCTTCTTGCTTGCAATTCTCACATAAAAATACACTTCAATTTTTAAATACGAGTATATCTCAATATTATTCAAATTTTCTCAAGAAAGAAAAATAAAATAAAGATAAAAAAATCCATATTAAAAGTAAATAATGCAGCAAAAGATAGTGTTATTCAAACATATTTAGAATTATTCCTTTTCTTTCTAAGAGAAGTAAAGCTGCCACATAATAATCAAACACATCCATAGAATGATAACGGTTGAAATTGTGTAGTTCGTATAATTACAATTATATAATTAAAATCGAAGAAGAAATGAATGATAAAAATGAATAGTTATCATGTAAGAACGAAATTGTTTAAATGGTAAGGCAGCTTTCGTGTAAATTTTTACGATAATTACTCTCATTATGAATTTTTCTTCTTATTTCATTCAATCCACACAATATCTAGTTATGTAGTATATAATTATTACCAGAATTCTCTCTTGTCTTCTTTTTCATGATATTATTATTATTACATAAATCATATGGATTGTTAAACCTTAACAACGACTTTCCTTTCCAGTGGTCCCTTTCTTTCAGCGGGAATTAGAGTGCATGGTAAGTATGCCGTCGCGAGGGTAGGGTTTGACAAAATCCGCTGAGGTCGGTTTCGCGGCGCGCGCGGTACGCGGTACCTTTGTTGGTTTTGCCTTTTTATTAGCGTAGCTTTCGTCGGGTTTGAGTTAGCGTAGTATATTTTTCGGTACCACGTCGGGAATTCGGGAACGTGAAGTAAAGATTAGATTTTTGTTCTTTGACTGGTTGAATGAAGAAATACGGAGTAACGTAAAGTAGGCTTCTTCTCCGTATGATTGTGTTTTGTGACGCGTTTGGTAACGGGCGTTTATTGGTGGCTGAAAATTGTAGATGAGCGTAATCCATTTGGGGACCCACGACCGAAATCCTCTCCGATCTAGCTGGCCGAAAAGCAGCCACCGCGAAAATGGATTACGGTGCACGGATTGGTTGACCGGTTGGTACCATCCGTCAGCACTACTCAGACTTAACGTCTAAAACCAATGAGAGGTCGGTTCCTCGTTCGGATTTAGACTTCAAATCATTATAGTATGTTAGCTCGAATATTGTTTTTTAATGCTTCAGTAGCCTAGAGAGCATTAGCGTAAACACGATTCTTCAGAAATCTCCAAAGGAAGAAGTTACAAGGAGTCAAATCACACGATCTCGCCGGCCAATTTATGGGTCCATTTCGTGAAATTATTCTCTTTCACGTAGAGCACAAAATGTTTGCACTGGCGATTCATTATTTTTGTAAAAAGTTTTAACACTAATAAAACATTTGGCTGATGTGTATGACGCCATGATTAAAATTGTAAAAGACCAAACTGTCATAATCTGTCAATATATGGACCTAAAATTGGTGATAAATAAGAGTTAAGGCCTATTCACATGTGTATACTTGTTATGAATCACCATTTTAATGATTTTGCTATTATTTGGTATTTTGAAATACCCTTTCTAAATAAGTTTGTAATTAGGAAACCTTATATAAAAACAAGAGTCTTTGAAAATATGTTTCAGTAACACGGCACTGAAGAAGGAAATGGCTTATTTCCGAAACACGTGTCTGCCGATTTTTTAAAATAAATATTGGCGTTTGAAAGGAAAAACATACGGTTTTTTATTTACTTATTTGAATTCAATGCCGAAATAGAGCAAGGGGAATATCAATTGATAACATTTAGTAATTTTCATTTAATAACATTAAATAATATTTAAATTTAGAGTACTATGTGGACCATTATATATTAGAACTTAGATATTTTTAAAACTTGCTTTATGTTTTTGTAAAATGTATAACGACTAAATCAATAAAGTGCATTTGAATTTGAAAAATTTACATATGTATGTATAACTTAATACTAAATTATTATGACCTTAACGTTTCTTCAAAATTTCAAACTGGAGTTTTAGATTTTTTGAAATTTAATAACTGGCCTGTGCAATTCCATTGTTTCTATTCAACATATTACAAAAATTTGTCACTACAATAGCCAAATTGGCTCAGTTTTTGGCTTTTGAACCGCAAACATTTTGAATTTTTTTTTGTTTATATATAATTTTTCTTTATTACGATGTATGCGGTACAGAGGCCTTATAAAATAGGAGGTGTTCTGACCAAGTCATTTCACCATCGTTTGAATATTACTTAAAACTATGTGTAGTATCGTATTTCTATGTTTAAGTAATAAAAACACTTTTCAGTTAACTTTCACTTTTTATATTTTATTTCAAACACTACAACTGTTTCGACACACCGTGTCTTCCTCAGGTGTTAATATTACTAAACTGGCTGCCCACAAAATAATTTAACAAACTCAATAACTCTAACGGCAATGATAAAATAAATATATAATTATAAACCGTACATTACAATACATATATTAAGGAATAGAAGTAACAATTTTAACAGTTGGAAAATAATTTAATAGAAATCACTATAACGATCGTCAATGATACAATAAATATATAAATAAATAAATATAACATAACCATACAATATCCATACATACATTAATTAAACGAATTTCAAATTTAATAAAGGCGAACTATTTAAGTCCAATTGGTCATTTAGTAAAATATCAAACGTTTTTCTTTTATTTATTTCCAGACTTTCCAATGCATTTAATTTTTGTCCTTTTTCGGCAACGTGTAGAATATTAAAGTCATTACAAAAATCATGGTTCATCTCCAACAAATGATTTGCATAATTAGAAACCCCATCCTTATTTTTAAAACTATAATGATGCCCGTACATTCTTTTTTCAAAGGATCTACCTGTCTGTCCAATGTAAACTTTGTTACATGATCCGCAAGGTAATTCATAAACACCCGATTTTTGTTTCTTGTCGGTAATTGTTTTATTATTCTTAATAAATTTACCTAAGGAGGAATGAGTTTTAAATGCCACTTTTAAATTTTCACCATTCAAATATCTACTAATTATATCTGTGGCTTTACCAATATATGTCAAGGTACAATAATTTGTTATAGTGGGGATAGGATACACTTTTTTAATAGCTTGTATTTTCAATTTCTTCTTTACTATATTTTCAATTATCATCGGATTATAGTCATTGTTAACAGCTATTTGTTTAATCAAATTTAGTTCTGACTGATAGTTTTCTTTCGATAATGGAATTGTAATGAGTCTGTGTGGAATTGTAATGGGTCTGTGTAAATCAGTATTTCTATGTGATTATTCTAATTTGCTAGAGGAAAATTTCGGCAAAAACCTTTACTGAACTTATTACTAGCTTAACATAACTTAACTATCTACTTATAACTAGCTAAAATCTATGAGACTAGATTACGGCCAAAGAGATGGGTGGTAGCAACTGCTGGTTTTCAGTTCGTAAGGGCACGAATTAGAGGATTGGGCGAGTAATTTGCTTTCGCGATAAATTTATCACGGAGTGATGCAGCGAGCTTATAAATTGTACTAACGCCAGCAAGGCTGTGTAGTTTTTCAGAAGAACCACCATTTTCAAGTAACTATTTGGCGTGATCTGAACCTTTGTTATTAGATATTTAGCACATTGACTAATTTTTTTGTGGTATTTAATCAATACAGTGTAAACATTTCGCCAGAAAAATTGAAAATTATTTTCCTGTTCCAAAACTTAAGAGGATCCTTCAAATATTGCCTGAAACTAAAATTGGAAATGTAAATGAAATGATTCTTTTATTAAAATTTCAAATTAAATTGATCTTTTGTTAAAATCATTTATGAAAAATTCTGATGCTATTGTCACATTTGTATTTTACATAGTAGTGTTTTTCCTTTGAAGCCTTGACGAAAGAGTTTATAAAGTTGTATTGTTTAGTGCTATGTGAATACTTTACAAATCATTTTACCACCTCTGTGAATATTTTTGTGAATGATCAACCACCTTTCAAGTAATTACTTCCTTCAGTGTGCATCAAGCCATCTAATAAACCTTGTCCTGATAGGCACTTTGGATACAAAGTTGTACATACTGCACCATATCTGCCTGCTTTGAATGCATCCTGGTATTCTTCGGCTGAATCCTTACCGGGTCTGTTTTCAGATAGAAAAACATCGATACAAATGCAATAAAGAATTAACCTACATATACTCACGTCAAAACAGTTCGGATAATTTCACCTAGCACGCCTTCTCCTTCGTCAACTAAAGCGTTTTCACATATGGCGCGTAACAAACATTCTTTACCATTTCTACCATCATGACTGAGGAAATATTCTATTAAAGCGTACACGAATACTCGCGACTCATCAGGTGTGTAGGTGCCATCTCGGTCGTACTGCATTCTTGCTTCTTGCAACGTCCTTCCATTCCATTTGTCCCACCAATATAGAGGTTTAGTTGGTACACCGAACTGTCCTTGAAAGTTTACGTTCCCTCCAACTGATCGCCATGGTTTTTTATCGTAGAGTTCTATTGGATATGAAAAGCCGGCAATAAACTGAAGATAAATAGGAACCATGAATTATTGTTCGAGCAAGCACATTATTTCTTCTACGATTGTATATAAGACCATTTCATAAGTGCTAAAATAAACTTTTAGTAAAAATAAGAAAACCGACTTCAAATGTTCTAAAAAGGATAAAATAAATTTTATGGAAGCAGTGCCGTATCAGTCTTGTCGCGTTTCGTTTGTGATGGTTCACATGTTGGAAGTTTTTATGTTGAAATGGGGAAATTAATTTGGCACCGCTTCCACAAAATTTATTTCATCCTTTGTAGGGTTTTCTTTTTTTTTCTAAAAGTTTTTTATTTCACCCTTTTTTGTGGCAAATTTTATCATTTCAAATTTTTTAAAATTTAGTTTCTTCTATATGGTGCACTATGAATATTAAATTATTGGAAGGTCGAAAAAGTATTGACCCTTTTTGTCATTAGTTGGTGCTCGTTGTCATATATCAGGCAATACTAATCAGATTGAGTCAAACTGACATGCGTTTCAAAGGTGACATTTCAGTCTACAATTTTCAATGGACAGTTTTGTATCCAGTCATTCGTGTCAAAAGTTGTATTCATTTCAAAATGAGTGAAATTTCTGAAAAAATTCCTTATATTTTACAATACCACTGCGATCAAGGTGAGAATGCATCGCAGGATCGTGAAAAAATGTGTCGTGTCTACGGTCAAGATACTTTATCAAAATGGCTCGCTCGCTTTCGTTCTGGAAATCACTGAAAAAGTCGATAAAATCTTACAAAAAATTAAAGAAGACCGGCACATAAGCAGCCATGACATTGCTGAGGAACTGAATATCCATCGACAAACAGTTTTGAACCATTTGCGTAAGCCTGGATACACAAAGAAGCTCGACGTTTGGGTGCCGCGTGAATTAACACAAAAAATTTGATAGACCGAATTTCCATGTCGTTCGAAAAGAAATCATTGTCAAAAAAGGTGAATCATCACAAACGACTTCAAAGCCAGGATTGACACCAAATAAGGTTATGCTGTGTGTATAGTGGGACTGGAAGGGAATTGTTTATCATGAGGCGCTAGAATCTGGCCAAACACTCAATTCGGCTCTGTACTGTCAGCAATTAACCAATTCAAAAAAACCGGCCAGGATTGATCAATAGAAAGGGCGTTGTCTTCCATCATGACAATGCCAGACCACACACATCTTTGATGACCCGGCAAAAATTGACAGAGCTTAGCTGGGAACTTTTGATGTAGCCTGGGCTTTGAAAACATGAAGCCCCTGTCTATGCTGCAAGAGGTAGTCAATTGCGAGCTCGCAACTCCTTTTATCCCAGCTGCTATTAACTATTTTATGAAGGCATTTCCTGGTTGACTTATGTGCTGTTGTTCGGTTGCATGTCTCGTCATGGTTCCACAACAGTTGAGCTTCACGCTGAAGCTTGTCACACTTCCTTTGCTTTTCAGCGATTTCAGTCGACCAACATCGCTCGCCATGCTGAGGGTTTTGACGGAGCATAGAAGCACTGCAAGCAAACGTGATGATGCTCATAGTTGAGTTCACTACATCTTGAGCTGCCAGCTTATCCGTCCCCTGCAAACCAACGGCTGAGAAGGCTTCTTCGGGAATATCGGCTCTCAGTCGTCTTATGGCCAACGTAGGGGGACCCAGCCCATCAAGAAGACGCCTCTTAATGAGTGCTGTAGGGTCAGTGCTACTGTATGGAGCAGAGGTATGGGGCGACGCTCCCAGCAAGGAGGTATTCCGAAAACGTTTGGCGCAGGTACAGAGAAGAGGAGCACTGAGGATTGCATCTTCGTATCCAACAGTCTCCGACTCGGCGGTGAGAGTTATTGCAGGCGTGATACCTGTCGCCCTCCTTGCTAGAGAGCGCCGCGCTATTTACCTGCAGCGAAACGAGGATGCGAAGGAGATGGTTGTCCGTAAGGAGAGACAGTGCTCGCTCATCGATTGGCAGCAGTCTTGGGTGAATTGCACGAAGGGAAGGTGGACTGCGCGCCTCATCCCGTATATGAGACCGTGGCTAAATCGAAGGCATAGTGAAATTGACTTCTATCTAACCCAGCTTTTGAGCGGGCATGGGTGTTTTCAGTCTTATCTGCACAAGATCGGTAGGTTACGGCCCCCGATTGTCGGTTTTGCCCAGGAGGAGGACAATGCCAGTCACACATTTTTTGCGTGTACGAAATGGGTCAGGCTGCGAAGAGAACTCTACAGGGAGACGGAAGAGCTCATCCCGGATAATATAGTCGCGGTGATGCTCGAATCGGTTGACAAATGGAACCAGGTGGCACATTATGCTCGGGAAGTCCTAAAATGTAAAAGGGACTCACAGCAGCCGGGGGCGCTGGGGCTGGGAGATCACTCTTCTGGTATTTCCTCTTCCCCTCTCCCCTCCCGCTAGGAAAGGGACTCCCCAGCTTGAAGGCACGTCACGGCGTAACAAAACGAGACCTGGCCCGAAGTAATGTGTCAAACGGTTCCAGGCTGGGTTCTCAGATTGATAGGGGAGGTGTTTAGTTTGTAGTCCAGTCGCGCATGGGAGTCCCATACTCTGTGCATAAATCGCATTCACCTCCCTACCACAAAAAAAAACCCAACCTGCAGTGGAGCACTTACCGTGAGCTCCGCGACAAACCGTTTGACGTCTATCCTTCCAATATTCAACCCAACTGTAGATGGTCAAGAGCGCGAACGTCGGGAGACAACATCAAGGATCTCAAGCAGAATGTACTGATGACCACTGGCTGAGTATTCCTCTAATAGTCTCCAGTTGTGTATCCTTCATACTAGGGACTTCAAGGCAAATGTCACGGCCGGTATGGTTCCCTCACAGGAAGTACGGTGAAAAGTCGGCATACTTCTGGTGTTTAATACAACAAGCGCTTTCTTGGTCACCATTTCTAGGATTTGTTAACCTCATGGATCTGTTAAAGGCGTACCTCAATTGCCATATGCATTCCATACAGTATCCTCCAAAGTATTAAACTTGGCTTGAAAAGATGATACCGGTTTGTACGTTGTTAGGTACATGCGAAAAAAATGGTCCCTGTGTCTTGAGCCCACATGAAAGTATCCCCCCGTTCACAGCCCTCCACCTAAAAGTCACTGTTTCAAACGCAGACGGTGACAGTACAAGCTTCATCAGGATACCACGATACAAAACTTTTATCAGCAATAAATTGCCTTTCATGTCTCTCACGAACTGCTCAGGCAAGAATTATGTGGTTGAACTGTGGTGTAGGTCTAACTACAGGACACGGGTTATTGAAATTCTGATTTAGCCTTGGCTACACTTCCCTGATCCCAAGACTGTCCATGATCCGGTCTAGGATCAGCATCCTTGCGAAGGATACAGTGCGTCTCCCTCCTTTACTCTTTTCTTTTATGTCCGATATCACCACATTTGTAGCATATGCAAACCCTTTCAGATCCTTTTCATACTTGTGTGTTGTGACCATATCCAAGGCATTTAAATCATTGAAGGGGCGCTGTTCTTCACCGTATCCCGCAGTCGCCCCACTGTACTCTTACTTTGCCCTTGTTCAGAAATTGTTCAGCATCCGTTTTGGTCAATGATAGCTTTGATCCTGCACACACTAGAGAGCTTCCTGTTGATGACCTTTGCTACCTTGGCCAGACCCATAATGCAGTCACTGTCTCTTATTTTGATCGTTGTCATCGGATCAAGCGAGGCTGCAATTGCGTTTTTGACGAGGATTTTCTCCACTGTGTTGTAGAATCCTTCTTTGTGCCGGCTTCTGCTCTGAATTTGACCATTATGTGGTATGGAGCCCGATGTTTGCACCTTTGCTGATTTTTAGCGAGTCGCATGCTGATTTTACTTTGTTTTTAGAGCATTTCCCACTTTTGAGACTAGCCTTTCTTCTTGATGGCACTGGATGGAAATCGTACGAGTACTTTATGGCTTTCTTTCTTGGAAGAGTACAGTATTTCAGCCACATTTTTGATGGTGGCGGTAAAATCACACAAAGGCCTTCGTTTGCCTGGTCACTCATTTCTTTTTCTACCGAGATTCTTTATGGACTTCAAGATGTTACGTTATTCTTTCGGCATTTAAGAGCCTTGCTTCGGACGTTTCAGTAGCGGTCGCAGCACTTACCATCAAATTCTCGATGTTCCTTAAATTTCCCGTCACCAAGTAAACGTCTGGTGCATCCTGGAGAGTAACCCTTTTGAGGACGCTCTGATATTCGCATCATTTTTTGCTACAGCTGAATGCCACAGGAATTTCAATTTAGACAACATGGATGGACCCTCATTTTCAATTATTTGAAGGAGTCACGTGAGGAGTAGAGGACTGATGTCAAGTTGTAAGTATGGACTATATATATATATATATATATATATATATATATATATATATATATATATATATATATATATATATATATATATATATATTATATATGTATATATATATATATATATATATATATATATATATATATATTTATATATGTATATATATATATATATATATATATATATATATATATAAATATTACGCCCCTTGCTGGAAGCTAGAAGAATTTTCCTTTAGGTTAAATCTGGTCTTCATGCGGTCAGCAGCCAATTGGAGGTGTTTTCGCACTATCCAATGTATCTGGTTCAACCGATGCCTTAGCTCACTTGCGTATTCCGAGATCGTTTGGGGTTTCTCAGGGGATGTTCCGAGCTTTATATCTACAGGCAGATGAATGGTCTTTCCAAAGGTGACTTCGGCTAGGGCTTGGCCCGTACATGCATGCTCGGCAGCTCTATACGCTATCAAGAATAATGGGACATGCCGGTCCCATTCCCTTTGGTTCTCGTCAACCACCTTGGCCAGGTGTTTATTGAGTGTGCTGTTGAAACCTTCGACCATTCCATCAGATTGGGGATGCAGTGGTGTTGTCCTCATTTTCCGTAGTCCCAGCAGCTCGCACATTTCGCCAAAAACTAGTGACTCAAAGTTTCGGCCTTGATCTGCATGTAGTTCACAAGGTACGCCGCACCTACTGACTCAATTTAACACTAGCTGTTCGGCTACAGTAGTTGCTTCCCGGTTGGGAATGGGGTAGACCTCGGGCCACATGCAGAAATAATCGGCCACAACCAGCGTGTATCGATTTGCCCATTCGGATTCAGGAAAAGGTCCTGCGATGTCAACAGCAATCCTTTCAAATGGCACCCCAAAATTAAAGCTGTTGTTTTATCCTCTCAGTCGTCGCTTTGAACCTTTAACGGAAGTGCAAAGCGTGCATCTACGATACCATTACTCTACGTCCTCTCGAGCGTGAAGCCAGTAAAACCTTTTCCGCAATTTCGGTAAGGTCTTGTTAACACCAAGGTGGCCTCCCGAGGATCCTTCGTGCATTTTCTTAACCACATCGGTGATCCGGCTTTTGGGAAGTATAGTTTCTATCCTTTAGGAGCTGCCATCCGCTGTTTCCCATTTAGACTTGAGTACGCCACCCTCCACCTGAAGGAAATTCTATTGTGCTCAATAACTTTTCAGGGTGGCGCCATGCATCGAAATGTTCTTCTACTCAGGTCGCCCAGTTGTCTCCTTCCATACGAATAATGGCCCGATGTCTTCATCGAATTCAGCCGTTATCACTCGCAGATCAAAAGTTAGCTCCTTTTCTTTGACCCGTCCGCAATGTTTGCAGTTAGCTGGACATGGACGACCAGATAGGGCATCAGTATTTCCATGAAATCCGCCATTCCGGTGCACAATTTTGTACTCGTCTGACTGCGATCTTTCGATCCATCTCGCAACTTGTCCCTCGGGGCTCTTGAAGTTAGGCAGCCATCTCAGTGATGCATGGTCTGTTCGAAGAACAAATTTCTGGCCATATAAGTACTTGTAGAACTGCTTGGTGGCCTCAACTATAGCCAATAGCACCTTCCTGGCCACACAGTAGTTCCTCTCACTTTCTTCGCCATCGATCTGCTGGGAGAGTACAGCTCCAACCCTGCCGTTGCTCGTATCGGTGTCCATTACAAACACTTTTTCAGGTTTTGGACATGCCAGCACGGGTGAATTACACAGCTTCTCCTTTAAGGCCTCAAAGGCTGCCTTGCATTGTTCATTCCAGACATACGGACGACTTTTTTCGGTTAGCTGATGGAGACATTTAGCTGTTTTGGCAAAGCCTTTGACGAATCTTCGATAGTAGGTTGCCAGACCCAGAAAACTTCGTAGTAAGCGCTTGTTGTTTGGTGTTGGCCAGCTTTTCACGGCTTCAATTTTCTCAGGGTCTGTTTTGACCCCTTCTGCTGATACAACGTGTTCCAGGTATTTTTTTCAGCTGCAAAAAGGGTATATTGTCTGGACTAAGTTTCAAATTTGCTAGTCGCAATCGGGAGAAAAGTTCTTCTAAGTTCTGCACATGCTTTTCGAACGTTCTCCCGATAACAATGATGTCATCTAGGTACACCAAACAGGGTTTCCAGATTAGTCCTTGCAGCACGTATTCCACCAGGCATTGGAAGGTGATTGGAACATTGCAAAGCCCACAATCCGGTCCCAACTGAAAATGCGCTCTTCTTTCGGTCCTACTTGTCGATTTCTACTTGCCAGTAGCCACTCTTGAGATCGAGTGTAGAAAACCATTTTGAGTTGGCTAAAGTGTCCATGATGCCGTCGATGCGCAGAAACGGGTAACTATCTTTTTAAGTGACGTCATTAAGCTACCTATAGTCGACACAAAAACGAGTTCTACCGTCCTTTTTCTTCACTAGAACTACTGGCGCGGCCCATGGACTGACAGAAGGCTCGATAACACCTTATTTTTCCATGTCCAAGATCAGTGCGCTCACTTCTCGCTATTGGAAGACGTCTCGGTGCTTGCCAAATTGGCTTGGCTCCCTATGTATCTATGACGTGAGCTACCATACTCGTTCGGCCTTGGGCATTCAGGCTTTTTGAGAAGACTTCACTGTACTTGGTGACCAGATCAGGGGCTTGTTTGAATAGCTGCACGACAAATTGGTCTGCTTTAATATTGCAGGCGTGAATTTCCGCGCTTTGTCTGTGTCTTGCCTTCTTTTCCAATGAAGGTCGTGAGCAGCTTCCAATGAGGTGATGGTGGAAACAAGCTGGCAACTGCCGATGACGTCTCCCGCTTTGATGCTCGTGGTTGAGTCTGCGGTGTTAAGGACTCTAACCGGCACGTATCCGTTCCTTATAGATCTTACAAGGCTTCGTCCTACAATCAAACTGCGCAAAGCCAACGTCTTCATTGGCCCTATTAGATAAGATCACTGGTCTCCAGAATCACCATCAAGCTTGGCCCATACAATGCTCTCGGGAGATTCCGGTACATGAGTGTCAGCACATACTACCTCATTCATCTTGGGAATTTGGATGCTGGGATTCTTCATCAATACTTCGACATTCCGCCATTTCAATACCCATTTACCCAAGTCCAACGTGATTCCATGTAGTTGCAGAAAATCCTTTCCGCGAATGCAGTCATCCATAATGTTCGCGACAAGAAAATTATGTTGGAACGCAAGGTCTCCCAACTGTATCTGAAGGTTGACCTCTCCATGGACAGGACAGTTACTCCCGTAGCTGTCCGTAGTGAGAAAATCCTGCCCTTTTGAAGCAGTTGTTGCCTCACTAGGTCTGGTCGGATAATCGATCGGATTGCACCAGTTTCGATTGTTATGGTGCAATTCTCTTCGTCAACTTGACCCGGAAAGCATAAGTCTGCTTCTCCACGATGGTGTCTTGACACAGTGATGGTGGCTCTGGGGACTTCGAACCTCCTAGCCAACCCCTACCCCACGAAGTTGGCCCCTCAGTTTGAAGGGCTTCCATTTTGGGCTCCTGACTTGGTCTGGATCTCCTTCACCCTGAGCAATAGCTTGGTTTTCTTCACTTCTTGCAGTCCCTTTGCAGGTGCCCCTTCTCACCGAAATTCCAGCATTGAGACGCACCGTTTACCTGTGGCTCTCGTTCAATTTCCACGCGCTTACACCTGCACTCGTCTGTCACTACCTCGCGAACGCGGGCAGTGGTACGAGTCACATTTTTTGCTGCCTTAAAGCTCCGGCCATAAGCCAATGCGTCCTTAACTATTTGTCTTGGGCTAGCTGCTGTAGGGTTTCGCCAGACTTCAGCATCCGATGCCGTAGCTATGACTGATAAATCTGCTTCAGATGATCGTCTCCATAACGTCTGTCAAGCGCATTCATTATAGCAGCCGAGTTTGAGTGCAACTCAATGGGGATAGTCGGCAAAAGCTCAGCAGCTGGGTCTTCTAGAGCAAGAATTATTGCCGTTGCTCGTTCCTGGGTGCCTTCAATGCAAAAATCGGATGAAAAACGGCACATAGAGGAATAAACGGAGGACACAGCCTCTATGCAGAGACCAGTGACAACGAACAGTGGTTGATAGACTTCGCTACTAGTAGAGTCTTGACAATAAGCTCCACACGCTTTTCAAATCGTGAAATCCATAAGAGAACGTGGGCATCTCTAGACAGTCGCACATTCAACTAGATCGACCATGTTCTCATAGAAAAACGAGCCGCCATCAGAATTCTCGACACGCGCTCGTTCCGCGGTACTATCTGCAATTCGGACCACCACCTTATAAGGGTTAAGTTCCGATGCCACATCTCCAAGAGCTGTAAAGAAAGAGCGTCAGCTACTCCAAGTTAACAGATACACAAACTAAATGATAGCTCAATAACATCCACATACATGTCAGCGCTGGAAAATCGCATCAACATATCCCCACAGGTAGAGGAAAGTAATGATGACATCGAAACTGTTTATATAGCGACAAAAGGCTTTTCTTTTGCCGCTTGATTCTATTTTTAGAAGTTAAAAAATGATAGCCAGATTCAAAAATCTGTCTGTTTAAAGCAGTGATTTCTTTAATTTATAGGATAATTGGCAGTCAAATACAGTATCTGTCTGCTGAACTAATTGACTTTCGGTCCAATACCGAAACTCTGCGAGGTGGTCAGATGAAGTTAAACACTTGACGTTAACAAAGCAAATGACATGGTTTATTAATCGTCTATTCTTTTTATACATATTATTTACAACTTAAACTAATTTGTCAGCGATATTACTCGCTCCCACGGTTCAACATTTTCCATGAGCGAGAATATCGCTGACCATGCACAAGTGTATGTACATACATGTACTTTAGTCAGATCGCCAGCGACACGATCATGCTCCCACGATCTAACATCATTCATGGGAACATATCATATCGCTTGCGATGCACAATCATATGCATGCACGTCTTGAAGTTTTCAGATTTTAGGAAAGTAAAACGATCTTTGTTTTGACTTCAAGACGCGCATGCAAAGAAAATGATATTACGACAATTTAGGTTTAGAATTTAGATTTAGAATTTAGAAACGTAATGCGCGCTTTGTTTTGGCTGAAGAATTCACGACGTGCATAAAAATAGTTTTACATGGAAATATGATTTTAAATTTATGTTGTTTTTGAACATTCTCCCGGCGTTAAACGGCAGTTTAACCTGTTAGGCGCAAACTGAATGCTTCTGCTGGTATCGATCGGGGGGCTGGTGTTGGAGCAGTAATTGATGCTGGGGTTTCACGTCGACGGCAAAGATGAAACCAGGCTAAGTATATTACAACTAGGCTGCCGATAAACAGTCCAGTATAGCCCACTGCAAACTGATGGATGTCTTGACCTTGGGGCTTGGTAGGTCGTAATTCCGCAGTCAGGAGGGGTTTGATTGATTGTTGTAGCTGGTAGAGACTCTCCTGCTCGGATGCATTGTAAACTGGAATCGTTGCAAGTTCTTGCGGCTCAGGTTTGAATAAAAGCTGCGTCATGTTATTTCTAACGGGAATAAAATGAGTTTTAAGGGAGGAAGGGAATATTTTATGGGCCTGGATGGTTAAGGTTTCTTCTTTTACGGAGCAATCTTCCGGTAGTTCAAGGATTCCAGAGCCATTCAATGATATTGATGAGATCTCCTTCCCGCAGTCTATGTTGACTATTGTGGCCTCGTCCATATAGTAGATCCAGTGGTTTGGGGTGGTTAAGGGAATCCACCTTTTTAGCTCGGTAACTCGTTGAAGATGGCATTTATTGTCTTTGCTTAGTTGATTGACGAAACTAATTTCACATGCCGCTACTTCAGATCCTCGTCGATATAAGGGTCGCACTTGATTGCAAAGATAATTGAGTTTACTGGCAGATCTACAGGACTTCAATTCATTTTCTGTAATCGGATAGTAGTTGTCTCGATGTAAATTTACAATCATAAATTCTACACGAAGCTCTATTTCCGCTGAAGTTCCGTTTACTATCATTGGAACTGCTATGATGTGGATCATTTCATATTGGTCGTAGGATACTAATGGCACTTTTAATAGAAATATCATTTTCTTTTTCAGTGAACATCCGTGAATGGTAATTATCCGGTAGAAGCCAGCCAAGTCTCCCGATGATATGGGCAGTCGAACAGTAGTGGGTAGATTTTCTTTTATCGATGCAATGGTTGACCGTAATTGCTCTGGGGTTAAAAGTAACGAATTTAATTTGCCATGATTTGTATCGATAAATGACTCCCAGAGCGCGGCTTGAATTCGCTGATAATTGTTTAAGGTTAGCATCAACTGAGTGGCTGACAGGGTAAAGGACTGGAGGATGTTTTGCCTGCGCATCTCTTGGGTTATATTGTTTGTAAGTTGGATATTTTTGTTCATGGCGGTCTCTAGCTCACTTAGGCGTTGTTCGTTGCGTCGTTGTGCCTCAGCCATAATATTTACTGTAGAATTTATTACTGATGTTTGGTTTTTGAATAATCCGAAAAGGTACTGATCGCTATCTTGCAGCCGATCGATTACATTGGCCATGTGTTCGGCGTAGTCAGAATCAAGAACTCCAAAGAGAGCACTGGCTATGTTTCCTATCACATTGAGCGCACCACGTTTTTTCAGTCTCTTTCTTTCATATGTACCACGTTGCATCAACTGGTTAATTTTTTCAGCTTCTTTTACCAGTGCCTGAAACTGCTGAATGATGTCATGGCATGCAGTATCTTGGTTCAATAGACGATTTAGAAACAGCAGTTGGTTAATTCCCAAGTTGACCGCATCCAGCTCCTTCCAGTATGATGTTAAGTCGTAATATACGACCAGCTTCCACTCATTGAGGACCAAATGAGCTGGCCCTAGATTTTCGACATATAAGCCTGGGGCTGTTTTAAATGGTTGTATTTTAATCGATAGGGCAGGAGATGGTAAAATAAGTCCTACTACCAGTAGTATCTGCAGGCACAGATTCCCTAGTCGTAACCTTTTAGTCCCTGATGGCCCATCATGATTCTGACCTTGCCCATTATCAGGCTTATTGACCAATCCATAGGTTGAGGTAGAGGGTTCAGTATGCTTATCCTCCTCTGTTAATGGTTGTTCCTCTACCAGCAAGGGTGCTAATTTATGGATGGGCCGCCTTAGCATCCCAGACGCCGTTTTTACGTCGGCAACTCTGACTAATCCATCATTCCCTGTTATAGTGTTGATAATCCTGCCTAAAGGCCATTTTAACACCGGCAGGTTATCCTCCTTCAAAATGACCATCATTCCAGGCGTGACATTTTTGCGTTGTTGCTTCCATTTGTATCTGTGTTGCAGCTCATTCAGATACTCTGTGGACCATCTTTGCCAAAATCGATATTTCAAGTCCATGACCATCTTCCAACGATGTCCCAAAGGTAGTCGAGGCACTTCTGCGTTGACATCCACGATACTTGTAAGTGGCTCGCCTATCAAAAAATGACCTGGGGTCAGGGCCTGGAGATCGTTTGGATCCGAGGATAAAGGAGTCAGAGGACGGGAGTTTAGGATGGCTCCTGCTTCTACGACGATTGTTTCCAATTCTTCGTATGTCAGGTTTGCATTGGCTAGGTTTTTGACGATGATGGGCTTGGCGGACTTGACGGCCGCCTCCCATAGTCCACCAAAGTGTGGTGCTCTAGGGGGGATGAAGTGGAAGCCCATCCCTTTGTTAGTGCAGAACTTGCTTATTGTTTCCTGTGATTCTTTTTCCTGCATTCGTTGCTTCAATTCCCACAGCTGGTTGTTGGCACCCACAAAATTGGTCGCGTTATCGCAGTAGATATTGCGGCAATTTCCCCGTCGGGATACGAATCGTTTAAGCACGCCAATAAATGCTTCCGTTGTTAGTTCCGTGGCCAGTTCAAAATGTACGGCCTTTGTAGAAAAGCAGCAGAATACTGCTAGGTACGATTTGTGAGGTTGCTTGCCACGACCTTTGAAATGCGTGTAGAACGGCCCAGCAAAGTCAACGCCCGTGTTCAAAAAAGGTCTTGCCTGAAGCACTCTATCTGCCGGTAGATCGCCCATTAATTGGGACATTAATTTAGGTTTCGCTCTGGCGCACATCACACAATTTTGTACCACGGAACGTGCCAAGGTTTTCCCTTTAATAGGCCAATAGCGTTGTCGAGCGAATGCCAATAATGCCTGAGCGCCTGCATGCTGATGATCCTTATGTATTTGAGTAAGGATGAGTTTTGTGATAGGATGGGCGTAAGGGAGAAGTAAGGGATGTTTCTGGCTATACTCCAAGTCTGAATGCTCGAGTCTTCCACCTACCCTCAGCAACCCGTCGTGATCCAAGAAAGGTGTAAGACTGCTAAGGCGATTGCTGCAACTGAGCTGCTTTGTGGCTTGAAGAGATTTAATCTCTTCACTGAATTCCTGTCTCTGGATCTCCTTAATTATCACGGACGAAGCTTCTTCCAGCTCTGATACGGTTGATAGGTGGTTCTCCCGGTTGGATGCGTCCTTCCTACGGATCATTCTGGTGAAGCGAATGACCAATGCCACTATGCATTTGAGTTTGCGGAAGGAGTTACCATGATTTATCTGATGTATAAAGTGTGAATCTCCTTCAGTAGCCACAAAAACACTCCTACTCCTTTTCTTCTCCAGCTCAATTTCTTTGCCTATGTGTTTAGTAGGCCACATATCAGGATGTCCGTGGAGAAACAAAGGCCCATAAAACCATAATGAGTTTTCCTTTAGCTTGGCCGGAGTGGTGCCTCGAGAAGCTAAATCCGCTGGATTACAGTTTGAACTAACGTGACGCCATTGATTAGATGTGGAGTATTGCTGGATGCCGGCAATTCGGTTGGCAACAAACGTCTGGTATGAAGCTGCATCACTATTTAGCCAGTGTAACACGACTTCTGAATCCGTCCAAAAAAAGCAAGATTGTCCAGGAATTTTCAGATCAGCCTGAAGACGATGCACCAGATCTGCTGCAAGCTTTGCAGCACATAATTCCAAACGAGGGATAGTGATGGTTTTAATCGGTGCTACTCGAGTTTTAGTACATAATAAATGCACGGTGGTAGTTCCATCATAGTGATTAGCTCTGAAGTAGACCGCCGCACCATATGCTTTTTCGGAAGCGTCAGCGAATGCGTGTAGTTGTGTATTATGGGGAACTCGAGCTCCAAAAACATGTCGTGGTATTTTGATTTGGTTGAGTTGTTCTAGACTTTCATGGAAGTGCATCCAGTTGGTGTGCAGTTCCATGGGTAAGGCAGCATCCCAATCCAGTTTTAACTTCCATAAATTTTGAATAAATATTTTTGCTGTCACGGTTACCGGGCTCATGAGTCCAAGAGGATCGAAGATATGTGCGATCGTTGACAGCGCTGTTCTTTTGGTCACCCTTGTTGGATAATTATGTAGTGGAACTCGAATGATAAGTTCATCCTGGGTAGGTAACCAGGTTACACCAAGAGTCTTAACTTGTTCCGTTGCACCATCTGTTAAGGTATATTGTACCTCTCGGTCTACCGGGTCGATGTCTTTAATTATATTTGGATGATTTGCGCACCATTTCCTCAGCTTAAATCCTGCGGACCTTAAGATCTGTTGGACTTCTTCCTTCTTTTGGAGCGCTTCTGATAAACTGTTTGCACCGGTTAGTAAGTCATCCATATAGAAGTCCTTCTGAATCGCCTGACTTCCTAACGGGTGTTTGAGTTTTGATGTTACGGCCAATTGCTCTAAACATTTGGTTGCCAAATATGGGGCCACGGTGGTGCCGTAAGTTACAGTATTTAGTTCATAACAGCGTAGTCTATCACTTGGGTGGTTCCGCCAAAATATCATCTGGTAGGGCCGATCTTCCTTGTCAATCCAAATTTGCCGATACATTTTTTCAATGTCGGCAGAAAAATCGTATTTAAATAGACGAAATCTAAGTAGAGTCGCAAACAGCTCGTCTTGTATGGTGGGCCCTGTGTGGAGAATATCATTCAAGCTAGTATTGTTGGTGGACTTAGCTGAAGCATCGAACACTACACGTAGTTTGGTCGTGGTACTGTCAGGTTTGAGCACACAATGATGTGCTAGTACACAATGTGGCATCGAGAAATCAGGCCTTTCGACTTCGGTCATGTGACCTAACCTTATGTATTCTTCAATGAAATCTTGATAGGCCTTTTTGACTTCTGTGTCTTTATGTAATCGTTTCTCGAGCTGTAAGAATCGTTTTAATGCCATATCCTTGGTTTGTCCCAATTCCTTAGGGTCTTTGTCGAACGGTAACCGGACTATAAAACGCCCTTCGCTAGATTTCTTCAAGTGTTGCTTAAAATGGGCTTCACACTGCCGCTCTTTTGAGGTCATCGTAACGGTTGGTTTCTCGTTTTCTTCTATACTCCAAAATTTTTCCAGGTCTGCGTCAAGGTTACGTCCTTCTGTGCGGTACATTCCACAGGTTGCTGCCTTTTTGTGATTAACATTACTTCGAGAATTGTTGAATCGACCGCCAATTACCCATCCAAATACGGTATTTTGTAAGATGGGTAGAGCTTCACCAAGCTTAATTTGACCAATTGCCAACAGCTGATAATAATATTCCACACCAATGAGCATATCTACTGGTCCTGCTTCATTAAAACCTGGATCCGCAAGTGAAATGTTTCCTGGTATTGGCCAACCATCTACCCTGAACGATTCTGAGGGTTGTTGAGATGTTATCTGATTTACGACGTATGCATTCAGCTTAATCTGGAAGTTTGTCTTCTTAGATTGGATCGGCAAACTTAGCTGTCTATTAGCTTTTTGGATAATTCCTCCAATGCTAGTTATTGAGATGTTAGACGTTTGCGCCTTACGGTTGAGTTTCCTTAAGGCAACTTCAGTGATTAAATTCACTTGTGAGCCACTGTCCAAAATTGCACGCAAGTCCACCATCCGCCCATTGTTGTCTGGGGTTTGGACAATCACCGTGCTCAGAAGTACCTCGGATCTCCTTGCTTCGGCTGCTAAAGATGCCTTTTCTTTAGGCTCACCTACGAACCTTGGCGGAACTTGTTTGGTTGTTGTTGTCATGGTACCTTCGTCCTTATGCAACAGGGTGTTGTGCTTCTTGTTGCACTTTAAACAAGCTCGAGACCCACACTCTGTACTTTTGTGTCCAAAGCGCAAGCAATTTAGACAGATCTTCAATTGTTTGGCCCTTTTTATGCGGTCAGATATGCTAAGCTTTTTGAAGCTTTCACAGGCATAAATCTTATGAGTGCCTCCACAATTCTTGCACGGTTCTGGCGTCGGTTGATTTATTGACACGAGTGCTGAAACCTTTTTTGGTTGGATGTTGTTAATGTTACGTTGTTCGCCACCCAATGCTTCTAACGCTTGGAACCTAAGTTCTAAAAACTTTAGGAAGGAATCCAGTGATTGCAATTCCCGTGGTGATTTTATGGATTGTTCGTATAAATTATGAGACGTCTTGTCGAGCTTCTTTATAAGCATATGGAGCAAGATTGGGTCCCAGTTGGTGGTATCAATTTTTATGCTCTTCAAACCCAATATACACTCTTTCGTGGTGTCATGACACAATTTGATCGATCTAGCTGACTCAGCGATGATTGCCGGTTGTGATAGTAATTTATCGAGAAAGGTGGACACCATTAACCTTTGATTATCATAGCGGTTTCGAAGAATGGTCCACGCATCTGCATAGTTTTCTTCGGATATTGGCATATGTTTTAGAAGCCGATCCGCCTCACCCAATAAATTGGACTTGAGATACCACATCTTTTGGGCATTACCAAGAGGTTGCGAATCAATGATCTGATGAAAAAGATCATGAAAAGATGTCCATTGCGCGTAGTCTCCATCAAACTTTGGTATGGACATTTCTGGCAACTTAACATGTGGCTGAGTATTGGCGGCTGCATTTGTTATTGGCGCTGCCCTTTCTTTACTTGTCGCTAAGAATAAAAGGGCATCCTGTATGCGTTCTTCGATCTTGTTGAGATCAGCTTGGCTGTATATAACACTTCCGCCTTGGGATCTGCATAAGGTTTTATGTACGTCTCGCAGTTCCTCCCAGTATCTTGTTACTGTACCGGTTTTAACCTCATAGTAGACTCTGGGTTGTGATGGAGACGCCCTGTAAATCCCATCGATTGTGTACTCGATGGAACTAATCGTTGCCTCTAGCTGACCTTGTAGCCCTTCCAAATGTTCATCCAACCTTTTAACTGTTGTCATGGTCGGCTGACCAACTTCTTGACTAGGGTCGGTGGAGGCAGCAGCTGCTTTTGGGCTTAAAGCCTTGAGAGCCGGTTCCTCCCTATTGTCCTCCTTCAAGAGACCGGTTATCGCATCTCTTGCGGTCATATATTCTCGTTGTATGACCGAGAAATAGTTTCTGGCGAAATAAGGATGGTCGGTGCATGTTGCAGCGTATGGCTGAAGTTGTTCATTTCTCGAACAAAACAGCTCCCAAAGATCTTCTAACTCGGCGAGTCTTCTTTTCAGATATATCGCCGTTCTTCTAGTTGGACCATCCTTGCGGTAATTCGTTATCAACCGCTCAATTTCATAGCCAGTTTGATCTTGTTCTTTGGCTAGATCTTCCATTTTATTTTTAATTTTTGGTAATCAATTGACCAGAGGAGAGATATTCAGCACTAAGCTGCGAAAAAAGTCTAAAAACAAATTGAATTGATCCGAACGAATTCTTCTAAAATTCTTCTGTTCGGGTGAAGAATCTCAATCTTCAAAGTGATAGCAAGGATCACGTCGGGGTCACCAAAATGTTTATATAGCGACAAAAGGCTTTTCTTTTGCCGCTTGATTCTATTTTTAGAAGTTAAAAAATGATAGCCAGATTCAAAAATCTGTCTGTTCAAAGCAGTGATTTCTTTAATTTATAGGATAATTGGCAGTCAAATACAGTATCTGTCTGCTGAACTAATTGACTTTCGGTCCAATACCGAAACTCTGCAAGGTGGTCAGATGAAGTTAAACACTTGACGTTAACAAAGCAAATGACATGGTTTATTAATCGTCTATTCTTTTTATACATATTATTTACAACTTAAACTAATTTGTCAGCGATATTACTCGCTCCCACGGTTCAACATTTTCCATGAGCGAGAATATCGCTGACCATGCACAAGTGTATGTACATACATGTACTTTAGTCAGATCGCCAGCGACACGATCATGCTCCCACGATCTAACATCATTCATGGGAACATATCATATCGCTTGCGATGCACAATCATATGCATGCACGTCTTGAAGTTTTCAGATTTTAGGAAAGTAAAACGATCTTTGTTTTGACTTCAAGACGCGCATGCAAAGAAAATGATATTACGACAATTTAGGTTTAGAATTTAGATTTAGAATTTAGAAACGTAATGCGCGCTTTGTTTTGGCTGAAGAATTCACGACGTGCATAAAAATAGTTTTACATGGAAATATGATTTTAAATTTATGTTGTTTTTGAACAGAAACCATGAGGAAGCCAGTAAGAGGTGTGGTAACAGAAGTAGCTAAGTAGGCCTTTGGGCATCAACCAAAGAAAAGTAGGAATAACTGGCACGACGAAGAATGAGAGGAAGTGATTAAAAAAAGCTAGCATTATTTTGGAAATTTTTCGTAGAATACAAGAAGTCAATTCAGAAAATTCAAAAAGGTCGCATAATTGAATTGCCGCCATTTTCAAACTTGCTGATGGGTGATCACCAAAATAATAGTTTAATTATTTTCTACCATGAGATTAATTTTTATAGAAATCAAATCAAAATTGTAACTTTTAGAAGCCTTTGAAGTTTAGGGCATTATTCCGTCGATTCTGACCAGTTCTCTAACACTATCGTAGCTGAAATACCCTGCCCATCACGGAGCCTCTGCCATGTTTAACTGCTGGTGCAATAAATTGAGGATTATACCGCTATCTTTATTTTGACAAACATACTGGCGCTGCCTGGATCCGAAAATTTCAAACTTTGATTCATCGGTCCACAACACAGATTTCCATGATCGACAGACCAATCTTTATATTTTTGAACAAACAATAATCTTTTACGCTCATTTTGTAGTCGTAGAACTGGTTTTTTCAGAGCAAAGTGACCAAAATATCCATTCTCTCGCAAACGACGTTTGACAGTATCCATCGAAATTGGGTTTTTCAGGGTTTCGTCGATTTCGGAACGAATGTCTGCTGCTGTTTTGAATTTATTTTGCTTGCTCATCAATAAAATGTGTCGATCATCAACTTGCATTTTTTTTTTTTGGTCGGCCAAAGCGTTTCTAACATTTGTGTTGGCTTTGGCAAGCCGATTCAACGTGGTTTCAACTCCACACTTTGAAACATTAACAATATTTGCAGTTTCACATTTTTCTAGTAAAATTTGCTTTTTTCCCAGATATTTTCAGTGATCACAATCGTGTAAACAATGACGGGAATGAATTTGACAGTTCTGGTGTACGAGTACATAGAACACAGCCAAAGGTGCACAGAACCGTTATTGTTTTGACACGCACCCAAATGATCCAGAATGATTGTTTAAGATATTATCACCTATATTTGAATAGTTTAAAATAAAATAATAGTTATTATATTGAAATTACTACTTAAAAATAAGAATTTTTGGTTCCTTCAAAATTCCATTATTTCGACTAGTTATAATTAGCTAATTTAAAGCAAAGGTATATAAAACATTACAAAATTAACAAAATAGTCTACTTTCTAGTATATATACAAGACTTAATCATAAAATGCTGTTGAACACAATAAAAAGCAAACACAAACTCAAAAAATCGATTTTTTCGATGATGTCCTAATACTTTTGCACGATAGTGCTTTTACTGCGTTCAGCGCCGTCGTTGCAGAAATGAAATGATAACAGGCTCTGTCCACAAATTTTCCTAACGGAAAGATATACAATATGCGTTTGTGTGTCGGTCTTACGCCAGTTCACCGTAGAAAATCTTGGTATGATTATACCATCAAATTACCTCTATGCCTCTCATTCTTCTTGCCCATATAACCTATTGGTAAGTCTTAAAAAGTATTGAGCCTTTTTGTAATTTTTTCGATTGAATATTTCTTTTAGTTAAAATGAATTTTATTTAATTACATATTATCCAATATTACCTATGACCTTTTGCCATTTTTTGGGTAGAGCCATTATTACATCGGTGCAGGACTTCTGTGGTTTATCGGCGAAAAATTGGCTAAGTGCTTTTCACAGTCCCTTTTTGAAGTGAATTTCTTTTCATTCAGGAAGTTTTGCAGATACCGAATCAAATGGTAGTCTGATGATGCCAGGTCTGGACTATACGGTGGATGCATCAAAACTTCTCAGCCAAGCTCAGTCAATTGTTGACGGGTCATCAAAGATGTGTGTGGTTGGGCTTTGTCATGATGGAAGACAACGCCCTTTCTTTTGATTAATTCTGGCCTGTTTTTTTGAATTGCTTGTTACAATCTGGTTGATTGCTGACAGTACAGAGCTGAATTGAGTATTTGGCCAGATTCTAGCACCTCATGATAAACAATTCCCTTCCAATCCAACCATGCACACAGCATAACCTTATTTGGTGTCAATCCTGGCTTTGAATTCGTTTGTGATGATTCATCTTTTTTTTTTGACCATGATCTTTTTCGAACGATATTCTCGTATCTTACCCATTTTTCATCGCTCGTAATGATTTGCTTCAAAAATAGCTCGATTTTGTTCCTTAGCAATGTCATGGCTGCTTAACTGTCGGTCTTCTTAGATTTTTTGTAAGATTTCATCGACTTTTTCAGTGATTGGTCGGCCTGAGCGATGTGCATCTTTGACATCGAAATTTCCAGAGCGAGAGTGAGTGAACCATCTCTTGGCTGTGGTTTTTGATAAAGTATCTTGACCGTAGATACCGCAATTTTTTTCACGATTGTAAAATATAAGGAATTTTTTCAGAAATTTCACTCATTTTTAAATGAATACAACTTTTGACACGAATGACGAAATAAAAAACTGTCCACATGAAAATTGTAGACTGGAATATCACCTTTCAAATGACTCAATCTGATTAGTTTTGCCCGATATATGACAACGAACATCATCTAGTGACAAAAAAGGCTCAATATTTTTTAGACTATCCAATATTTCGCGCTTATTATCGCGCTGCATGTAAAGAAACCCCAATGATTTTAATAGATTTCTCGATCAAAGACAGAATAGAAAATCAAATTCACGCAGCACAACCTGGCCTATATTGTCTTCATCCGCAGCAGTCGGCTACCAACTCAGCTTCATTTCTTTTTTTGGCTTCTTCCTTCTTTTCAAATTTATCCATGATATCTTTTTCACGATTACGTTTTTTGGACTTGTACATATTTCTGTTTTACGCTGTCTTTGGTTCAAATTTTCTTCCATTGCTGAATCTCAGTTGAACATATCAGCCCTAAAGTCACCTTTATGAAGGAAAAGATTCACCGAAATGTACACATCTGATAAATAACCAATCAAGCTACTTAATTCGAAAACTTCGCGCCTCTTAATAGAAAACAGTTCAAAAGAGGCCCGTAAAGTCTCACATCTGCAAAGCAAGACAGTTTTATAAACTGTGACAATCAAAGACATATAAATAAATGGACGAACAACGAGAATCTGTGTACTCGTCCATGTGGGAAGCAAATTTACCACATAAATAAGTTATAAATAACTTACGCTCTCGAAACTATATGATTCCCTCTGCTTCTCCTTCCCCTTTGTTTCCAGACAGGTTTTTCTTTCCTCTCTTCAGAAAAATCACTTCCCCCACTGACACCCGCGCACATCGAATAAATTTCATTTCACGTGCACACGATCACGCCTTCGTTATCATTCGTAAAACAGTTTGAGTACAACACAACAAACGACTCTTACAGAAAGCTCGAACGTCAAAGCAAAAGAAATTTGTAGAGACAAGAAAACGGCGAGAAAACTCATGTGTCAAAGCCGATGGGAAATTCGTAAATTTTTAATAAAAACAGAGAACTTAAGTGCCGATTTCGTACACGCGATCTTCAAAATTAAAAATTTTATAAACGTGAACGTGTTTCGGAGTGAATTAAGGGCAAAAACATATCACTTCAAACCTCAACTTCACTCAACTTTAGCGAAGGTTGCTAATTGCTTCGGCTCTCACGACGGGTTGCGGATCCAGTACTCTCTATATCTATGGTGACAATAAAAGGCACTCAATAGTTCGAATGTGTGCTCAGTTCTTACTATCCGAGTATCGGAATAGAAGATACGCTACATATGCAAAAGCTTGCCTCTAGAGGATAAAAATTTCCCTGTACTCCTAAATGAAGCTCGAAACACAAACAAAATGCTTTCCGCAATAGCTGCACAATTGCATTCCCCGTTTTAACCAGTCAACAGCATGCACTTGCGATGTCTTTGTAGCAGAATCAATACTTTGGCTTTACTTCGATTGGAAAGAACTGGATCACATTTTCAGCATTATATTTTTATTTCATTCGATGGAGAACAGCTGTCAGGAGTACAAGGTACTTTTTGATAATGACAAATTTCGTGCAATTGACCCTGAACGATAGCGATGAGGTTTTTTACCACCAGCTGCAGGTGCAAATCTCTTTGCCGACCTGATTGCTTTATTTTTTAATAAATTTTATAATGATTGATGAAATATAGCGAGTTTGAATTTACCGTAAGTGCTCCTGCACCCATTCTGTTGCGAATAGTAGAAATCCATCTTTCAATAATAAACAATGGGCTATTCGGCCATGTGAATCGTATGGGCGAACAAAGGATACCCAAAAAGGTATTCGTTGGAAGAACTAAAGGGCAGAGGCCAGTGGGGAAACCGAGGAAACGCGGGTCTGACTCGGTTGACGAAGACAGTTCATTACTGCTCGGATTTCTATGATCTATGGACCGAGACACTTGGAGGTGCTAGTTCTAGTTCTAGCGAAGGTCCAAGAGGAGCTGTAGTGCTACGAAGAAGAGGAAGATCAGCACGACGTTACGCGCAGCTACCAAATTAAAACATAGTATCCAATCTATATTTGAATATTTATGCATTATGGATTCATTAATTCTAGACGCAAGCTTCAACAGGATGTTTTTTAGTCAAAACCATAAGACGGAACTCATACCCTAAAAAAAATTGAGCCATATTATTTTCACAGCTGTTCTTAATAAAAGGAATTCTGGATGCCCAGTTTCAAACCCGTTTTTCAAACACTATCGACCTAATGAAATGAATAACGCTGATCAATATGCCTGCATTTTCACGTTGAACCCCCAGGGAATGTTCAAGAGATGTCAAATCACATGAAATCGGAGGGCAGTTTCGTTAAAATAACTTTCGATAACTATTATTTTTTGCTTTAGCACTACGGCCCCTTTTGGGCCTTCGCTTAGAGACAGTTAGAGTATATCATTACCTTAATTGAATAAATTGGCACTCGAGAAGGTGATATGGTCAGTACCATGCTTTGGCCATGTGTCCTTCCACCCAGCTCGGCAATGATCTGATTTTAAATCCGTACGTACCATAACTGACAAAGCTTATAGTCCATCCGAAGAATCACTTGAAACACATCTCGTTGTTGCCAACAAGACTCGAACCAGAGACCTTCGACATATAAGGTGAGTGCTCTAGCTACTACTTTACGTGGACTACTCTATAGATAATTATACTTCTTGTATCAAAGTATAAAAACCAAAAAAATGTAAGTCTGGGCACGGTAATATTCTGTAGTGACTGTAGCACAAGTTTTGGCTAGATTGTTGCAGTAATAATGTCCGACAATGTCACCAGCGAGTGTTTTGCAACAGCTGATAACATATCTTCTGATTGGTCTCATCGTGTTAATAGCTGTCTTGCTTATTTACAAGCCCGTTAACCCAAATATAATCCTAATATTCAATATAATATAAAGTTGCGTGAATCAACAAACAAATTTCAAAGCTCGCACAATGCCTCTTTAGAAATTTTTGCCTAAGCTAAAAAAATGTATAGTACATTTGATAGCGAGTTGTAGTCATTCGGAAAATTTTACGTCTAGCACTCGTTGCGTGTATACGTATTTTTAATTGCTCCTGTCATTAATTTTAAAAATTCATTAATTTTTCACAAAAGTCAGTTTCAAAAAATTAAATTAATTTTTTAAAAGTCCGTCATAAGAAAAGTCAGTCATAAGAAAATTTTGGAAAAGCATTTATCGTCGAAGGAATCGACCCACGGAATCATATCCAATATTATTTTACTTCGATAAACCAACAAAAGCAAATACGCCAAAGACTAATTCGGGACTGCTGTATGGAGGTGCCCGATGGCTTCCCTTCATTGGGGGGCCCCGGGGAGAGTAGCAATATGAAATTGGCGGCAATCGTCAATGAAAGAAGACACACGAGTAACCAATAACCAATTAGTCGAAAACAAACATGAAGTGACTCGACTTCTAGCTGAAAATCAGGAAACAACTAAAAAGCTTCGAAGAAATGTACAAGAGAGGGAAACAAACTCAAGATACAGAACCAGTAAAGCAAATAAATACGGAAAGTAAGGCGAAGAAAGCTGTCAAACTAGTCATCCTAGAAGAAATACTAAGTGCTGGAGGCACTAACGACAGCCAAAACTACTATGTAGCGCTAGACGGACTCCAACAAGAAATGGATGTTGAAGAAAGTATTGACGGTAATGTTAGTCAAGAAAACAATGATAATTTTATCGTTTACTTAAAAAAATAAAAATAAGGAGAAGAAACCAGCTCGCAGTTCCCCTATACCCCAAAAATTGAGAAGAACCAGACCTTTTTGTTGAAGGGCTTGGACTGCGGATAAGATACCGTTGATCTTCTTTAGGTGCTCAAGAAAGCAGCACCAGAAATTGAATTTATTTCCGTCAAAACATTCGCGACATGAAGATCGACGGTAGGAAAAAAAAATTTACGACTTTATTTCGTGCAAATTTCAAATAAGCGCCATCCAAGTGCTCTTCAACAAATAAGTTACTTGAACTTCCGAGTTGTGAGGTGGGAACGCCTCCAGAAAAGAGAAGTGAATCAGTGTCAAGGATGTGGACATTGGGCTGCTAACTGCGTCATGCATTATCGATGCGTCAAACTTAAGGATGTTCATACTCCCGATGAGTGCAAATTGGCTCAGCCGAAGCAAAAAGAAAAACTATACTGTGTTAACTGCGGTGTTTTTGGTCACCCGGCATCATATCGAGGATGCTCCCGATACCAAGATGCGAGAATAAAATTTGTCCCGAAGCAAACACAACTGCATCGCAGTGTCTTACCTCCGAACTTCGTCAAGCCTGGAGTATCATTCGCACTCGCCGCTCGAGATCTAGCAGGGAATGCGGTAATTAATGTAAATCATGGAAGTGGCAATAATGAGCTGCTTCTGGTTAGATGGACTAGTATTTAAACTTCTTCAGGACACGTTCCCCAGACACCTTGTCGTCATGATGTGCAATACGTTATACGGGAATCCGTTTGTTGTAAGTAATGAAAATCTGATAACAATGCGCGAATTCAAGGTCTTGAATGGTCTACAGCAGCGAGCAGTTACTGCACCTCTGCCCTTCTCAATATTCATTCGCAAACTTTTGAACGGCTTTGATTTTAACGTCTCGCCAACTCGATCATTGGTAGCGTTTGCTGTTGATCTGATCATCTATAGGGCAGACCGAAAAGTTTCAATAGTTCACAGCAATGTCCAAAAAATGTTCAATGATATGCAGCTGTACACTGACAATTCCCGAATGAAAATCAATGCGCAGAAGTGCGAAACAATTTTGTTTCGGACAACGCTGCAGGGGGTCAGTCAAGACTTTAAACGTAATTGGAAGGATTTCCACATCATGGCTGGCGAGGGTAGTTCGGAACGGGATCCACATGAATCCTGAGTTCGATAATTTGGTGTTCATCTCGATCAGTATCTGTACTGTACTGAACATGTCAAAATCATGCTGCGTAAGGCACAAAAATTAGTCATGGCCCTAAGAAGACTCTTTCATTCCGGATACATTGATCAAAAGGTCAAAATTATCTGTACAAGACCCTCGTTAGACCAGTTTTGACAAACAAATGTCCGATCTGGTACATTCAAAGTACTAATATTATGGAAAGATTAAGAGTTTTCGAAAGGAAACGTCTTCGTGCATTTACTGGTATATGCAGAAAGCCTGAGACGGATCGGAAGCATTATATATCGAATAGAAGAATTTATCAAACTGCTAAAGTAACGAGAGTCGATATCTTCATATTGAAACTTCTTCGGAATCATATCGCAAGATATGTACTTGTGAGGGAAAACCCTTTGATTTTACAGCCGTTCCACCCTAATGACGGGTATATTGCGACTTGCCTCGCTACTGGCTTTGTTTCTCCAGAAGTTTTCGTGTATTTGGACATGAATCGATATGTTTTTGATTCTGACGGCGTCGCTATCATATATCACATATAGAGACGGGCCACCGATAAGAAGATAAAATATCCTCTGAATTTGAGTTCACAAGACCAAGAATTCCAATGGAGGTACTCATTTGCTAGATTCGTTGGAGCTGATTGAGCTGAGACGGAGCAATTTAAATTTTGGTGGCTGAATGACAATGTCTAAATTATTCGTGTTTATTTTCAGTTTTTGTGTTTTTCGTTACTTAGTTTTTGAGTTTCAGCTCATTATTGCTACATTTAGTGCTGTTCTTTACTTGTGTTAAAAATTAGGGATAGGTTGGGTATTTGTTATGTTTATTTTATTATGTTTAGAGATAAGGTTAAACGCATTGGTTAGGAATATTGTGATCAAATTTTTTACTATAAGATAAAGTTTTTGGATGAATTTTATTAGAATTAGTTTGTAACATATTAGGAGTAGGATCAAAGTTCACTACTGTGTTAAAATTATAAATAATGTTGGAGTAGTGTTGGTTGATTTTTTTTCCTTTTTCCAATCAAATCATAAAATATGTAATAATCTTAATTAATTTGAATTTGCTATAGTTTTTTTTTGACAAAATGTGTTTAACTGATCACGTTTAAATTTAGAGAGCCATTTGGGCCATTAAGTTTTTGTATTGTTATTGTTCAGAATTTGCTTTGTATTCTTTTAAAATTTATAACGATTATTATCGAATAAAGCGCTTTTGACTTTGTAGTCATTAGGAGAGGTACAAGAAGCAAATTCATTAGATTTACGATTGTTTCACGAAATTTAATAGCGCTTTAGATCAATAATCGCACATTCACTTTAATAAAAAGGATAAATTCAAGAGTTTTGTAACATATTCTTCGTCGCACAACAAAAGTTACCTTATGCACACCAGAATCAGTGAAAATGATGAACCGCTTATCCCGTCTCAAACCCTCTTCGGCTGTTACGTTGTAAAGCTCCATCCTAGCCTTGACTGCATTGCACCATGAAAGTATCAAAATCAAGAAAAGAATCCTGTAACGAAATCAAACACCACCACATGAGAATTGTGGTTAGAGTTGATAGAAAACTGCACACTCGTGTATACCTCATAATTTTCCTGATCTGTATTCATGAAATATGCGATGCGTGACCATTTTATATGCTTTCATTTGATTAAGTTCACAAAAAACGCGAATAAATGATCCGTCGGCGACGAATTAACACATTGACAACCCATTTCTTATGGTAATGTCGCATTAGTGGAGTAATGAAATTCAGTTGACTTATGATAATCTGCGTGCGACAGTTCAGTTCTACAGAATAATACGCACTAAATTTTACGCACATGTTCCTGACGTATGCCAGAATAATGAAATCCCGTTCATAAATACATAATATGCCCAAAATAAAAAAATATATACTCGTACGAGTACACTGATGCAAAAATTGAACATAATAAAGTGAACTGCTAATTAATTTTGGTTATTAGTGGTGGAACTTCCCCTATTGAATCATAACACATCGAATGATTTGAAGACAAGCAAAGCAAATCTTTAAATTCTACCCACTAAAATATATAGAATTAGTGAAAATTTCTCTAATTTTTTCAGTGGGTCATAGTTTCACTAGAAATTTAGTGATACGTGCCATATTCAGTGGTCAAGTTAGTAAAACTTATGAGATAAAAAATTAGTGATAATTTGACTAAGTTTTTAGTGCAAAATTAACAGATTAAATCAGTGATACAGGTCGAAACAGCTTCCTAACAGCTTCAGTACTCGAAAGTCGGTTTTAGGCCAACGTCCATGTCGTTCCTCGATCGAGGATCAAAGTCAAGCAGTATCGTCTGCGTGTAGATCTGAGATGGAGGACCAGATGGGATACGAAAATAATGGTTTTGTGAGAGAGGCCGCTTATCACGGTCTCATGAAAAAAAATCCGCGTTGGCAGCACCAGCCGGAAAGGTAAATTTCTCGTATGTAGCATTAGGTTTCTAAAAAGAATTTGACTTGCCTACTACTAGACTTCTTACTGCAATTTTCGTAGCACCATATGGGTAGTTATCAACATAAAAAGAATCTGCCGACGTTTTGAGACCTTTTATAGAGGCGCAAATATTTTGCTAATTAAATTGAGTTGCACACGTGTGGAGCTTATATTTAAAATCGGCGAATAGTAAATTGTTATAAACATATGAATACAGGTTTCGTCCTTCTCACATTTGCTGTTTTCACATTTCACAGTGGTTACCACACAAAGGTGATAACTTGTCGGCTTAAATAGTTCAAATAGTTAATTTCAAAGGATTTCCATAAAAGTTTAATCAGCACTTGCGTTGCCATTAATATATACATTTTCAATTCTTTTCTGAACCATCAGGAGCCGTTATTTTGAATTTTTATTGAAAACGGCTGCTAAAAAAAACATGAAGCTGTAAATTTTCGACTTTTTTATTTGTCATTCGATTTGCATAATTTTTTGCAGGTTAAATTTGCTTGGCTTAATAACTTATAATTTCAAGTTTCATCGTAATCTGTTGGGAAACTTGGCTGATAGAAGGCTACAGAAATAAAAAAATTTTAAGTCACCCCCTGCATGGGGAGACCCCCCTTAAACACCTTAAAATATTTTCTTGCACTGCAAACTTTCAAGAGGCACCTCTTTTGACCTACGTAGAAAATTTCCTCTTTCTAGCTCATGTGGTTTGCGAGAAAACTTGTTGTGCCGCACGAACAGACGGACGGACAGACAGCCAAGTTGCGATTTTATAATTTTTTAAGGGTATTGTTAAAATTATTTTACCATATCGTAAAAATGGTCTGCTTTATTAATACTTCCAAGTTGTCATTTAAAACGTTTCCATGCAAATATTCATTATTTCGGTTGCTACCAAAATAGCGCATTGCGCTTACCTTCTGACCTTTGGGGGCTTTAGATTTTGGATTATTTTAAATTTTTGTGTGCTAGGACCTCATCAATTAATGTGCCAAATCTCGTTCGAATCGGAGTTTCACTCTAGACAAGGCAAACGTATTTTTTATCTTTGATTCGATTTTAATAATTTTTTGTATAATACAAGAACTTAGTACAGAAATCCATAATCTCAAGTTTCACCAAAATCCGTTGAAAAATGTGATCGCTAGAGGGCTACAAAAACCTGAAAAAACGCATATTTAAACCGCCGCTATTTTTAAATCTGCACTAGCAAGATCATCAAAGTGTCTAGATTTAAGTAATTTCTATCTTAAAACCAAGTTTCATATACGTCGAATCAAAATTGCGACTTTTAGAAGCCTTTGAAATTTTGAGTTTCAACTGGCCGCGATTTTGTTTTTTGCGACCTGAATGCCAGTTTTTTTTAAATATTTCTTTAGATACTTATAGTTTTTATCAAACTACTGAATTTCATTGAAATCGGTTGAAAACTTTGGTCACAACTACAACAACAAAATTTTGTACGTTTTTCGACCTTTGAGCGGCTGCCATTTTTTTTTTCAGCCGAGCCGACTTTGGATTTTTTATTATGAGATTCATTACATACATCAGTGAGCCTTTGTACCAAATCGGAGCTATACTTTGGTCAGAATAGAAATCACGATTTTTCGTCTAAAATGGCCGCCATTTTGTTTTCGCCTGGCCGATATAGCTGGCTTACAAACTAAACTGAGATTATTTATGGAATTCTTTGTAGCTACATGAATGAGTTGCATATTTTTTAAATAATTTTTTCTGAAAAATTATTAGAGAAGCAAAATGTTAGAAGAAGGTGGTTTCAACGTGTGTACTAATTCACATCAAGCCATCACTCTTAGATACACACCGGTGATGGTGACCACCATGCTTAGAGCCATCCGAAAAACGAGATCAATATCCGTGGGACGTAATGAAAGCTTCAATGTAGAGCAAAAATTATCGTATAGATTCACATTAAAATTGATGCGAGAAGGGTGAAATGATCCAATTAAAGTTTAGCTAAAGATATCAGTTAAATATTTACCCAATACATCTTTCCTGAAAATTTGGAGCAAAATTGCAATCTCTAGCGTGGTCATTCGTTATATCCCATATATACGTATATATATATATATATATATATATATATATATATATATATATATATATATATATATATAAGGTACTCTCCGCAATACCTAAAAATGGAAAATAGAATTCGTTAATTTTTTTGCCTTTAAAGCCATCGGGCCCAGCTTTTTTGGCTTAGCAGACGCGTTTTGCCTCGTTTGAGTCATATTCAGTGTCTAAAGGGTGTTTAGGAGGAAATAACTTTATAAAGGTGTAGGATGCGTTAAGCAGGTAGCCATTCAATTAGGTCAGGTAGAGGGATATTAAGTTTTTATCTTTTGGATTGTTGGAAGTCCGTTTGTTCTGGTTCATGTCGCTTCCGTTTTTGTCGGAGGATGTGGTCTAGCACTGTTCGTTGATAATGCTACCAGCTATCTTTCCATATTTATATACATTAAGTCTTTCTAGAATGGTAGGTCTTGGTCCTTTCCTTTACTAGTGTAATAATGTGATGGAGTTTGTCATAGCGTCAGGCTCGTATGCATTGTTTTGTAGATGCGTCGCATAATTGGAGTCTGCCTTGTTGTTTAAGGAAGATCGTCAGTGCTCTTTTTATCTTGTCGTTAGTTTTCGTGTGGTCTTTCCTATGTATACCATGTCAATTTGTTTATGCCGCTGTTATCATATATTGATGTATCATTCGGTTTTTGTTTCAGTTTGTTTCCAATAATATAGTTGCGATGAAGCTCGAATCGGTTGACAAGTGGAACCAGGTGGCACATTATGCTCGGGCGGTCTTAAAATATAAAAGGGACTCACAGCAGCCGGGGGCGTTGAGGCTGTGGGATTGCTTCTCTGGACTTTCCTCTTCCCCTCCCCCCTCCCGCTACGAAAGCGATCCCCCAGCTTGAAGGTGCCTCACGGCGTAACAAAACGAGACCTGGCCCGAAGTAATGCGTCAAACGGTTCCAGGCTGGGTTCTCAGGTTGACAGGAGAGGTGTTTAATGGGTAGTCCAGTCGCCTTCTTGCGAGCATGGGAGTCCCGCATTCTGTGCATAAATGGCATTCACCTCGCTACCACAAAAAAATTCTGTTGTTAGTTTTGAATACAGTTTGTATTTCTCAAGAAAATTTGATAGTTAACGAACTCTACTATTGTTAACCCTGTGTATTTTAGTCAGTTGACATTCCTATTTTTGTTTGTAACGTGTAATGAGTTTGTCAATGTTACGTTGCTTGTTCCGTTATTACACGCTATATTGTAGATATTGTTAAGTTCGTTGGAGTAGTTAATGGGAGCCATGAGGATGGAGTGGAGCGTCTGCACCATTAATCTGTATGCTGCTAGTTTACGTTGTACGGAGTGGTGAGATGTTACGTGTATGGTATGATCAGTTGTGGTTAGTTTTTTGTATATTTCGTAGCCTAGTCATATTTGTTCCCGTGTCAAGGTTAGGCCCATATACAGTGACTCATGGAATAGATCAAACGTTTGAAATAAAAGGAAACTTAAATTTCAGCATAGATAAGATAGATGGAACTTCACCCCAGGAAAATTATCATCAGCAGTTCTTGGTGTAGTTATTTTAAAAAGTTAAAGATATGTTTTTCTTGTTTTATTGTTCTAATATTATAAGATTAAATAACAAAAAATATGATAAAATCAATTAGGAGAGTTTCAAATTAATACTTAGTACACTATCGTGCAAAATTCATTATGAGATTTGGTTTTCAATCCCAAATCAAAAGCATAAAGTTGAATTCTATAGTGAAAATGTTATTGTGAGTCAAAAGAACAATTGATGACATTTACTTTTTAAACATTATCTTGTTTAAATGCAGACTACGACTACGTCGTAAGGGTCCAATTTGGGACGACACGTGGGATTCGTCACGGTCTTTAGCCACACTCTCAGCGACAGCCGCAGTATTCTCTTCACAACATGCTGGATGTGGTCTAACCGGTGGAGTATCATCCAATGATGTATGCTAGGTTTCAAATTTCCAGATGGTATTGGCTATAGTGGTTTCGGTTGGTCGACAATGCATACCAAAAGTTGCTCCAAGAGCACAAATTTCTCACAGAACGCTGATTTTTGTGATACAGCTGAACAATTTGGATACGTTGTTGCGGAGTCAGTCTTTCTACGATGATTTTTCAAACAATACTAAATAAAAATTACATTACAGTTTAATGGGAGTCACGAGTAACCTATAAAAAAAATCCTATTGAAAATTAAACTTCATAATGAATCACCTATCATCGGAAAAATCGATTTTCTGAGTTTGGGATTGTTTTTTATTGTACTCAATAGGATTTTATTATTAAATCTTGTATATGAACTAGAAAGTCAACTATTTTGTTATGATTTACTTACATTTGCTTTGAATTAGCTAATCATTATTAGTCAAAATATTGGAATTATGAAAGGACCAACTATTTTTATTTTTAAGCAACATCGTTTTTGCTTTGTAATTACCAATATAATAACTATTAGTTTACTTTAAACTATTCATATATGCGCAGTCATTCTGTGTCATTTGAGTGCGCCCTATGTTGTGTTCTATGCGCACCAGAACTATCAAATTCATTGTTTACATGCACAGAACCGATTTTGATCGCTGAAAATGGCTCGAAACAAGAAATTTCTCTTGATAAACGTTCACAAATACTTATTTTAAGAAAAATTGCTATAAAAATTCGTGATATTGCAAATATTGGTTTTTCAAAGTGTGGAGTGGAAACCACGTTGAAGCAGTGCGCCGAAACCAACATCAATGTTAGTCGGAAACGCTCGGGCAGACCAAAGAAAACAACTCGAACTGATGGTCGATACATTTTATTGACGACGAATCAGAATCAATTCAAAACAATACCAGATGTTTGTGCCAAAATCAACAAAACCCTAACGAACCCAATTTCGGTGAATCCACTCAAACGTCTTTTGCGAGAGAATGAATATTTTGATCACGTTGCTGTGAAAAAAAAAACACAATATTCTACAACAAAGTGCCATTCCATCTGCCTTTGGCTTGATCGGCAACGGATTTATCTTTCAGTTATCTCTGCATAAGCTATCTACGGTTCATAGAAGAGAAAAATGCGTTCAAAATTATGAATTGGCTGCCGAATTAAGTGGCGTCAACCCGATCGAATGATTATGGAATGAGCTCGACCGGCAGGTGAAAAGCAGTTGTTCGATAGTCTAAAATTGGATTGAGATAATCTCGCAACTGAAATACTTCTGAAATTGTCGAAAAGTTTCCAAGAATTGTCGCTGCAATCATCAAAGCACGAGGTGGACCCCTTCGATGAAAAACCTCACTAGATTTGCCATAAAAGTTTCGATGTTTTTAAATATTTTTAAACAATATTCAAATGTAATTTACGTAAATTATAATAAAATAGTCTATTTTGTAGTTTATGTACAAGATTTCATGATAAAATGCTGTTGAAAACAATAAAAAACAATCACAAACTCAAAAAAAAAATCGCTTTTGCGGTGATGTCCTTATACTGTTGCACGGTAGTGTTTATTCTCTTTTGGCATATTTTCTACTGGGTACTTACACTGTTGAACTGTAATTTACTCGCAGCTCGATTTCACTCTTTGCCACAGTTCTTCCAAATTGAGTGCTAACGAATCGAAATCTGTTAAACTTCTTTCTACAGTATGATGTTAAAATCTGGGTATTGTGGTGGTCAGTCTAATATTTTAATACGGTTTTATCGAAACCGTAGTTTCGTGGCATTCGTCGTATATTTTGGGTCATTGTCCTGTTGGAATAAACTATTTTCCTTCCTCCTCCCCAATTTTTTAGACTTTACATGAGAAAGCTTTCCAAAAATATTATATATTCATTTACAGCCATTCTTTGATTTACGTTATACGAGTGTACATATATCACCAAATCATTATGCTACCGCTGCCAAATTTAATTGTAGATCTCATGTACTGGGGGCTTTCTTTTAGGGGTTTGCAAAATGATTTTACCAAACCCTACTAAAATCGCGTCCTGTCTGTCCGTCTGTCTGTCCGCCCGTGTGCCGCAGCACTTTTTCTCGCAAACTACCAAAGCTAGGAACATCAAATTTTGTACGCAGGTGTAAAGTGGTACTCTCTGCAAAGTTTAACAACAAAAAAGGGGTCTCCCCATATAGTTAAGTGACCCAGAAAAAAAGTTCATCAAAGTTAGCCGATATGGGTATCAAATGATCTCGAGTTTCACAACTTCCCCAACAAAATCGTATTGGTACTCCTAAAATCAACGACATTTGATATTTAAGTAATCTTATATAAGGCCCTAATACTTTGCAAGTTATTGCAACCACGGGAGTCACCGCAGTTGTAGACATTAAGCTCTGGCAGAGGGGTATGTAGCCCGGGGTGGCATACTGAGGCCGGGTAGCGCTCAGTCGTGTCGTGGGTTTTCCGGGACACCTTCTGCTCGTGCTGAGCCACCTTACATATAAAACCTAACACAAAAGGAAACGGAAGGGAGAGGAGGAAGTGAAAAATATGGTTTCTAATAGGACATTTTATTTACATTATTCAGTTTAAACATTTTATTCCAAGAATTCAAATTGTAAAATATAAATAAAAATTAGCACAGCATATTAGTCAAACAAATTTAATAAGTAAAGTGACCCCCTTTCCTAATTAAAAATGATCTAAATATATTTTCGCAAATAATAAATCCAGCGAACCAAAATAAATAAAATTGCATATAAAGAAACTTTAAGTACAAATGAAATTAAATTGAAAGGAACCAAAAAGATAAAAAAAAGTTACTCACCCTTTTAATGCTGCCGAGCGCTCTGCAACTGAAAATTAAGTGAATTGTAATTTAACTACAAGTTCTAACTGATGCAGGACCGACCTGCCACTAATCTTCTTTGTTTTTTATGGTTTGTTTTTTTTTTCTTTTTCACTTGGCTTGACTCAAGTTAATGTTATTGCACCAATTTTTACCTTATACACTTTTATTTTCTGACAATTTAAACTTATGTCTCTGCACTTTAAACTGTCCTATATGTTATGATAATTACTTTAATTCAGTCTTTTATTAATTTTATTTTATTGATTTGTTTATTAACGTCGCACAATTTGCTTCACGACACTGTAGATTTACTATGTAACATAATTGTGCACCTCAACTTGAAATTTAAACTATCCACTTCGAACTATCTTTCCCCGAAATTATATTCAAACTTCTTCCCCGAGTTTATATTAACACTTTTTCTTTCCCCGAGTTTATATTAACACTTTTTCTTTCCCCGAGTTTATATTAAAGCTTGTTCCCCGAATTTATATTAAAACTTTTTCTTTCGACACTCATAGTACTTTTCTTCTCTTCAAGAACATCATTAGCAAAATCACTCAACCAAAAACCGAAAAAAAACTCCCTCTTCTTTCCAACACCACATACTGAATAGTCACATCCCAACAACCTAATTCCGCATTTCCTTCCATCCAATCCGATCCCGCAATCTCTTTTTTCATTTCCAATTACCGCTGCCGCATCTGGGTTACGTAATCGAAGCTCAATACACTTCGATTCCGCTACCCACACATCTTTTTTCCCGTATCGACAAACACAATAGTATCCATTGATTTGCATATATGACAATTTACATTATCCAAGAATCGCTTGATTGAATGCGAAGTGTCACATATACATTACGGAAGCTATTGATTATGCCGATACCCCGAAAATAGTGCTTTCCTGCGCCCGGGGGAACTTGAACTCAGAGTTCCAGCAGACCTCCGGTCCAGAACCCGCGCCATAACCAATGGAGCTACGACTTGTCGATTTCCCATTCACCAGTTTAGCAACTTCTACTTTTTCTTGATGGGCAAGATATGGAAGTTTGTTAAAAGGGAAACGTGAATAAATTATTTTGTTAGTATAAAAATATGAAATTTGTTCGTGGGAATAGAATTAGTTAGAATGAAGGAAAGAATTAGGTTTTGTTTGGGAAAAGGTACTGAATGAAGTTTAGTTAGTGGGAATTAATCAATGGAATGTTGTTAGTGGGAAAATTGAAATTATTAGTATATATTATATTATTTTAGTTGGAAATAAGGGAAAAGGGTAGGATTGTGATGATGGGGAAGTAAAAATTATAGCGGAATTGGAAAAATTTTAATAAAATTAAATAAATAACAGGGAAAAAGTTATAAATGCCCAAAGGAAGATGGGGATGTTACGGCGGAAATTTGAAGTTGCGTATTGGAGGAAGTTGGTACGCCGGAATTCGCAACAAAGTTTGACGAAAAAGGAGTCATATTCACGGAAGGTATAGCCATTTGAAATTTCTCCAATTACAACAACAATAACACACGATTTTGATATTGTATTTTATGGACTTTCTATAGAATCAGACGTTGCAGTTGTGATTTGATCTTCTTAAATTTTTAAATAAGATCAATAACTTAAATATTTATAGGAATTTGTGATTTGAGTGATTTTTGTTAGTATACAACAAAATGGCGACCGTCGAAAATCACTTTGATATGTTTCTTAGCTTTATTCATTGCTGGTGACTGCATTTCGTAAGTTGAGTACAAAACCCTTCTGATATGAACGTAGGTCGTTCTACCCAACTTGTTTTTTCTTGGTATTTTGTTGGGAGTTTTGGGATAGAAGTATGAACCGGTGGACTAAAGAAGTGTCTTCTTTAAAATTTTCAATACATTTTAAACTGGGCAATTTTGATAATGGCTAAGGATTATAAGAGAGCACAGTCTACACCTAGTACAACGCGCAACCGAGTACCTCTCCGAGCAAACTGGCTGACCATCAGCTACCATGAAGTAGACTACAAGTATCCAAATCTATTGACCGTAAAAATACAATTAGTTGGTTCGACTCAAGATTTCATTTCTTTGATTCGTTGAGCAGTCAATCCAGATTTCCATCTAGATATCTCGACAAATCATAACATTTGTGGTAGGGGAGGCGGTACAGGTATATTGATTAGAAACCCCCTACAGTTTTTAAAATCTTATTCAAAGTCTTTGAATGTCTTGAAGTGGCTGTCACCGAAATTCTACTGCTAGGGCTGAATTTTAAGGAGCACTTTGATTCTTTATTTAAAAGCCTGCATAATTTTCACAATATTGCTGGAGATCTTAATATTTGGCACCCATCCTGGCGGAACGCCACAAATAATGTATGAAGGATATTCTTGAAACCAGATTGAGCTCAAAAGTACATTACATGTTACAGATTCCCATCATATCGAATGAAATAAAAGAGACTCACAGCAGCTGAGAACCCCAGCAATGAGAGATCGCTTATTTAGCAATTCATTTTACTCTCTCTCCTCCCGCTAGAGAAGGGGACCTAGCTTGAAAGTGCCTCACGTCGTAACAAAACGAGACCTGGCCCACATTAGTCAAACGGTTTCAGGCTGAGCTGTCGGGGAAGGTGTTTAGTAGGTAATCCAGTCGCTCGCAAGCATGGGAGTCTCATACTCAGTGCATAAATGGCACTCATTTCCCAACCACAAAAAACATATCCAACGACAAATTTATGTTTGGACTTGTGCATTACTGACGCTCGACTAGAATTCAAATTTAATGATTCCTCACGAGAATTGCTGGTGCTTTCCTATGATAGTAATCATGATGCTATGGCCATAAATCTTTGAAGGGATGAGGTCTTCCTTCATCCGGCTTGTAATTAAAATGACAGATTGAATTTGAATGCCACGGATTGGAGTAAGCTTCAAAGAAAGTTAAATCAAAACTAGTGTAGGCAATATTCACCTTCTGATGATTGGAATGCTTGCTTAATAGTATCTAATGACAAGAACCCAACTAACAATCAAATGGATTTGTATTTATCGAAGTGAGGAATGCTTACATTAGAATCGATTCAGAAAGTGGTTTTCAAAATTATACCTGTCGATTATATGGAACTGGCCCGTTGATTTTTTAGACTTTTAGACTACCTTTTCGGACTCACTCGTCAGGGTGTATGTTTAACGTTCACATAATAGAACAGGTTTGACACGTGATTTGCAAACGTGGAGCTTATTTTTCCTGTGCACGGGAAGTACGGAGTAATAGGCTTTATTTGTGGCATTTATGCGGCATCCAATCTCATCCTTTTTGGCTCATCTTCTATTTAGGTTGGCTCCTACGTAGATACATTCATCCATTTTATAGCCAATTTCCAACAAAATAGGCTATCATTTGGTTTTTCAATGTCGAATTTTCTCAACGAACGAGTAAACTCATGATTTTCACACGCTATTATTTCCCTAATCGTTAGGTGAAGATAAAAGAAAAACTCCAGTGTGGCAACAAGAAAAGGTATATCCTAACATATATGTATATATATATATATATATATATATATATATATATATATATATATATATATATATATATATATATATTTATATATATATATATATATATATATATGTATATATAAATTTATATATATACATATATATATATAAATAAATATATATATATATATATATATATATATATATATATATATATATATATATATATATATATATATATATATATATACATTTATATGTGTTTTGGTTCGCGGCCAATAATTTTAATGGTCCGGGAAAGTGAAAACGCAATGTCTTTTAAATTAAATTAAAAGAGTTTATTTCATTACTTAAAAATGCACAATCACTTATTTAACTATTTCACAATTTTAATTTTCACTATTAAAAGTCTAACTTCCACTTGTCCATAAATTTCTATTGCAATTGTCTTCTGAAATCACTTCAGAATCAACGAAAATCACTTTCCTATTACTCGATCAATATTGCTCTTCTATTCGCTCCACACTTTCACAGCTTTTGCTATCGCGGTTCCAATGAATGATCCCCCCATTCATGCAGCTCACCTTAATATAGGGTCTCTACTCATTCAACCCATTTCTCGTACATTGGCGAATGTTCTGCCGAGAGGTACCTGGTATATTCGAGCAGCTTAATGAATGGAGTGACGTCACTTTTAGATGTTGATCATGCTTAGTGGGTTCTCGTAGTTTCGGGTAAATTCACTTTGTTGATCATGAGGTTCTTAATGGTTGTGAAAACAATTGCGATAGCAGCTCGCAGAATTATTCGTGCATGTAACACTGCCCCCATCTCAGTTCTTTTCGCCTCGAAAAGATGTGTCACCAGTTGTAGTCAAGTCTCCTTGGATGTAATATGGGGCAAGACGGTCCAGGTGTACGATTTTCATTTTTGCTCTCAGCTTACAGTGTTCCCGTATGCGATATACGACGTCGTTGATTCGCTTTGTAACGCGGTATGGTCATTCCCAATTATGTTGCAACTTTGGAGACCTACTCTTTCGCCGTTGCGGGTTATATAGCCATCAGCCATAAGTCATCTTGCTCGAAGCCAGTAGAATTCGCCTTTAGATCGTACCTTGTCTTCATGCGGTCAGAAGCCGATTCGAGGTGTTTTCGCACTGTCCGATGTATCTACTTCAACCGTTGCCATACCTCACTTGCGCACTCCGAGATGGTTTGGGGTTTCTCGGGAGGCGCTCCGAACTGTATATCAGCTGGCAGACGAATAGTCTTTCCAAAAATGACTTTGGCTGGGGCTTGGCCCGTCGGTGCATTTTCGGCAGCTCTGTACGCCATCAAAAATAGTGGGATGTGTCGGTCCCAGTCTCTTTGGTTCTCGTCAACCATCTTGGCCATTGGATTGGGGATGCAGCGGTGTTGTCCTCGTTTTCCTTATTCCCAGCAGCTCGCACATTTCGCCAAAAACTAGTGACTCGAAGTTTTGGCCTTGATCTGAATGTAGTTCACAAGGCACGCCGTACCTACTGACCCAATTTAAGACTAGCTATTTGGCTACGGTAGTTGGTTCCCGGTTGGGAATGGGGTAGACCTAGGGCCACTTGCTGAAATAATGGGCCACAACCAGCGTGTATCGATTTCCCCATTCGGATTCAGGAAAGGGTCCAGCGATGTTAATAGCATTCCTTTCAAATGGCACGCCCACGTTGTACGTTTGCATTTGGCCTCTCAGTCGTCGCTTTGGACCTTTGATGGAAGCGCAAATCGTGCATCTACGGCACCAGTCCTCTACGTCTTCTCGAGCGTGCAGCCAGGAAAACCTTTCCCGCAATTTCGCTAAGGTCTTATTAACACCAAGTTGGCCTCCCGAGGATCCTTCATGCATTTCCTTAACAACATTGTGGATTCAGCTTTTGGGAAGTATGATTTGCATCCTATAGGAGCTGACATCTGCTGTTTCCCATTTTCACTTGAGTACGCCACCCTCCACCTGAAGGGAGTTCCACTGTGCCCAATAGCTTTTCAGGGTTGCGCCATGCATTGAACCGTCCTTCCACTCAGCCGCCCAGTTGTCTCCTTCCATACGAGCAATGGTCCGATGTCTTCATCGGCTAACTGGGCATTTCGAATCTCCTCCGGTGACCAACCTTCATCGAATCCGGTCGTTATCACTTGCAGATCAACGGGCGGTTCCTTTTCCTCAATCCGTCGGCAATGCTTGCAGTTAGCTGGACATGGACGGCGGGATAGGGCGTCAGTATTTCCATGAACTCCGCCCTTTCGACGAACAATTTCGTAGTCGTATGACTGCAACCTTTCGATCCACCTCGCAACTTGTCCCTCGGGGTTTTCGAAGTTGAGCAGCCATTTCATTGATGCATGGTCTGTTCGAAGAACAAATTTCTGGCCATATAAGTACTTGTGGAACTGCGTGTTGGCCTCTATTATAGCCAATAGCTCCTTCCTGGTCACGCAGTAGTTCCTCTCACTTTTTGAGAGAGCTCGACTGTAATACGAGAGGGCTCTTTCTTCGCCATCAATCTGCTGCGAAAGTACAGCTCCAATACCGCCGTTGCTCGCATTAGTGTCAACTAAAAACATTTTTCCGGGTTTCGGATATGCCAGCACGGGTGATTCACATAGCTTCTCTTTCAGGATCTCAAAGGTTGTCTGGCATTGTTGATTCCAGACATACGGACGATTTTTCTCGGTTAGCTGATGGAGGCACTTAGCTATTTTGGCAAAGTCTTTGACGAATCTGCGATGGTAGGTTGCCAGACCCAGAAAACTTCGTAGTTGGCACTTGTTGTTTGGTGTTGGCCAGCTTTTCACGGCTTCAATTTTCTCAGGGTCTGTTTTGACCCCTTCTGCTGATACGACGTGTCCCAGGTATTTTACTACAGCTGCGAAAAGGGTAGTTCTTTCACTTAGGACAACCAGCAATCCTCAAACAAAATTTTCTTATAAGTTCGCCACCACTGCGTAAATGTGGAAATTACTGCTCGATAGAGCTTGCAGCACTGCCATGCTGCAACATATATATATATATATATGGGTTCGTGGTCATCTGGAACCCCGCAGTCGAGCTGCCCCGAGGTGACTGATGTGGCAGCTCCTGAGGAGTATTTCGGTCACCTCGTATGAAACTGCGAGATTTTTAATGGAACCAGCCTATATGCTGGAACCAGCTGAAGTCCATCGAGCGAATAATGCTATTATGTTGATAGCTAAAATGCTCGGGTGAAAGAACAATGTAGTTCTTTCACTTAGGACAACCAGCAATCCTCAAACAAAATTTTCTATGTGATGTCTGCCTTGATTTCGATCGCTTGTTGGTCCAGCTTCGCTGATTGTTCATTTAGCTTCGCGGTTAAACTAGAAGAATGTTCATTTAGCTTCGCTGATTGTTCATTTAGCTTCGCAGTTAAATTGGATGACTGTTCATTTAGCTTCGCAGTTAAATTGGAGGTTTCCTGGCATTTTTATTGTTTCAGCTATTTTTCCACCAGTTTAATTTGCACTTTAAAAATGTTTAAACGTTTTCACTTCCAAAATTTTCTTTCTCACTTCTTGACACCACTGTCGCGTGTTTTTGTTCGCGGCCAATAATTTTAATGTTCCGGGAAATTGAAAACGCAATGTCTTTTAAATTTAATTAAAAGAGTTTATTTCATTACTTGGAAATGCACAATCACTTATTAAACTATTTCACAATTTTAATTTTCACTATTAAAAGTCTAACTTCCACTTGTCTATAAATTTCTATCGCGGTTGTCTTCTAAAATCCCTTCACAATCAACGAAAATCACTTTCCTATTACTCGATCAATATTGCTCTTCTATTCGCTCCACACTTTCGCAGGTTTTGCTATCGCGGTTCTAATGAATGATCCCCCCATTCATTCAGCTCGCCTTTATATAGGGTCTCTACTCATTCAACCCATTTCTCGTAAATTGGCGAATGTTCTGCCGAAAGGTACCTGGTATATTCGAGCAGCTTAATGAATGGAGTGACGTCACTTTTAGATGTTCATCATGCTTGGTGGGTTCTCGTGGTTTCGAATAAATTCACTTTGTTGATCATGAGGTTCTTAATGGTTGTGAAAACAATTGTAACAGTAGCTCGCAGAATTATTCGTGCATGTAACAATATATATATATATATATATATATATATATATATATATATATATATATATATATATATATATATATATATATATATATATATATATATTGTTGCGTGTTTTCGGTTCGCGGCCAATAATTTTATTGTTCCGGGGAAGTGAAAACGCAATGTCTTTTAAATTAACTCAAAAGAGTTTATTCAATTAATCACAAAAATGCACAATTACTTATTTTAGTATTTCACAATTTTAATTTTCACTAAGTCTATAAATTTGTCATTCAAATGTCCACTTATAATCACTTCGCACTCAAACAATCAATCGTCTTTACTTCGCGTTCCACTATATCGCAGTTTTCTATCGCGGTTGTAATGAATGATCCCCCCATTCATTCAGCTCGCCTTTATATAGGGTCTCTACCTATTCACCCATTTCTCGTACATTGCCGAATGTTCTACCGAGAGGTACCTGGTAGATTCGAGCAAATTAATGAATGCAGTGACGTCACTTGCAGATGTTGATCATGCTTGTTGGGTTCTCGTGGGTTCGGGTAAATTCATTTGTTGACGTTCTTAATGATTATGAAAACAATTGCGACAGCAGCTCGCAGAATTATTTGTACATGTAATTATTTGTACATGTAACACTGCCCCCATCTCAGTTCTTTTCGCCCCGAAAAGATGTGTCGCTATTTGTAGTCAGTTCTCCCTGGGTGTAATATGGGGCAAGACGGTCCAGATGCACGATTTTCATTTTAGCTCTCGGCTTACGATGTTCCTGTATTCGGTATACGACGTCGTTGATTCGCTTTGTAACTCGGTATGGTCCCTCCCAATTATGTTGCAACTTTGGAGACCTACCCTTTCGCCGTTGCGGGTTATAAAGCCACACCAAGTCATCTTGCTGGGAGCCAGTAGAATTAGCCTTTAGACCATACCTGGTCTTCATGCGGTCAGTAGCCGATTCGAGGTGTTTTCGCACTGTCCGATGTATCTGGTTCAACCGTTGTCTTAGATCACTTGCGTACTCCGAGACCGTTTGGGGTTTCTCCGGGGGTGTTCCGAACTTTCTATCGGCTGGCAAACGAATAGTCTTTCCAAAAATGACTTTGGCTGGGGCTTGGCCCGTCGATGCATGTTCGGCAGCTCTGTACGCCATCAAAAATAGTGGGATATGTCGGTCCCAGTCCCTTTGGTTCTCGTCAACCATCTTGGTCAGATGTTTATTGAGCGTGCCGTTGAACCGTTCGACCATTCCATCGGATTGGCGATGCAGCGGTGTTGTCCTCGTTTTCCGTATTCCCAGTAGTTCACACATTTCGCCAAAAATTAGTGACTCAAAGTTTCGGCCTTGATCTGAATGTAATTCGCAAGGTACGCCGTACCTACTGACCCAATTTAACACTAGCTGTTCAGCTACGGTAGTTGCTTCCTGGTTGGGAATGGGGTAGACCTCGGGCCACTTGCTGAAATAGTCGGCTACAACCAGCGTATATCGATTTCCCATATCGGATTCAGGAAAGGGTCCAGCGATGTCAACAGCAATCCTTTCGAATGGCACGCCTACGTTATAGGTTTGCATTTGTCCTCTCAGTCGTCGCTTTGGGCCTTTGACGGAAGCGCAAATTGTGCATCTGCGACACCAGTCCTCTACGTCTTCTCGAGCGTGGAGCCAGTAGAACCGTTCCCGCAATTTCGCTAAGGTCTTGTTAACACCAAGGTGGCCTCCCGAGGATCCTTCATGCATTTCCTTAGTCACATCGTGGATTCGGCTTTTGGGTAGTATAGTTTGCATCCTATAGGAGCTACCATCCGCCGTTTCCCATTTCCGCTTGAGTACGCCACCCTCCACCTGAAGGGAGTTCCATTGTGCCCAATAGCTTTTCAGGGTTGCGCCATACATTGAAACGTCTTTCCAGTCAGGTCGCCCAGTCGTCTCCTTCCATACGAGCAATGATGCGATGTCTTCATCGGCTAACTGGGCGTTTCGAATCTCCTCCGATGACCAACCTTTATCGAATTCCGCCGTTATCAATCGCAGATCAACGAGCGGTTCCTTTTCCTCAATCCGTCGGCAATGCTTGCAGTTAGCTGGACATGGACGGCGGGATAGGGCGTCAGCATTTCCATGAACTCCGCCCTTCCGATGAACAATTTCGTAGTCGTATGACTGCAATCTTTCGATCCATCTCGCAACTTGTCCCTCGGGGTTTTTGAAGTTGAGCAACCATCTCAGTGATGCATAGTCCGTTCGAAGAACAAATTTCTGGCCATATAGATACTGTGGAACTGCTTGGTGGCCTCAATTATAGCCAATAGCTCCTTCTTGGTCACGCAGTAGTTCCTCTCACTTTTTGAGAGAACTCGACTGTAATAAGAGAGGACTCTTTCTTCGCCATTGATCTGTTGGGAGAGTACAGCTCCAATACCGCCGTTGCTTGCATCGGTATCAACTACAAACATTTTTCCGGGTTTCGGATACGCCAGCACGGGTGATTCACACAGCTTTTCCTTCAGGGTCTCAAAGGCTGTCTGGCATTGTTCATTCCAGACATACGGAGGATTTTTCTCGGTTAGCTGATGGAGACACTTAGCTATTTTGGCAAAGTCTTTGACGAATCTTCGATGGTAGGTTGCCAGACCCAGAAAACTTCGTAGTTGGCGCTTGTTGTTTGGTGTTGGCCAGCTTTTCACGGCTTCAATTTTCTCAGGGTCTGTTTTGACCCCTTCTGCTGATACGACGTGTCCCAGATATTTTACTACAGCTGCGAAAAGGGTACACTTGTCGGGACTAAGTTTCAAATTCGCCAGTCGCAATCGGGAGAAAACCTCTTCTAAGTTCCGCACATGCTCTTCGAACGTTCTCCCGATAACGATGATATTATCTAGGTACACCAAGCAGGTTTTCCAGGTTAAGCCACGTAGCACGTATTCCATCAGGCGTTCAAAGTGGCTGGAGCATTGCAAAGCCCAAATGGCATCACCATGAATTGCCACAATCCGGTCGCAACTGAAAATGCGGTTATCTCTCGGTCCTTCTTGTCGATTTCTACTTGCCAGTAGCCACTCTTGAGATCGAGTGTAGAAAACCATTTTGCGTCGGCTAAAGCGTCCATTATGTCATCGATGTGTCGGAGCGGGTAACTCTCTTTCTTAGTGGCGTCGTTAAACTGCCTATAGTCGACACAAAAACGAGTACTACCATCCTTTTTCTTCACTAGAACTACTGGTGCGGCCCATGGACTGACAGAAGGTTCAATAACACCTTGTTTTTCCATGTGCGAGATCAGTGCGCTCACTTCTCCTTGTTTGTGCTTGTCGAATTGGCTTGGCTTCCTGTGTATCTATGAGGTGAGATACCATACTCGTTCGGCCTTGGTCATCCGGGCTTGTTGAAAAGATGTCACTGTACTTGGTGACCAGATCAGAGGCCCGGTTGAATAGCTGCACTGGCAATTTGACCTGATTCAATCTTGCAGACGTAGATTCCCAGGCTTTGTCTGTGTCTTGCCTCCTTTTCAAATGATGGTCGTGGGTAGCTTCCAAAGAGGTGATGGTGGAAACAGGCTGGCAGTTGCCGATGACTCGTGTTTGAGTCTGCGGTGTTAAGGACTCTAACCGGCACATACCCGTTCCTTATAGATCTTACAAGGCTTCGTCCTACAATCAAACTGCGCAATGCGGACGTCTTCGTTGGCTCTATCAGATAAGATCACTGGTCTCCAGAATCACCATCAAGCTTGGCCCATACAATGCTCTCGGAAGATTTCGGTACATCAGTGTCGGTACATACTACCACATTAGTCTTGGGAATTTGGACGCTGGGACCCTCCATCAATACTTCGACATTCTGCCATTTCAATACCCGTCTGCCCAAGTCCAACGTGATTCAATGTGGTCGCAGAAAATCCATTCCGAGAATACAGTCATCCATAATGTTCGTGACCAGAAAATTATGTTGGAACGCAAGGTCTCCCAACTGTATCTGGAGGTTGACCTCCCCATGGACAGGTGCAGTTTCTCCCGTAGCTGTCCGTAGTGAGAAAATCCTGCCCTTTCGAAGTAGTTGTTGCCTCACATGGTCTGGTCAGATGATCGATCGGGTTGCACCAGTGTCGATTGTTATGGTGCAATTTTGATGGTGGTGCTGGAGACGTTGATCCTCCTAGCCAACCTCTGCCCCACGAAGTTGGCTCTTACATGTTTCCCGACCCCTCAGTTTGAAGGGTTTCCATTCTGGGCTCCTGACTTGGTCTAGATCTTCTTCAAGCTGCACACCCTGAACAATAGCTCGGTTTTCTTCGCTTCTTGCAGTCTCATTGCAGGTGCTCCTTCGCTCCACAATTCCAGCATCTAGGTGCACCATTTACTTGCGGCTCTCGCTCAGTGTCCACGCGCTCACACCTGCAATCGTCGACCACTACCTCGCGAACCCAGGCAGTGGTACGAGTCACATTTTTCACTGCCTCAAAGTTTAAACTATAAGCCAATGCATCCTTAACCGTTTGCTTTTGGGCTAAACGCACAGTTTGTTGCAATTCCAGATCCTTTAATGCCCTGATGAATGCTTCTGTTGCAGTGTCATCTCGATGTTCTGGGTCATAGGCTGGGTAAGCCAAAAGCGCCAGCCGCTCAATGTCTTGGGCATCTGATACCGTAGCTGTGACCGATACATCTGCTTCAGATGATCGTCTCCATAACGCATGTCGAGCGCATTCATTATAGCAGCCGGGTTTGAGTGCAACTCAATGGGGATAGTCTGCAAAAGCTCGGCAGCTGGGCCTCTTAGAGCAAGAATTAATGTGGTTGCCCGTTTCTGCTCATTCCAGTGATTTGCCCTAGCGGTGGCTTCAAAATGGGTTTTTTTTAAATGCCCGTCGAATATTGGCGCTTGCACATTTCTGGATGAGCTTTGCGCTGCGGTTGTAAGCGGGGCTGGTGACGTGGTTACTACTGCCTTTGCTGCTTCCAATTCCTTTTTCATGTTTTCCATCTCTTGGTTGATTCTTTCCTCGACCTGGCTGACGCTTTCCTCGACCTGGCCAACCTTTTCCTCGACGCCTTTAATTTGTTTGTTCAGACTACCGAGCCCCGCTTTTATTTCGGTTGACTATTTCTCCAGCTTCTGTGTGATGTCTGCCATGATTTCGAACGCTTGTTTGTCCAGCTTCGCTGATTGTTCATTTAGCTTCGCAGTTAAACTAGAAGAATGTTCATTTAGCTTCGCTGATTGTTCATTTAGCTTCGTTGATTATTCATTTAGCTTCGCAGTTAAATTGGATGACTGTTCATTTAGCTTCGCAGTTAAATTGGAGGACTGAATCAGCATTAACATTTGCATTATCGCATTTTCTGGCTCCTTTGATTTGGGTGTTTCTACTCCTCCACCTTCTGTGCCTTGTTCCGTATCTGGGGGCTCACCCGAATCCAGATGCACGCCTTCCGACTCGATCGCAAGCGTGCAATCAGTATGACCTTTGTACCTTGTGTGGCTTGATTTCGCTGTTCCAACTCCTCCTTGGGCTCCGAAATGGTCTCAACTGATCAATTTTTAGATGTAAGTTTCCTGGCATTTTTATTGTTTCAGCTATTTTTCCACCAGTTTCCACGTTAATTTGCACTTTAAAAATGTTCCAAAATTTTCTTTCCCACTTCTTGACACCACTGTCGCGTGTTTTTGTTCGCGTCCAATAATTTTAATGGTCCGGGAAATTGAAAACGCAATGTCTTTAAAATTAAATTAAAAGAGTTTATTTCATTACTTGAAAATGCGCAATCACTTATTTGACTATTTCACAATTTTAATTTTCACTATTAAAAGTCTAACTTCCACTTGTCCGTAAATTTCTATCGCAATTGTCTTCTAAAAGCACTTCACAATCAACGAAAATCACTTCACAATCAACGAAAATCACTTCACAATCAACGAAAATCACTTTCCTATTACTCGATCAATATTGCTCTTCTAATCGCTCCACACTTTCGCAGTTTTTGCTATCGCGGTTCTAATGAATGATTCCCGCATTCATTCAGCTCGCCATTCAACCCATTTCTCGTTCATTGGCGAATGTTCTGCCGAGAGGTACTTGGTATATTCGAGCAGCTTAATGAATGGAGTGACGTCACTTTTAGATGTTGATCATGCTTGGTGGGCTCCCGTGGTTTCGAGTAAATTCACTTTGTTGATCATGAGGTTCTTAATGATTGGAAAACAATTGTAACAATAGCTCGCAGAATTATTCGTGCATGTAACAATATATATATATATATATATATATATATATATATATATATATATATATATATATATATATATATATATATATATATATATATATATATACATATGTATATATATATATTGTTACATATATATATATATACATATATATATATATATATATATATATATATATATATATATATATATATATATAAAGATTTGTACAAAAAGTAAGGTGACTTTTCAAATTTCGCGGGTAACGGACATTCGATTATCGATTTTTAATTTTTAGGGTTTTGTACTAAAATACAAAACCCTATTGCAATCACGACCTGTGTCCGTCTGTCCGTCCGTCCGTCCGTCCGTCCGTCCGTCCGTCCGTCCGTCCGTCCGTCCGTCTGTATGTCACAGCACTTTTTCTCCGAAACTATAGAGGCTACGGCCATGAAACTTTGTGTAAAGATCAGAAGTGGTGACCTCTTGAAAGTTCAAGGGTGCAAAAATTTTTCAAGGGGGTTTAAGGGGGGTCTCCCCATATAGGGAGATGACCCCTCAAAAAAAAAGTGTCACCATTGGTAGTCGAGTAGGGTGTCATTGGAAAGGTCTCAATGAGATCTTTTCAAAACAAGTCTTAAAATTGCCTTATCGATACCGAGGGGGGCAGGGGAAGGGGAAATGTACGAACTTTTCGCGTACCCCCCCCCTCGCGATTGGAAACCTTCCATCCGAAAAATCTGAAAAAAATCATGAATGTAGGCCTTTATGAGTACAACAACAACAAATACATGAGAAGTCGAAATTCACTCAACTTTGTTAGTAATAGTATGATTTATCGATTTTAAGTTTTCTTGAATAAAATCTAAACGGAACCCTTAAATTCAATAAAATTTAGCAAACAGATGACTTTCTATAAGATTGATCTTTTCTGAAAGTTTCATAAAGATCGAATAGTATTTAACGAAGTTATAGTGGTTTGAATTTTCCCGTATTACTATGGAACAATATGCCCTGTATTACTATGGAAACATATGGCTATGGAGCCATATGCAATTTTACCCGATTTAGACACTACAGCTTTGCTAGGATTTGCATGAACATTTCAGGAATGATAGATATCATGAAGATGAGTACATACAATTGAAACAAGTCGAAGAGGCAGGAGAGAGCTCCTAGCAAAAGGGCTTTGTGACCATTCTAGGATTCGAAAAAATAGGCCATGAATCGATGATTACAGTACAGAGGAGTGGGCCCTGAAAAAAATTTCATTTAAGGTAGCCGATATGAATATCAATTGAAAGTTCTCTATGAGAGCTTTTCAAAACAGTTCTTAAACTGACAGTTTTTGCTTCAGTGGGAGCACAGGGGGGGAGGAAATACATGAAAAATGTGTTTCTAAAAAATCTGGAAAAATTATCAAGGGAGATATCTATGGGTATAACTAACAAATACCTCAGAATTCATAATTCTTTCAACTTTGTGAATAATAGTATGATCCTCGAATTTCACATTTTCTCCAATAAAATCGTCTTTGACATGTTTCTTGATTTTATTCGTTGCTGGTTACTGCATTTTGTAAGTTGAGTACAAAACCCTTCTGACATGAGCATAGGTCTGTCTACCCAACTTGTTTTATGTTGGTACACTCGTCAGCAACATATATTTACAGTTTCAAATATATAATATGTTTGGTTTGTTTGTGAGAGGCGTAAAGTTTAGAAGCATTTTGCATGCTTGGCGAGTTTTTGCTATCGAAAAAATGGAGCAAATTTCAAAAATTGGTTGGCCAAAAATAACACCAAAATCATGCCTCTGCCACCATATTCACCGGATTTAGCCCCATATGACTTTTTCTTGTTCCCAAAACTGAAGCGACCTATGAAAGGACGGAGATTTGCAAAGCTTGAGGAGATAAAGACAGCATCGCTGGAAGAGCTCAGGGCTATACCGAAAAGTGCTTATGAGAAGTACTTCGACTATTCGAAAAAGCGTTAGCACAAGCTGATTGGCACAAGTGTATTGATTACTTTGAAGGGGACAACATAAATATTGACGAATAAATAAATATTTTTTCCTAAAAATTCAAAGTCACCTTACTTTTTGAACATAACATACCGCGTACATACATTCTCAAATTCAGTCGAGAAATTATTCATTTATAATTTTTGTCTTTGTTTATTATCCAAGCAGCAATCATGCTGATTTTGAACACCTTACTGACCAATGGCTGGTTCTATAAACGGAATAGACACTTCAAAATCCATTTTTGTCAATCTCACCCATGTTTTAATTCTAACTATGTTTATAGGGGCAATCGATGATATATGACTTTACCGTCTAAGAAGTCATTTTTCTTGAAGGTACAACGTGCCAAAACGTTTCAAAAAACGTGCTTCACCCTTATTATGTTATTTAAAACACATTAGGCATCAGTTTACCTTTTTTGTTTAATAATGACTGAAGTTTCTAAGTTCCATTACCCTGCGTAAGAGTATCAGTTTGAACATTGGCAGACTACTAAGAAAATATCAAAGTAGATGAATATGCACTTTGATCGCTTACATAAATAAAGCGACAATTTTAACCACTCGAGAAAATAAAACATCAGCAGTACGTTTAGTGATCGTAGAATCTTTACTATACATCTAATGAAAGGATGTAACAATCACCACTCCATAAAGACCTTGAAAACGTTAGCAAAATTTTACGGGTCTTTCTCTTAAAAAAATATTACTGGTATTTCATGATACTCAACATATTTCACAATCATTACCAAAATTATGAAACTTCAGTAATAATGCTTTATCAAAAATACTAAATGTGAAAAAATTATCGTAAAAATAGTATGGTGGGAAGAAAAGTTTTGGACATATGTCACCTCTCCGAAAGGTATAGCGGAGCTGGAATATCATGTTTTGTTAGAAGGGAGGAACTCTTCTTTTGGTGTATTTTCTCCCTCTAACAATGGGACACCGATGATCAATATAATCGATAAAAATAGTGGTAGAAAAGAATTTTTTTCAGTACAAATATAGCAAGGCAAATTAGGAATGATAAATTAAATGTTAAATGTTGCTCAGCATTTCTTTTACAAAGCAGATGCATGGTAATGACTTTCTGAACAACCTTCATAATTAAAGAACAATCGAAATAAAACATTATTCCAATTTTTAAATCTGGAATGTCATTGCTCACTTCACATTTTGGATAGTATTTAATGAATTAGCTTATTTTTCGGTATGTATTAAGCCATCTAATAGACCTTCGCCCAAAGGACATTTCGGATACATGGTGAGACATAAGGTACCATATCTGCCAGCTTTAAATGCATTCCTATAATCCGCAGGTGTATCTTCGCCCGGTCTAATAGTGGATAAAATTATTGGGAATAGAAGTTGATAAATATTGGATACTCACGTTAGAACAGTTCGAATAATTTCGCCTAATACTCCTTCTCCTTCGTCGACCATAGCATTTTCGCATATAGCGCGTAGTAAGCATTCTTTGCCATTTCTACCATCGCGGCTAAGGAAATATTCTATTAAAGCATACACGAATACTCGCGACTCATCTGGTGCGTAGGTTCCATCTCGATCGTACTGCATTCTAGCTTCTTGCAGCGTCCTTCCATTCCATTTGTCCCACCAGTATAATGGTTTAATTGGTACACCATATTGTCCTTGAAAGTTGACATTGCCTCCAATCGACCGCCATGGTTTTTTATCATAAAGTTCTATTGGATACGTAAAGCCGGCGATAAACTGGAATCAAACATTTTAAAGTTAGATACATTATATTGGCATCACAGTAACAGCATTTTTACTTGGAAAAACATTGTACCTTCATCAGCCCTTTGCACTTTTCACCCAACATACGACTAACTTACCTTATGGACACCGAAATCAGTAAAAACAAGGAAGCGCTTATCTCGTTTCAATGTTTGTTCGGCCGTAACATTGTAATATTCCATCTTAGCAATGGTCTCAGTGCAGTAAAAAAGCATCCAAATCAACAGATGAGTGCTGTAACGAAATTAAGCAAAAAATTATTTTTAACGAAAATTTGTTTTAAGGAATAAAATTAATACTCTGCACACTCGTGCGTACTTCATATTTTCTCTTATCAGTATTAGCGGCTTTGTCTGCGAACAACCAATTTATAGTATAAGCTTTCATTTTAATTAGGCCTCAAAAATAGGAGCAAATGCACCAGCGCTTGCAAATTAACCCACTGACAAATTTTTTCATATGGTAATATCTTATTAGTAATCCGTTTACTTATAGTTTGCGTAAAATGGTTTGGCTCTGAAGAATAATACGTACTAACCACTTGACGTATAATCCTAATGGGAACTGAGGATAGAAGTGCAATTCGCAAATAGATTCAACAAACTAAAACTAATAGAATTTCACAATTGCAGAAGTCGCATTATATGCTTTTCAAATAAATAAATTGCTGATAATTTTATCTATGTAAATAAAAATACGTGATATTTTCTCGCTGCGTCTGTAAGTCAACAAACTTCTACGAAAAAGAAATGGGAATATTTCTCGTCTTTACTTGTTTCACCCTATTATGATAAATAAAACATGAAACACAAAGTGACACCGAACGCGGTGTATTTGATGAAATACTAAGTTGAATAAGTAGTGATACCATCAAACTAGAAGTACATAAGAAGACCATAAATATTGGTTCAGAACAACGCTATACTTGTAAATGAAAATAACTATAGCCATCGATTATCTTCTGGAATATAAGGAATGTTTTCTCAAATTAAAAGTGCAGCACAATCAGCTGAGAAAGTACAAGCGACTACCACTTAACCCTCAACCTCCCAACAGACTTTTCGTACAGTAACTAATTTGTTTTACAAAGGCCTACTAGTTTCGCGACCTGCCTGTCCGTCTGTCCATGCGCCACAGCCAATTTCCTCAGAAACTATAGAAGCTAGAATGCTCACACTTTGTGAAATGTTCAGAAGTGATGGTCTCTCAAAAGTTTATATCTTACCAAAAACTTAAAAACTTTTAAGGAGGGGTTCCTCCTTATAATTCAGCCCTTAAACAATTTTTTTAATCAAAGGTAGTCGAGTGGGGTGCCAAATGAAAGGCCTTAATTAGAACTTTTAGAATCTGAAATAAAAAATCATTTAGTGAATTAGGGGGTCCAGGGGAAGGCCAAATGTACCAAAACTTAAAATAAATTGTATGGAATTACACCAACAATATCACGTGTTTATGGTTGATACATATTTCAAATTGACCTAGGCACTTTTATTTTCTTTAGATTTTCATGAAAATTTAAGGAATAGTGTTTAACTTAAATATGTTCAATCGGCCGAGCATTCAGAAAAATCATTTAAGCTAGATCAAAATGGTTCTTCACTGCGAGTGTCCCCCCATGTTTCTACTAAGTACACTAGTACTGACCCCTAGGGCTCATCAAGAGGGGTCCCCCTTCGCTAGCCGTAATCCAACTCAGAGCCGATACTCCTGAAGCAGCCTTGCCCTGAATCGCTCAGAGTATATTATCTCATCTTCAAGCCGATCAGTAGCTCCGGGTAATTCACCACTGGCTTTGATGCGATTAGTATGTCTCCAGTACATATCATCCTTACTCTAGAGATTCTCTTTTTTGTCAAGATAACCACTTCGGTTTTCTGCAGTGCTAAACTGAACCCACTCGCAGTCATCCAATCTCTCACTCGGCACATTAGCATGCCAAGCCTAAATTGCGCTTACTTTCCAGCAACTAGAGCCGCCACATCATCCACCGATCAAGTGCGACTCATCTGGCATCTCCAGTCTCAGTAGCCCATGTAACTCCCATTTGTTGTTGGCCCTGTACCATGTAATAAAGTAGGCTTCGGTCCCTTAGGTAGTCCCTCAGAAGACGCATAAGATATTCTGGAACTTGAAAAGGGGTTTCCAGCATATCAAGGAAATCCACCCATCTAGCGGAGTTGAAGGCACTCCTAACATCAGATGTTACCAATGTAATGATCCGTCGCTTGTGTAGTGATTTCAGAGGTTTCAAAGTGTCCGTAAAGGACTGCAGCGATGTTCTGCTGCCTCGGCAGAAGAAGAAGGGGCGGACTTAGGACAACTTCGTCGTTACCCGACGAAGCTCAGGGCCCACTAATGAGAGAAGGGCAACCGGGTGGTGATGGAGCTCCTTCGCACCCACCCAACCGGATTTAAATCCATATTTTGTTGCGGTGGCCAGGTATTCCTCTTTTGAGTGGAAAACTCATACAACTCGACTTGTATAAACTTTCCCATCAGAAGGGGAGTACCCCGGTGACCAATTTATGCCATAGAATTATGCAATTCGATTGCATAACTCTATGTCATAAAGAGGCACTCTGCTTGGGCCACTCAACCCGCGACGTCACCTGAAATAAAAAAAAGGATTAAATTGTACCCGGCGGCTGGCTCATGTTTTATGAGGGAAGCCTGCCACCATACCGGGTCCTATACTCAGTCCAAAAGAAGCAAAATAGAAAGACCGAAAGTTCCGAGGTATTAGCACATTTTATTTGTATAAAAAACCATTATGTTCGGTACAAAAAAAATATAAAAACGAGAGATCAGAGCAATCATCTAACAATTTACAACATTATGTAATCAACACAAAAGCGACCGAGTACCGATTAAGCAAGGTCTTTCCGAGACTACAGACGTTATCGAAAGAAACTCAGGTGTCCAGGTGCTTTGGTTTAATATTTGTATATATGTAAATTCAATGAAACATGCAAAGAAAAATATAATTTTTGAACAAAAGAAGGGTACTTACCCCCAAACCTCCTCCTACGAGCGCTCGTATTCGGGGCGGGGAAGCCTGTAAATCTTGTATAACCGAAACCAAAATCCACTCGCACTAACCGGTTTTATTTAATTATAACTTGTTATAAAAAAAAAATTTAGCAGTAATTATTTACTTTCACCAAATTCAATAAATTTAAACAAAAAAAATAACGGGCACCTAATCGAATACAATCAATGATTGCCTCACGTTTCCCTAAACGGCTGAAGTTTCCGATGTCTATTACTAGAAAATTTTGAAGTCCTATGACTCAATTATTGCCTATGTGAATTCATACGCGACCTAGCTAACTTCCGTCTTATCGGTGGAGACAAATGAGCTCTTCAGAGTACGGGCGTTCCGCTGATTCCGTCAAAAGTCATATAAAATCTCGTTCCTCTCCGGTGTGCAGTAAATTCCAACATAAAGATGGGATTCGCGACAATTCAATCGGCCAGTCGGCGGAAAACGGCCGCTGTGCAAGTGGGAGCGAATCTTGTACCGAACGCAAACTATCGCGAGTTTCCTTCACTTAACTTTGCAAGCGGGAGCGAATCTTGTACCGCACTTATATTCACCACAAAAGCATCCCGCAAAATAGTCTAGTGTTCATTTAATCTACAAATTTGCTTATAAACTTCAAGTTCAAGTTTGTCGAATAACTTTTTGAATCGATTTTCACCATGAAAATGATGTTTTTTGGCAACTTAGCGGGCACCAAAACAAGAAAAATTATGCAACACACAACGAGTCGCTCTGCGTTGCTCAATCGCGTACTCTCGAATCCCTGTATTCCACTGATCCGTTTCTTGACAACTCGAATATTCTAATGCGCTAACCGTTCCTTTCCACACAGGGGCGCCAAGTTTCGCACTAGATCACTACTCGCTCGGCGTGGCGGTCAGATGAAAAATTCAAGAATTGCTTGAATACATGCGGCACACAAGAAATCACTGCAGTCAAACGCGAAAATAAACACAATCAGCGAAACAAACGAAGGTGTGCAGCGGCGGTCCGTCCGTCACTGAGCGGAATCTGCTTTACGCCGCAGCCTCGGATCATTTTTGAAATCCTTCCCGCACTAATTAGAAAACGCCTCAGTAAGGCCACTTAACGAGCAACAATCGAATAAATGCGCTTAGTAAATGACGGAAATGATCTCAATTTGCCAAACTTATTTCGCGAAAGGTTAGATTACCGCTCTTTTCTTGGACGTCGCGACGTGTCCCCGTGAAGATTCATAACCGACTCCCCGAATCTCCCGGCAACAGCGTCAGCAACAACCAACCGGTCCTAATCCCACTACCCCCACCGCTATCGATCTTCCCCAAGCATATTCAACATAATTACATAACTAGAAAGGGAATCGGAGAAAATATTTTTCCTTTCATCCACTTTCATTTATCACTTCACCCACTTTAACGTAGGCACGAGCATGTAATAGATGTTTTGGTGGGTCTCTTTTCTCGACTGTATTAGTTACGGTATTGAGATAAGTATACTGCATAGAAAAACCAACAACTACTTCATCTTTAGCTTTCAAGTCTTCATTTGGTGTGAAGGCTAATCGAATCCATGCTTTGTTTGATTTGCGCCAAACAATAAAACTGGCTCTTCTTCATTGGATTGCGTGTCTTCATCGAATTCTGCAGAATCATCACGATGATTAAGCGTAAATGCAGTAGCTGGAATCTACGATTTTTTAGATGATTTCATCAATCGTTCCTAAATTAAAAAGTTCACATTGAATTAATCTAGTGAAAATTGTAATGTGAATAAAATATAGAAAAACTGACACAAATGAAACTGCTAATTTTTGGTGAAACTGTAATTAATTTGTGAGGCGTTACTGGTGATATCATCAACTCACCCATAGAGATTGACTTCCTAAATACGAGGACTCATCATCATCTATTAAACTGTGGCTTTGCTGGTCAATATACAGTAATGTATCTTTGCTACAAGAACTGCTGCCGCCGTATTTCGTAGCATTGACGATAAGGCGTCACATTCTTTCAATTTATAATTGGAGCTTGTCAAGAACGAATGACGCAGATTGGAAAATTTGCCACTACTGTTTGTGTCCGAATTGCAGTGATGATGGTGATGTTTGCAATTGAATTCATTCTTGCGAAGTTGCGCCGTCGACTGGTCAACCAAAGTGTGGGAATTTGTAGGCCAAAGCGGTTGTGGAGCGTATTCAGGGAAGCTGTTTGCTATAGTCTTGCGTACATTGGACCGTACTAAGTCTTGATGAAGTGAATCGTTTGAGGATTTTGGGACGTCGATAGCATGCAAAATCACTGCCTCTTCCTCTAATAGCTTCTTTGGTTTAGTTAGATCTTCCAAAATATCTTCTTTGGGGGTAATTTTTGTCTCATCTTCTACGCTTTCATCTGCATATCCAATTTCTTCCACATCAACTATTTCTGTTTCGTTGGTTTTTTCAATCACTACTGTATCCGATACTGGATTGGGTTTTAGTTTATTAGTACTATCCGGTTTTATTTCGATGTGGGTTTTCGTTTCAATTTCTCGTTCCTCAGCTGAGTGTTCATCCATTGTTGGAGCCACCGGACTTTCATCGACACTCGCACTTTGAGTAAGTAATATTGAAGGATTTGGTGCCGAAATAGTAGCAGGAGCTAAGCGGGACACCCAGTGGTCACCTGACGTCGAACTGGAGCCTGAACATTCTGAATTATCAATTTTACGTCGTTGATCAAACAATATGTACGCTTCGTTATTGATAATTTCTTCTTCAATTTGATCAGCTGGAACCTGCTCTTGATTCTCTTCCAAATTGTATAACAGCCGATTCGTTCGCCAGTCCCATATTTTCACGTCTTTTCTAATAGAATAAGCTACCAAAATCAAGTATCGGATGGAAGCATATCGAAGGAATGATGTTGCCAAATTCGGTTTGGTTTCCATAGAACTCTCGCGCGCTGGCTTTTTGAGCCTTACCTACTCGATTACTACACTTGGTGTGGCTATATGCCTCTGCAATCACATCAACGGTAGGGCAAACTGCTCCAAAGCTGTATTGCCGAGGAGATAGATCCTGAGCAGCACAAATTGCGTCACTGAGTCTTCCCTTGATGAGTTTCTCTAGCACTTTCGCAGCCTTGCCTAGCATGAATGACGGGCGGTATGCAGATGGTGATCCAGTGCTTCCCTTCCCCTTGCTGTTCAGCAAACATTGAATATACTGAGCAGCAAGTCAGGATAATGGTAATAGACACGTTGCACCACCCCAGCTGGAATACCATCTGGACCTGAAGCCTTCCTCGGTTTCAATGAAAGGACTGCCTTTTCCACTTCCAGCTATGTGAAGAGTGGGCACTCAATTGCTGTTTCACTGGAGACAACTCCAGCATGGACGGGATGGGGGAAAAAGGGCCCGTACTGTCTCGTAAATTTTTTCTGCTGCATAAATACAAGGTGTTCATGCGGCATCAAACTTCCGAAAACAAGCTTGCAGGCAAGGCTCCCGGATCTTTGGACACATTGTCCACTAGATCTGCGAATTACTCTGCAGCTACCGCGAGCACCGTGACGAACGTCTCCTCGTCCATCCTTACGATGTTTCACCCAATCGAAGAAAGTCGAGAGCATGGACATTGGGAGACAACATCACAGATCTCAAGCAAAATATACAGATAATCACTGACTGAGTAGTCCTCTAACACTCTCCAATTTTGTAATGATACAAAGCCTTTTGGTCTTATATAAGGTCGCTGAGATTCTCTTTTTCCTGTCCTAGTAGGGTCCGTTGGAATAGTGCAGAGGTTTCTCTCCCTTAAGAAGCTACTGACTCATTTGCCCAATTTTTCTTTTCGACTTTTTCTTCTCCCGCTGCAGCTGAGCATCCTTATCTTACCTAATCATCTTCCCTTTCAATTTTTTTTAATTATACAGACGCATCTGCATATGCTGATGACTTCAAAGTATTTTGAGCAGTCAAATCCCATTTAGACTGTCAGCTCCTCCAAACTGATCTGAATGCTCTACACAAACGGTGTGCTTCAAACTATTTATATCTTAACACTACTAAATGTCATAAAATTACTTTTTCTCTGAAAGACTCTCCTATTAATTTTAATTTATTAAATGATAAATGATAATTTATGAAATGATAATTTGCTCTCGGAAGTGTTCAGTCATAAAGACCTTGGAGTAACATTTGAACCAAAACTTAAATTTGATGCACATATTTTAAATGTGATTACTAAGGCGTCTAGAGTTTCCGTGTTTATCCTTAGGCATGTACATAAATTCAATAGCATCTCTTCTTCTATCTGCCTATTTGTTTGTCTTGTTCGCCCTTTGCTTGAATACTGTTCTGTTATCTGGTCCCCCCGATATTCCTGTCTCGTGTCTTCTTTAGAAACTGTCCAAAGAAAGTTTACGCGTTTTCTTTGGCTTAAGTTTAATTTGCCGTATCAGCCCTTTGAAAGTCGTTTATCCTTCCTATCTCTTCCATCTCTAATATCCCGATGAACTTATTTAGACCAATGTTTTTTGTGTAAACTCTGCTACACTCAAGTTCCGTTAAATACTTTTTCTGTGCTGCGTTTCCGACAAACATCTCGGATGAATTCTTATTTCACTATCCCATATGCTAAAACTAATTTACATTTCCATTCACCAATTTTTAGAATCGTACGAAATCATAATAATCTCAAGCTTGGTCCTTTCCCCTCTTCTTACATAGCATTTAAGAAAAAGACTAAGAGACTTGCTAGTAGTTTAACTTACAATTATCGACATTTTATTATTTTTTTCATTTAAATATTGCTGTACTTATTCGTTGCATTCTATTTTAATATTGGATTATTCAGTCTGTAAGATGGGATAAATAAATAAATAAATTGTGTATCCGCCGCACTAAGAGCCCCGAGGTGGATGTAAGTTCCTTCACAGCCAATAAGGTGGAAAGTCGGCACATTTCTCGTGTTTAGTGCAACGAACGCCATCCTAGCCACCGTTTCTAGGATTCGCTTTCCCCGTGGATCTGCTTGACGCAAAGCGTTGAAGTCCCCCCCCCCCCCCAATGAGCACCTTGCCGTCAGCATTTGGGATAGTGTCCTCCAAAACATTAAGCTTGGCTTGGAAATATGATATCGATTCGTTCAGCGTTAAGTGCACACTAAGAAGGTGGTCCCCAAGCACCAAACTTCCACGAAACCATCACCCCCGGCCACAGGTCTCTGCCTAGAAATCATTAATCTGAACTCAGATGGCAGCCGTACAAGTTTCGTCAAAATACCATGATGTAGAACTTTTATCGTGATGTTGCTCATTTAGCAGCAAAAAGTCGGCTTGTATGTCCCTCGCAAACGGCTCAAGCAGCTTTTGAGCGGGTAAACTGTGGTGTGGGCTTAGATGCAGGAAATGGGTCATCTATACTTGAATGCATTGATAGTAACTATATCTAAAATCTAATAAAATAGGACCATGGGCCACCCATTGCTTTTCCTTTGTATTGAATATTCTTCGGCAAGCTGGTCACTTACATTAGCATGGCCTTTGGTTTTTTTTGTATATAAAGTAATATATATAATTTCAGGCTTATAATTTTGTTCTTCTCCTTTGACCTTATCATTGGTGTGTCGGCTCGACAGCAACATTACTGATCTAGTTTTTAGGCACATATAATACTAGACTGCAATTGTCTCCAAGCGCGAACATAGAAAAATAAAAACATAGAATTCATAGATTTAAATGGTCTAAGAAGCAATGTTTGGTATAAGCGTTTTATTTTTCCGACGGGTACAAAAGAGGGTCAGCCCCTTCAGCCAAAGTTTATCAGCTTATTGCAGACTTGTGAAAAAAATATCTGCATTTCTTCCATATCGTGCTGGTAAGTGGTTTAGTTAGTCTAGTACAGCTTTCCCTCCTTGATTCTTTTCTGGTTGCTCCCTCTGTTTTCCAAAAAAATATTCAAACATTTTATACTCAAAATCTCGCCCAAATACACCTGCATATTTATTATGTATGCAGAATCACAGTCTGCTACGGTCCGAATCTTGATCCCGTATTTTGCAGGGTTTTTTTTTCATATACACACGGAATGAAGCTTTGCCTCTAACGGGAACAAGTTGTTCATCCACGTATACACGAGCATTTGGATTGCACATTTTACATTTGACAAATATGTTTTATCAAATATCTCTGAAATCGCAACCAATTTGTCAATCTCTTTTCTTTAGCCTGAGCTCGTGGGAACGATTACGAGATATAGTAGCTGGAATGATAACTCTACGGTAGGGAAGATCAGCACACTGTAATATGTCGACATATTCCCTGCTACTCTTGAGAGCATCAATTGTAAGTAAAAGTCCAATAAAGGCCAATATTTTATCATTATTTGTTGGAAGAAATGTTCTTGATTTCAGAGGGTTGTCAATGTTCCACCGTTTGTAGATATTAGTAGGCTTACGGTCTTTTGGGTTACAATAATATTTGGCGTAATAAAGAGCAGAAAAGCATCTGTGATGCTAGACATCTAAGACTATTGGCCGTTAGACCAGGAGTAACATTCAATACATTTGTTCGAGATTTCCTAACTCTCATATTTAGTGGATTCCTTAACCATTCAGCCCGAATGGTAGAAAAGCCGTACATTGTTTTTGTTATACTCGGAGACCTTTCAAATGGCGATTACTTCTGTAAATGTGATTTAACTTTACTGAAACTTCCAGTGTATAAGGTCCGTTCCTTGGACTATATCAATTTAAAGGTATCCATATAAATTCATTGGTAAAATTTATGTTAAAATTTCTATTGTTATTAACAAAGTTGTTTCAACTTCTAAGGTATTTGTCATTGTGGTACACATTAGAATCTACCAGCATAATTTTGCCACCTTCAAAATGAATGTTTTCATCAAGATTTAATCGCCTATATGTACAATGCTGAAGTTGGGGAAAAATAACTTACATTTACTGAGTATTCGCATTTGAAATGGCCACCATTTTGTTTTAAGATTACTAATATATATTGTTGAATAAATTCTCAAAGATGCGCATGATATACATCCTTCCTGGAATTTTCATGCCAAACCATTCAGTGTCATCTTTATCCATCCTGTCATTAAAATTTTCATCATACTGGTCTTCATCAACACACACATGATCACTTTCCTCGTCACTCTCTATTACTTGTAGAAAATCGTCGGATTGTGGATGATCATAATTCAGCAACATCATTTCTTCTTCGGTAAAGTTATTTGGAGCACGTATTTTAGGAACATCACTCATAACGTTCAACATAAATGAAACTAATATAAACACTAGAAGCAAACACAAACAAAACATGTAATGCAACTAAACTAAAATAAATTCGTAGTCAAGTAGAATTTCAAGAATGCATAAAAGGGTATTCCCGGAATTAAGCTGGGAAGCCCATAAAAATGTGGAAGCAGTTTCATAGTGTAAGGGAATTACCAGAAATCGAGCATGCAGGTCCATGTAACAAACATAATTTTTGTAGCAGTTAACTAACTTAGTGTATATGTATGTACCCCACTATACAAAAATAAACATTTTTTTAAACGATTCATATTTAAAGGATATTCACAACAGCATTTAAACTAAAGACCAATTAAATTAAGCTACTAGAAAGGCCAGGACTCAAAAAATGTATACAGTTTATTTCAGAAAAAAATCAAGTCTGGGAGGCATGTTCACCTCGAATGGGGGGATAAGGTTTAATAAAGGCATCACAATCGTGAGAAATCGGGTGAACTTAGCCTTTATAATATAATAAGAGTACGAGTGATGACTTAAATGAATCAGACCTGATATCTTGATGATGATTTGCATTCAACAAGTACCTACATATGTATAGTTAATTCATATTCTATAAAAATATCATTCAAAAATAATTCATAAATAATAATAAAAAGATGACACGGATATTTGAAGCTACAATTTTATTACCATTCTTTAAAAACATACTTACAACCATTCGGTAAAAACTTACATACATCAATGCCTCTGACACAGGCCCAAAAGCGAATGAATAACGTCGCAGAAGGAGCCATACTCTAAACGAAAAATTGGAAATCACACACATCAAAGTAAGAAACAAAAGGTGCACCTATTTATTATTGGAAGTCCAACAGTTGTATTTTCAAAATAATTTGTAAAAGTTCACAAAAATTATAGTAATAGTGGTTGTTTGCTGAATTCAACACATTCCTCAGTTGATTTTCACACAAATCGGGATTACTCACACTTCGTTAGTGCATAATTCCACAGAAATATGTGTGAAATCACATCAAGCAGGGTGTAAAATTTCACATCCATTTTGTGTGATTACGCACAATTAATTTATAAAAAACTTCTGATGGGCTATTCAAGAGTAAATGAATATGCCTTCTATTGCTTACTTTAATGTGCGTGGTTTCCAACATTTTCGTTTAGAGAGTAGAATCAAGCGTTTAAGGTGGTTTTTTCTGACCAATAAGTTATCATAATGATCTTCCAACATACAGAAATCCTGACAACAGGGTTAAATTCACATCTTTTTCATAGATATTGTAAAACTACTTTCACCTAGCTCATCCACCTAAAGTATGATCAAAAAATATTAGGATAGAAATGCGAGAGTATTGTTTTTTCTTGAGGATGTTCTTTGTCGAATAGAACGATCATTTGTATGTACTCCAGAACACAAAACCAGTGCAAGCTATATTCACTGGAAATTTTCCCATTTTTGTACACTTTTTTAGTGTGATAAATTACTTGTTGTAGTGATTTCCATCTAGAGGCGTAAATTTCACGCACTTTAATGAGGGAATCAACTATTTTTGCAATGGAAATTCCTCGCAAGCTTTAGAGTATAGGCACTCAGCCCAAATGAAGTATTATTCAGAACTATTGAACAGGTATTGTTGGTTCCTACTATGATATCATGTAGGTTGATTGCTTTTTTCTGAGCCTAGATGACCCAGTTTTGACTTTCAGTATTTCTTCTCCACCTAGAACGTCCAAAAAATAAGGTGACATTTAAATTTAAACTGTGCGCGTCCAAGGGTTTTTAGAATTATTATTTTTAGGGTTTTGTACTAAAATACAAAACGCTATTGCAATCACGACCTGTGTCCGTCTGTCCGTCTGTCTGTCCGTCCGTCCGTCCGTCCGTCTGTATGTCACAGCACTTTTTCTCTGAAACTATAAGGGCTACAGCCATGAAACTTTGTAGAAAGGTCAGAAGTGGTGACCTCTTGAAAGTTCAAGGGTGGAAAAATTTTTCAAAGGCGTTTAAGGGGGGTCTCCCCATATAAGGGGGTGACCCCTCAAAAAGAAATTTTCACCATTGGTAGTCGAGTAGGGTGTCATTGGAAAGGCCTCAATGAGATCTTTTCAAAACAAGTCTTAAACTTGTCTTATAAGTACCGAGGGGGGCAGGGGAAGGGGAAATGTACGAACTTTTCTCGTACCCCCCCCCCCCTCGCGATTGGACACCTTCCATCCGAAAAATCTGAAAAAAATCATGAATGTAGGCCTTAATGAGTACAACAACAACAAATACATGAGAAGTCGAAATTCACTCAACTTTGTTAGTAATAGTATGATTTATCGATTTTGTGTTTTCTTGAATAAAATCTAAACGGTACCCTTAAACTAATTAATTTATAAGATTGATCTTTTCAGAAAGTTTCATAAAGATCGAATAGTATTTACCGAAGTTATAGCGATTTGAATTTTCGTGTATTACTATGGAGCAATATGCCCTGTATTACTATGGAAACATATTGCTATGGAGCCATATGCGCTTTTTACCGACTTAGACACTACAGCTTTGCTAGAATTTGCATGAAAATTTCAGGAGTGAAAGGTATCATGAAGATGAGTACATACAATTGAAACAAGTCGAAGAGGCAGGAGAGAGCTCCTAGCAAAAGGGCTTTGTAACCATTCTAGGATTCGAAAAAATAAATAAAAAAATTTCATGAAAGGTGACCGATATGAGTATCAACTGAAATTTTCTATGAGAGCTTTTCAAAACAGTTCTTAAACTGACAGTTTTTGCTTCAGTGGGAGCACAGGGAGGGAAATACATGAAAAATGTGTTTCCTCCCTCGCGAATGGACACCAGTGATCTAAAAAATCTGAAAAAATATCAAAGGAGATATTTATGGGTATAACTATAACAAATACTTCAGAAGTCAAAATACGTTCAACTTTGTTTGTAATGATTTTCAACTTTTTTAGCTTATTTAAAAAGTTTGTTTCCCCTTTCCTTCCAAGATTCAGTAAATGTGCCCTTAGTTTTTTTTATCGTTAATGTTTAAAGGATATTTATGCCTAGAGTTTACACTTTATTTTTTTTGTTCTGCATTTTGGAATATTATGTTTTTTAGAGAAATATATTTTTTTTTTTTATTGAAATGAAACCAATAAAATTCAGTATGGTTTACGATTTAGTTGTATTGTTAACAAATTAATTAGTTTAGTGGTCATTCTCTGTATTAAGTTATGAAATAAATTAGCCTAACCTTATTTCTTGCTCGTTAACACTCTTGAATATAACCGAAGAGGTGAAGATGGGCTGCAATTATAACATTTTGGGTTTTTTTTTTTTTCTTCATAAAAATACTAGTATGGTATCTCTTCTTTCAACTACCAATCGAAATTCTGAGCTGACAATTATTTCTTTATGATCGACTGTTAATATTTAAGTAGAAAAAAAAATACTACGAATTTAATTTATGTTGATGTTTATTACTTTAAGATAAATCTGAGTTTATGCTGTGCAAAATATTCCAGCTGAATTCCTTTTAATATGTTTGGTTTATAATATTGAATATCTGACGAATTGGAAAACCTGTTGTAATTAATTTGAAAAAGGGCTGACACCTGACCAAATAAATTTTATATAATCAGGTCAAAGTCACAAAAACTTTGTTAATCTACAGCATACTTATTAAATATCAAAATTGGAAGTACGTCAACAAAAGCGATTACTCTCATAGTTCCTTCGGATAATTGGAAGGGTATAAGAAAGTAAGACTCAACACAATTATAGAAGAAAAACAAGGTCAAAGTTTTTTTCGGGCTTGTTAACAAATTTACCGAATGATTGTACCAAGGGGTAGATTCCTCTCAGGTAATATTAGTCTATATTTGCCGAATTTTGTCATTTTAAACTCTATAAGAATACTAAACAAAGAAGCTCTGTATTGAGCTGCTATTTCATTTGATAATAAAACCCATACACTTTTAGTTTCCCTGATCTATAAAATAAATGGTTACATGCGCATGTGTTAAAGGGATTAACCATAGGATTTTCATCGCATGCATTCAACTGACACTAAATTTACCAAAGTAACTAATAAGGAATATTTACAAGAATAATAGTTAAATATTAAAATTATTAAAGGAAAAAGGATTTTTTTGTTTCCAAATGTGGACATGCTCCTAATTTAAAACAGAGAAAGTAATAAAATTGGTAAATATTGCACGTTCGTCACAATTAAAAATAACGAAAAAGAGGAATCTAAATGTTCGAGTAGTTTGAGTCGCTTGTTGATTGTTTGCAATAGTTAAGGTAGCCCGGAATAGAGTTTTGTGGATCCGGTCACTTAGTAAAATTTGGATTTTACTCATATTTCACTCAAAATTAAGGTCGTAAGAAGTGTTTAGAAGGTGTTAATTTTCATTCTATTCTTATTGATCAAAAGTCATTTAGGAACAGATTTCCCAATTTCAGATCGCGGCGAATTATTTGATTGTCCTCAAGATTTTTTTTAACTAACCAAATACAAAAATGACATTCGTAGCCACTTAGAATCTTCTTATGCGTGTGAAATCCTATCATAGGTCCTTTGTTTTTACAAAGCATCAGAACAACGTATGCGCTGTTGCTGTCATTGAAACAACTATGAGACAACTACGAATAATTTGGATAGCTTAAACTTATTTTTTTTTTGTGTTATCTTATTTTTTTATAACCCGTGGAGTCCGGGGTTTTTATGTTAGATAAATAGCAAGAAATACGTACATTCTTGTCAGGTTACAACACTTTAGTCTTATTACCGAATATGATACCGTTGTTTCATTGAAAAATGTTTTTGTTTTCCACTCGGCTCACCAATTTTTGAGGAGCTCACTGGGATGTGGGGTGCTGGTAAGCAATTTTTTTAATGACTGCACAGGTTGATGGGTATCCATCGATGTTTTCTGGACAACTTCACTTGTTTTCTAAGAACAGCGGTACCTTGCTTTCCATCCAACAGAACGTTCTCTACATTCTTGAACCCTATATGTATCCATATGAGAGCAAGCTTATGCGGAGCAACAGTAAAAAAGATCCTCGGAGCGATCAAACGCAACGCCACCTGTCAAAGATTCCAACTGTTAAAAACAAACGGTACCGTCATTTTGTGTTCGCACTTACGTTTCGCCACGAAGCGCCCTCAGCGCTTTCCGGCGCAGGGTTTTACTTATCGACATTTATTAACACCCTCGCGATGTCCAGAATGTCCATTTCCTTTCAGTTTTTAGGTCGTCCAATTAGCCTTTCAATCTCGAAATTATCGAGAAACGCTCCAACTTCTTATGCACAGGACCCGATGGTGGCAAACACAAAACCGAACGAGAAAGAATTTCTCATTCAAATTTTATCGTCGCCGTGATATTCTTATGAAACTCGCGGCGATAGCGCAGATCGACAAAACTTTGCCAACTTTCCGGGATTTGCAATTTTCTCCAACCGATCTAACTATTCACAAGAACACCTCGGAATTTTAAATTTTTTTCTTGTTTTTTTCTTTAAAACAGTCAATCGTACAAAAAATATACTTTTTCGTTGACCACTAAAAATCGCAGTTATTTCCCGCCGTTCCTTTTTCTCGTCGCGCCGAACTGTCAATCCGACAACCACCGACAAAACAGATGTGTGTGGAATGGCACGCCACATGGTGGCAATGTGCATCTCCATTTGTCGCCAGTGGCATAGTTTTTCGATGGCCACGGTGGAGGGGGCATTGCCAAATGGATATGTCTCGAAATGCGTCGGGGTTTTGATTAATATTCTGTTGCAAATATTTAAATCCACAGATCTAAATATTTGGAGAAAAAAAAATATTTTCTGCGCAACGATATCCGCACGAAAGATGAAGTCCGCTTGCATTTCGAGGTCATACCCATCTGGCCGAGTGCAAGGGTTCGGGATCAGAATCACCTCGATTCCCGGGCGTAGGCGTCACATTACATGTTAATAATAGTATGATCCTCGAATTTCACATTTTCTCCAATTAAATCGTCTTTGACATGTTTCTTGATTTTATTCGTTGCTGGTTACTGCATTTTGTAAGTTGAGTACAAAACCCTTCTGACATGAGCATAGGTCTGTCTACCCAACTTGTTTTTTGGATTGTTAGTACTGTCCGTGACGTCTATGTCAAATTTACATGTCAAAATATTCAATATTGTTTGAGATACGCGTCGTTTTGTGAGGTGCTAAAAGTGAGTTTTTCGTTTTTTGCGATGTCGAAATTTGTTGAACTTGCATTGCATTTTGTTTGCTATATCAATTTTCTGATGCGGATACATTGAGCATGCTGCAGAAAGCCTTTGGTGATGAGGCTATGTCTAAAAAAAATGTTTACAAGTGGTATAGTGAGTTCCAAGCCGGCCGTGAACGTGTCGAAGACGAAGAGCGTCCTGGGCCACCATCAACCTCTTCTCTTCTTCGATTATCGTGGTGTTGTGCATTATGAATTCCTTACGCCGGGCCAAACAATCAACAAGGAATATTATTTGAACGTTATGCGTTGCTTGCGTAACGCTATCCGCCTAAAAAGACATTTCTTGGTTTTTACACCACGATAATGCACCATCCCATACTGCACTCGTAATTCGTGATCATTTTGCCAAAAACTCAACCCATATCATTCCGCAGCCACCGTATTCACCTGATCTGGCGCCGTGCGACTTCTGGCTGTTCAGCAAGCTCAAAAGAGTGCTCCGGGGACACCGTTTTGATACTACAGAGGAGATTCTAGCCGCAGCGAAGACGGAACTGAAGGCCATCCCGGAAACGACGCGTATGTCAAACACTAATGAATATTTTGACATGTAAATTTGAGATAGATATCACTGATAGTACTACCAACCTAAAAAAATAATTCTCCAAATCCTTCGACGCGCGCAGTTTAAATACAAATGTCACCTTAGTTATTGGTCACAGTAGTATATATATATATATATATATATATATATATATATATATATATATATATATATATATATATATATATATATATATATATATATACGCGGTGCTTTCCAAAATAAACGAGACTTTTGTCATAAAATTTTTTTGATGGCTCCATCTGTAAATGAAATAATAACATCCCTCCCCGACTTCCAGTGAAGGTTTGGTGACTTTTTGTTCAGTGGAAGCGAAGTTGTTGCATCTTCAGTAACAGTAAATTTATGTCATCGGTACAAAAACGAGTTTCGAACCGAAATATTTGAAATGACGAAAAAAGTCTATGCCGATGATTGTCTATCTCGTGCCAGAGTTCATGAGTGGTTTACACGTTTCAGAGATGGTCGTGAAGACATAAAATGTACGGCTTATGCAGAAAATTAAGGATACTGATCATTTCTATCATCCGTCACCAACGGATTCGGTATATCTATCAAATACTTGAATTGGCACATTTCGTACGAAAGATAAATAAAATTAAATTCCTCGACATCAATGTATCATATTGAACGGTTAATATCTATAGAGTCCTTGAAAGGATTACAATTAAGTTTGGATGAATTTTAGGTCAATATTTTTTACTTCATTTGAAAACCCTACCATCAAAATTCGTACACGCGTCGATCTGTTATGCTTAAAAACCCAGATGAAAGTCGAAAATTTTTTAGTTCTAACGGTAAAAGTCCTTTACCGTTACTTAAATTTCTTATCGTTCAGGAATTATACACACTCATATATATATATATATATATATATATATATATATATATATATATATATATATATATATATGTATATATATATATATATATATATATATATGTATATATTTGTGTATATATACATATATAGACATATTTATGTATATATATATATATATATATATATATATACATAAATATATATATATATATATATATATATATATATATATATATATATATATATATATATATATATATATGAATTATGAATTATTGATTGGTTTATATTGGGGAAATAATATCAAAGTTATATGGATTCTAGATGGCGCAATATTTGGTCATGTTCCAGAGAAGGTATTAATGTTGACAAAAATGGCCTTGAGACCCTCCCTTCTGTTCTGATCATTGTCTGCGATTGCAGAATTTGTTTTTTTTTTTAGTGATTTTAACCGTTCTGAGCAACTATTACATAGAAACAGACACCTCTATTCAGCGGTTACAACTGATAACTGCATGGCCATTTATGGAGGACGAAGCGTTCCATACAATCTCTCCGATATTTTGATAGCCTATGTTTATGAATGCAATCAGCAATGTCTCTGCCAGAAGACTTGTGCCAATTTTGAAGCATCGGGAAATATTTCTGCAGCAATTCCATGGCATGCAGTTTTTACGCATTGAAAAATAAAATTATAGAAAACAAAGAGGAAGAAATCAAAGACCATTTCAACAGTACTCTCTAACAGACTGTTGATGTACTGCCCTCAAATGACGTTAAAATTGTTCTAGGGGACTTTAAGGCGAAAATCAATCGAGAGAAGGCTAACCGAGGAGCAAAAGGAAGGTACCGTCTTCAACCAGCAAAAATGGGCAGCACTTAATTGACTTTATTACTAGCCGAGCATGGAGACATCCAAAAGAGAACGTGGGGTTTTCTCGATGTTCGCCCGTTCAATCAAATTGACCACGTCCTTATAGAAAAATTAGCTGCTACCAGTATTCTCGACACTCTCTTTTTCTGTGGAGCAGACCCTTATCTATCAAGAATCGAATTCCAATGGCAACTTCTCCAGCAACCCAAAGTTGGCTAAACTATCAATGATAAGAAATCAACGAAACAAATTAAACGACAGTTCAGTAAACTCCATATACATGTTGTCACCTGAAAGCTATATTACCCCAAACATATAGGCGGGAGAGCATAGCGATGATATCCAATCAATATAGAAAGTGATCAAAGATGCAACTCCAGAGACTACAGAGAGAGAAGGTTTTAGGACGTCAACCGAAAAAACAGTAAGATGTCTGGTTCGATAAGGAGTGCCAAGATACGGTGAACGAACCAAATCGGGCATACAGGGATTACATCCAAAAATTGGCAAAAATAAAAAAGGAAGATATAGAGACCTTCGATGCAAGGTGAAACAAATATGTGGAAGGAAAAAGCGACTGGAAACCAACAACAAAATGACAACCATCAACGAGAACATGATACTCAACGAAAAATGATCGGCATATATCTTTATAAAATATACAGGAAGACTACAAACCACACACAAGCTTACGTTTTGAGTTTTGACTTCTGAGACATTTGTTGTCCTTGTACTCATAAAGGTCTACTTTCATAACTTTTTTCAGATTTTCCTGTCCAAAGATGTCCAATCGCGAAGGTTGGGGAAACAAATTTTTCTCGCCCCACACTCCCAAAGTGAAAAATGTCAGTTTAAGACCTGTTTTGAAAAGTTCTCATCAAGACAATATTAATAATTTTGATTTGACAAAAATGCAATACAATTTTTAAACTAATTTTTGATTGCTTTATTTTTAAACTTAGCATGTTAAGTGGACCATTAAGCTTTAGATTGTATGTTAATGAAACTTGCTCTATATTTTTATATATATTTTTTGCAAAAATTCGTTTAAATCTAAAAAATTTCTTTTCATTTTTTAAAATTTTATTTTATACACGAGTAATTCGTGTGTTATTCGGTAGATAAATTAATTAGTTAAATTAATCAATGATAAGATTCACACAGTTTACTACATTTTGTAATAATAATTGTAAGGGTCCTTCTGTACTTGAGATCCTTAAGCAGGGGCTCCACTCCAACCAAGGGTTTGTGGCTTTTCATTCATCGTGCCACTACATTCTCGCGTCACTTAGAGGACGATATCTCAAAAGAATTCACACGTAAGCTAGCCATGTGGCATATTACATGAAAGAAAAAACTACTAAAAACAGACCTTTTTTGTGGTTGGAAGGTGAATGTCATTTACGCGCTGAGTGTGGAAATCCAATGCTTGCAAGCAGCTGGACTATCCAGTAAACACTTCCACTGTCAACCTGAGAACCCAGCCTGGAACCGTTTGGCACATTACTCCGGGCCAGATCTCATTTTGTTACGCCATGAGGCCTTTTCACGCTGGCAGATTCCTCCTCCAGTGCAAGGGGAGAGGGTGAGAGAAATTGCCAGACAAGCCAACCCCCAGGCCTAACGCCTCCAGCTGCTGTGAGTCCCTTTGATTTTTAGGACTGCCCAAACCAAATGTGCCATATGGTTCCATTTTTCAACCGATTCAAGTACTACCGCAACTATACTATCCATGGTGAGCTCCCTCATCTCACTGTAGTGGATCCGTTAAAGCTTGTTTCATTTTGTGCGCCCAAAAAATGTGTAGCAGCCATCGTCTTCCTCTCCTGGGCAAAACTGACAATTGGAGGACCGTGACTTACCAATCTTGTGCAGGTATGACTGAAAAAATCCATGCCCACTTAAAAGCTGGGCCAGATAGAAGTGAGTCTCACCATGCCTTCGATTTAGTCTCAGTTTTACATCCGGAATGTGGTGGGCGGTCCACCTGTCCTTCGAGGTTGAATGAAAGCTGCCTCTTTTCGAAGGCAATCGTCTCCCTCTCGTACTCATTTGACGCAGGTGAATAGTACAGCACTTTTTGATGAGCTGATGGTCTCAATGATTATACGAGTAAGACTGCAGAAGCTGCAATGGGCTATTCACCGTGAATCGTATAAGCGAACTACGGATACTCAAAAAGGTATTCGTAGGAAGAACTGTAAGGCGGAGACCAATGAGGAAGCCGAGGAAATCCTGGTCTGACTTTGTTGGAATTTCTGTCAAAAAATTTAACCTAAAAAGATCCTTCTGAACCGTATCCCTCGTTTTAGTTTGTTCGATGACCATCGCCTTCGTTTTCAGTAAACTATGTCACATAGCTTTCAAGAAATCTGCATGAAAATAATGTCTCATAGTTAAATGAAAACTTGTCTTTGCATTTTCATGTTCTTTTTAGGGTTTCTACTACTAAACTACAAAACCCTATTGCAATCACAACCTGTATCCGTCTGTCCGTCCGTCCATCCGTCTGTAGGTCACAGAACTTTTCCTCCGAAACTATAGAAGCTACAGCCATGAAACTTTGTGGAAAGGTCAGAAGTGGCGACTTCTTGAAAGCTTTGCTTTGGAAAATTTTTTCAAAGGGGTTTAAGGGGGGTCTCTCCATGTAGGGAGGTGACCCTTTAAACATTTTTTTTCACAATTGGTAGTCGAGCAGGGTGTCGTTGGAAAGGTCTTAATGAGATCTTTTCAAAGCAATTCTTAAAATTGCCATATCAGTACCGTGCGGGCAGGGGAAGGGGAAACGTACGAATTTTTCGCAAACCCCCCTCGCGATTGGACACCTTTCATCCAAAAAATCGGGAAAAAATCATGAATGAGTACAACAACAACAAATACGTGAGAAGTCGAAATTCACTCAACTTTGTTAGTAATAGTATGATTTATCGACTTTAAATTTTCTTGAATAAAATCTTAACGGTACCCTAAACTCAATCAAATTCGATATATAAATGACTACTTAAAAATTGACCTGTTATAAAGATCGAACAGTATTTAACAAAGTTATAGCGGTTTGAATTTTCCTGTATGACTATGGAACAATATGCGCTGTATTACTATGGAACAATATGCGCTTTTTACCGACTCAGACACTACAGGTTTGCTAGGATTTGCATGAAAGTTTCAGGAATAATAGGTATCATGAATATCTTTGAGAATGGTTCAGCTAGTGGTATCAGTAATCGTAAAACAAAATAGTGACTGTTTTAAATGCAAAGGTTGAATAATTTTGAGATATTTCTTCCCATCTTCAACGTTTAAGGTGCATGCTTTTAACACTTATTTCAATTTAATGAATGACGGAAGATGTGTACCTACAATTAATACTCATAGGTGAAATAATTCGAGGAGGCAGGGGAAAGCTCATAACAGAAGGGATTTGTGACCACTCTAGGGTTCGAAAAAAAAATTCTGATGCCATGAATCGATGATTACAGTACAGGGGAGTGGCCCCTGAACCATTACATCAAAGGTAGGCGATATGAGTATCAAATGAAATGTCTTTATGAGAGCTTTTCAAAACAGTCCTTAAACTGACAGTTTTTGCTTCTGAAAAAAAAATTATTAAGGGGATGTATACGAATACAACTATAACAAACTTAGAAGTCACAGTTCGTTCAATTTTGTTAATAAAAGTATGATCTTCGAATTTCACATTTTCTCCAATAAAATCGTATGGATGCCTTTAAACACAAACTTACACAAGATCCTAATACTCTGTGAGTTTGATGAAATTCGTATCATATTCACGGAAGTTATATCCATTTGAAATTTCTCGAATTACAACAACAATAACACACTATTTTGATATTTTATGGACTTTCTATTGAACCAGATACTGCAGTTTTGATTTGATCTTCTTAAAATGTTCAGATAAAATTGATGACATAAATGCTTTTGGAATATCATGATTTGAGTCATTTTTGTTTGTTTAAAATGGTGAAACAATGGATTTTCTTTTAAACGAGCATATCTCTTTGACATGTTTCTTGATATTATTCGTTGCGTATAATGAATAATATTAGCTAGAAAGTATCGAAACTAATACGCGTGGTGTAGTGGTTAGACCACTCACTCCGTAAGCCAAAGTTCCCTGGTTCGAATCTCGTTGGCGACATCGAGGTTTATTTTAAGTTATTCTATGGGCGGACTATAAGCCGAATAAGTGCATAATAAGCGGCTCCACTTATTGCGACACTATCTTTGATTGAAAATATAAGAGTACCATTCTTATTGTTTATCTATCACAAATTGTACCCTTCCCTGAAAAGTTGCTCATTATTGATCTAGCACGCTTTATTAATACTAAAATACACCTAGAAAATTCAGGTATTTAATTTCTCGTGAATATTTCGAAATTCAAAAAGACTTCCAATGTATTCTTGTCGCGTCTCAGCCTTCGACGAACATATTCATTACACATTTTATACAGTGAAATTTCATATATCATGTCGATACAATATCACTCTGTATATGTTAAACCATCGAGGATTCCTTGCCCTAACGGGCATTCAGGATACATTGTTGAACAATCTGCTCCATAACGTCCTGCTTTAAATGCATCCTTGTACGCATCATCTGCAGCGGCGTTGGGACTGTAAAATGAATGAATTACTAATAATTACATCTTCATGCCGAAGTTGGCTTACGTTAAAACTAATTTTATTATCTGACCCCATAATCCAACTGCGTCATCAGCCATAGCATTTTCACAAATGGCTCGCGACAGACACTTCTTGCCATTTCTTCCACTCCGGTTTACAAATATTTCGATAGCTGAATAGATGAAAGCCTGAGACTCGTCAGGAATATATGTTCCATCTTTGTCGTATAATTGTTTGGCTTCCAGTAATGATTTCCCAGACCATTTATCCCACCAATAAATTGGTTTCGTTGGTAAAGGAAAGGTTGCTATCATAGCATATAATGCTCCCATTGATCGGTAGTTGTCATCAAACTCCACTGGAAGGGAAAACCCACATACAAACTGAAAGAGAAGAAAAATATAAAATTTAGATCCAAAATCTGCTTTATTAACAAGTTAAAGTAGTAGAAGAGTGCTCCTGCCAGAAGGGTATTGTAAAATAATTCGAAATTTAAACAACGTCTTCTGAATATCAAAACTTTACTCACGCATACACTTGCCAGAAAAGTATCCGTACAATATCAAAATAAAGCAACATATTAGGGAATTCATACTAAAACTATATTTTCAATAAATTTTTCCTGTGGAATTCCTTTAAAAACTAGATTTTACAAAATAAATACAAAAAAGCCTCACTTAAGCTAACCAGAAAAAGTATCCGTACATGATAATATTAATTTGAAGTATTCAAATATTTTATTACATATCAGGATTTAATAACATGTCGAATAACTTTTTCTCTCAAGGACCTCCTTGAGTCGATTTGGCATGGCGTGAACCAATTTGTCTGTGTCCTGCCTGGTAATTTTGCCCCATTCATCGACGATGACGTTTTTCAGCATTTCTTTCGAAGTTATGCCGGGCTGATGGATCCTGCCCACAACCAAGTCCCACAAATCTTCAATGGGATTCAAGTCTGGGGATTGGGGCGGAATACACAGTTGATATTTTGTGTTGAAGAGCAACGAAAGCTTCACATTGTGTGCTTGGGACCATTATCTTGCTGGAACCAGAAATCGTCACCAAGCCTCAACTTCTGAACGCTTTGCTTCAAATTCGCCTTCAAAATATTAAGGTAACCATATTGGTCCATAGTTGATTCTATAAACACAAGTTCGCCAACTCCTTCTGCCGCTATACACCACTTCCACCATGTTTCACAGTTGGTACGAGATTTTCTTTTCTGAGGGCAGTACCGCTCTTCCACCACACTAAATTTCAAATATGCAAAATTTTCTTTCGCCAGAGAATAGAACCTGTTCCCAAAACTCTGGTGGCTTATTTATATATTTTTTTGCGAAATCCACACGTTTCTTCTTGTTCACTTCCGAAATGTATGGCTTCTCACGTGCTATGCGTGAGCGATATCCATCTCTCTTTAGTATTTTTCGTAATGGTATCTTCATGGAGAACCTTGCTAAAAGAGCCTTTTGTATAGTTACATTTTGGGAAGCAGTTACTCGAGGATTCTTTTTAACTGCCTTCAAAACGTTTCTTTCTTCGCGTTCACTCATTATGGATGTCGACCACAACGAGGCTTTGACATAATCGAACCAGTTGTATTAAATGTTTTTACCACATACTGGACACAGGAGTGAGTTCTGCCTACTATTTGACCAATTTCGCGGTAAGTTTTCCCTTTACTCTTAAGTTTCAGCATAGTTTTCCTCTTCTCAGCACTGATTTCGCTCAATTTGGACGTCATCATGTATTCTAGTGCATCAAAAAGTTAAACAAACTGCACTCACTTTCAAACCTATCACAACTTAAAGCGGAACTATTATCGGACCTAAAAACATTAATATGCATCTGCATATATTATCGCGTAACACGGGGAATCCCCCGGTTTGTTCTGTACGGATCCTTTTTCTGGTCTATTTCCATAAATTGATTTTGTTTGAGTTTCAAGTCTTTTTAAATAGTAAGTATTATGAAAAATACTGGGAATCATGCAAAAGTGTAGATTTTATGATATTAAACAAGTTGGGTAAACAGACCTACGCTCATGTCAGGAGGGTTTTGTATTCAATTTACAATTATCGAATCAAGAAACATGTCAAAGACGATTTTATTGGAGAAAATATGAAATACGAAGATCATACTATTATTAACAAAGTTGAACGACTTTCGACTTCTGAGGTTTTTGGTATTGTTATACTCATAAATATCTACCTTGATAATTATTTCAGATGTCCAGCCGCGACGGAGGAAACACATTTTTCATGTATTTCCCCCCTGTGCCCCCACTGAAGCGAAAAATTGACAGTTTAACAACTGTTTTGAAAAGCTCCTATGAAAATTTTTATTTCATACTCATATCGGCTACGTTAGATGAATTTTTTTTTCAGGGGCCGCTCTCCTGTACTGTTATCATCGATTAATGGCCAATTTTTTCGAATCCTAGAATGGCTACAAAACCCTTTTGCTAGGAGCTCTCTCCCACCTCCTTGACTTGTTTCACTTATGAGCATTAATTGTAGGTACACATCTTCAGTCATTCATTAAATTGAATCAAGTGTTCAAAGCATGCATCTTAAACTTTGAAGTTGGGAAAAAATGTAATCTTCGCATTTAAAACAGTCACTATTTTGTTTTACGATTACTGATACCACTAACTGAACCGATTCTCAAAGATATACATGACACCTATCATTCCTCAAATTTTCATGCAAATCCTAGCAAAACTGTAGTGTCTGAGTCGGTAAAAAGCGCATATTGTTCCATAGCCATATATTGCCATAGTAATAAATGCAGCGCATATTGTTCCATAGTAATACAGGAAAATTCAAACCGCTTTAACTTCGCTAAATATATTCAATCTTTATGAAACTTTCAGGATAGATCAATCTTATAAATAGGCATCTACGTACTGAATTTCATTGAATTTAATGGTACCGTTAAGATTTTATTCAAGAAAACATAAAATCGATAAACCATACTATTACTAACAAATTGCGACTTCTATGGTATTTGTTGCTGTTGTACTCACCAAGGCCTATATTCCTGATTTTTTTCAGATTTTCCGGATCACAGGTGTCCAATCGCGAGGGGGGGGGGGACACACATTTTTCGTGTATTTCCCCTCCCTGTGCACTCCGCGAAGCAAAATTTGTCATTTTAAGACCTGTTTTGCAAAGTGCTCGTTAAGACCTTTCATTTGATACCCATATCTGCTACCTTCAATGAAAAATCAGTCCATGGCATCTTATCGGGCATGTAATGGCTGAAGACTATGTAAATCTTTCGTAAGAAAGACAAATCAGAGGTTTACAGATTTCTTACCTAAATTAAGTAGGAAAGACTATGTTTGCAATAATTTCAAAGCATAGTTTCTTTCGTAGTCATTTACTTTTATGTATTGCTAGAGACCCTATTTGCCAACGGCACTCAAAAGATAATAAGATAATCATATACTCATCATCATCTTTGGAACGACAGCCCAAGCCAGCTTTGGCCTCCAGGATTAATCCCTTGCAGTCACCCTGGCTCTGCAACCTCGTTTACCAGTCAATGACTCCCAGTAAAGATCTATTGTCAGCTTCTATCATGACTTCGTATCAAGTCCTCAGTCTTCCCGCTGAATTTTTACTTTGTGATCTACTCTTCAATGTGCCGTTGATTAACCGGTTTTCTTCCATTCTTTCTACATGGTTTGCCCTTTCCAATCTGTGTAACTTTACGCAAGCAGATACAGGTGGTTCGTCAAACAGTTCATATAACGATTTAACGTAGTCTCCACTCAATTCCTTGTTCCACTCGGCTGTAAATTTTCTGGATCACTTGACCTTCAAATATGTCTAATTTTCGGACTCACTCATCAGGGTTCACATTTCACTTCCATTGTTGCGCATGTAAGACAAGTGATTTGTAAATACCGAGCTTATTTCGCCTGTGTACAACTTTGGGCCTTAGAATGGGTAGTAATAGGCTTGCGTGAACGTCACCAATTCAACTATCATACCATCTCCGTCTCAGTAAAACCTTGGTAGGCCTTGGAGTCTGCTCAAAGTTCGCACCATTGAGTTGTTGGTGTGGATTTGGTTGGGACGGACTCCCGATTAGCGTTGGTTTGACTCTGAGCACTTACCCCCATAAGGGCTTGCGTCAACCCTTGCATGGCCTCCCTGCCCTGCAAAGATAACCACGGGACCAAAAAGGTGACTACACACACGAACGGAGATTATGGCTTCGAGGGGGGACCAAATAAAACTGGAGCAACTAAAACCGATAAGGAAGTTCCAAAAAATCCAAAAAGAGGAAGGAGAAATAACAGTAGCGACGATGCAACTAGTGGCTGCCACCACGATGTTAACAGCACATCGGGAGTAGTACTAACGATGACAAAAACGACAATCAATACAACGATACTGAAGACGGACGAAAAACGGAGATTCTTCTTCTCCAGACTGAAATTCCTGCGTGGCCCGGGCGCAGTAAAAAAATGATGCAAATGCCAGAACGTTCAGAAAAGGAAGAGCGAGAAACTCTGCAGAACGCACCAGATTTTCGAGTGGTGGCGGAAATTTTAAAAAATATCCAGAATTCGATGGTTATTGATGCGACCTCTACAAGCACAATCGAAGCGAGGGTCCTAAAACTCGAAATAATAACGAACCATCCTGGAGTCCACAAAGAGATCAAGGCAGGAAAAGAAAGGAATGACAAGGCAAATAAAGCCCCATTGGGTGATTCCATCGCCACCACCGTCGAAAATGTCGCGGAGGTATTATACTCGGAAATGGAAGTCGATAACCTTTCCCAAGGAAGGTTGTCAGGAAGTACGATTGCCGCTCAGCAACATGAAGAAAAAAGGCTTATTTGAAAAGCGGGAGATGCTCTAAAAAGAGTAAAATCTGCAAGCAACTCGACAAAAATCAGCAAAGGAATAAAGATTAGGCTCTTTGAGAAAGACAAGCTCCTACTCCGCATAGGACATTACTGGAGGAGCAAATTAAAGGCCAAAGTGGACCAGTAGGCCAAAGAAGAGTAGAAGGTGGAAAAATCTGAGGACTAAGCCTAAGAGGTACGCGCAGATAGATCCAACATCAAGCAACAATAAGAGAATAGCGTCTAGCCCAATCGAAGGAGATCGGGATAAAAGAATGAAAGAAGAGGCACTTGATGGGTGCGGAACATTAGATTGAGAGTTTCAGACAGTGCTGAAAAAAGAAACGCATAGAGCCACAAAGAAATTCCTTCAAATAGTACCAGGAAATAGAGTTCGTACGGGCATCCAAGATGAAAATAGACCTGATGCTAACCAGTAGAGATAGAAACCCCGAAGAAGACCCCGGCAGCAGGTACTAGTCGTTATACCCCAAGATGGCCCAGCCAACGCAGAAGTGCTGCGGGATATTAGGGAAAATATAAGGCTTAAACACACCAACACTGCTATGAAAGTAGTACGATTAACGCGGTCGAACTCAGAGTAGAGGCCGACAATGGGGAAGCATTTTGCGATGCAGTAAAGAAAGTCCTCGGCAAAAGTGCAACTATGGCCTAGGCTGAGCCGATGATGAAGATTATGGTGGGGTAGAAGAGGCCTTCAAGCATTCGGCAACAAAATAAAGAAAGTCCTTGGCAGAACCGCAACTATGCCCTCGCTCGAGCCGATGGCAATGATCGAAATAAGAGATAATGACTGTATCATGGTCCTTACTGAGGTAAAAGAGGCCATCAAAAGGCGGTTCCCAAGCATGGGCAGGATCAAGGTGAGGCTAAAACCAGAAAAACATAGGGAACAACACATGGCTATCATTGATTTGACCGAAAAGGACGCCGGACAATTTCTGAATAAGGGCAAAGTAAGAATAGCGTGTGTTGTTCCAAATGTCTTGGCTATGGTCATACCACACAAGCATGCAATGGATCCGATAGGAATTCCCTCTGTTACAAATGAGTTAAAATGGAACATAAAAGAAATAGTACACAAAGGAGGCACACTGTATTATTTGCAAGAATGCTGATCCAAGCCTGGATCTTGGTCGCGTCAAGGATCAAGAAAATATAGGGTTTTTTGAAAGGCCATAGCCAAAGCAAAATCAAAATTTCAATGAACCATATCCTGCAACTAAATGCACACCATAGTCCAGCCACCCAAAACCTGCTTGAGTAGTTTGCGAGGGAGTAAGCAACACTATGACAAAAGTTCTGCATCCTGGCCTCCTGCTGAAACTGGTACCACCATTGGAACAGTGATTTGCAGGTGGAGAGCTGTGGGTGGGTTGATTTTTTCATGTGCATTCGGTGCTCCAGGAACCCCTTCTTTAGTGTGCACTTAACGTCGAACGAATCGATATCATCATTGCAAGCAAAGCTTAATGCTTTGGAAGGGACTGTTTGAACTTAGACGGCAACGAGCAGGACGTTCGACCATTGATGCGATTGCAGAGGTGGTGAACGCGGTCCAAAGGGCAGAGGCATATAGTCGCACCAAGCGACGGATCCTCCTGTTGGTGACACTCGACGTCAGGAATGCCTTCAACTCCGCTAGATGGGTGGATATTTTGAATACGCTGGAAAACTCTTTTCAAGTTCCAGAATATCTAATGCGGCTTTTGAGGAACTACCTAAAGGACCGAAGCCTGCTCTACGACACGACACAGGGGCAACGAAGGATGGAAATTACATCGCGTGTTGCCCAGGGATCTATCCTTGGTCCGGACCTGTGGAACATGTCTCACGACGGTCTACTGAGACTTGAGATGCCAGATGAGTCACGCTTGGTCGGCTATGCGGATGATCTTGCGGCTCTGGTCACTGGACGCACCGTTGAACAAGCGCAACTTAGGCTATGCGAGTGAGGGGCTGGATGACTTCTCGCGGGCTGAGTTTAGCGCTGGAGAAAACCGAAGTGGTCATCTTGACAAAAAAGAGGATCCCTGGAGTAAGGATGATCAGTATTGGAGACATACAAATTGAATCGAAGCCATCGGTGAAGTACCTGGGGCTACTGATCGATTCGAAGATGAGTTTCTCTGAGCAAATCAGGACAACGGCTGAGAAGGCTTCTTCGGGAATATCGGCTCTGCGTCGACTAATGGTCAGCGTAAGGGGACCCAGCCCATCAAAAAGGCGCCTCTTGATGAGTGCTGTAGGGTCAGTGCTACTGTACGGAGCAGAGGTATGGGGCGACGCTCTCAGCAAGGAGGTATATATAGAAGAGAGACACTGACAATTGCATCTTCGTATCCAACAGGCTCCGACTCGGCGGTGAGAGTTATTTCAGGCGTGATACCTGTCGCCCTCCTTGCTAGGGAGCGCCGCGCTTTTTGCCTGCGCCGAAACGCGGATGCGAGGGAGATGGTTGTCCGCGAGGAATGACAACGCTCGCTCAACGATTGGCAGCAGTCTTGGGTCAATTGCACGAAGGGAAGGTGGACTGCGCGCCTCATCCCGGATGTAAGACCGTGGCGAATCGAAGGCATGGTGAGACTGACTTATATCTGACCCAGCTTTTGAGCGGGCAGTGGTGTTTTCAGTCTCACCTGCATAAGATCGGTAAGTCACTGCACCCGATTGTCGTTTTTGCCCAGAAGAAGAGGACAATGCCTGTCACACATTTTTTGCGTGTACCAAATGGGTCAGGCTGCGTAGGGAACTCTACAGGGAGACGGGAGAGCTCACCCCGGATAATATAGTTGCTGTGATGCTCGAATCGGTTGACAAATGGAGCATGATAGTCCCACACTTTGTGCATAAATACCATTCACCTCCCTACCACAAAAAAAAACGTGCTCTAGAAGGAGACTTCAACGCTCAAGCAATCGAAGAGGCATGCCTCAAACAGATTCGCAGGGATAACGAATCCTACAAACGATGACCGGGATGGCCTTCGTTGTATAAAACACCAGAAATACGTCGATTTTTGCCCTACTGGCTGTGAAGAAACCATGCCAGACGTGACATTCGCCTCGGAGTCCTCAGTACGGAGGATACCCAATTGGAGAGTATAAGAGAACTACTCAGCCAGTGATCATCAGTGCATTCTGCTTGAGATCAGTGGTGTTGTCTGCCGTCGTCCATGCTCTCGACTTTCCACAATTGGGTGGAACATCGGAATCGGAAATATGGACGTCAAGAAGTGCATGAAGGTGCTTACAGTGTGTGCTTTGCTGCAGGGAGACTTGCAAGAGACGGAAGAACTGGCGGCTCAAGACGTCGTGAACTATGAGCATCACTACGACTGATTTCAACGCTTCAATGCCGGGTCATGACAAGCCCCTAGTGTACTGGTTGTCGACGAAAACCACTAACAAATGAAGGGTATGTCACAAGCTTTGGCGTACAGCTCAACGGAAATGGAACCGCAACAAGGCAAATGGCTTCGCAAATTGATTAACAACAGCAAGACTCATTGCTGGCAATATCTAGTGAACATGGATCCGTGGGGCCTTGGCTATAAGCTAGTGCCCTACGGACGCATTGCATACATTATTCCGCAAAGATGGACGAGATTGGGTGGGCACTCTTCCCCGCTTATCTCGCTCGTGTTGACGCTTTCCAAGATAAAACAGCAATCGAGTGTAGACACTTCACACAGCCGTAACTGGAAGAGGCTGTCCTTTCACTGAAAGCCAGGATAGTGCTTCAACTGAGGTGTTGCAACTTAGCTATCACTAATGTCTTGACTTGCTGCTCAGTATATTCAATGCTTGCCTACCGGACGGGGTTTTTCCATGCAATGAAAGGTGGCGAGCGTCGTTCTGATTAGTAGGAGGAACGGAAATCCTGGATTGCCGTCAGCATACTAGACATGGCTGGGAAAGCGGTAGAGAAACTCATTAAGGGAAGACTCATTAACGCGATTCGTGCTGCTGGGGATCTATCTCCTCGGCAGTACGGCCTTAGAGTTGGACGTTCCACTACTGAGGCGATTGCAGAAGTCATGAGCGTGGTCCGAAAGGCAATGACATATATTCGCAAGAAGCGACGGGTAGTCGTGTTGATGAGTCTTGACTTTAGGAACGCATTCAGCTCCACTAGATAGTTGGATATTTTGGATACGATGGAAACCCTTTTCAAGCTCCAAAATATCTAATCTGGTCGCTAGATGTACCGTTGAATAAGCGCAATATAGGCTAGGTATGCTAATGCACTGGGTGAGGGACTGAATGACTGCTCGCGGGTTTAGGTTAGCACTGGAGAAAAAAGAAGTGGCCATCTTGACAAAAACGAGAATCCCTTGAGTAAGGATGATCAGTTTTGGAGGAATACTAATCGAATCGAAACCAGTTAAGAAGTACCTGGGGCAGATCGACTCAAAGATAAGTTTCTCTGAGCGAATCAGGGCAACGGCTGAGAAGACTAATTCGGGAGTATCAGCTCTGACTTAAGTTATGGCCAATATAGGGGGACCCAACCTATCAAGAAGACGTTTCTAGATGAGTGCTGTAGGGTCAGTGCTAGTGTACGGACAGAAATATGGGGTAACTCTCTCAGTAAGGAAGTATACTGAAAACGCTTGGCACAGGTACAGAGAAGATGAGCACTGTGGATTTCGTCTTCATATCAGGCATTTATTGATTCGGTGGTGAGAGTTATTGCTGGCGTGACATCTGTTGCCCTTCTTGCTAGAGAGCGCTGCGAAAGGAGGACGTAAGGGAGAGAGAAGGCTTATATCATGTACTATTTATGTGAATATTCGGTTTGTGCCTATTCCAGGCTATAAACGTTTTGTGTACCAGCATCAAGCTGAAATATACCCACGGACGAAATTTGGCGGATGTGCTTCGTTACTCGTTACATCGGGCGTTGAACTTGGATCGGACTTACTCAATGAATCTCAAATCTTCCTTTACCACACGTAGTATTTCGCATAACAATCATCGGAAAAGTACTTTCGGACTGTTGTGCATCCATTGAGACATTAAAATCTCATAATCCTTGTTCTAGAGCTTTGTTTATAGCACTTTTATCCCTTGCCGCCTACCATTGGCGCATCCTTCAGTGATATATATTCGCACCATTGACGCATTCTTCAGTGCAATTCACCTTAAAACACTTTTAATATTGCTGAAAAAGCGGTCCAGAGAGTCGGTTTTTATGATTTGTCATTGTAGCGGAATTTCAACCTCATCAGAAACAATGACTGACTTATCCGGCTTGACGGACTAATATTCTTAATGCAAAATTTTGGCTAGGCCATTTATTCAAAATTTTATGTTATTTAAATTTCAATCTGATGGCTGACAACGCGATATTTGAAATAACTGACAACTAAGCTAGAACTTCCAAAAAAAACGCAATAAGACTATTTTACCAAATTGAAAAATCCTTTCTATTGAAAGCAAACAACTGAAAAAATGTCACTTGGCATCAGTGGTTCATAAATTGAATTTGAAAGGCATTGTGGACTGTATTTTAAATATACACATATGTTGACCGAAGCGTATTCAGTGAAAATCTGTTGACAGTGAATCTTGTTAGATTGATCAGAAAACCAAAACAATGTAACTAGTGACAGAACACTTACCGATGAACTCATTAAAAGATCCTTCTTACATCCCCAGATGAAGATATTATACTGAGGATTCGCAAAATTCTCCTAAAAAATAATAAGCGTGACTACAAATTACAGAGTTAATCAACATTTGAAAATTGATTCGTTACATTGTTAACCTCCTCATGTGGGGTATTCTGGCTGGGAGCCTTCAAACCAGTATAGCTCCCAAAGTATAAGTGTAAGCGCCACTCGCTTAGCCAGTGGGCCCCAAAGGCCGCCACGTGAGAATGCAGCCACCAGAAACCAATATCTCAACCTTGGTTATTTTTCGCCCCAGAAAGCAAGGAAAACAAGTTGGGAAGAAAGATCTACCGTCATGTCAGAAGGGTTTTGTACTCAACTTAAAAAATGCTGTCACCACCAACGAATAAAATTAAGAAACATGTCAAAGAGACAAAACAAAAATCACTCAAATCATGAAATTCCAAAAGTATTTATGTCACCGATCTTATCTGAAAATTTTAAGAAGATCAAATCAAAACTGCAGTGTTTGATTCGATGGAAAGTCCATAAAATACCAAAACAGTGTTATTTTTGTTGTAATTGGAGAAATTTCAAATGGATATTACTTCTGTGAATATGATACAAATTTCATCAAACATGCAGAGTATTAGGACGTTGTGTAAGGCTACTTAAATATCAAAATTTTGTTGGGTTTAAAAGCATACATACGGTTTTACTGGAGAAAATGTAAAATTCATACATTTCCCCTTCCCCTGCCTCCCTCGGTATTGAGAGAGCAATTTTAAGACTTGTTTTGAAAAGATCTCATTAAGATCTTTCCAATGACACCCTATTCAACTACCAATGGAGAAAAAAATTTAAAGGGTCACCTCCCTATATGGGGAGACCCCCTTAAGCTCCTTTGAAAAATTTTTCCATCCCAAAAGTTTCAAAAAGTCACCACTTCTGTCCTTTCCACAAAGTTTCATGGCTGTAGCTTCTATAGATTCGGAGAAAAATTGCTGTGACATACAGACGGATGGACGGACGGACACAGGTCGTGATGCAATAGGGTTTTTTATTTTAGTACAAAACTCTAAAAAAAACTGTTTTGCTATAAAATTTGAGTATGCTTAAACACATTTGAGTATGTTTAAACACATTTTCATTTTTAGGGTATTGAAAAATAATTTTACAAAACTGTACTAAAATCGCGTCCATTCTGTCCGTGCGTCCATATGTCACAGGAATTTTTCTCGAAAACTACTTAAGTTAGAAACATCAAATTTTGTATGTAGGTGTAAAGTGGTGATTTCTTCAAAGTTCGGTTGCAAAAAAATTGTATAAGGCATTTAAGGGGGGTCTCCTCATAGAAGAGAGTGGCCCTCGATCGAAAAAATTTCATTTAAGGTAGCCGATATTTTTGGGGGGTAGGGAGGTGAATGTTATTTACGCGCAGAGTGTGCGACTCTCATGCTCGCAAGAAGGCGACCAGACTACCCACTAAACACCTCTCCTGTCAACCCGAGAGCCCAGCCTGGAACCGTTTGACACATTATTTCGGGCCAGGTCTCGTTTTGTTACGCCATCAAGCGCCTTCAAGCTGGGGGATCCCTCTTCTAGCGGGAGGGGAGAGGGGAAGAACCACACAAGCGACCCCCAGCCTCAACGCCCCCAGCTGCTGTGAGTCCCTGCTATCTTTTAGGACTACCCGAACATAATGTGCCACCTGGTTCTATTTGTCAACCGATTCGAGCATCACCGCGACTTATATTATCCAGAGTGAGCTCTCCCGTCTACCTGTAGAGCCTAGTACATTTACAAAGTATCCACACCTTCCATTTATCCTGTGTTGCACACTTTCTGAGTTTTCACAGGGGCCGGTTAGCTGAGCCGGGGCGCGTCAGCTGAGCCGAGGCCTGTCATATTCAAAAAATAAAGTAAGAAGCAAATAAAATTTCCGACGCACGTGTTCTTTTACGCATATCCGAACATGGGAGTGTTGCCAGATCCTAATGAAAAAGTAAAAGATAGCATAGAAAAAATTTATTTTTCCTGCAAAGATTGATTTTTTGAGATCTGGTAATCCTGAGATCTCTCAACGAAGCACATGTTTAAATTCGCACCAATCCTCGCATCGGCATTTACCTACCTACCTGCTACCGATTGTTTATGGTTCGCTCTTCGGCTTGTGTTTGGATTTTTCCGGAGGCTATATTGAGTGTGGATACTATGTGAGTATACTATAATGTTTATGTTCGCGTCAATCCTTGCGTCAGCATTTACCTACCTTACAATCGCTGAGGCCTCCGGCTCGTTAAAACTTTCATACACCTCATGGTTGTATCGAATTTGCCGTTAAGCCCCGTCTAGCTTCGCCCTTATTATTCGCCTCAGCACCCGCCACTTGAAAGCGTTCAATATGTCTACGGATTCTTAGTTAGCGTCCATGTGTCACACCCATAGCACAACACACGTTTTATCATAGTTGTATAGTTTGAGCTTTGTTTTCCTATGTACATATGCACCTAGTCTTCAAGCCCACTGAAACTGAACAAAATATTTTATTTGCGAGCTGTATCTTACGGCGTATTCCGTTTCTTTTATTAACGGTTTTCGTTATTTTGTTCGATATTTGTGTCAAGGGTATCATTTTGGTAAGGGAGAGACGACGAAGCAAAGCATTATATGCCAAAGCAAAGCCTTATTTGGTAGATTGAACTCCGATGAACACCATCGTGTGCTTGCTTAATATAAACGAAAATTTGGTGTACGTCTAGGTTGAACTCCCAGCAACATCTCAAGTACCCGCTTAATTGGTCTATCTTCGGTCTACCTGCTCTGAAACTACCTTGATACTCCCCAATAATATTGTACGTTTATGACCCGATTTTATTTTTTAAGATTTTTGAATCTATTGTACACGCCCTACTAACTAGTGATATGCCTCTATAATTTTCGCACCGTAGCTTGTGACCTTATTTGTAGAGAGGGAATATAATTGATTAGCTCCACTCGTTTAGCATATGTTCTTGTTGCCAAATATGCTGGATGACTTTGCGAATAGCTTTCTGAACACCGCTGCCACCATATTTGATGAGCTCCATTGGAATCTCATCGATGCACAGCGCGTTATTATCCTTTTGGACTTAAATGGTAGAGGAAACTTCGTCCAGAGTTGTTGAAGCTAATGGAAGCTCACCAAAAACATCTATAGTCTTCAATATTGTGGAGCTATGCGAAGAATTTAGAAGATTCTTAAAATATGATCCCCGAATTTCTTAAATCCCAGTTTCATCAGCATATTGCTGATGTCATTATGACAGAGCGTGGTCTTGGACTGATAAATTCGTTTCATGCTTTTCATTACTTTGAATGGTTGCTCGCTAGATTTACATCGGCACTTCTCAATTGGTGATCTGAGATTTACATGGTGTTCTCTCTTCGTCCTGGTTTTCTTACCTAAATATTCTTTGTATGCCTGAGTTTCTTGCCGAACGCATTCTGGCACTCATCATCGAACTAATTAGTACTCTTGCGCTGAGTTTGGTGTCCGATCATCTGTTCTGCCATGGTCCTAATAGTCGCCTTTACTTCCATCCAGAGATCAGTGAGTGGTCTACGTGAAGTTTTTTTGCCACAGATGCCATTTTGAGCCTTTTGATGTAGTGGGCTGGTGTTTGCCGATTACGTCTTTGAAATACATCATCAATAGGTTAATTTGATCAAGTAATGACTTGAGTCACAATAGGGCCTTCGGTATGTACTGACATCAAGTATCCTTGGATCAGAACATGATCGAGCTGGTTTTGTGTGTTGTCATCCGGTGATACTCAGGCCATTTTATGCATGCGTTGATGTGGGAAGTAATTCAAACGTGTGATGAGATTTCTGCTACATGCAAAGTCAATCAGGCGCTGACCGTTGTCATTTGTTTCATCGTGGAGGCTATATCCTCCAGTTGTTCCCCAACGAGAAACCTTATCGCAATCGTTAGCACTAAAATCGCCTAGAATTATTTTTATGCAGTTTGTAGGGAATGAGTAGACCAGTCTTTTCGGGTGATTGCAGAACGTTTCCTTCGTTTCGTCATTCTTTCCTTTGGTCAAGGCATGTACATTAGTCAACCAATGGCACACAACCGTTCATTGACTGCCTTAAAATCAATAACGTGCGATTTGAACTCCCTTCCCACAATAAAGACCACTCCGAACTCTCATTTTCCCGTAGGCTTCCCACTTTTGAATATTGTGTGCGATCTCATATCTTGAATATCATTTCCAGTCCAGTTCATTTCCTGGACTGCCAGTATTTTTAATTTATATTGACTAGCCTGTTGTAAAAGTTGCTTAACAGCACCAAGATAGTTGAGTGATCTGACATTCCGTCCGACAGAGTTCTCTTTAATAATATGCATGGTACAGGCATAAATTTGAACAATTTCTTAATATAATATATCTGGAAGAGAAACAATAAATAGTACATACTCGTATGGGTCTAAATTTCCATATGAATAGAACAACTGATATAGCTATATTATAACTGAAACATCCATATGATTGTTGTATCAAATATATAGTATACCATGAAACTTTATCTCTGTGGGATATACGAGTATTACATCTCAGACCAGTAAATATATCTATAGCAGTTATAATTACATCTAGTGAAGGTATAATTTCAACAAGGGTTTTTTAGTGTATTCTCATTAATGTTTTCTACAGAAAACTAGATATACCTATTTTTGATTCTAATCACCCTAGTGGACGCTGATGATGAACATTTTGATGATAAATAAATAAGTCAACAATTTAAATCGTAAAAGGTTTAACTTCCATTTTATTTAAAAATCAGCTATATTCTTATTTCCAGAATAAATCAATCAATTTCAAGCTACACAATGAATTTTTGTTATAAATAATACAAAATCAAACGTTGTTATTCAAAATGGTGTCTTTTTAAATAAAAAAACAACGTTCCATTTGCTATTTTAGTAGCAACCAAAGTGCTTACGAAATTTTCATGGAAATTTGTAAACTGACTAATATTCGAAAGTCTATAAAAGGTTTTTGTAATAAATTAAACGTCGTCTATAAATTGTACGTAGTCAAATATTGAAAATCTCGCAGTTTCGTACGAGGTGACCGATATACTCCTCAGGAGCTGCCACATCAGTCGCCTCGGGGCAGCTTGACTGCGTGGGTTCCAGATGATCACGAACCCATATTTATATATATATACGAGTATATATATATATATATATATATATATATATATATATATATATATATATGTATATATATATATATATATATATATATATATATATATATATATATATATATATATATATATATATATATATATATATATATATATATATATATATATATGCTGCAACATGGCAGTGCTGCAAGCTCTATCGAGCAATAATTTCCACTATTATGTAGTGGTGGCGAACTTATAAGAAAGTCGAGCTGCCCCGAAGTGACTGATGTAGCAGCTCCTGAGGAGTATATCGGTCACCTCGTACGAAACTGCGAGATTTTTAATGGAACCAGCCCATATGCTTGAACCAGCTGGTGTCCATCGAGCGAAAAATGCTATTATGTTGATAGCTTAAATGCTCAGGTGAAAGAACAATCTAGTTCTTTCACTTAGGACACTAGCATTCCTTAAACAAAATTTCTTAAACATTGAAAGTTTGAAGGCCTTAGAATTCAAAGTTTTCGTTAAACGTACTCGTATAGGAAACTCAATGCTAAGAGCGAATTATGTTTGAATTTTCAGCTTGTTTGTCAATAGCGCTCAAACTGGCAGCTGTTTTAATAAATAAATTTTCAAGTTTTTTAACTTAGCTTTAGACTGTGAATGCTATGCATAGATCAACGAACATTCAGTGTAGCCGTTTTAAACGCTATTTTGGTGGTTCAAGATATGCTCATAGCCGGCATATTTCTAAAGATAGAGCTTCACGGATACCATTATGACATGACAGTAAAATACATATCCTAGGGTGGGCTCTGGTATCGATGTGAAAACAAAAATTGGGTTGTCGCTGCTCCTTTATGTGGAGAGACCCCCCTTAAACATCTTAGATGTAATTTTTTTTGTTGAAATTTTGAAACGGGCATCAGTTTACACATGCTAACAAAATGTTATGGCTCTAGCTTATGTAGCTTGCGAGAAAAATTGCTGTGACACACGGACACACGGGATTGGTGTGACACGGACGGACAGACAGGACGTGATTTTAGTTGTGTTTTGTAAAATTAGCTCAAAACTCTAAAAAAATAAGACAACCGTGACTTTTGTGCTGGATGACCTATAGGAAGAAGCAGAGAAATTTTGGTTTTAACCAGCAAAGGAATATTACAACTCACGAAATGGAAGCACAACTCAATGAACAACGACAAAAAGTTTTGCAAAGAGAAGAAGAAATGATGCAGTTGACGGCTACAGTACAAAAACTTGTTACGGCTCAGAATTCCCAGAATCAAGTTTGGAAACTAGCAACTACTATCAAACAGATGTTCGTACAATCCTAGAGATAGCATGTATAAGGAGCTTCGACACATGAGTACGTTTACTTCGACAGGCAATATATCCATAAACTCATTTATAACGAGTATCGAATTTTTCTTAAACACCATCGAAGATGCAGAGCCAAAAATTGAAGCAACGAGAATGATATTCCTTGAAAAGTTTCGAGGTGAAGACAAAGCAGCAGTTCTGAGTATCCGAAATACCGGCGAATGGCAGGCGCTCAATACAGCTTTAAAACTTCGTTATAAACCAGATGTCGAGCCAGGAAAAGTCCATCGTCGCGTATCCGGAATGAAGATGAATACTTTAAATGAATTAGCGATAGAATTGCAGACAATTAAGTTCAAAAACGATAAACTGATTTTATACTATAGAAATAGGCCAAAGAAATGACGCAAGGGGATTTGCTGGAAAATATCTTTAAACTGAATACAATTTTAGATAAAATAGATGTGATGCGTGAATGACGCTACGAAAATTCGTGCATTCGGGAAGAATACAAAAGAGTTAAATTTTCATCCAATACCACAAGTTATGTCAATAACAATAGAACGAAATTTCAAACAAATCATGACAAAAGACTACGCTACAACATACATACTATCATACCAACCTGACCACAAGCTGCTATCAGAATCAATGCGACAATCAAATCAATACAAACCTACTGGACAGAACTTAATTATTAACCCCCCACAAAATGTGTTTTCAGGTCAAATTCAGTTCGAAAATACAAACAATTATCGTAAAAATAATTTCGATATTTCTCGGCGACAAAAGAATAATTTTCAGAAAAACCCGAATAGCACTTTCAGTTTCCGTAGGCAACAAGTTATTTTATACCTATGGGAATCAATAACGTGCAAGCAAATACTTGTTGTTTTTCGTGCCAAAATAAGATATCAGAAAACTTTAAACCTGCGACCGTAGTGGACGAAAACAGAAATGTGGAAAATGAGCTGACCCATACTTGGCATTAGTAGATACAGACTCTTTTTTCAGCAAAATAAACGAAAATATCTCCAAATTTTCAAAAATTAATATAAAACCCTTACATTTTACGACCAGAACTATATACTATAAGTTATGAAGCTCATACTCCCATCCCATTAGAAATAAAACTACCAACAGAATCAAAAATTCGTTGGAAGGCAAGAAATTTTGCTAATAGAAGATATGATTCTATTATTGGTATCGACCTTCTAAACAAATTAGGAGCGGTTATAGGTATCCAAAATAAAATTCTTGCACTTAGCAACCAAAGAATCACATTTTTTAAATAATCCTGTTTCCTTGAGATAAGTAGATGCTCTTGAAACAATCGAAAAAGGATATTTTGAACGTCTTGATTTATTACACCTTAATGTCTAAGAACGTTAAGCAATAACAGACGTCATTAAAAAATTTAAACATTTATTTTTTAAAGAGGGTAATAAGCTCACAAGTACCCCAAGTGTCCAACATGAGATTATCACCACAACCGATAGACAGATTAATTCAAAGCTTTACAGATACCCCCTTAACACAAGCAAGAAGCAAGGAAGCAAATCGCCAAAATGGAAGAACAAGGAATTGTACCGAAAAGTAATTCCAAATATTCTTGGTCGCTTATTGTCGTAAATTTAGAATCATCATTGATTATTGTAAATTGAATGACGTAAGCGTGGATGATTAATTCCCGTTGCCCAATATAGATTCTATTTTAGATAAATTTAGCAGATCCCAATATTTCTCGACACTTGACTTGGCTAAAAGTTTCCACCAGATTCTGATGCGAGAAAAGGATCGGAAAAAGACAGTTCGTGACCCCAGATGGTTTTTATGAATTTGTTAGGATGCCGTTTGGCCTAAAAAATGCCCCCGGAACGTTCAAGAGACTAATACATAATATCTTGAGGGATCATATAAATGAAATCTGTGTCGTATACCCAGACGTTGTACTTATTTTTAATAACTCCCTTGGAGAGCACATCAAGGCAATCATGGACATTTATAAAACTTTGGAACAATACCAGTTGAAGATTCAAATTGATGAATGTAGATTTCTGAAAATGAAGACATTTTCGAGCCACGTCATAGCTCAGGAAGGTTTGAAGACAAACCCTGAGAAAATTCAATTTATTGAAAATTAAAAATTAACGAAACCGAAAAAGTAATCAGAAGTGTTTTGGGTATTACTGGCTTTTATCCCAAATTTATTAAGGACTATGCGAATTTGCACAGCCCGTTACTAAATATTTGAAGAAGAACAAAAAAAAATCAATCAATCAAATTACATCAACGCGTCTGAAAAATTTAAAAGTCTCGTAAGCTTACACCCAATACTCCGTTTTCCTGATTTTTCTAAGCAATTTCAATTAACTCATATGCCTCTAACTTTGCAATAGGAGCCGCCTTGTCGGCAGATGGTCACTCTGTTTGTTTTGCATGAAGAAGCTTGAACTCCCATGAGCAAATCTATTTTGCCACGGACAAAGAATTTTTGGGCATCATGTGGTCTATAAACTATTTTAGACCATGTTTGCTTGGTAATAAATTCAAAATTTTGACCGACCACCAGCCTATAAAATATTTTCAAGTGAAGTATAGAGGAAGAAATTTATCTCCTTGCCATCAACGATGGCTTATTAAGCTCGGAGAGTACCAGTTTTAAATTGAATACCTTTAAGGCCGAGAAAACACAATGGCAGACTTCTTAAATCGTATGAAACGTGATGATAGGAATAAAGAGATAGATAGATAGATAGAGATAATCACACCAATTCATTTTCCGATTTGAGTGTACATAGGTACTCTGTAACGTCGAAGAAGATATGAAAACCTTGCTTATCATACGAGTACACTCTGCACAGGAAGAATTACTTGATTATATACCAATCAAGGAGGAGAAAGTCAACAAATATAAAACGCAAATTATACTAACAAACAATAAGACTTAAGAATTGAAAATTATACATAGAAAACGTAAGATATACATTAAAAGTATTACTTTGATAATCTCACGGATATTCTGAGGAGGGATTTATCAAAATTAAAAATTCGTATATTTACTGAATTAGAAGATATTAAATATAATTTGTGCAAGAGAAAATTAGGTCCTTATATCCAAACGAAAAATAACCGAAATTCATTCGATGCTCTTCTCATGGTAAAGACATCGAAACGGAGGTAGAAGCTGTAAAGCAAATATCATGTTCAAGAAAGTATGCGTTCAGTTATACAGCAAACGTTAGACGCTTTCAAGAACAAAATTTATTTCCCTATATTGATGGAGTTGATCACAACGATAAGCCAGCAAGTAAAGTATGATAGAAACCAAATGTAAGTATAATGAAACACCTTCCGACAAAAATAAAATCTTATCTGTTCACAATTATGAAACACAGCTTTCTGACTATTATTTACACATTTTCCAAATTTATTAGTGCATATTATTTGACATACAGAAATCATATTAACATACTAGAACAATTTGAAGATCACTTTGCGAAATTGGGCAAGCCTGATAAAATTATCGCATCTCCGCCATAGATGGTCCCAAGCCCGTTTGAGAAAAGAGGAGGGAACCCCTTGTTTCCCCAACCCATAGCTTCCATGATTCCTCATCCCGAACCCCCCCAATTAAATGGTAGTAAAGGCTCACGGGGTGCACATTGGGTTTACTGGGTCCCCAATAATGTAACATTAAATGTCGAGAAATGCTAATAGCTGTAAATACATATACAGCTCTGGTACTAAATCCTACTTACACCACCTTTTTGAGGACGTAAGAGGGTGAAGGCAAATTTCCCGCGCCTGATAACGGAATCGACGTAATAACCATGCCACCCGAATGGAGGTTGGGCGACGGGTTAGCTCCCCGTCCCTGGAAAACCTTTAAATGTTTCGAAACCTGCAGGTAGGTCTCGGAATGGATGGGGCTCGCGGTAACGACCTCGCAAAAGGAAAAATTACTATGGCATAGGATCCTGGAATGTCAGATCACCTGCTTCTGTTAAGGACCTTTTACAACAGGCCAGTCAACATCAATTAAAAATACTGGCAGTCCAGGAAACGAATTGGACTGGAAACGACATTCAAGACATGAGATCGCATACAATATTCAGAATTGGGAAGCCTACTAGGAAAAGAGAATTCGAAGTGCCTTTTATTGAGGATAGTTAGTTAAAATCGCAAGTTATTGATTTTAAGGCAGTCAATAAACGGTTGTGTGCGATCCGTATAAAAGTGAAATTCTTCAAAATCTGGCTGATTAATGTTCAAGCCCCGACCAAAGAAAAGGAAGAAGAAACGAAGGGAACGTTTTACAATCACCTAAATAGACTTGCTGACTCATTGCCCACAAACGACACAAAAATTATTCTGGGTGATTTCAAGGCTAAGGTTGGCAATGAGCTATCTCATCGGTGAATGACTGGAGGACATAGCCTCCAAGATGAAACCAATGACAACGGCCAGCGCCTGATTGACTTTGCATGTAGCAGAAATCTAGTCATACGTTCGACTTGCTTCCCACATCGACGCATTCATAAAATGACCTGGGTACCACCGGATGGCAACACACAAAACCAGATTTATCATGTTCTGATCCAACAACGTTGGACCTCGAGCATACTTGACGTCCGTACATACCGAAGAGCCAATTGTAACTCAGATCTGTAATGTGACGCCTACGCCCGGGAATCGATGTGATTCCGATCCCGAACCCTGGCAACCGGCCAGATATGTATGACTTCGAAGTGCAAGCATCTTTCGTGCGGATATCATTGCGCAGAAAATATTTTTTTCAAATATTTATATCTGTGGATATAAGTATGTGAAAAATAATATTAATTAACCATCCGATACATTTCGAAGCATATCTATCTGACAATGCCCCCAACAGTTGCCATCAAAACATCGAATAGATAAAAACGTGGAAACTGGTTGGAAGTGTCATTCGTCATATAACCTTCAAAGTGGCGACTAACCCTCACGTGCAAAGTGGGCATACCTAGCTGCGGGTCAGCTAAGTTCCAACGGTGTGGTCGTTCAAAGCGACAGTGAAGGTGACTTATTCTCTGTGCCGGGTTACTTGGATTCAATAATTGCACAGTTCTGGCGTTTACTGGAGCAGTCTGGCGAATTTTATACTCACTTAAAAATAATCGACGAGTTGTGTACGGTAGTTGAACTAATAACAGTGACAACAAAACACAATTAGCGTGTTTTTCGCATAACCAATAAAGTTCTTGGAAAGATTCTTATGGATCTTTTTGCACAATCGGCTTTTATTCGTAGTTTCATAGGCCCGACGATTGAGGTCGAGAAACTTAAAAAAAGGTACAATGAAAATATTCTACGATGGGATATTGATTTGGATGTTTACAGGATTGAAGAGCTACACAGTCTGCATTTCATACTTCATCAGGACAATTGGAGGGATTTTTATACGTATCACAGACCGGAAGGCTATTCAACCTCAGACCGATAGATACTACAAAATATCTGAAAAATAAGCGGTTTGCAATTATAATAAGACACCGATATTATCGGAGTAGGCTTTCGATTCTATACTAAATGGTCGTACCGCAGGAGTTGGACATTATCGTGGACTGCAATTATACTGATGTTTTACACAAGTATGTACTTTATCCAAATGCAAGTAAATGAAATACTAGGGTATGCTTTATTAACTCTTGCATTAAAATGAATCTCGGTATCGACGTAAATCTTAAAAATGCACCTCAATTTAGACAGGTCATGCAAGAAGGTACCATCAGCCTACCAGTTATGACATAGTTATTATAGTTTTTCTTTGCATGATAACAGTTTGATATAAATTGAAGGAAAACAATGATAAGAGATTCTTTGACTAGAAAATGTAAAAGATAGGGCATCGATTTTTACGAACTAGTTCAAATAGAATTTGAGTTTGAACCCAGATAGACTGAACAATAATATGTAACTGATACATTCAATTCTGTAGAATAGTACAGTAAAGTTGAAAGAAAAATTAAGTGAACGGCATTACATAAAGACTAATGAAAATAGAAATTAGACGAATCTAAGTTTAATTTAGATTAAGCACATTTAAATTTATATTTAATTGACTACAAGCTAGCCACAACTAGGTCGTAAACATTTACACAATCATTTTACAGACCCCGCAGGGGGAATGCCGGTCGACAAGAGCTCTCTTGGAGGCTAGCATTCTTTGGGGAGTTCCGCCCCCACGTACCCGAGGAAACTCCGCAGGGGGAATGCCGGTCGACAAGACCACTCTTGGAGGCTAGCATTCTTTGGGGAGTTCCGCCCCCACGTACCCGAGGAAATTCCCGCAGGGAGAAAGCCGGTCGACAAGAACATTCTTGGAGGCTAGCATTCTTTGGGGAGTGCCGCCCCCACGGATGTGATGGTTTGGACCTAGTTGCTTTGCACAGTAGCGCCGAGGTGAAACTCGTGTGTGAACGGCTCCAATTCAACTATCATACCGTCTCCGTCCCGGTCAGGCCTCGGAGTACGTTCGAAGTTCGCACCATTGGGTTGGTGGTGTAGGTTCGGTTGAGACGGACTCTCGATTAGCGCTGGTCTGGCTCTGAGCACTTATCCCCATAAGGGCTTGTGCCAACCCTCGCATGGCCTCCCTGCTCTGCAAAGATAACCATGGGACCAAAAAGGCGACTACACACACGAACGGAGATAGCGGCTCCGAGGGGGGACCCAATAAAATGGAGCAAACAAATGAAACCACAAGCAAACAGGACGCTAGCACGGAGAACCCTTTCAGGCAAAAACCGCTGTTGGCAAGAACACCGATTAAACAAGTCACCGATTGCGGGGGGAGGCAGCAAACCCCAGAAACACTGTCAAAGTCAACATCACAGGTTAAATCATCGGAGACAGACCACAGACGGACTAACGAACGAAAGAAGGCAGAGTGCGTTGTGCAACCTGGCATCATTGCGGCCTTTGGGCGCAGTAGAAGGACTATGCGCACCCCGGAGCGCCTAGTGCAAGACGTACACAATCCGGATCAAGCTGCGACACCAACGGAGGCCAGTGTAAGACTGGGGGAGGGAGAAGTTTTGCCGTTGGCCGACGCCACTTCAAACGCGACCCAAGTGATAGAAGCAAAAGTGCTAGGAAACGGGGGCCTCTCCCAAGAGGTGGCGCCAAATAACACAATCGCCCTTGACCGCGCCGAAGAGGAGCGGCTTACTCGGAAAGCGGGGAATATCGTCAAACAACTGAGGGCTGCCTGCGAAGTGCAGAAAAACATAGGCAAGAGTGTCAAGAATGGCATTCTTGAACTGGAGGAGCTTTTTGGCCGCATAACGCACTACAGGCGGAGGTGGCTTGCAACCGAAAAGCACCAAAAAGACACGCTCTCCCTCGAAGCATCAGTGGGTCCTAGCAGCAGCAAAAGAATGGCCGGTAGCCCAATTGAAGGCGACTGTGAGAAAAGGAGGAAGGACGAGACCATAAACGAAGTTGACACTCCAGGCAAGGAGTTTCATGTGGTGTGAAAGAAGGCAGCGAAAAAAGCGGCCAAAAAGCTACTCCTAGAAAAAACAGACAAAGAGCTCAACCACGAAAAGAACAAAGAACCCCCTGATATACCGCAGAAAACAAAAAGCAAACCACGGCGCAAACCCTTGCGAGAGGCACTGCTTATTAAACCCACTAAGGGCCGAACCTACGCAGATGTCCTCTGTGAAATTAAAGGAGCGGTCAAGCCAGACGACACCAAAACTGCCATCAAAGCAGTTCGACCAACCCGGACCGGTGGCTTGCTGGTGGAATTCGGGCCAGAGGCCACAAACAAAGATGCATTCCGTGACGCGGTTCAAAAGGTTCTTGGAGATGCGGCAACGGTTGCCTCGCTCGAACCAATGGCAACCCTGGAAATCAGGGACCTCGACTGCGTCACGGACAAAGCTGAAGTAGAGGATGCCATTAGGAGGGAGTTCCCCAGCTTAAGTGAAGTCAAGGCAAGATTGACACGTGAAAACACAAGGGGGCAACGCATGGCTATTGTCGAACTAGCTGATAAAGACGCCCAGCAAATCCTGGCGAAGGGCAAAATTAAGATAGGTTGGGTGATCTACAGGATACGAAGAAGAGCGATCCCTATCTGCTGCTTCAGATGCCTCGAATACGGACACACCGTGTATGGCTGTAGGGGACCCGACAGGAGATCTCTGTGCTACAAATGTGGTGAAACGGGGCACAAAAGGAAGGAGTGCACGAACGAGGCAAAATGCATTCTTTGCAAGGATGCTAAGCTAGCACCCGGCGACCTCAAACATGAGCCGGGGGCAGGGAGATGCCGGGTTTTCAAGGAGGCCCTAACTAAAGCCAAATCGATACTCAAATGATCCGTATCCTGCAGGTCAATTTGCATCGAAGCACAAACGCCCAGGACCTACTTGAGCAGTTTGCGAGGGATAAGAAAGCTGACCTCCTGTTGCTGAGCGAGCAACATCATAACAAGGACTCGCAAGCGTGGTACCCTGACAAAACTGGTACCTCGGCCATCTGGGTTCGAGACAGCGCCCGCCTTCAGGTGCAGGGCCATGGACGCGGGGATGGTTTTGTGTGGGTGCGGTGTTCAGGGATAACATATTTCAGTGTTTATCTGACGCCTAACGAGGCAACTCGATGCCCTGGAGGACGCTGTCTCGAACACAGAGGGCCACATGCTGGTCGGGGGAGACTTCAACGCTAGAGCCATCGAATGGGGTATGCCACAATCCGACACAAGGGGAAAGCAAATTTTGGACATGGAGGCCAGAACAGCGCTTTTTGTCCTAAATACTGGTAACACCCTTACTTTCCGCCGCTGGGGTTGCGTAGGTACCATACCCGATGTGACACTCGCTTCGGAGTCCCTGGTACCTAGAGTACACAACTGGCGAGTACTAGAGGACTACTCGGCTAGTGATCACCAGTATATAGCTGTTGAGATTCACGACGGTGCCACTCTGCGTGCATATGCCCAAACTTCAATCCTCGGATGGAGGACTGGGAGGATGGACGTCGAAAAGTTCACTGACGCGCTTACGGCAGGCGCACCGTTGCTGGGAGCTCCGCCAGGGAGTAGAGGGCCTACAGCCAAGGACTTGGTGAACTCAACTATGAGTACCATCATAGCTGCTTGCGAGTCTTCCATGCCCCGCCGGAGACCCCGACATGGTAAGCCTCCAGTATACTGGTGGTCAAACGAGATCGCCGAACAAAGAAGCGAGTGTCACAAACTTCGGCGAGAGGCCCAGCGGGCGCGAACACGGGAGGAGGCAGACACTAGGCTAGCAGCATACAGGTCCGGCAGGAAATATCTTCGCAGGCTTATTAACAAGAGCAAGGCCCGATGCTGGCAAGACCTCGTGGACGATGTAAATAGGGATCCGTGGGGCCTTGGCTACAAGCTGGTCATGGGGAAACTTGGTGCCCTACGGAAGCCTTGTATACATGACGCGGAAAAGATGGACGCGATAGTGCGGGGACTCTTCCCCGCCCATCCCGTCCATAATGACGCTGTCCATGGTGAAACAGCAGTCGAGTGCCCACTCTTCACACAGCTGGAACTGGAGGAGGCAGTCCTCTCCCTGAAAGCGAGGAAGGCTCCAGGTCCAGATGGTGTTCCAGCTGAGGTTTTGCGGCTCGTCTATCACCATTGTCCTGACTTGCTGCTCAGCACATTCAACACTTGCCTACGGGACGGGGTTTTCCCGGTACGATGGAAGGTGGCGAGGCTCGTGCTGGTCAGCAAGGGGAAGGGAAATCCTGAATCGCCGTCTGCATACCGCCCGTTATGCATGCTAGACACGTGCTAGAGAAACTCATCAAGGGAAGACTCACTGACGCGATTCGTGCTGCTGGGGACCTATCTCCTCGGCAGTACGGCTTTAGAGCAGGACGTTCTACCATCGATGCGATTGCAGAGGTGGTGAACGCGGTCCAAAAGGCAGAGGCATATAGTCGCACCAAGCGACGGATCGTCCTGTTGGTGACACTCGACGTCAGGAATGCCTTCAACTCCGCTAGATGGGTGGATATTCTGGATACGCTGGAAAACTCTTTTCAAGTTCCAGAATATCTAATGCGGCTTTTGAGAAACTACCTAAAGGACTGAAGCCTGCTCTACGACACGACACAGGGCCAACGAATGATGGAAATTACATCGGGTGTTGCCCAGGGATCTATCCTTGGTCCGGACCTATGGAACGTGTCTTACGACGGGCTACTGAGACTTGAGATGCCAGATGAGTCGCGCTTGGTCGGCTATGCGGATGATGTTGCGGCTCTGGTCGCCGGACGCACCGTTGAACAAGCGCAACTTAGGCTAGGTATGCTAATGCGCCGAGTGAGGGACTGGATGACTGCTCGCGGGCTCAGTTTAGCACTGGAGAAAACCGAAGTGGTCATCTTGACAAAAAAGAGAATCCCTAGAGTATTGGAGTAGAGTATTGGAGATATACAGATCGAATCGAAGCCAGCGGTGAAGTACCTGGGGCTACTGATCGACTCGAAGATGAGTTTCTCTGAGCAAATCAGGGCAACGGCTGAGAAGGCTGCTTCGGGAATATCGGCCCTGAGTCGACTTATGGCCAACGTAGGGGGACCCAGCCCATCAAGAAGACGCCTCTTGATGAGTGCTGTAGGGTCAGTGCTACTGCACGGAGCAGAGGTATGGGGCGACGCTCTCAGCAAGGAGGTATACCGAAAACGATTGGCACAGGTACAGAGAAGAGGAGCACTGAGAATTGCATCTTCGTATCCAACAGTCTCCGACTCGGCAGTGAGAGTGATTGCAGGCGTGATACCTGTCGCCCTCCTTGCTAGAGAGCGCCGCGCTATTTACCTGCGCCGAAACGAGGATGCGAGGGAGATCGTTGTCCGCGAGGAGAGACAACGCCCGCTCAACGATTGGCAGCAGTCTTGGAGGAATTGCACGAAGGGAAGGTGGACTGCGCGCCTCATCCTGGATGTGAGACCGTGGCGAATTGAAGGCATGGTGAGACTGACTTCTATCTGACCCAGTTTTTGAGCGGGCATGGGTGTTTTCAGTCTTACCTGCACAAGATCGGCAAGTCACGGTCTCCCGATTGTCGGTTTTGCCCAGGAGAGGAGGACAATGCCTGTCACACATTTTTTGCGTGTACCAAATGGGCCAGGCTGCGAAGGGAACTCTACAGGGAGACGGGAGAGCTCACCCCGGATAATATAGTTGCGGTGATGCTCGAATCGGTTGACAAATGGAACCAGGTGGCACATTATGCTCGGGCAGTCCTAAAATATAAAAGGGACTCACAGCAGCCGGAGGCACTGGGGCTGGGGGATCGCTCTTCTGGCAATTCCTCTTCCCCCCTCCCCTCCCGCTAGGAAAGGGACTCCCCAGCTTGAAGGCGCCCCACGGCGTAACAAAACGAGACCTGGCCCGAAGTAATGTGTCAAACGGTTCCAGGCTAGGTTCTCAGATTGACAGGGGAGGTGTTTAGTGGGTAGCCCAAAGGTATCCTCCATGGGAGTCCCACACTGCCAGACTCGGCGGGCATAAGTGCCTTCACCTCCCTACCACAAAAAAAAAAAAAATCATTTTACAGAGAATAATAGTTAAAATTTCCACAACAATATATTGATAGATTAGAAAAATAATATTGCTCATCCATTTTGCAAATAAGCGATACATATAAATTGAATCATGCCTTAAAACGGGATTGAGGTCAACAATTAATTTGTATCAACATGTATTTTGACCAGAGTTCATCTGGCAACGTTATTCATACAGAATATTTTTTTTTGGAAAATAAGAGGCAGGAAGGTCTAGATATAGAAATTCCCATACACGATTTTTATAAACAAATCAAATGCTTTTATTTTTTTGTGTTTTTATTCTTCCATAATGACACCAGCCAACATCAATAAATCTTAAAAATTAATTTAATTAATAATTTAATTGAATTCATATTTCATTAAACATAAGTGATATTCCAGAATGTTTGCCTAAAAGCACGCTAACACTTAAAATGTTTTTAATTTAACTAAATTGTTTATAATTATCAGGAAACTAGAGTTAATTGTCAAGATCTTAAAACATTCCTCCAAAACAAGTCTGCTGTAAATAATCTTCGGAAAAATGTTTGAATAATGCTTAGAATTTTGAAAGAGTTAAGAGTTAAGTAATGAAAAAACATCTTAAGTAAAATCAATAATTTATTAGATATACAATAACTATTGAAGAATGATAAAGAATGAATTAATAAAAAAAGATTAGAATCCATCAAAACTCAGTTGGCAGTGAAATGAAATTGAAGATACATCACAGATAATTCCGTTTTGCTATCCAGTATTTTATACGATATGAGAAAAAAAGTTGGCATAGCATCTCTATGGTAACTGAAACGCTGAATATTTCAACAAAGTTTTTAGGCATATGATTCTAATTAGCTCTTGTTCAAGTGCTAAAACATTCACCAAGAATAAATTCACTTCAGTTACCTTTAAACTAATTTCCAGTTTTTGATTAAATAAATCTTTAAATTCCTAGAAGCACTTACTCAAAATATTCACGTTTTAATAGAAAAAAAAATGTATTTTGCTCAACATTCCACACGCTTGCGGAAAATTCTATTTGATTTTAAATAGTTTTGTTTCTTTTTGATGGACATTTTCACTGCACATTTCCGAGTTTTTGATAAATTTAGGCATCTCAAGGATTATATAAGCTCTGTATATCTTAGAATAAGTATTAATGGATAGGAATAATAATTTTTTTTGGATTATATATCACAAATGAAAAAAATATAACATGAATTGCTAACCTTAAACACGACTTTCCTTTTCAGTGGTTCTTCTTTTTCAGCGGGAAAGGAAGTGCAGGGTAGGTATGCCGTCGCGAGGGTAGGGTTTAGAAAAATCCGCTGAGGTCGGTTTCGCGTCGCGCGCGGTACGCGGTACCTTTGTTGTTTTGCCGTTTTATTAGAGTAGCTTTCGTCGGGATGAGTTAACGTAGTATACTTTTCGGTACCGCGTCGGAAATTCGGGAACGCGAAGTAAAAAGGAGATTTTGTTCTTTGACTGGTTATAGGAAGAAATACGGAGTAACGTAAAGTAGGTTTCTTCTCCGTATGGTTTTGTTTTGTAACGCGTTTAAAAACGGGCGTGTATAGGTGGCTGAATTATGTAAATGAGCGTAACCCATTCGGAGACCCGCGACCGAAATCCTCTCCGAACTAGCTGGCCGACAAGCAGCCACCGCTTGAATGGGTTACGGTGCACGGATTGGTTGACCGGTTGGTACCATCCGTTGGCACTACTCAGACTTAACGTCTAGAACCGATGAGAGGTCGGTTCCGCGTACGGACCTAAAAAGGTGAAAATCATTACAGATCATTACTTGATCAAATTAATCTATCGATGTCGTATGTCAAAGGCATATTCAGCGAAGACCAAACATTTCACGGATACCCTCGACAATCAGCTAGCTCCCATCTTATTAAACGCATGGCTAAAGACGAGCGACTAGCTCTGGATCGAAGTGAAAGCGGCTAGCAGGACCGTGGCAGAACAGACGATCGGACATCAAGCCGGGCGCAAGAGAAATGATTGGTTCGATGATGAGTGCCAGAATGCGTTAGATAAAAACAAAGAATACGTAGATAAGAAAACCAGGACAAAGAGAGAACACCATGAAAATCTCAGAAGAGTAGCGAATAAGAAAATTATACTTAAGAAACGAAAATACTATGTAAGTTCAGCGAGCAATAACACAAGACAAGCATACAAAGACGTGAAAAGCCTGAAACGTGGTTATCAGCCCAAAACCACGCTCTGTCGTGATGATATCGGCAATATCAACGCTGATGAAACCAAGATTAAGGAAAGCAGGGCATCATATTTCAATAACCTCCTTAATCCTTCACACAGCTCCAGAAAATCGGAGCCTATAGATGTCTACGGAGAGCTTCCATTGGCCCCACCAACTCTAGATGAAGTTTCTCCTTCTTTCTAATGAAGCGCCGGGCATCGATCAGATTCCAGTGGAGCTCATCAAATATGGTGGCAGTAGTGTTCATCAAGCTATTCACAAAGTCATCCAGTACATTTGGCAACAAGAACAGATGCCGAAAGAGTGGAGCTAATCAATTATATTCTCCATCCACAAAAAAGGTGACAAGCTACAGGGCGAAAATTATAGAGGCATATCACTACTACTACAAAATATTTTCAAAAATCTTAGAAAATAAAATCGGATCATACGCCAACAGTATTATTGGGGGATATCAAGGCGGTTTTAGGACAGGTAGATCGAGAAAATTCCAACTGTTTACAGTTAAACAGGTACTCGAAAAGTGCTGGAAGTTCAACATAGACGTTCGCCAAATTTTCGTTGACTTCAAGCAAGCATACGACAGTGTTGCTTTGCTTTGCTTTGGCATCCCAGCCAAATTAGTCCGTCTTACCAAAATGATAATGGCGTCGATGACCTTCCAAGTCCGCATCAATAACGAACTCACCGATGCCTTTGACACAAATATCGGACTAAAGCAGGGAGATGGGCTGGCCCCATTGCTACTCAATTTGGCTCTGGAGTACGGGAAGCTACATGTCGATACGCGAGATACATTATTATTCAAGTCGAGCCAAGCAGTAGCCTATGCGGACGACAGAAACATTTTGACGCAGTCATTAACAACTGCCAAAGAACTCTTCCTGAAACTCGACAGCGAAGCAAAATAGTAGGGCATGAAAATAAAACAAAGCTCATGACACAGTCGTGGAAAAATACCACAAGTACACAAAATATCACACTAGGCGGATATAATCGAAAATGTTAGCGAGTTTGTGTATTTCGGCGCCAAAATAATGAAAATAGGCCATGAAAGAGATGAAATACGCCGAAGAATACAGCTCGCAAATAAAATATTTTATTCAGTTTTGACGATCTTGAAGACCAGTTGCATACACAGAAAAACAGAGCTCCAAGTATACAAATCTGTGATAAAACCTGTGTTATGCTATGGGTGTGAAACATGGACCCTAACCCAAGCATCCGCAAATATATTGAACGCCTTTGAGCGACGGGTCTTGAGGCGAATAATCGGAGCGAAGCTAGATGGGGACCAATGGCGAATTCGATACAACCATGAACTGTATGAAATTTTTGACGAACCGGAAGTTTCAACGATTATAAGACTGCGGAAGCTGCAATGGGCTGGCCACCTGAATCGTAAAAAAGTATTCGCTGGGAGAACTGAAGGTTGGAGGCCAGTGGGGAAACCGAGGAAACGCTGGTCTGACTCGGTCGACGAAGACAGTTTATGACTGCTCCGATGTCGGAATTGGATGACGCGGTGAACGGACCGGGACAGTTGGAGGCGCTGTTTGCAGGAAGCGAAGGCCCAAAAGGGGCTGTAGTGCTAAGAAGAACAAGAAGAATAAAATTGTCGCAGGCAATGAATTTGACGGGATAAGAATTGAAAAGTTTTTGCAAGAAGACGGTATAACCTTGCACTTGACGAAAATTCATAGCCATGCGGGACTAGCTGACATTAAAAAATCCCCGTTGGCAGCACCAGCCGGAAAGATAAATTTCTCGTATGTAGCGTAAAGTTTCGAAAAAGAATTGGGCTTGCCTACTACTAAACTTCTTTCTGCAATTTCCGTAGTACCACATGGGTATTTATTAACATAAAAAAAATCTGGCCACGTTCGTTTTTAGAAACCTTTTATCGGGGCGCAAATATTTTGCTAATTAAATTGAGTTGCATGCGTATGGATTACATATTGTTGTAAACATGTAAATACCGGTTTCGCCCTTCTCGCATCTGCTGTTTACACAGTTCACAGTGGTAACCACACAAAGGGTTAAATAGCTCGAAAAGTTAATTTCAAAAGATTTCCATAAAAGTTTAATCAGCACTTACATTGCCATTAATATATACGAGTACTTTTCAATTTTTTTCTGAACTGTGAGGGCCGTCATTTCGATTTTTATTGAAATCGGCTGCTAAAAATATTAAGCTGTAAATTTTCGACTGTTTTATTTGTCATTCGATTTGCATAATCAAATTAAATTAACTTGCCTTGATAACTTATAATTTCAAGTTTCAACGGAATCTGTTGAGAATCTTGGCTGCTAGAGGGCTACAGAAATAAAAAAAATTGTATGCAATCCGCCTGTATAGGGAGACCCGCCTGTATGGGGAGACCCCCCTTAAATACCTTAAAATATTTTCTTGCACTACAAATTTCAAGAGGCACCACTTTTGACCTACGTAGAAAATTTCCTCATTCTAGCTCATGTGGTTTGCGAGAAAACTTGTTATGACGCACGAACAAACGGGCGGACGGACGGACAGACAGACAAGTTGCGATTTTATAATTTTTTAGGGTATTGTTAAAAATATTTTACAATATCTTAAAAATGATCTGGTTTATAAGTTATTTCAAGTAAAGTCATTTAAAACGATTCCATGAAAAATATTCATTATTTCAGTTGGCACTAAAATAGCGAATTGCGCTTGCCTTCAGACCTTTGGGGGCCGCCATTTTGAATGCATGCATTTGATTTTGGATTATTTTAAATCTTTGTATGCTAGGACCTCATCAATCAATGTACTATCTCGTTCAAATCGGAGTTTCACTCTAGACAGGGCAAAATAATTCAATTTTTAAAGAAGCAGCTAAAATTATTAGGCTTTAAGTTTTCGACTTTTTTATTTTTCATTCAATTTTAATAATTTCCTGCATAATACAAGAATATAGTACAGAGATTCATAATCTCAAGTTTCATCAAAATCCGTTGGAAAATGTGACCGCTAGAGGGCCACAAAAACATGAAAAAAACGCATATTTAAACGGCCGCCATTTTGAAATTTGCACATGCATGATCACCAAAATATCAAAGACTGTAGGTCTAAGTAATTTCTATCTTGAAACCAAGTTTCATATATGTCGGATCAAAATCGCGAGTTTTAAAAGCCTTTGAAATTTTGACCTTCAACTGGCCGCGATTTTGTTTTTTGCCACTTGACCTTCAGTTTTTTAACGTAATTCTTTAGATACTTATAATTACTATCTAGCTGCCGAATTTCATGAAAATCTGTTGAAAGCTTTGACCACTATTACAACAACAAAATTTTACACGTTTTTCGACCTTTGAGCGGCCGCCATTTTGTTTCTGCTGTACCGACTTTGGATTTTTTATTGTGAGACTCATCACATACATCAATGAACCTTTGTACCAAATTTCATTCAAATCGGAGCTATACTTTGGTCAGAACAGAAATCACGATTTTTCGTCTAAAATGGCCGCCATTTGCTTTTGCCCGGCCGATATAGCTGGTTCACGAACTCAACCTAAATAATTACCCAATACACCTTTCCTGAAAATTTGGTGAAAATCGAAGCAAAATTGCAACCTCTAGCGTGGTCACAAATTTCGTTATATCCCATATATATATATATATATATATATATATATATATATATATATATATATATATATATATATATATATATATATATAAATATATATATATATATATATATATATATGATGCTCTCCGCAATAGGTAAATTTCTCTCGAGAAATTTACCTAAAAACTCGGTAAACATGTTTCATGAAAAACTACCAAGCATTTAGGCTAACACACCCAAATTCAGAAAGGCAAAGCTGGAAAATATACAACCAATCAATATCAAAAGAAGACCTAAATGGCAGATCCTTCAGTTTGTGATTTCCAGGCAATTAATGAGTCTAAGGAAGAAATTATTCAGGCTTCACTGAATGATGTTCCACAGTTTTGTGATTGTGAAAACAAATCGAGGAAGCAGATGAAGTGCTGGCCAACGAATTTACGCCCAAACTTCCCCTACCACATACGGAAAAAACGTTCGTTTGGGACTGAACTTATCTGAATGTTATGACCACGCGATGCCCGTGACCTGCGTATGCAGTGAAGTTTTAAAACGCACAAAAGGTGCAGTCTGGATGGAATAAGTCATAAATTGCAATGATGGGAAATTTGTAAGCAAAGTTCATCACTATAACTAGCCATTGTTTTATGTAACGTAGTGGCGTAATGATCAGGGAGTTTAACTCTTTAAAATTGCAGGAGATCCAATTTTATTAGCGATCTACCCACATCATCAGCGGGCGCCCACCGAGGATGTAGGGTAAGTACCCTTTTGGTTTTTTTGCATTGGATTCATAGCATAATTTGCAGTTTGTTTCTAAATATTTTCTACCACGCTTTTGCATGATCATTTATTAAAAATTTATTTTTTATTTGACTTTCAAGCAAGCTCGATGGTGATAAATGCCTGAACATGCGATTTAAGCTAGCATCATTTTAGTTTAGTTTTGGCTTCAGGTTGGAAAATAGTATTTAAAATAGTTTTGCTTTTGATTTGTCCTTTTTTTTCTTTTTTTTTTTTTTTTGAATGATAGCCTCATTAGATAATTTACAAATTGATCGAGAAGAATCCTTTGATACTTATAGTCATAGGAATCGATTGCTTCATCGTAATTATTATTGTTTTTTTTTTAGGTTTTTAAAGGTAAAGCTGATATTCATGCTGTAATGATTTAACAAAAAAATACCATGCATTGTTAAACGTACACTTCGGTCTTTCCATTCCGTCAAAGCTGACCAGATATAGAGCCCGCAACGATGTAAGGCTTTCTGGATGATATGGGCTAGCCATCGGGCGCGCCCCATCGTTTTATTGTGTCCAGGGACTCTTGCTGGGTTGAGTGGCCTTCCACTTGCGTGCTCTTTTATTATATAGGGTTATGTGATTTCATTGCATAACTCTATAGCATAAATTGGTTACGTTTGTGCTACTCATTTGTGGGAAAGAGTCATACAGAGTGCTTTTGTATGAGTTTTTCTCTCAAATGGGAAACATATGGACACGTCTACGTTTGGATCTTGATCCAGCTGGGAGGGTGCAAGGGGGCACCACCTCCATCTGGATGCCCCACTCTTATTTGTGGGCCATAAGAATCGTCGTTAATGACGAAGTCTCCACCAGTCCGTCCATTTTCGCTCGTCCCAACTTGTTATCTGAACAAACAATTTTCAACTCTTAGTAGGTTACCTCGGCCTCAACACCAGTCGATCAGCATTTTAAACCCTTTCCAATTCGTGAATGCGAAATATTTTTTGTAGTGGGTCCTTGTGCTAGGGGGAAAGAACCCACCACACGACACCGCAACGCTAGTCTGCCAGCGCATTCACGCGTCCCCGGACAAGGCCAATCTCTGCGGATCTTAACATCCTCTTCTGCCGAGGCAGCAGACCGTCGCTGCAGTCCTGTACATACATGTTTCTACCTACTTTTATTACGAAATGTCTGCAAGTTATGGATAATAACATTTGTATTAATAAAGTCGAAAATTTTAAGTGATTTTTGCAAGCGCGAAGATGTCTATCGATGCTCATCGCTAATATTACTAACCCATTACACGCATGGCAATTGAAAAATAGTAGAAGAAACCGAGTAACAGGTGTACATAGCCAGGTCTGATTGCCACGAAATGCTAGAAATGGTCATGTTTGTGACGGGTGAATTAAGTTGACCACACAAAGTATACTCTGATTGCGTCATAACGTGGAGGCGCTAATAGAACCGGTTAGATGTGTGTGTCATGATAATTTAATTCAGCTCGCCGGTTCGTGTTTGGAAAAAAATAGTGGTCGCAAAAATACTTTTTGTACTTCCTATGAATTTGATTTTATTTTTTTGAAATATGGAAGATAGTGCTGGCTATTGAAATATTTGGGAGTTGGAGGCTTTTGCACGAATCACAATTTCCGTTACAATGTCGAGCTGAAAAGCAGAAGTGCGAATGGTTGACAACCAGTACCTGGATGGGCTTTTGTGACACATCACTTGAATACCAAAACATGGCGATTTATGATTGGTTAGCGTCATTGAATCGGTTTTTAATAACGGCACTTTATTTTGTCCTTGTAATTTTGGGAAGTGATAGATTTACGTTTAAAAATAACTGTAAACATACTAGTAGAAGTAATATAATTACGAATTGTGCCATATATCAAGATAAAATGAATTACAGGCACTACCCACCCCAAACACGAGCGCTAGTCAGAGGAAGACTGGCTAAGTACCCTTTATGGTTATTTTAAACCTTAAGACTAAAAATCTTTTATATTTTTTAATTTGAATTATTTATTAGCAATGCTTGTTTGTTTCTTTCTTTCTTTTTCTGGAATTGTGCCTCTAATCATTATTTACTTTAGAGCTTACATATTTTAATATGATGTTTTCCATCTTTTAGATATTTAGTTTTTTTTTTTTTTGAATAGTCGCGTGCTTCTTGAACGATGAAAATACTCGCAGTTTCCATATGTAAAAAAAAGATTAACAAACGAATTGAAGTAAACCTTCGGTCTTTCCATTTGCATGGAACGTTGAACAGGTATGGAAGTCGCCACGTTGGCCGGCGCCTCCACTCATGAGCTAGCCATTGGGTGAACTCACCCCTTTTTCTTTGTCGCTACAGGAGCTCATGCAGGTTAGAGTGGCCTTCCACTAGGGTCTCCCATTTATGTTAAAGTGTTATGTGATTCCATCATACAAAACTTTAACATAAATCTGAAACATTCTTATTTTTCATTTAAAGGGAAAATTCACGCGAATTACGTTTGCATGAATTTTTCATTTAAATACAAAATATACGCGACGTCTACAATGGGGGCAGGCGAGGGGGCATCGCTTCCACCTGGATGCTCCCTTCTTATGTGGGGATCGTAAGCATCAAGTAGTAAAGACGAGATCGTCTTGAGTCCCGCGCACGTTAATCCGGCGCGGCCTGTATACCTCGGCCTCGACACCATCGAACTGCAAGGCGATCGTTTAATTCGTGAATGCGAAATTTTTTGTAGTGGGCCATTGTGCTGGGAAAAAACCCACCCCACTACACCGCAATGCTAGCCTGCCAGGGCATTCACGCATCCTCAGACAAGGCCAATTCCAGCAAGTAATAGTATCTTCGCTCGCCGAGGCAGCAGACCATCTCTGCAGTCCTTCATGGACATTGAAAGTTCCTTCAAATTACTACATATCCAAATTAAACTGCCTTTTTTATAAACGAAACGGCATATAAATTTGAAAACTCAAAATATCTAAATAAACTCCATCCAAGCAAACAACAAAATCGACAGCGAAACCATTGTAGTCAAAAAAGTAAATAATATACTCGTAAGTATAAACCAAAATTCAATAATTGCACAGTATATATTTCAGACCATATATTTTCAAAAGAAAAAGAGAAATCCCAAGAAACATTTTACTACCCAATAAATAAAGTACACAAAAATCCAACGGAAAAACTTTCTTTAGAACCAATTATTCTACAAAGTACAAAAAATATACATAAAATTCAAGAGATCCAAATTTACATAAACTGGAATTATGGAATTAATATCAGCATTATTATGGCAGTTATACTTATCCTTTTCATATTTTTAATTATTTCAAAAATAGGTAAATTTCGGAAGCTTAATATCGAATTTGTAACACAAACTCGAAATGAAAGCAGCTATTAGGACCGTGGCAAAAGAGACAATCGAACATCAAGCCCGGGGCAAGAGGAAGGATTGGTTCGATGATGAGCGCCAGAACGCGTTGGATAAAAAGAATCAGGCGTACAAAGAATAGGTATGAAAACCAAGACAAAGAGAGAACACTATGAAAATCTCAGAAGAGTAGTGAATAAGTAAATTATAATTAAGAAACGAAAATTCTATGACGACCAATTGAGAAGTATAAATGTAAGTTTAGCGAGCAATAACACAAAACAAGCATACAAAGTAGTGAAAAGCTTGAAACGTGGTTATCAGCCCGAAACCACGCTCTGTCGTGATGACATCGGCAATATCAACGATTAAGGATTAAGGAAAGATGTGCATAATATTTCAATAACCTCCTTAATCCTTCACAAAGCTCCAGAACATCGGAGCCTATAGATGTCTACGGAGAGCTTCCATTGGCCCCACCAACTCTGGATGAAGTTTCTTCTTCTTTCTAATGAAGCGCCGGGCATCGATGAGATTCCAGTGGAGCTCATCAAATATGGTGGCAGAAGTGTTCATCAAGCTATTCACAAAGTCATGCATTACATTTGGCAACGAGGACAGATGCCGAAAGAGTGGAGCTAATCAATTATATTCTCCATCCACAAAAAAGGTGACAAGCTACGGGGCGAAAATTATAGAGGCATATCACTACTACTGCAGAATATTTTCAAAAATCTTAGAAAATAAAATCGGACCATACGCCAATAGTATTATTGGGGAATATCAAGATGGTTTTACAGCAGGTAGATCGACAAAAATCCAACTGTTTACAGTTAAACAGGTACTCGAAAAGTGCTGGGAGTCCAACATAGACGTTCACCAAATTTTCGTTGACTTCAAGCAAGCATACGATAGTGTTGCTTTGCTTTGCTTTGGCATCCCAGCCAAATTAGTCCGTCTTACCAAAATGATAATGGCGTCGACGACCTCCCAAGTCCGCATCAATAACCAACTCACCGATGCTTTTGACACAAATATCGAACTAAAGCAGGGAGATGGGCTGGCCCCATTGCTTTTCAATTTGGCTCTGGAGTGCGTCATAAGGGAGCTAGCTGTCGATAGCGAGATACATTATTATTCAAGCCAAGCAGTAGCCTATGCGGACGACAGAAACATTTTGTCGCGGTCATTAACAACCGCCAATGAACTCTTCTTGAAACTCGACAGCGAAGCGAAAATAGTAGGGCATGAAAATAAAACAAAGCTCATGACACAGTCGAGGAAAAATACCACAGGTACACAAAATATCACACTTGGCGGATATAATCGAAAATGTTAGCGAGTTTGTGTATTTAGGCGCCAAAATAATGAAAACGAGCAATATAACAGACGAAATACGCCGAAGAACACAGCTCGCAAATAAAATATTTTATTCAGTATTGACGATCTTGAAGAGTAGCTGGATACATAGAGGAACACAGCTCCAAGTATACAAATCTGTGATAAGACCTGTGTTATGCTATGGGTGTGAAACATGGACCCTAACCCAAGAATCCGCAAATATATTGAACGCCTTTGAGCGATGGGTCTTGAGGCGAATAATCGGGGCAAAGCTAAATGGGGACCAATGGCGAATTGGATACAACCATGAACTGTATGAAATTTTTGACGAACCGGAGGTTTCAACGATTATAAGACTGCGGAAACTGCAATGGGCTGGCCACCTGAATCGTATGGACGCATAACGGATACCCAAAAAAGTATTCGTTGCGAGAACTGAAGGCCGGAGACCAGTGAGGAAACCGAGGAAACGCTGGTCTGACCCGGTCGACGAAGACAGTTCATCGCTGCTCGAATTTTGAAATTGGAGGGCGCGGTCAACGGACCGAAACAGTTGGAGGCGTTATTTGCAGGAAGCGAAGGCCCGAAAGGAGCTGTAGTGCTAAGAAGAAGAAGAAGATGAACACAAAACCAGGAGGATTCCAATCCAAACAGGGAAGAAATTATGTATAAGTCAGCGTCTGTTCCCACAAAAAACGAACAGTCGCTGAAAAATGAATCTTTAATGCAATAAAAAATTCGTGTTGCAAAACGTGAGAAAATTCTATGCAAGTTTTCATGAACGCGAAAACCCAGACGCTGACTTAGCATAAATGTAATTTCCGACCCGGCATAACTGTAATTTTAGTAATTAGAAAATTACAGTGAGTTTCGAGCCGGTCGTTGAATAGATGAGACACGTTTAGTGAATTTATGTAATAATCTTCTCAGTCGAATAAAATTATCTTTTCAGTAAAAGAATTTGCTGTTATTTGAGTGTTATTCTGTCAAGAGTTGGCCCGGCCTTCTTTATATTTTGGCGTCCCCGTTAAATCACCACATTCCTCGCTTGCACAACATTGTTTTACAGAGAGAACGCTTGCATTTGCGGACGGCGAAATTTTACAACAGGAGGAATATGCTCCGTAACGATGCACAATAGAAATGCTGCATATTATCATGCATACACCAATTAATAAACGACTAAACTTTCAGACACACACCTAGGATCTGGAAACAATCAAAATAACTAAAAAAACATAAAATAAGCCGTTATTAGGACAGCCGATGCACAGCATGTCTTGCCCGACAAAATCTAGACATGTAAATAGCAATAATTGTATTGATCTTTTTATAATTTAAAGTTTAGCCTTGTTATTTGTATTTTTCGTAGACAATTTCCTCATGGTCGCGTAAACATTAAGTCAAAATATTGAAAATAAAAAAATTAAAACCATAACAATCTTGGTTTTTATCGCTAAGACTGCAGATTCCTAAAGCTTAAACAAGATAACGGTCTTTGTTACAGGAGAAGGATTCCAAATCAACTCTTTAAGCAATGAGCGGGTTACAGACAAGATATATAAATTGCAAATATGAAAAGAACACTTTAAGACAGTCCACGTTGATTCATTTGAATTATATCAAGTACTCATAGATATTGATGCATATTCACTAGTGCATCAAAATTTGGCAAAAGATTAATCTTCCTCAAACCTGGATTGCTTCCTAGTTCGAACAAAACTCGATGAACGTGACAATGGACAATGGCCTTACTGCAAATTCTGCCATTTATACTTGGATTAGCAGTAGACGATTATCTACTTCCTTTTCACTGAAGATACCATTGCTCGGTTCTATTGATGATCCCGCGCTCTAACACACCCATTTGTATGAACCAAGTTTTCAGGCTATGAGTTTTGCATTATACTTTTGCAGTTTTTCTATTATTAGGAGAATCTAGTTTTATTTAGAGCTCTTTTACTTATCGTTTTAAGTACTATGCAAATTTAAATTTACTTTATGTGCAATAAGTCCCTTGAATGCAGCTAATTAAAATGAGGAAAGTTATCTATTGAAAAGTTCTTCATTTCCTTCACAATTTAAATTGAATCAAACTGCTTTACCTCTCGCACGCCAAAATCTTGAAAAATTAAGAATCGCTTGTTTCGTTTCAAAGTATCACCATTTGTTAAATTCACTACTGCAGAACTCCCGGAAGCTGCACTCCAATAACAGGCTATACAAATTATGACAATCACTCTGAAATGATATTTTATCTTCAAGAATTAAAATTTGAATGACAAAAGCTCAGAACTTGTTACCTCCACTTCATACTTTCTCTGTTACTATCCATACGAGTCAATTATACATTACTAATATATAATCTCTACTGTGCCATATCACTCAAGAAAATATTCCCAAATGGTTGGAAATTATCACCTGGCGGAGATGGATTTGATATTCTAATAAATAATATCTGAGTAGATCGTTAGAATTCCATTACTTCAGTTGATGTCATTATTTAGAGTTGTATTGAGTACGCGTTCAAGTGAAATTGTAGTATATGCTATGTGGTTTTTGTGAAGCCGATAATTCTTAAATCATCAATCCGGAACTGGAAATTGCTTTCAGTAAATTGAAGACTACACGCATAAAATGGGCCGACATACTCGTTTTCAAGGCCAGAGATCTCATCTAGCAGAATTAACTAAAAGAGGCTATAAAAAACTTTTGAAAAGAAACAAGAAAACCAACTTCAAAACACCCTAAAAAGGATGAAATAAAATATTTGGAATTTGTGCCACATCCATATTTACACGTCTTAGTTTCGATTGATCGATAAGTGGTTGCTAAACATGTTTTGGAGTGGGGAAACTGATTTAGCATTGATTCCAAAAATTTAATTTCATCCTTTTTAGGGCGTTTTGAAATTTTTTTTATTTCATAAGAGAATGCTGATCTGTATTCATGTTGTACAAATAATGATAATCATAATAATAATCCATCGTACAACAGTCCAAATTCGAACCTTGGCGTTGTGATTAATTGTTGGGGTATCTCATTCCATGACCGTAACGGAAATCGAGGTGATATGGTCAATATCACGCTTAACCGTGGGATTTGTAGTGAATTGGTGGAATATCACATATCCGTAAAGGACTGCAGCGATGATCTGCTGCCTCGGCGAGCGAAGATGTCGGTGCTCGCCGAAATTGGCCTTGTTTGAGGACGCGTGCATGCGCTGACAGGCTAGTATTGCAGTGTCGTGGGGTGGGTTTTTATCCCCAGCACAATGGCCCACTGCAAAAAAATCATGAATTATCTGTTCGTGTGCTTCGGATTGATAGTTGTCGGGGCCGAGGTAATCTACTGAAAGAATGCGTTTTGCCAAAACAAGTGACTGACTGGGCTTTGGCGAACGCAGGTGAAACTCGAGAGGATATCATCTTTACCATGTATACTTACGGCCCCTAACTAAGACTGGGGCATACAGGTGGAAGCGGTTTTTTCAAGCGTTGGTAAGAATTGCCCGCAACTTGCGCAGGCTATTAACATTTTGATCATTTGAGGGCAACTTAGCTCATGAAGCACAAATGGAAATATTTATATTTTAACATTATTGAAAATAGAAATTGATTTGAAGTAAACGTTACTGCAAATCAATCTAACAAGCGCCGAAAAAATGCAAAGCTATGAAAGAGTTTAACTCGCAATCCTTTTTACTTAAATATTTCTTTGATATTGTAAGCCAATAGGACGAGAATAGATAAACTAAGTTTTTCTTTTCGTTCTTGTTGATATATTTGAAAATGCAATCAACGTATCAATTTTTGATTTTAACACAAAAACGATTCATTACAAAATAAATTATTTCAATTGAATTCTTAAGAAAAAAATTTATGCATTTAAATTTTTTAAATGAAAAATTGTTTTGATATTCAAAAATTTCTTAGATTTAACAAAAAACCAGATTGCATAAATTTTTCTTAAATTTAAGTGAAATGGAGTTCATATTTTTGAACACAAATTTATAAACAAAAGGGTACTTACTCAAATCTCCTCCGGCGAGCGCTCGTTGACAGGGTCGGTAAGGCCTGCAATTATTGCTTCATCAAGCGAATGTAATATTTTCATACAAAATCAGCTTTGTTTACTTGATTTTATTGCCACTTTTCCCACAATTCCAAATACGATATCCTGAACGGCTCAAGGCTTTAAGTGGAGACCCAAAAGATTTTCCATTGCCCGATGGGATAACTCGGCATAGAAGCGACCCCGGTAGCAAATCATGAGTTGACCCTGTGTAGTTTCGAATAGGAGAAAATGAGGCGATAGGTAGAGCCGTGTCTGGTGACTTGGCCGATGAGGTCTCCAACAAATGAAAATCGCACCAAACTTTCATTTCGACTCGCGGCACAAACAAATACTCATCGCCCTCTAATAATTTGACCAGACTTTTCCTTTGGCCGCTTCCGATACAATCTTCTAGCAACACTCCGAAAATTCCTCGTTCTCTTCACTGTATGTTTTACCGGTGTTTTTGTGATTCACAGCAATGTTATTACTTGTACTTTTTCATCGAATTTGTACTTTTTAATATCAAAAATCACTTTCTACGATGGAACTATCTAAATGCAAACTTTTTATGGGCTCTATTCATTCTCAAATAACTGTTTCACTTCACTTTTAACGGTATACGAACAAGAGATACTCCTTCATGTCACTTGTTACAAGAATACTTTTTCTGCCGCTCCAAATCGTAACTACACTTTGATGTCCCCGTGCCCGTTTTTATCATTGCCGCGGCTGCCGTGGGTTTATTGCGCGACTTCTTTTGAACGTTTTCCATTCAATCCGACTTTAGTTTTTCACTCCAAATTAATTTTGTCGTGTTTCCTACCGTTTTTGCGCCGAATAATATTCATTCCGCTTTTTGACTTAACAGATGCTATAATTTTTATATTATAAATATACGAGTATACAAATTTAGAATTATAATTAAATTTAATAAATTATTATTAAGAAATTTTTTAAATTTATTTTTATGAGTAAGAGATAATTCAGAAATAATTTTATTATTAAAAATATTTTTATATTAAATTTAAATTTTTTTATTTTTAAATTACAAATAAAAGTTAAATAATATTAAAGATTTTTGAGTAGGAAAGAGAAAAAATGGTGTGTTCGCCCGGGAACGTTTTTCAAGCAGTTTGCTTAAGCGACTGCTCGATTACTACAGATTATTACCAAATTTTTTAATCACTACTCATCACAGCTGGGCGGGCTTTTAATCCAACAGCAGTATCAAAAGCTCAAACACGATGCCACCACCGAAGCTTAAACTTAGGAACTGCTTACGCACCCTAATCCACACGGACTACTGAATAAATAATATTTTCTATAAATTATGGACGTGACTTTCCAATCGCTGGAAACAGTTGTAAAAAGCATATGCTTCATAATTGTTGCCTTAAGGCTAGAATAAGCGTTCATTCGGAAGAATACCCTAAAACGTGAACTGCTGCCTTAAATCTTGTGGAAATCTTCTACTTAAGAGCCATTTTAAGTGTTCCTTAATATGTTTAAAATTCTTATCAAGCTTGTGTAGAAAGTAAATGATTGATAATATATGTAAATCAGTTTTGCAAAAGCATGAATGCAAGAAATAATTGGAGCTGTATCAATTTAGTGCGCGGAAATTAATTACATAATTAAGTTTAACTATGGTCTATGAGGGCGGTCCGATAAGTTCTTAGCCTCACCGCCCGATGGTGTCATTATCATAAGAGAGATACACTGTCGTGTAGTACATTATCTTAGATGGCTGCTGTAACAATTTCAGCCGAATCAGACTCACAGTTTTGGTTTGACCGCATGTGGAAGCAGACGTATCCGCGGATTTTGGAAAATCGAGAAAGAGCAATATCGGTCGGTGATTCAATTCTTGTTTTTGGAAGAAAAATCACACAGCATAATTAATGAGCGGTTGATTGATATGCACAATGGCTCTATTCCTACGATGGTGACCATAAATACTTGGTTTAACTACTTTCAACGTGATCGCATGTCGGTTTTTGAAGAGCCACACTCAGGTGCCGTGAAAACAACTACCTCGGGGGATAACGTGACAAAAATCTACGAGCTCATATTGACAGACCACCCATTGAAGGTGCGCAAGACAGCTGAGACAGTAGGCATCTCAAAAGGCCACGTGGGTCATATGCTGCATGAGATTTTGGGATAAGAAAACTGTCGGCGTGACGGTTGCCAGATCTGCTCACTACGGATAACAGACGCAACCGTCAGACCAGTGTTTGATGCCGTTTAAGTGCAATCCTAGTATGTCAAGTCTCGGTACTTTGCTCAGTTTATGTAACAATGTCGTAGAATTTGTCATAGCGTCAGATTCACGTGTTTTTTGTAGGCTCGTCGTAGTTGGAGTTTGCCTTTTCTATAAGAAAGATTGTGAGCGCTTTTTGTATCTTGTCGTTAGTTTCCGTGTAGTCTTTCCTATTTATGCATATCGTAGCTCTTGCAAACCAGTTTGTGTATGCCGCTGTTCACGTACATTGATGTTTCATTCGTGTTGGGAATGGTAGTTAAAATTCTTTGGGGAGTGCCACCCCCAGGGATCCAAGAATATGGAGGTCACCGTGAGGTGATGTGCCTGACTGAATTTGGACTACGCTTTGGACAATGAACTGAAGTTTATAACATATGTTTTGGACCTAGTCGATTAACATGATAGTGCTGAGGTGATACTCATGGCAATCCAACGATCAAACCGTTTCCATTGACGAGTGTGGAATGCAGGGTCAGGGGTTTTAGACAGTGTTGACAAAAGTAGCGAAGAAACTCGCAAAGAAATCAGTTCAAAAAGTGCCAGAAAGTAAAGTTCACCCGAAAGTCAAGCAAGAAAAAAGAGCTGACGCGAAACAGAAGTGAAAAAATCCATGACAAAGACCCCGGCAGTAGGCACTGCTAATAAAACTTCAAGATGGCCCATCCTATGCAGAAGTGTTGTAAGACATCAGAAGAAATGTAAGGTCTGAAGACACCAACATGGCTATTAAAGCAATATGATCGACCCAGCTGCGCCATATATTGATCAAATTCGGATCAGAGACCAACAGTGAAGAAGTTTCCTGTGATGCAGTAAAGATATTCCCCCTGAAAAGCAAACTGTAGCCCCGATTGAGCCGATGGCATTGATTGAAGTAAGAGAAATTCACGGTGTCACTGACCTGGCTGAGACAGAAGATGCCATCACAGGGGAGCTTTCAAGCGTGGGTAGAATCAAAGTGAGGCTGGCACTAGAAAACCATAGGAGACAACGCATGCCCATCATCGAGTTAACCGAAAAGAATGCCGAACAATTTCTGAATCAGAGCAAAGTAAATAGGGTGGGTTGTCTGCAGGAAAGTGCAAAAAGTAGCCCCTCTTCAATGCATCAAATGCCGCACAAGTATGCAAAGGACTCCATAGACAATCTCCATGCTACAAATGTAGTGAAATGGGACATAAAAGACAAGAGTATACAAAGGAGGCACACTGTATCCTTTGCAAAGTCGCTGAAAATCCGACTTTTCACCTTATTGCTGTGGAGTCACCCCTTTGCACCTGATATTCACCTCTTAGTTCTTAGAATGAATGAAACCCAAGTGGAGAGTATCAGAGGACTACTCACCCAGTGATCATCAGAACATTCCACTTGAGATCCATGATGCTGTCTCCCGACGTCCATGCTCTCGGCTTTCAACAATTTGGTGGAACATCGGAAGAATAGATGTTGAGAGGTTCATCAAGTTGCTCTCGGTAGGTGCTCTGCTGCAAAAAGATTCACCGAGGACAATAGAACTGGTAGCTTGAGATGAAGTGAACCCAACTATAAGCGTGTCATCATGACTGCTTGCGGTGTTCTACACCCTGTCCAAGACCCCAGTACGGCAAGTGTACTGGTGGTTGACTAAAGTCAATGAAAAGCGAGGAGAGTGCACAAGTTTCGGCGTAAGGCTCTACAGGCATGAAAATGTGATAAAGTATGTAACCAGGAAGCAGTAAGTCAACCAGCAAATACCTTCGAAAACTGATTAACAACAGCACAGCTCGCTGCTAGCAGTATCTACTGGACAATGTGAGCAAAGATACGTGGGATCTTGGCTACAAGCTGGTTATGCGGAAGCTTAGTACTCTATGGACACCTTGCGTACATGAAGTGGAAAAGATGGACAATGGCACTTTTCTCCGCCTATCCTGTCAGGTTGATGCTGTCCATGGTGAAACATCAATTGAGTGCCCACTCCTCATACAGCCGGAACTGGAAGAGGTACTCCTATCATTAAAAAAAGGACGGCTCCAGACCCAGATTGTGTTCCAGCTGAAGTGTTGCAATTGTCCATCACCATTGTCCTGAGTTGCTGCTCAGCATATTCAACGTTTGCCTACAAAAAGATGACGAGACTCATACTGATCAGTAAGACGAAGGGAAATTCCAGATTGCTATCTGCATACCACCCATATCACTTGGAAAGTGCTAGAGAAACTCTTCAAGGGAAGACTCACTTCGGCAGTACAGCTTTAGAGCAGGTCACTTCACCATTGATGCGATGGCACAGATAGTGAGCGTGGTCCAAAAGCAAGTGGCAAGTTAGGAACGCCTTCGACTCTTCATATCCGACAGTCTCTGATTCAGCGGTAAGAGTTGTTACAGGCTTCATACCTGTTACTCTCCTTGCTAGAGAGTGCCGTGCGATTTCATCATCTAAAAGCAATAGCCTAAGCCAAGCCTTGGCCTCAAGGATCAATCCTCTCCAGTCATCATGTTTCTGTGACTTCGTCCACCAGTCGATCACTCCCAGCAAGGACTTGCCGTCAGCTTCTATAGTGTCTTCCCATCTCATCTTCAGTTTTTCTGTTGAACGGCTAACTTGTGCTCTGCCCTTTAATCTCCTTTGGGTAGATGGTTTTATTTCGTTCTTTCTATATGGCCTGGCCATTACAATTTGCGCAGCTTTACTTAAGCAGATACAGGCGATTTGTCAAACAAAATTTATACAACTCATCTTTCTAACATAGCCTTCACTCTGTTCCTTGTTTCACTGGAGTAATTTGAGTTCAAATATGTGCACTGCTTTTCAGGATCCGCTCTTTGGCGTCTTTGTTTCACTTCCATATAACACCGCGGGTTTGATGGTGATTTGTAAATACGGAGCTTATCTTGCCTGTGCACAACTCTGGACCTTTGAATAGGAAGTATGGAGCAATAGGCGTTATCTGTAGTGCTAGCGCACCATCCAATACCGTCCTTTTTGGCAACTTTTCTATTCAGATTGGCTCCAAAGTAGATAAATTTATTCACACTTTCAAGGTTATAGTCTCCTGTTGTTAGCTTTTGTCAAACTGGAATGTTCTTCCTTGTTTGAATCCTGAATTTAGTTTTTAGTTTAGTTTCTTTAACTCGTAGAATAATTTGGTCCGTTTCAGGTCCAAGGCTTGGGAATACTCCCTTTGCATCTGAGATTGAACGTGTCATAACATAGCCATCATCAACATACGCTACCAGTTGTGTGGACTTGAGCTTTTGTGCACCCGAGGTTTCAGCTGATGTCTTCCGATTGACGCGCTCCAGCACAATATGGAAGACCATTTGGACAAAGTCATCCCCTTGTTCTGAACTCTATTCTGTTATGAAGCTGTTCGCTGGTTTACCGTTTATCTTGACACAGGACTCTGTGTTTGGTATCGTGACTTTGACCATATGGACTAGTGGAACGCCAAATTCAAGCACTATTTTGTACATTTCTGTCAATACTTGCCGACGCTTGAAGTCTGCAAAGAGTTGGTGTACATCCATGTTATATTTCCGGTACTTTTCAAGCGCCTGCTAAGCTGTGAATATTTGGTCTATTAAAGACTGCCCACTTTGAAATATTTATTGATTCTCTTCTATAGTTCTTTTATAGTAAGCTATGTACGTAGCTTCACATTCCAACAATAAAAAACATTTCCATGCATCCGATCCACGGAAAACCAACATCGCCAAAAAACGTTGCAAACATTTGTAGAAAATTCCAGTAAACCAGATGCAGTTTCAGCAAAACGTAATTTATAAATTTCTCAGGTAAAATAACTTCTCACCCAGTTGTAACATGTACATCTACTTACTCATAGTTAAAAGAACCACTCGCAGTTGAAAAAACCATTGTCTAGGGACTGAAAGTTTAATAAAGGTGAGATTAGTCAAAGTAACTAAAAATATTTTTTCCATTCATTTTATAGGGTAACTCTTAATTTTTTATGTCCGCCTGGCCCACGATACATAATTCTTCTTCTTCTTAGCACTACAGCCTCTCTCTGGCCTTCGCTTCCTGCAAACAGCGCCTCCAACTATCTCGGTCCGTTGACCGCGTCTTCCAATTCCGAAATCCGAGCAGCGATGAACTGTCTTCGTCGACTGAGTCAAACCAGCATTTCCTTGGTTTCCCCACTGGCAGCTGGCCTTCAGTTCTCGCAACGAATACCTTTCTGGGTATCCGTTATTCGTCCATACGATTCATGAGTCCAACCCATTGCAGCTTCCGCAGCTTTACAATCCTTGAGACCTCCGGTTCGCCAAAAATTTCATACAGCTCATGGTTGGATCAAATACACCATTGGCCCCCGTTAAGCTTCGCTCCGATTATTCGCCTCAGGACCCGTCGCACAAAGGTGTTCAATATATTTGCGGATGCTTGGGTTAGGGTCCATGTTTAACACCCATAGCATAACACAGGTCTTATCACAGATTTGTATCCTTGGAGCTTTGTTCCCCTATGTATCCAGCTAGTCTTCAAGATCATCAATACTGAATAAAATATTTTATTTGTGAGCTGTGTTCTTCGGCGTATTTCGTCTCTTACATTGCCCGTTTTCATTATTTTGGCACCTTAATACACAAATTCGCTAACATTCTCGATACTGTATTCACCAAGTGTGATATTTTGTGTGTTTGAGGTATTTTTCCTCGACTGTGTCATGAACTTTGTTTTACTTTCGTTGATTTGTAGCCCTACTAGTTTTGCTTCGCTGTCGAGTTTCAGGAAGAGTTCTTTGGCAGTTGTTTATGTCCTCCGTATAGGCCACTACTTGGCTCGACTTGTATAGTAATGTACCTCGCGTATCGACGGGTAGCTTCCTTATGACGTACTCCAGAGCCAAATTGAAAAGCAATGGGGCCAGCCCATCTCCCTGCTTTAGTCCGATATTTGTGTCAAAGGCATCGGTGAGTTGGTAATTGATGCGGACTTGGGAGGTCGTCGACGTCATTGTCATTTTGGTAAGACGGACTAATTTGGCTGGGATGCCAAAACCCAGCACTATTTGGTACAGTACTTTACGATCAATACTGTCGTATGCTTGCTTGAAGTCAACGAAAGTTTGGTGTACGTTTATGTTGAACTCCCAGCATTTTTCAAGTACCTGCTTGACTGTGAATAATTGGTCTGTTGTTGATCTACCTGCCCTAAAACCACCTTGATACTCTCCCCCTCCCCCTGTTGGCGTATGATCCGGTTTTATTGTCTAAGATTTTAGAAAATATTTTGTACGCCGTACAAAGTAGTGATTTGCCTCTATAATTTTCGCACTGTAGCTTGTCACCTTTTTTGTGGATAGGGAATACAATTGATTGGCTCCACTCTTGTCGCCAAATGTGCTGGATGGCTTTGTGAATAGCTTTATGAACACTGCTGCCACCATATTTGATGAGCTCCACTGGAATCTCATCGATGCCCGGCGCTTTGATGGCGGAACAAACTCCATCCAGTGTTGGTGGGGCCAATGGAAGCTCTCCGCAGACACCTATAGGCTCCGATGTTCTGGAGCTGTATGGAGGATTAAGGAGGTTTTTGAAATATGATGGCCGTCTTACCTTAATCTTGGCTTCGTCAGCGAAAATGTTGCCGCTATCATAACGACAGAGCGTGGTTTTGGGCTGGTAACCACGTTTCAGGCTTTTCACTACTTTGTATGCTTGACTTATATTATTGCTCGCTGAACTTACATCTATACTTCTCAATTGGTCGTCATAGTATTTTCTTTCCTTAATCCTAATTATCTTATTTGCTACTCTTCTGAGATTTTCATAGTGTTCTTTCGTCGTCCTGGTTTTCCTACCTACGTATTCTTTGTACGCCTGATTCTTTTTATCTAACGCATTTTGGCATTCATCATCGAACCAATCATTCCTCTTGCGCCGGGCTTGATGTCCGATCGTCTTTTCTGCCACGGCCCTGATAGCCGCTTTCACTTCCATCCAGAGCTAGGTGCTCGTCTTTAGCCATGCGTCTGATAAGATGAGAGCCAGTTGGTTGTCGAGGGTCTCCGTAAAATTTTCGGCCACAGACGCCGTTTGGAGCCTTGCGATGTCAAATTTTTGTAGCGGGCTGGTCTTGACTGAATATGCCTTTGACATACGACATCGATAGATTAATTTGATCAAGTAATGATCTGAGTTACAATTGACCCATCGGTATGTACGGACGTCAAGTATGTTCGAGGCCCAACGTTGTTGGATCAGAACATGATCGATCTGGTTTTGTGTGTTGCCATCCGGTGATACCCAGGTCATTTTATAAATGCGTCGATTTGGGAAGCAAGTCGAACGTATGACTAGATTTCTGCTACATACAAAGTCAATCAGGCGCTGGCCATTGTTATTGGTTTCATCGTGGAGGCTATGTCCTCCAGTCATTCCCCGATGAGATAGCTCATTGCCAACGTTAGCGTTGAAATCACCCAGAATTATTTTTGTGTTGTTTGTGGGCAATGAGTCGACCAGTATGTTTAGGTGGTTGTAAAACGATCCCTTCGTTTCTTCGTCCTTTTCTTTGGTCGGGGTGTGAACATTAATCAGCCAGATTTTGAAGAATTTCACTTTTATACGGATTGCACACAACCGTTTATTGACTGCCTTAAAATCAATAACGTGCGATTTGAACTCCCTATCCGCAATGAAGGCCACTCCGAATTCTCGTTTTCCAGTAGATTTCCCAGTTTTAAATATTGTGTGTGATCTCATGTCTTGAATGTCGTTTCCAGTCCAATTCGTTTCCTGGACTGCCAGTATTTTTAATTGATATTGACTGGCCTGTTGTAAAAGAACCTTAACAGTGCCAGGGTAATTGAGTGATCTGACATTTTAGGATGCAATGCCATAGTTATTTTTTCCATTGCAAGGTCGTTGCCGTGAGTCCAACCCATTCCGAGGCCTATCTGCAGGTTTTGAAACAATTAAAGGTTTTCCAGGGATGGGGAGTCAGCCCGTCGCCCAACCTCCATTTCGGCGGCATGGTTATTACGTCGATTCCGTTATCAGGCGCGGAAGATTCGCCTTCACCCTCTTACGTCCTCACAAAGGAGGTGTAAGTAGGATTTAGTACCAGAGCTGTAAATGCACTTACAGCTATTAGCATTTCTCGACATTTAATGTTACATTATTGAGGAACCAGTAAACCCAATGTGCACCCCTAGAGACTTTACTACCATTTATTTGGGGGGTTTGGGATGAGAAATCATGGAAGCTATGGGTTGGGGAAACTCCTTTCTCAAACGAGCTTGGGACCGTCTATGGCGGAGTTTACCGTATCTGTTACTGTCTTCCAAATGGTTTTGATGTCATTATTTCTTTCTCCCGCCTGCAGGACTATGTTTATCCAATTTTCCAGTGCTGATATGTTTAGTTTGTTTATCTGCTACCTTGTCGTATCTGATATTCTTTGTTTACAGCTCTTGAAGATGTGGCATCAAAATTCTTATAAGGTAGTACTCTGAGCTCACAGTGACAGCGCTGCGAAATGAGTTCGTGTCGAGAATGTGGTGATTGCTCGCTTTTGTATGAAAGCACGTCTATGAAGCGTTGGCCGTTGTCATTGGTCTCTGCATGAAGGCTGTATCCTCGGGCTGTTCTTCCATGTACTGTTTCTCGGCCAATTTTTGCATTGAAGTCACCAAGAATAATTTTAATGTCATTTGACGGCAATGCATAGACAGTGCATTCCAAGGTACTGTAAAGCTCATCCTTGATTGCCTCCTCCTTGTCTCCTGTGGGTGCGTGACAATTAATCAGTCTGACATTGAAGAATGTGGCGTTGATGCATATTGTACAGATCCATTCCTTACTGGGCTTGAGGTTGGTGACAATTTATTTCAATGTGCTTTCAACAATGAGAGCCACTCCAAACGCATAGCTTCCTTGCATTTTCCCGCTTTTAAACGCAATGTGGGTCTGCATGTCATAAATACTCGTATCTTTGCCATTCCATCTAGTTCCTTGCGCTATGAGGAAGCTTATTCTATATTCCTTTATTTCATCCAGAAGTTATCGCAGTCCACATTCTAAGCCCCAAAAGAACAGTCCCTTATACGTTGCGATAGTCGTTGCCGTTTGCCCAATGAGATCCGAGGCTGTGGTCTTAGTTCCATGACAAGTAAATACTAAATAGAGTGTGTCATCACTTTGACTAAGTCAGCTTTCAGTCTGTGTGTGGTATATCATTTTCCACATTCATACCGGCTAGCTGGTTAGGGTACCCTGTATTGGGGGACCAAAAATCCCATAAGCATCGGTGCCATTCTATTTACCTGCGTGGAAACGAGAACATAAAAGAGACGGTTGTCCACAAGAAGGACAGCGCTCACTCAACGATTGGCAGCAGTTTAAAGGCAATTGCACGAAATAAAGATGGACTGCATGGCTCATCCCCGATCTAAGACCGTGGCTAAATTGAAGGCACGGTGAGACTGACTTTTTTCTATCCACCCAGCTTTTGTGCGGGCATGGGTGTTTTCAGTCTGACCTGCACAAAACTGGTAACTCATGGTCCCCCGACTGTCGATTTTGCCCGGGCGAGGAAGACGATGCCTAGAATGGGAGCTTTGCAAGGAAACACGAAAGCTCACCCTAGGTATTATATTTGCAGTGATGCTTAGATCGGTTGGCAAATTCTAAAAGAGAGACTCACAGAAACCAAGGATTCGGAGGCTGGAAGATCACTTATCTAGTGATCCCTTTCCCTCCCTCTCCTCTCACTAGAAGAGGAGTCCCCCAACATGAAGACACTTCACCGCGTCGCAAAATGAGACCTGGCTCGAAGTAATGTGTCAAACGGTACCATGTTAGGTTCTCGTGTTGAAAGAGGAGTCGTTTAGCGGATAGTGCAGTCGCTCGTGAGCATGGAAGCCCCAAACTCAGAGCTTAAATGACGTTCACCTCCCAGCCACCCAAAAATAATACAAACTATATTTGGCTGAAAACCAAACCGAACTCTAGTTATGAATGCTGTTATTTGCTATAAATATTTTGGTATTCATTTCAAAATGATATTATGTAGGATGGGTACATGTTTAAGTAACTTTTGCGTTTGTGTTAAGTACATATAATACATTTTATGATTTTTTTCTCATTCACTCCAATAAGACCTAACTTTTGGAAATTCTTTTAATTTTGAAAGCATCTTTTGGTTGCTCTTACATTTATACCAATCTGAATATATATTTGATTCTACCTCTTTCCTGAATTCAACAATTTTCGTTTGAATCGAATGCGAAATATTTAACCATTTCAGCAAACGCGATGTGCGTCCATTACATTTATGGGTTTTTTAAGTTTATAAGGGCCTTATGTGAAATGCAGTATTCTAACCAAATCACTGCTTTAAACTTTATTTCAAAAAAAATATGTTGAGGCTTTACATTGAGGCGACGTTCCACAAGTTTAGGTAACAAATTTTTAGGTGCTACCTTTACATAGATTTCTGAAAGTCTAGTTGCCCAGTCTTTATACACTACGGTGCAAAAGTATAAGGAAATCATCGAAAACTTTTATTCATCGGTCTACAACACAGATTTCCACTGATCAACTGATCAATTTTCACGCTTGTTTAGTGGTCGTGGAAGTAGTTTTTTTACAGCAACGCGACCAAAATATCCCTTCTCTCGCAAACAACGTTTTACAGTATCCACCGAAATTGAGTTCGTCAAGGTTTCGTTGATTTTAAGCACGAATGTCTGGTGCTACTTTGAACCAATTTTGCTTGCTCATTAATAAAATGTATAATCATCAGCTTGAGTGGTTTTTTTCTTTCGTCGGCCAGAGTGTTTTCGATTGATATTTGTGTTATTTTCGGCGAACCACTTCAACGTGGTTTGAACTCCACACTTTGAAAACCAACAATATCTGGTACCACGAATTGTTTTACCCACTTTTCTCAAAATAAGTATTCGTGGATGTTTTCCAAGGGAAATCTAATTTTTCCGAGCCATTTTAAACTATAGCAATCGGTTTTGCACGTTTAAACAAAGACGGGAATGAATTTGACAGCTCAAGTGCACATAGAATATAGCAGAGGGTGCAAAAGACCATTATTTTATGACACGTAGACAGATAATACAGAATGACTGATTAAGACATAACCGCCCATATTTGAATAGTTTAAAATAACTTATATTTGAAATAACAGAGCAAAAATGATGCTACTTAAAGATAAGAATTTTTAGTTCCTTCATAATTCCACCATTTTGACCATTAATAATTAGCCAATTTAAAGCAAATGCACATAAATCACAACAAAATAGTCTATTTCCTAGCTCATACACAGGTCTGAATCGTAAATTGCTGTTGAAAACGATAAAAAACAATCGAACCTCAAAGAATCGATTTTTCCGATGATGTCCTTATACTTTTGCACGGTAGTTTATATGGGCCCAACACATATTTAATATTCTGATACTTAGAGCTTCCAAAAATAGACATTTCTCATTTGGTAATAAGTAACTCCAGTCGTCAAACATATTTAATGATTATAATATATTCAATGCGATATTTTAGTTATTAGAATTTTTTATCTAATTTTGATTTATATTTACGCTCATATATTACAATCAACACTAAAAGGTGCAAACACCTCGAAAACTCATCAGCCCTGCCCCTTCAGTGTCTGTTCAAGTATTGAGTTACTTCTGTATGAGTCAAACCATCGAGCAGTCCTTGGCCTACCGGGCATTCAGGATACATTGTAATGCAAACTGCACCATACTGTCCCGCCTTATATGCATCTCTGTACTCTATTTTTGAGTCAACTGCTGGCCTGAAGATAATTATGGATTACAAAAAATTATTGCATTTATTGCAATATTACTTACGTTAAAATTTTGTTCATAATTTTACTCCAAACTCCATAAGTCTCATCAACCATTGCATTTTCACATATGGCACGGAGCAAGCACTTTCTACCATCCCTTCCTAAACGATCCAAGTAAAACTCAATTAACGAATATATAAAAACACGGGACTCATCCTGAAATCCACTTTCTTGTCCTCCAAACTCGTCCTGTAAATCTTTCAATGATCTTTCATTCCATTTATCCCACCAGTATATTGGTGTGGGCGGCGTGAGATATTGCCCTTGAAAATTGAAGTAAAGTGCCAGCGATCGTGTGTCTCCCAAATCAACTGGAACAGTAAAACCACAGGTAAACTAAATAAAATTTTGAATACAAAGAAACTTACTTTTATTCCATTTCTCAGCAAATGAAATGATTCAAGTATTTCATGCACATATATGATTAATACTTATATGTAATTATTTACTCAAGGTGGGCAGAAAGCATGAATATGGTTTGAATATGAAAAATATGTAGCATAAATTCTTCGTTATCTCGGTTTTTTTGCGCAATTTAAAAAATTCTCCAAATAAATGTTCCTCCAACTTTTCCAAAAACACGCAAATATTGTAAATTTAATGTTAAACAAATATATATTTCGGAGGTAAGAGTTCCTCCTTCTTGTGTTTTGAAGAAGGAGGAACTCTTACCTCCGAAATATATATATTTGTTTAACATTAAATTTACAATATTTGCGTTTTTCTGGAAAAGTTGGAGGAACATTTATTTGGAGAATGTAGCATAAAGTTTGCCAATAAAATAAATACACCGGAGCTGGTTAAATTTATATTTATAAGAGTTTGACTTCTCGTACACTCACAAGTAATATTTCAAATATCACTTGTTTTGTGTAGCAGCGTAGAATAAGATATTTTGCTATCAAATATATATTTTTTGGACAATGTTTCAGCCCCGTTTAGGCCGAGTTAAAGCCATTTTTATGCAAAGTTTGAACCACTTTTTCTCCGAGTTTGGGCCACTCTTAGATCGTTTTTGGGCCTTATTGAGGCCAGTTTGATTATAGGTCAAGTATTGAGTTTGCATAAGTAGATAAGTATCTAAGAGTGATGGCCTGAGGAGAATTAGTGCACACGTCGAAACCACCTTCTTCTAACATTTTTCTTCTCTAATAATTTTTCAGAAAAATTATTATTCAAAATATGCAACTCATTTGTATAGCTGCAAACAATTCCATGAAAAGTAATTTATTTTATATACTTAAATCTATCATATTTTAGGACAAGTTCGGGCCCTGTTTAGGCCATGAATTTATTAAGTGTCTTTACAATCAGAGTTAACTTCTCTAACAAAACCAACCTAAACGGGCAGGAATATGCTCCTTGCAGAAAGGTTTGTTACCAATCTATGAAATGTCGACGTTTATTTTAATTCATGGCAAGATTCAACACAAATTTTTATGTAAGTGGCCAGCACACTAAATTCTTAAGTTGAGGAAAACCAACCCAAATTTACTAAAGAAAATTCGATCAAAATCTGATTGTCCGTCGTGTGTTTATTCTTGTAATACAAGAAAATAGAAATGACTGAAACTTACATATTCTAGTTACATTAATGTGATACGCAAACTTACGGTACATGGATGTGTTTCTTTCAAAATATTCTTCCCCCCTAACGCAAACGGTGCTTTGACTTGTTTTTAACATCCTTCAGTTCCTTCGTCACATTTGGCTTCACCTCGGGTGCCGTTTCAAATGATCTGTTTTCAGGGGCTTTTTGAGCTTGGGTACCATAAAACGTCACAAGGAGCAAGGAGGACAAGGAGTAGCAGCGAATGCGTGCTTAGCCAAAAAGGTTGAATGAGCTGGAAGATTGTCACAATGGAAAAACTAGTCGCCTTTTTCGACCTGATTAATTTTTTACGATGGGTGGCATCCCCCATATATTCCAAAACTTCAATATAGTAAGTTTAACTCACTGTGGGGTCTTAGATCAGAGAAAACAGTCAGCGTTACCTTGACACTAGCTCGAATTTAGCGAGCGTTTTTGGCTCCGGGAGATGCTATATGCACCGACTGGGACGATTGGGTATTTGTTTCGAGGTCGTAACCACAAACACATGATTCATTGCCTATTATGATTCATGACAAAGAATTTTCACCTTCTTCTGTACGATCAAGAATTTTCTGAGAAACCTCAAAATCCCGTAAAAGATTCAACTAATATCCCATACTCTTATTATCCTTAATAGTCAAACTTCAATTTGGACATAATACTTGTAGAAAGACGTTCAGGATACCCATCGTCTGTCATTCACTGTTGACCATACTTAAAACATTCATGCCAACATGCCACATGCTTCATGGAACCACCGCCGTAACCCTTGTTGAGCCATTAGCTTCTCAATAACAAACGATAATACAATATGTGCCGTTGGAAATACTTGTAGATGTTAATATCACCTGATCTATCTAAATCTAGTGACACTAAGTAGGTTCATTTGAAAGCAATTGATTATGCGAATTCAAGCAGTATCTTTGAAGTGGAAACTTTCACATGCACGTTCACCATACATAAAATTGTTTCTTCTTCGTAGCACGACAGCCCCTCTCGGGTCTTCGGTTCCTGCAACAAGCACCTACAACTGTCATACTCCATTGACCGCTTCCTCCAATTTCAAAATCCGGGCAGCGAGGAGCTGCCTTCGTTGACCGAGTTAGAACAGCGTTTTCTCGGTTTCCCCACTGTTCTCCACCCTTCAGTTCTCTCAACGAATACCTTTTTAAGGTATTCGTTGTTCGTCCATACGATTCACTTGGCAACCCCATTGCAGCTCCCGCAATCTTACAATCGTTGAGGCCTCCGGCTCGTCAAAAATTTCATACAGCTCATGTTTGTATCGAATTCACTATTGTTCCCCTTCTAGCTTTGCTCCGATTCTTTGCCTTAGGACCCGTCTACCGAAGGCGTTCAAAATGTTTGCGAATGCAGGGGTTAGGGTCTATATTTCACATCTATAGCAAAGCACAGATTTCATCACAGATTTGTATACTTGGAGCTTTGTTTTCCTGTGTTTGCAGTTGGTCTACAAGATCGTCAAAACTGAATAAAATGTTTTATTTGGAAGCTGTTTTCTTCGACATATTTCGCCTCCTTCATTACCGGTTCAGGTTTTGTGTATTTGAGGTATTTTTCCTCGACTTTGTTTTATTATCAATGATTCGAACCGTACTAGTTTTAATTCACTGTCGAGCCTCAAGAAAAGTTCTTTGACGGTTCTTAACAACCGTTAAAAAATGTTGATGGCATCCGCATAGACTACCAACTCGCTCGACTTGCAAAGTAATGCACCTCTTGTATGGACAGGTAATTTTCTTATGACGTATTCCAGAGCTAAATTGTATAGCAATGGGTCCACCCCATCTCCCTGCTTTAGTCCAATATTTGTATCAAAGGCATCGATGAGTTATTGTCATTTTGGTAAAACGGAGGAATTTGGCTGGGATACCGAAGCAAAGCTTTTCTGGATTGGGTAAAATCTATGAGTTAGCGTTTGCTTTATCAAAATGCAGCAGCAAAACGACGTCGCTGACATGATGGGTGATGCCGGATGATGGTAAATAATGGCTGATTATGGTAAATGATGATGGATGACTATGTATGATGATGGCTAATAATGGCCAACGATGGTTAATGACGACTAGCGATAGCAAATTATGGCCGATGATGGAGTTTGGAAGCGGACAATGACGGGTGACGTCTGTCGACGATGGATTATAGTGCATGATGTCAGGGGGTGACTGACGATGGCATATGATTGCCAAAGTTTAGGGACGAGGGTGGATGGTGCCATTTGGTGCCAGATGTTGGTAAATGATGGCTTATGGTAGATGATAATGGTGGATGATAGCTGAAGATGGTGGATGATGTAAATGACGGGTGATGATGGTGTATGATGACAGATGATCGTGGATGATGACTAGTGATAACTAGTGAACATGTCTAATAATACTGGGTGCTGGCAAATTATTGCTTACGATGCTATATGATGGCTTATGATTGCGGATGCTGGTTCATGATGGTATAATATTTTTTTTTGAACTGAAAGCTTCTATATCCAATTTCAGCCTATAAAAATTTTCTGAATGGGCAAAAAGCGAAACAACAGTCGCGCGGCGATTCAGCGCAACTAGTTAAAACGTCTGCAGGCATTTGGTGGTTTTTAGATGGGTACAATATTAAGGGTTTGCATCGCATAGCAAGAAAGTAGAACCGCTTAAGGAGCGTGGATGATGGATGACATTTGGCAGCTGATGCCGGATCGTGAATAATGGTGGACTATGGCTAGTGAAAGTGGGCACCGGTGAATTTTGACGGATGGTAGCGATTGATGTCTGATGACTATGAATGGTGATGGTGAAACGAGATGGATATTGACGTGTGATTCCAGACGATAGCTGAAGAAGCCAGAGGATTGCGGATGAGAACGGATTGAGCCGTTTGATGGCAAATGATGACGGAAGGTAACTGATGATGTTGTATGCTGATGAATTATGCCAGGTTGTGGCGGATGATCTCTAACGCTAGCAGATAATAATTTAAGATATCAGATGTTGGTGGATGTCAGATGTTGGTGGATCTGGGTAGGTGATTACTAATGATGGCTGCTGATAGTGTATGATGAAGGATGGTAGCTAATCATTGCTGATGTTGGTTGAAGATGTCGGATAAAGGTGAATAAATGTAGATGCCGCTGTATGTTAGCGGATTTTGCAAATGATTACCGATGATGGCAAGTGAAGCTAGATGAAGGCAGATGGGGGCATTGATAGTTGTTAATGGCATACATATGATGGCTAATGATGTATATGATGGTTGATGATGGCGCAAGGTGACAAATGAGAGAGGGAAAGGAACAAAGAAGCGAGTGTCACAAACTTCGGCGAGAGGCCCAGCGGGCGCGAACACGGGAGGAGGCAGACACTAGGCTAGCAGCATACAGGTCCGGCAGGAAATATCTTCGCAGGCTTATTAACAAGAGCAAGGCCCGATGCTGGCAAGACCTCGTGGACGATGTAAATAGGGATCCGTGGGGCCTTGGCTACAAGCTGGTCATGGGGAAATTTGGTGCCCTACGGAAGCCTTGTATACATGACGCGGAAAATATGGACGCGATAGTGCGGGGACTCTTCCCCACCCATCCCGTCCGTGTTGACGCTGTCCATGGTGAAACAGCAGTCGAGTGCCCACTCTTCACACAGCTGGAACTGGAGGAGGCAGTTCTCTCCCTGAAAGCGAGGAAGGCTCCAGGTCCAGATGGTGTTCCAGCTGAGGTTTTGCAGCTCGTCTATCACCATTGTCCTGACTTGCTGCTCAGCACATTCAACGCTTGCCTACGGGACGGGGTTTTCCCGGTACGATGGAAGGTGGCGAGGCTCGTGCTGGTCAGCAAGGGGAAGGGAAATCCCGAATCGCCGTCTGCATACCGCCCGTTATGCATGCTAGACACGGCTGGGAAAGTTCTAGAGAAACTCATCAAGGGAAGACTCACTGACGCGATTCGTGCTGCTGGGGACCTATCTCCTCGGCAGTACGGCTTTAGAGCAGGACGTTCTACCATTGATGCGATTGCAGAGGTGGTGAACGCGGTCCAAAAGGCAGAGGCATATAGTCGCACCAAGCGACGGATCGTCCTGTTGGTGACACTCGACGTCAGGAATGCCTTCAACTCCGCTAGATGGGTGGATATTCTGGATACGCTGGAAAACTCTTTTCAAGTTCCAGAATATCTAATGCGGCTTTTGAGGAACTACCTAAAGGCCCGAAGCCTGCTCTACGACACGACACAGGGCCAACGAAGGATGGAAATTACATCGGGTGTTGCCCAGGGATCTATCCTTGGTCCGGACCTGTGGAACGTGTCTAACGACGGGCTACTGAGACTTGAGATGCCAGATGAGTCGCGCTTGGTCGGCTATGCGGATGATGTTGCGGCTCTGGTCGCCGAACGCACTGTTGAACAAGCGCAACTTAGGCTAGGTATGCTAATGCGCCGAGTGAGGGACTGGATGACTGCTCGCGGGCTCAGTTTAGCACTGGAGAAAACCGAAGTGGTCATCTTGACAAAAAAGAGGATCCCTAGAGTCGACTTATGGCCTACTGTACGGAGCAGAGGTATGGGGCGACGCTCTCAGCAAGGAGGTATACCGAAAACGATTGGCACAGGTACAGAGAAGAGGAGCACTGAGAATTGCACTCGGTGGTGAGAGTGATTGCAGGCGTGATACCTGTCGCCCTCCTTGCTAGAGAGCGCCGCGCTATTTACCTGCGCCGAAACGAGGATGCGAGGGAGATCGTTGTCCGCGAGGAGAGACAACGCTCGCTCAACGATTGGCAGCAGTCTTGGAGGAATTGCACGAAGGGAAGGTGGACTGCGCGCCTCATCCCGGATGTGAGACCGTGGCTAAATCGAAGGCATGGTGAGACTGACTTCTATCTGACCCAGCGTTTGAGCGGGCACGGGTGTTTTCAGTCTTACCTGCACAAGATCGGCAAGTCACGGTCTCCCGATTGTCGGTTTTGCCCAGGAGAGGAGGACAATGCCTGTCACACATTTTTTGCGTGTACGAAATGGATCAGGCTGCGAAGGGAACTCTACAGGGAGATGGGAGAGCTCACCCCGGATAATATAGTTGCGGTGATGCTCGAATCGGTTGACAAATGGAACCAGGTGGCACATTATGCTCGGGCAGTCCTAAAATATAAAAGGGACTCACAGCAGCCGGAGGCACTGGGGCTGGGGGATCGCTCTTCTGGCAATTCCTCTTCCCCCCTCCCCTCCCGCTAGGAAAGGGACTCCCCAGCTTGAAGGCGCCCCACGGCATAACAAAACGAGACCTGGCCCGAAGTAATGTGTCAAACGGTTCCAGGCTAGGTTCTCAGATTGACAGGGGAGGTGTTTATTGGGTAGTCCAAAGGTATCCTCCATGGGAGTCCCACACTGCCAGACTCGGCGGGCATAAATGCCTTCACCTCCCTACCACAAAAAAAAAAAAAGGTGACAAATGAGGGCGAATGGTTCCGTATGATACTGGATGATTACTGATGATGGCGGGTGATGACAGGCGATCACGTTTGGTGATGGATAAGAATGGACGATGGTGGTTGTAATCTTTGAAATTACGCGCGTTAATCAATCTTAGTTAGTCGCGTTTCTATAGTTCCTCCTATCGTGCCAACAGCTTTCTCGTGCCCGAAATTTCATTCAGGATGTAACCTGCGCAGGTTTTTCCGATGTCTGCCTTAAAAATTATCTTGCACATTTTTAATCGGCGGTCTGCTAATAATAGCTCGTGGATTTTTGTCACGTTATTTTTGGTGCAGCCGTTTGCGGGGCATCTGGGCGAAGCTCATCAAAAACCAACGTGGGACCGCGTTTCAAAACAAGAATCGAATTACCGACCGATATTGCTGTTACTCCATTTTTCTAAAATCCACCGACACACCCACTTCCACACGTGGTCAAAACAAAACTGCATGTCCTATTCAGCTGAACGTAGCCGTGTCTACAAAAATGTACCACACGATAGTGAACCTCCCATACGAAAGTACCACCATCGGGTGGTGAGGCTTAGCTCTTATCTTACCGCCCAAGGAAGTACAATTCCAAAGAAACATTATAAACTCAACTATATGGACCTAACTTTGGCACGAGAGCAAACATGAGTACACTACAAAATATACAGAAAACCAACCAGAACTACAGGGTTATCCATTTCGTGGTAGGAAAGTATAACCCTGCCATTTGACATCTGTCAGAATTAAATGTCATCCAAAGTATGTTTTTTTTAGTTGGAGGTTTGCCATTTAGAAATATGGATCGTTTTACAGTCGAAGAATGCGTTAAAATTATTAAATTTCATTATAAAAATGGTAATTCTGCTGTATCAACATTTAAGGCTTTAGGAACCGATTACGGTTGACATAATCGACCTACACGGCAAACAATTTCGAACACAATGAGAAAATTTGGAGAGACTGGATCAGTTATTGATATTTCAAGGCCTGTGTATCATCGCAACATTCATTCTGCTGAAAATATCGCTGTCGTTGCTCAAAGTGTGGAGGAAGACCCGGATTTGGCGATTCCTCGACGTGCTCAACATTTTAGCTTGTCTTACGGCTCATTGTGGCGGATTTTGCATTTGAATTTGCATCTCCATCCATACAAAATCCAACTCACTCAAGAAATTAAGCCTCAAGACCATACACAACGCAGAATATATGCGAATTGGGTGACTGAACAACAAGCCATAGATAACGATTTTCGAACAAAATTTTCTTCAGTGATGAGACTCATTTTTCGCTCAGTGGTTACATAAATAAACAGAATTGACGCATATGGGGCTCTCAAAATCCTGAAGTGATTGCAGAAAGACCTTTGCATACGGAAAAAGCGACCGTTTGGTGTGCATTATGGTCTGGTGGTGTTATCGGCCCGTATTTTTTTTTTTTTAAACGATCAAAGGAGGGCCATTACAGTCAATGCTGACCGTTAGGATGGATGTTAACTGATTATTTTTGGAGAGAAATCGAAGATTATGATCTGGAGAACATGTGGTTCCAACAGGACGGAGCCACAAGCCACACAACACAGGCTAATCGAGCACTTTTGCAAGAGGAGTTTCCAGGAAGCGTAATTTCGAGATTGAGTGATGTCATTTGGCCCGCAAGATCCTGCGACCTAACACCTTTGGATTTCTTTTTATGAGGCTATGCCAAAGACCGTGTTTACGCAAACAATCCTCAAACTCTTGAGCAATTGAAAACCGATATTCGTGAAGTTATGGCCGAGATATTGCCGGAAATGTGCCGAAAAGTCATTAAAAACGACCTCAACAGGATTGAGGCCTGTAAGAGGTCCCGTGGAGGACATTTGAATGATGTTGTATTTCACGTATTATGGCAAGATTCAAATCTTCATATTGAATAAAAAATGTTGATTCCATCTGAATATTTTATGTGTTTTCTTCACCTTTACTTTCCCCAGCATAAAATGGATAACCCTATAATCACACCATACACGTAACATCTAACCATCCCGCACAACATACGTTTACAGCATACAGATCATGTGTGTTGAGACTCCACTCCATCCTCATGACTCCTAATAACTACTCCAACAAACTAAACAGCATTTTCAAAATAGCCAGTAATAATGGATACAGCCAACGTGACATCGATAAACTTACTATACGGTTCAAAGAAAAACAGGGACGCCAACTGACTTAAACACACAAGAGCGACCAATAGTTGGTTTCATCAACATACGTAGACAAGAAGACAAGAAATACAAACTACAAACTGTATTCAGAACTGAAAAGAACATTAGAAACAAACTGAAATCAAGAATAGCGTACAAATAGACATGCATGGACATCAACATGGTATACACAGACAGGACCAAAAGGAAACTAACAACAAGATAAAAAGAGTACTTCGATCTATCTAACACAATAAGGCAGACCCCAACTACACGATGCCCCTTCAAAACCACACGCACAAGCTGACAACCTCTTTGACATTATTACACAAATGAAGCAAAAAACCACGACTTGATTGACATCATAAAAAGATATTTCATGTCATAGAAAGACAGACGGTAACATTATCAACGAACAAATGATGACAAGTTCCGACGCAGTTTTCTCACTACTAGACTACACATTACCTGGAATGACTTAGGATGTACCTGCTTAACCCATCCTACCCATCCTGTATAAAGTTGTTCCATTCCATACATCCTCCGGGCACTGTAGATGAAAAACGAAACGCGTTTGTCCATTCAAATAGGCAAGGATTGGCTGCTTGTCAAGGAAGAAGAGAATTGGCCTGTGGACATCAAATAACCAAAATAATAGGCCCTCACGAATGTAATCTATCGCTATAACAAGACAATCGGAATATATTCCTGGTATACTAATACAATAGCAAAATTTTCTTCCGTATTATCAACAACATCTGCGGATCAAGATGCTCCATTTGGATTTGCACGACACGATAACAGCATGAATTCATAAGAAATGGAAATTCAATTTCATGACAAATGTAAACTTCATTTCACGTTTCTAGTGCAGCAATATATTATTTTATAAAACGATCTTTCCGAATATCACGATGACTTTTCTCATTAAAAATGCACTGCACATAGCCTAAACCTGCAAAAGCAACTGTCAGAGTGATCATGTGTTGCCAGTCAACAAATACAACATACTCTTATATACTTACGCTTCATCATTGAACTAGTTGCGAGCAAGCAAACACTGCCTATATACTCACACTTCGCTAATGAAATTAGGCAAGCCAGCACATACGCCCATTGTTATCGAAGCATGTACTTGTTGTCCAATGATCAAGCGTAAAAGTAAACAAGTTGAGTAAGCAGGAGAGTACTCCTACCAGAAGGTCTTTGTAAACATCCTAGGGTTAGAAACAAGTTTTCTAAGGGCGTGAATCGATAACTTGAGTTATTCATCCAATATACAAAAGATGCACAGTTTCTTTCATAAGCACAGTGCAGCCGCCATAGCTTAAATGATTTTTCTGAATGCTCGGCCGATTGAATATCTTCAAGTTAAACACTATTCCTTAAGATTTTCATGAAAATTGAAAGAAAATAAAAGTGCCTAAGTCAATTTTAAATACATATAGGGTTTTCCAATAAGAGGTGTTATTTTGAATAGATCTTGTGATTTAACACCTTGCGACTTCTTCCTTTGGAGCCACGTGATATAGACGGCCTACGCCAATAACCCAGCGTCGATTCAAGACCTCAAAGATGAAGTTCGTGAGGCTATCGAAGACATAGAGCAGCCACTTTGCGATTTGGTTATGGAAAATTTCATGAAAAGGATATGGTCTTGTAAGCGTGTCGTAGTGATTATTTGCCTGATGTTTATTTTTGCTATTAACGGCATATCTTCTTCTTTATAATGAAATAAATATCTGATCATTTGTTTAAAGAAATGGCATTTCGCTTTTAATATCAAACCAACACCCCTTATTGGAAAACCCTATATCACCAATAGCACGTGTTATTGTTGTTGTAATTCCATAGAATTGAAATGGCTATAACTCACTTGATTATGATTCGATCTCAATTTAATTTGGTGAACGTATATATCTTATATCAGTCTATATAATTACAAAGATATCGTTTTGATTTTATGGGCAAAAATGTAAAATCTACAAATCATACTATTATCAACAAAGTTGAGTGCATTTCGATTTGTAAGGTATTTGTTGCCCTTGTACTGATTAAAGTCCACGTTCGTGATAATTTTCAGATTTTTCGGCTGAAAGGTGTCCAATCCCGAGGAGGGGGGGGGGGGGGGACACAAATTTTGGGTACATTTTGCCTTCCCCTGGACCCCCTAATTCATAGGAGGTTTTTTTTCTTCTCAGATTCTAAAAGTTCTAATCAAGACCTTTCATTTGATACCCCACTCGACTACCTTTGGTTACAAAATTTTTTAAGGGCCAATTCGTTATTAGGGGGGACCTCTCTTAAAATTTTTTTAAATTTTCGTTCACAAAGTTTGAGCATTCTAGCTTTTATAGTTTCTGAGGAAATTAGCTGTGAAGCATGGACAGATGGACAGACGGACGGACGGACAGACGAACGGACCTACAGCTCGCGAAACTAATAGGTCTTTGTAAAAATAAAATTTACAAGACCTAAAAAGACCGCGGAAAAGTAAATAAAAAAGATTACCCCGCAATGCGCTTCGTTCAATGTCCCCAGTTTCGCTAATTCACCCCAAAAGATCATGCCGAAAGCCGAAAGTTTAAGCGAAAAGCACTCCTTCGCTCAATTTCTCCAGTTTCGCATGTTCGCCATCCGAGCAAGCAAGACGGAGCGGGGAGGAAAAGCTTTCGTGGAACGTGAGCGCACGTGTTCGGCTACTCGGCACTTTTCAAGTGGATTGAGGTTGAAAGCTCACGAAAGCACGATATTTAAAGTTCTTGGGCAAGCTATGGCGAGCAGTCTTGTTCGAGTCCAGTAGAGATCGTGCTGCTGCCCATTCTTTAATGACAACGAGTAATTACGCGATTTAAGTTTACAACGGAGGTATAGTGATAGTGATCAACTAAATGGTGGCTTGAGCAGCGCACCTCAATCGGCCTTTTGGCATGTCACGCCATGTGGTCACTCCGATTTATTTACTCATCTTCTCCGATTCCCTCTACAGGCTAGCGCTCACCTGTAAAGCGTGACGAGTCAACTGAAAGTTAAAAGTGCCTCATTCAATATTCATATATATATATATATATATATATATATATATATATATATATATATATATATATATATATATATATATATAATTTAATATGTGAAATGTAATGTTTTATGAACAGTGAAATTAAATGATTAATAAAATTTGCCTTTGTGGTTCTAGTTTAGATGGATAGAGTAGCAGTGTAAGTATTATACATAGAGATCTCTCCCCGGGAGCCTTGATGATGTATATGTGATACACATCAAATTGAACTCCCAGTTCATGCAATTATGCATAGGGTATACTGGTTGTGTAACAAATACAGCAAAAGCTACAAGACAGGTTTGTTTTTCTGCTAAATTGAGTCTTCAGTAAGTCACGATGGTATCTTAGCTTGAAGTTTTTGATGGGTAAAATCGTGCAAATTGTGGGGTCAAAATTTTAAACCCGCAGACGTTCACCTTTTTTGGGGGTTGGCAGGTGAATGCCATTTAAGCACTATGTGTGGGGCTCCCATGCTCACGAGCAACTGGATTAACCACTAAACACCTCCCTCTTCAAATTGAGAATCTAGCATGGAACCGTTTGACAAATTACTCTGGGTCAGGTCTTGTTTGCTATGCCCTGAAGCACCTTCTACTTGGGGGATCCCTCCTTCAGCGGAAGGAAGAAAGAAGGATTGCCAGACATGCGAGCCCGTCCCCGTCTGCTGTGAGTCCTCTTTATCTTTTAACCCTGCCCGAACATAATGTGCCGCATGTGTTCATTTGTCAACCAATCCAAGCATAACCGCAACTATACTTTCCAGGGTAAGCTATTCCGTCTCCCTGTAGAGCTTTTGTCACAGTCTGTCCCATTTTGTGCACGCAAAAGATGTGTGTAGGCATAGTCTTCCTCTTCTAGGTGAATAATACAATCAAGGGACAGTGACTTACCAATCTTGTGCAGGTAAAACTGAAAACACCCATGTCCGCTCTAAAACTGTCTCAGATAGATGTCAGTTCTCGACACGCTTCCCATTAAGGCACGGTCTTAGATCTAGAATGAGCCACACAATCAATCTTCTCTTCGTGCAATTCACCCAAAACTGCTGCCAATCGTTGAGTGAGCACTATCTCTCCTCACGGATAACCCTCTCGATCGCGACCTCACTTTGATGCAAGTAAATACCAAGGCGCTCTGTAACAAGGAGGGGGCATGTATTACGCCAGGAATAACTCTCACCATCGAACCAGAGACTGTCGGGTATGAAGATGCAATCTTCAGTGCTCCTCTTCTCTGTACCTGAGCCAAACGTTTTCGGTACACCTCCTTACTGAGAGCGTTGCCCCATATTTCTGCTCCATATGCTGGCACCAACCCTACAGCACTCATCAAGAAGCATCTCCTTGATGGGTTGGGTCCCCCTCCGTTGGTCATAAGTCGACTCAGAGAAGATACAACCGAAGCAGCCTTCTCAGTCGCTGCCTCGATGTGCTCAGAAAAACTCATCTTCAAGTCAATCAATAGCCTAAGGTGCTTCATCGCTGGATTTGATTCGATTAGTATAGCTCCAATACTGTTCATCTTTACTCTAGGGATTCTCTTTTTTATCAAAATAACCACTTCGATTTTCTCCAGTGCTAGACTGAAACCACGGACAGTCATCCAGTCTCTCGCCTGGTGAATTGGCATCCCTAGCCTAACCTTCCCTTTTTCAACGGTGCGTCTAGCGACTGGAGCCACAACATCATCCACATAGTTGATCAAGCGCGATTTATCTGGCATCTCCAGTCTCATTAGACTGCCGTAAAACACGTTCCACAGGTCTGGGTCAAGGATAGATCCCTGGGCAACACCTGATACAACTTCGTCCCATCATTGGTCCTATGTCGTTTTGTAAAGCAGGCTTCGGCCCTTCAGGTAGGCCTTTAAAAGCCGCATGGGATATTCCGAAAGTTGAAAAAGGTTTTCCAGCGTATCCATAATTGATAGTTTGTTTTAAAAATGTAAAGAGAAGAACTTTATTCTCCCCCTTGATCATGATACAGGTAAAAAGAGGTGGCTAGTGATAGTAAAAAATGCAGAAGAGATAGCTAAGTGATTATTTTTTCTTTCGGGCAGAATTTGGTCTCCATCTTACCACCAGAGGGATAAGTGACTGTTCTTTTTCGATTAGAAGTTGGCTTCCGTAAATAAATTAGGTGTTCCGAATCATTACACTCTGTCAAGTGGTGCCCCACCTCGAGTCATCTGTGAGAAGCTCATCGCAAGAGTCGGGATTAAATAGATAGGTGGATGACAGCTTCTGTACCAGAACAAGAGGAGGCAACTCATTGATTCGGGGTAAAATTATGCATCCATTGAACATATAAAACATTTCATAAATTTAAAGTTTGGATGAAGTACTCGCAGTTTATTTGAATCCAACTTAAATTAGCTGGAAAGATGATCTGATGTAAGTTAATGAAAGGAGTATGGTTAAAAAATACGGGGATCAAATATGAAAAATTTCACTTTTCACAATACCCTATTAAAATCGGTACCTGTTTGGCCATCTATCACAGTATGTTTTCTCATAAACTAGAGAAGCTTGAAGCACAAAATCTTGGTACCAGCTCATAAGTTTCTGGATAACTAAGAGTTGATAGTTTTTAAAAAGCTTCAAATGATTTTAATGGGGTCTCCCATATTAGGATTTGATCCCTTAACAATTAATTTTCACTGAAAATAGGAATATGATATCAAATGAAAGGTCATGACGATATTTTTTGTTATCAAGTCTGAAAATTGCAATTTCGACAACGGGGTTGGCAGGGAAAGCGAAAGAACACGCGCAGTTGGAGACCAGTAGATCGAAAATTTGGAAAAAGTTATGGAAATAGTTTTCTTTAAGAACTACAGCGAAATTCGCTAAACGGATGCCTTCAATGAAATTGTATGTTGATGTAGCTTAACACAAGGCTGATCTTACTTGCAAGCTTTATGAAAATATAACCATATCTGGTGAAGCTATTTCCTTTCATTTTTCCATCATAACAACATTACATGGTTTACCTACTCTATGAGCTTTTGATGCATCCAGATACTAAATTATTGATGAAATCTTATTGAAAACTTCTGAGGAGATGAACAACTTAAATACCTTTAATACCCTCTACACTGAATGATATTTTCTTTACTGCAACAAAATGGCTACCCATTTGAATTGGATCAGAAGATGATTTCCGCTGAGCCTATAATTTAACATACGAGTACATATCATAGAAGCATTTGTTGAGTTTTTACATCAGAAACATAAATGTTTGCATTTCATAGGTCGAGTACAAAACCCCTTTGACAGGAACGTACTCTAGTCCACTCGACTTGCTTTTGTTTTTTAACATTTGTTCTTCATTAAGCATCTACTTCTGAGCTTTCCACAAATGTCGATGACTCCAACTTCTTTAGTTCTTGGTGACGCACGGACCGATATATGGATGCGTGGACAGTTACCTACCGATTTTATTTCGGTTTGTATATTTGTCTGCAAAATTATTTCAACACACAGTCGGGCAGTAACGTCGCAATATTAATAGGGAAAGAATAAACATGTATTGCTGTTTGAATCAAAGCTTCAGTTAAATTGATAATTACTTGCAAGAAAAAATAAGATCAATTAAAATTGAACGTCAAAGGCTTCGATATTCATTGTCTAATCGGACACTAATTTTGTAATTAATCGATATTTATTCAACCATGGATCATAATTCTCACATACTTAAACGTTCTCGTTTGCACTCAAAAACCACTTATAATTGATTGAAATTGTTAATGCTCACGGTCACGTATACTTTGTTACAGACTGATAAATTAAAATATAATTACCTTACGATTGCCGCCACCTTCGTATATGAGGAATCGTTTATTCCGCGTTAAATTTCCTACTTCCGATAAGTTATAAAATGACGTGTGTGCGGATACTTCAGCCCAATCGAAGGATATCCAAAATATCAAAATTGCTCTGTAAAGATGACCAAAATCGCAGTGCATTGAAGCGACCACAAAATACTTTGTCACGATAAATACCTCCACTTCATTTTTCAACCATACGTTTCTGGCTAAGTAAATTTGTCTTCACAATTTATATGTTCGCGATCCATTATAATCGTAATGGCCAAAGTAAAGATGTTGCAATTATTATTTTTGTGTTAATGTAACGCATTTTGGTGCAAGTTTATGCTAATGTATTCAATTAAATTAATACTTTTAATGAATTTGTTTTGAAACGAGGATATAAAAATTTCCATAATTTACCTGCATAACCTACACTCATGTCAGAAGGGTTTTGTACGCAACTTACTATATGCAGACAACAAAAACCAATAAATTCAAGAAAACTTTCACGACATCTACAACAAATATATACTACCAGCTTTCAAAGAAAAGCCATTGTTAAAATTTTAATGAACTTAAGGGTACCCCTATAAAAGTTTTACAATATATTTATAGATCATGCTATTATTATTGACAAAGTTGAGTGAATTTCGGCTTGTAAGGAATTTACTATTACTGAAACAATGGTCATCATTTTGTCACCGATAAATTTGACGCTTTCATTAAGAGTTATTAGCCTGTCCTTTCAATGTTGAAGTTGGGGAAAAATAATACAAATTTACTCAGTATTCTCATTTAAAATGTCCACCATTTTATTTTCCCCTTGCTGATATTTTTCCTGAGTTTTTCTATGAATTCTACCACGCCCATAGTGCCTGAGTCGTCTGGAAGTTCATATTGTTTCATAGTCATGTATTGCTGTTTTTGTCTCTTTTGTATAGTTCATCACTAGGTTCTTGACGATTTTCTTATAATTTTTTTTACTAGATTAGTCAAAGGATGCTCTTCATTTCCACAAAACATTTGTCATCCATAAATGTTTTGTTACCCAACGTCTATATGAACTATGGCAATACCATCTATCATCGGTGTTCTATGCATGGGTGTAAAACGGGTTGAGGAGTCGATGTCGGTCCTTGAATAAAGTTAGACGTATAATTGAATACCTTGGTGATTGCGTTTTAGTTTAAACCCTAACTGTTGACAAAATCAGAAGTGGGATAATCCCTAATTTCGCGAGTTGTTTTCTTGAAAAGGAGTGCAGTAATGGCGACGGGCGATCTGACGATGGCGGAACTACGCAAAAAACTTCGCGAAGCCAGTTTATCTGCGTCCGGCACGAAGGAAGTGCTTATTACGCGGTTGCGGAACCATGAAGGTGAAGTAGAGTTGTTCCACAAGGCCAACGAAGATAGCATAAAGAAGTCAAGAAGCTGTGAGATGATGTAGAGGAATTACAAAAGCAATTGACGACCCTATCACAATAGCTAGCTTTCGCCATCGGCACCATAAATTCGTTGAAACTAGTGTCGAATGTCCAGGGTTAAAAGTGTCCGAAGATTGCAGCCAGCGTGGCGTCGGCATCTACGTCATACGTATACTCACCAAGCACACCAACACACAACAACGTGTATGCGTGTAATGATGCAGCAGTTCCAGTTTCATCTGTGCCGCCTGCGGGTATCATGTTCCCGACATAATGTCAATGGTTCCTGAATTTGACCCATGTCATGGTGACATGACGTCAACACATTTCATCGATCGAGTCGAGCAATTGTGAATGGGGTATGGATGGGAAGATCGTTTGCGACTCCTAGCGATCATAGCCAAACTTAAATGTACGGTGAAGATGTAGGCTAACAAGCAGCCAGTGTTTCGTACATGGATGGAGTTCCGTATAGTTTTTTTTGGCAGATTTTCCACTTCACATAAGTGCCGCCGATGTGCATATGAACTTAATGAAGACAAAAAGCTGATGGCTGAATCGATGGTGGAGTACTATTATCGAATGCTTACGTTGGGATGCCACGGAAGTGTCGACGACCAGTCATTAATCCGCTATATGATTAACGTGCTGAAGGACGATAATTTGCGTCGAATATTGTCGGTCATGTGTTTTTCACGATGCGCTGATCTCTTACAATCGTTTTCGGGCATTGACGCATGCGCTGTAATTAACAGCAAGACTAGTGTCGTGAATTGTCCAACCGCGGACGAAAAAATTTCCCTGCAAAAAGCGATAACTCACGATAAAGGTGGCCCGGTATGTTTTAATTGTCGAGATCAAGGACACATTTCACGCGATTGCCCCAAACAGATGGGGAAAAAGAAAAATGATAGTTCAGTGAACTCTATCAGTGAACTATCTGGTGATCTGGTTACGAAGACCACCACCGTGAACGATATCATGTGCGAAGCGCTTGTAGACTCGGGCAGTTACCAATCATTTATGAAACGGAACATCGTGGATCAATATGTCGGTACAGTCAAGCTGACCAAAAAGACGATGATCGAATTCATCGGTGGACAGGTGGAGTGCCGCGAAACGAAACCATTAACCGTCACAATTGACGGGCAGCAATTTCTGTGTGACTTCATGATAACAGACAACCTAATCGCGGTGTGTGATGTCATCATTGGTACCGGTGTACTTTCGCGGGGCCGTATAGTGATCGACAAGGGCAAATGTTATGTAATTAATAATGTGTGCCAAAATATCAATGATACTTTGGGCAAGTTCGAAAAACAGCGAGTCGAGGCGTTACGATATGAATATCGTGGCTATTTCGCGGAAAGGTTGAAGGGCCTCAAAAAGTGTAGTATTATGAGAATAAACATTGCTTTGACGTCAGACGTTCCGGTAAATAAAAAACCGTACCGTGTTCCAATCCATAAACAGAAAATAGTTGAAAGCATCGTGAACGAGCTACTGCACCTCAACATAATCCACGAATTGATGTCACTGTTTGCTTCACCCATTGTCTTGCTGCGGAAGCAGAATGGCGAAGACAGACTCAGTGTCGACTTCCGCGAGCTAAACGTTGTCACCCAAAAATAACCATGGTCCATGCCTGTGGTCGACAACTTTTTGTCAACGTTGGCGGGAAAAAACTACTTCACCGTGCTTGACATGATGTCTAGTCATTACTAGTTGGAGATAGCGGAGGAGGCCAAACAGTACATGGCATTCATAACACACCATGGCCACTTCGAATTCAATCGAATGCCGTTTGGGCTTCGGAATGCCCCGAGCAATTCTCAACGACTTATGGCGAGGCTCATAGCATCGATGAATGGCAAGGTGGTAAGCTATGTGGATGAGGTCATCATTCCCTCTGAGACTGACGAGCAGGGGCTGGAGTACTTGAAGGAACTTGTAGGAGTCATAAAACGTGAAGAACTAACGTTGCGCAAGTCCAAGTGTTCTTTTTTCCAGAACACAGTGGAGTTCCTTGGACATGAACTAACGGCTGAAGAAATCAGGCCCGGGAAGATAAAAACCGTGGCGGTGCAACAATTTCTTAGTCCACAGAATGCTACCGAGGTCAGGCGTTTCCTTGGGCTCTCTAGCTTCTTTAGGAAAATTATTCTGAACTATGCCATCATTGTCGCGCCACTAACGCGGTTGTTAAAAAAGGATGTACTATTCAACTGGTCGACCGAATGCAAGAAGGCACATGAACAGCTGGTGAGGCTGTTGACTGAGGCACCCACCCTCGCCATTTACAACGAGGTATCGTAGCATTAGTTGCACACGAATGCGAACTCTATGGGCCTTGCAGGTATCTTGTTGCAGAAAAATGGATCGGGACAGATGAATCCCGTTGCGTACTATAGCCGTCTGTGCAATCTAGTGGAGAGTTGATACCATAGCTATGAACTGGAGGTGCTAACGATCGTCGACGCGTATGAACTGTTCTGAATGCACTTGTTGGGAAAAGAGTTCGAAATAATAACTGATTGCCAAGCCATTGCCAGTCTGAAAGCAACGAAGCCTCTCATTCCACGAGTGGCGAGGTGGTTTTTGAAACTACAGGAGCTCGATTACTGGGTTGTATTTCGTCCCGGAATAAAAATGCCTCATGTTTACGCATTAAGCCGAGCGCCTGTGGAGCGCCCGACTGAACCGAGTGGAGTAGAGGAATATGTTGGTACTTTCAACTTGTCGGTTGAGGATTGGGTACGCACTTTACAGTGACAAGATTGAGACGTGAAGAACATCATGGACGTTCTCAAGATGAAGGCGGAGTCTGAGCAGCGGGAGCTAATTTACAAGGAATATGTTATAAAGAACAGCCGTCTCTTCAGAGTTGATAAAGAGGGAAAAAAATGCTCGTTGTTCCAAAGGGCATACGTTGGCAGGTGGCAAAGCTGTGCCGCGATGACGCTGGACATCCGGGTGTCAATGGTACATTGATGCAAATGAAATGAAGTTTTTGGTTCCTTGGAATGCGTTATTTCATAAAGAACTACACAAAGACATGCATTGATTGTAGCTATGTGCGAGAGCCGAGAATAAAGGAATGTCAATTACATGGAATAGACATTCCCCGATTACCATTTGAAATAGTCCATATGGATCACTTGAGCCCGTTTATTAGAAGTCGCCACGGTAACGAGTGTGTGCTGGTCATGGCAGATGCGTTAACTCGGTAGACGATCATCAATCTAACTAATAGGTCAACGAAATCAAAACATGTCCCCGAAGCAGTCAATCAGCTGACGATATATTTTGGTCTCCCACGTTTGGTGGTCACCGATCGGAGAGCAGCGTTTACCTTGCATATGTTTATCCCCACATTTTTTTTGTGGTAGGGAGGTGAAGGCATTTACGCCCGCCGAGTCTGGCAGTGTGGGACTCCCATGGAGGATACCCCTGGTCTACCCACTAAACACCTCCCCTGTCAATCTGAGAACCCAGCCTGGAACCGTTTGACACATTACTTCGGGCCAGGTCTCGTTTTGTTATGCCGTGGGGCGCCTTCAAGCTGGGGAGTCCCTTTCCTAGCGGGAGGGGAGAAGAGCCATCCCCCAGCCCCAGCGCCTCCGGCTGCTGTGAGTCCCTTTTATATTTTAGGACTGCCCGAGCATAATGTGCCACCTGGTTCCATTTGTCACCGATTCGAGCATCACCGCAACTATATTATCCAGAGTGAGCTCTCCCGTCTCCCTGTAGAGTTCCCTTCGCAGCCTGACCCATTTTGTACACGCAAAAAATGTGTGACAGGCATTGTCCTCCTCTCCTGGGCAAAACCGACAATCGGGAGACCGTGACTTACCGATCTTGTGCAGGTAAGACTGAAAACACCCGCTCAAAAGCTGGGTCAGATAGAAGTCAGTCTCACCATGCCTTCGATTCAGCCGCGGTCTCACATCCGGGATGAGGCACGCAGTCCACCTTCCCTTCGTGCAATTCCCCCAAGACTGCTGCCAATCGTTGAGCGAGCGTTGTCTCTCCTCGCGGACAACCATCTCCCTCGCATCCTCGTTCCGGTGCAGGTAAATAGCACGGCACTCTCTAGCAAGGAGGGCGACAGGTACCACGCCTGCAATCACTCTCACTGCCGAGTCGGAGACTGTTGGATACGAAGATGCAATTCTCAGTCCTCCTCCTCTTCTCTGTACCTGTGCCAATCGTTTTCGGTATACCTCCGTGCTGAGAGCGTCGCCCCATACCTCTGCTTCGTACAGTAGCACTGGCCCTACAGCACTCATCAAGAGGCGTCTTCTTGATGGGCTGGGTCCCCCTACGTTGGCCATAAGTCGACTCAGGGCCAATATTCCCGAAGCAGCCTTCTCAGCCGTTGCCCTAATTTGCTCAGAGAAACTCATCTTCGAGTCGATCAGTAGCCCCAGGTACTTCACCGCTGGCTTCGATTTGATTTGTATGTCTCCAATACTGATCATCCTTACTCTAGGGATTCTCTTTTTTGTCAAGATGACCACTTCGGTTTTCTCCAGTGCTAAACTGAGCCCGCGAGCAGTCATCCAGTCCCTCACTCGGCGCATTAGCCCACATAACCCCACAGTAAAACGGCAACTCAAACACCTCGAACGAATGGTATTGCCGAGTGAGTCAACCAGTCGATACTGGCTTACGTTGAAATGTTATGCGCTAAACCAAACACCTTGAATGACGAACTATGACAGCTTCAATGGACCCTGAATGCACGAGTGAGCGTAACGGCGAAGTATTCTCCGATCGCGCGAATTTTCAACTACCCGGTGAAGGACATCAGCGGCAACAGGCTTCTAGCAGCCATGGAGGATACTAATTTGGACGAGAAAACTATGACAGACAAGAGAGAAGACGCGATCAAAAATATATCCGTGGCTAGACTTAAGTGGAAAAAGCAACTCGACGAGAGACATCAGAAACCAAGGCAGTACAAGGAAGGAGAGTTGGTCTTGGTGGAAAGGGCCATTCCAGCTACGGATGAGTTCAAGAAGTTGGAGGCTACATATCGTGGCCCCTGTATCATCAAGAGAGTTCTGTGTCATGATCGATATGTCGTGGAAAAGAAAGAAGTACATCAGAAATAGCGACCATTTAGTTCGGTGATGAGTAGCGAAAAAATAAAGCCCTGGTGCGAATTATGTCTGGAGATCGATGATGATTACGATGATCTTGCAGATGAGGAATTTGTCACATCCATTTAACTTGAGGCAAGTTAAATTCATTTAGCATTTAACTATCAACTGCTGCACGTAACGGCTTGAAGGTAAATCTATATATTAAACATATTCTTAAGTAGCAAAATATGAGGCCAAAATAATATTAAAAATGAGAGGGAACAGAGAATATTCTCTATCAATATAAAGAATTAGCACATAGTTTTCGGAAAACACGATGAAAACATGAAATCATATTTAAAATTAGGATTTCTATAAAAAAAAATTTTCCTGATGCAAGTAGGAAGCTTTTTTTAGGAGTATAAAATCCAACGAAGTTTATGGAAGGATAATTATTACCAATAATCGTATTATAGATTAAAAATGCACAACTTTTTCATGATACATATACACATAACATTTCTTCTTCTTCGCAGCGCTACAGCCCCTCTTGGGTCTTCACTTCCTACAAAAAGTGCTTCCAACTGTCTTGGTCTCTTGACCGCGTCGTCCGATTTTGAAATCCAAGCAGCAATTAACTGCCTTCGTTAACCGAGTCAGATCAGCGTTTTCTCAGTTTCCCCACTGGTCTCCACCGTTCGGTTCTCCCAACGAATACATATGGGTATCCGTTGTTCATCCATACTATTCACGTAAGCAGCCCATTACAGCTTCCATAGTGTTAAAAATGTTAAGACCACCGGCTCATAAAAAATTTCATACAGCCTTGCACAAATTATTTGTCTCTGAACCTGTCTTTCAAAGGAGTTAAATATGTTTGTAGATACTTGGGTTAGGGTGTTTTCTTGTGTATGTAGCCGGTCTTCAAGATTGTCAAAACTGAATAAAATATTTTATTTACGAGCTTTCGTTACTTTGGCGAATAAATGTACAAATTTGCCTACATTTTCGATACTGTATTCGTCAAGCGTGATATTTTGTGTATTTGAGGAAGATAAATAATTTAACTAAGATGGCAAATCAAATACAAACGGTAAATCCGCGCCACTCTGCTTAGCATGCATGTCCAAACTAGATGGTATAGCACGGTTTTTGTCGGGTCGTTTATAAAGAGTGGGGAACCAGCTAAGTTAGCAGCTTCACTTGGTTCTGGCCTCAGTACACTTATGACGGAGAAAAAATCATATCCATCGGTGATGCAACGCATCATCATTAATTTTTTAACCAATGAAGGCGTTAAACGGTCGAAAATTTGTACTTGTTTAAAGGCGCAGTTTAGGTTCACTACATTGTCTCTAAATCGAATATATACGTGAGCCAGGGAATTTAAGTGTAGAAAAAAAACGTGTCGAAAATGAAAGTCATAATCAACGTCCAAGGATAAGTCTTACAGATGACAACATCCGTGCCGTTTCAGAGTAATATCCTTGCCGTTCGGGAGGAAAAGTGTCTTCACAATCAGTAAATAGTGAATGCGGCCTACTATTGCCAGTTGCTGTTGTAAGAGAAAACCACCTAACGAAACAAAAGACGAGGTATGCCCATTAGAGAGTTCATCCTTCTCCATGACAACGCTGGGCTACACACCGCGGCTTTAACGGGGGATCAACTGCAAGAAATGGGCTGGGAAACACTCGGAGACCCTTCTCATTGTCCAGGCTTGTCCCCTTGTGACTACGTTTTTTTTGCACCCTTGAAAGATTCACTTGCAGGAAAACGATTCAAAAGCAATGCAGAAGTCGAGAAAAATGTGCGTAGTTCACTGATAACTTATCCCGAAACTTTTTATGAGCAACGAATATTCAGGCTTTCAAAACGGTGGCAAAAAAGTGTAGACAATGCAGGAGCCTACATCGATAAATGTTGATGATGTAGTTTATTCAATAAATAAATGAAAAACAATTAACGTTTACATTTGATTCACGCTCGTATCTTTCCTTAACTACGTCATGAAATTTGTTATATTCTCATTGATTTGTAGCCATACTAGTCTTGCTTCCTTATCAAGTCTCAAGAAAATGTCTTTGGCGATTGTCAACGACAGTGACAAAATGTTGATGTCATGTTCCTAAGCTACCACCTGGCTCGACTTGTGCAATAACGCCTTTTGTATCGATAGGTAGCTTTCTTATGACATATTCCAGAGCCAAATTGAATAGCGATGGAACCAGTCTATCTTCCTGCTTTTGTCCAATATTTGTGTCAAAGACGTCGGTGAGTTAGTAATTGATGCGGATTTGGGAGGTTGCCAACGTTATTGTCATTTTTGTAAGACAGTCTAATTTGGCTGGGATACCAAAGTCAATAATTAATTGATACAGTACGTTACGATCAATACCGACCATCGTATACGAATATTTGGTGTAAGTACTCGTTGAACTCCCAACATTTCTCAAGCACCTGCTGGACTGTTAACAATTGGTCTTTCCACGATCTACCGGCTCTTAAGCCATCTTGACACACCCCAATAATACTGTGGGCACCTAACCTGATTTTATTTTCTATGAAAAATTTTCTATGAAAATTATAGTTTTCGCACTGTACTTGTCACCTTTTTTGCGGATAGCGAATATAATTGATTGGCTCCACATTTTTGGCATATGTTCTTGTTACCAAGTGTGCTGGATAATTTTGTGGATGCCTTTCTGAACACCGCTGCCACCATTTTTAATGAGATGTACTGAAATCTTATCGACACATAGCGCTTTATTATTTGTTTGGGCTATGATGGTGGGTCACACTGTATACAGAGTAGGTGAGGTAAATGGAAACTCTCCGAAAATATTTATAGACTCCGATGCTCTGGAGCTGTGCGGAGGATTCAAAAGATTCTGGAAATATGATGGCCCATCTTTCCTTAATCCTGTTTTCATCAGCGGGGATATTGCCGGTGTTATCACAATAAAGTGTGCTCTTAGGCTATAAGCCCAGTTCATGCTTCTCACTACTTTGTATGCTTGTCTTGCGGTATTGCCCACTAGGATTAAATCGATACTTCTCAATTGGTCGTCATAGTATTTTCTTTTATTGATTCTAATAATCTTATTCGCTTCTTCATTTAAGATTTTCATAATATTCTTTATTATTGTGGTTTTCCACCTCAATATTGTTTGTATGCTTAATTTTATTCATCTAACGCTTTCTGGCCTTTATTATAATCATTACTTTTACACAGGGGTTGATATCTAATCGTATGTTCTGCCGCGGTCTTAATTGCTACTTTCATTTCCACCCATAGCTCTTTGCTTACTTTCAGCAATGTGTGTAACAGTATGAGGGTTAGCTAGTTGTCAAGGATATACATGAAATTTTCCCCACCGACGCAACTTGCAGCCTTTTGATGTGAAGTTTTTGTAGCGCGGTGGTCTTCACTGAATACTCTTTTAACATAAGACATCGATATGTTGATTTGAACAAGTAATGCTCTGAGTTACAATTGCCTCCTCAGTATGTACGGACGTCAACTATGCTCGAAGCTCATGTTTATTAGATCTTAACATGGTCAATCTGGTTTGTGTGTTGCCATCCCGTGATACCCAGGTAATTTCATGTATGCGTCAATGTGGAAAGCAAGTTGAACGTATGATTGGATTTCCGCTACATGCAAAGTCAATCAGACACTAGCCATTGTCATTTGTTTCATTATGAAGGCTAACTCATTCGCCAATGAGATAGCTCATTGCAAGCTTTAGCGTTGAAATCACCCTGAATTATTTTTGTGTCGTTTGTAGGCAATGTGTCGACAAGTCTTTCCAGATGATAGTAGAACATTTCCTAAGTTTCTTTTTCTCCGGTCGGAACGTGTATGTTTATAAGTGAAAATTTTAAGTAAATACTTCAAAAATTAAGTGATGATAATGAAGACAAACAAAATGCTGCTACAAACAAACAAAATTTAAAACTAGACTAAATATCAAGAACGCATTACAACAAGCATTAAGATCTATTTCTTTGCATCCATTGATTTTAACAATCAGCATAGTAGTCGAACTGAACAAAATACATTGTAGGCGATTCTTAAAGTACTATTGACATGAAACCAAAAGGCAATAAAATGTGATAGCAATGAATCTTAAAAATAAAGCAACAACTACTCGAGAAATGAAAAATTGAAAAAGATCAATGTAAATAATAATCAGCAAACTAGAACAGGCGCATCTTTGAATGGATATTTATGAAAACACGTCTCAATGCCGCACATCACCTTAACCGCCGCCCACGGCCAACATAAGAAAAAAACTCTAGCACTCCTAATAATTCACATCGCTAAGCAATGTGCTACGCACACTGTTATCTTCACCAAGCAAACATGGCAGCCCCCAGCAATCAAAGCCATGCCAATTCTGTTCGATGATGTAGATTCCAATGCAATAAAACTGCCACCGACAGGCAAATCTATGCGTACGAAACACTATTTTTGACAAGTAAAATCAATTACATATGACACGCGTCCCCGATGTCAATTTCCGTGCCTAACAGCATTCGCCACCGAGCAAATCTACTTCAAGCTCACGGTATTCCAGCAAACGGTGCACATCATTCCTAATCGCCAACAAGGCCATCCATACTTAAGAATAGGCAACTTTTTATAAGCAGCACGGAAATTTATCCAAGCCGTCCAGCCTTAACCATAGACACCAATCGAAGAGCAAAACGTACCTTAAGCAAGCACCCATTAAGTAAACTCTCATGCCTCGAGCATCTAAAATGCAGTCACCCATCTACAGCAGCGCTCACCATCACCACGCAATCACACGCACCATAAAAAACGTCCATCATGTCTAACATGATCAAGCAAATCGGACGTTTCCACAATCTAGCGTCCATTCTAAGCCAAAGACACCAATCGATGAGCAAGGCGCTCCTTAACTGAGCGCCCATGAAGCAAATTCCCATGCCTTAGAACACCCGCTGACAGGCAAGCCCATCATCCATCAATATCGTAGTTACCCATTTATCCCAGTGCCCACCATCACCACGCAGCTACTCACACCATAAAGAATGTCCAGCACGCCTAAAGTGATCAAGTAAATCACTCGATCCAAACGTCTTCAATATGTGACCCACGCTAAAGGATCTCAAGCCCTACTACCAGCAAGCCAGCTACCTGGAGTGGCAACTATCCACAAAGCTTCCCTGATGCAGCAACCCTATTACTTCAAGCTGGCAGCTCTAGACATGGATCTGCTAAACGTTGAAACAGCCATAGATATAAACTCAAGGACTAGCTCCTATTAATCTGAAGCTCACCTATTGATCCTATCCAAACACACGCTGCAAATCTAAAGCTCTAATCTATTAATTGAAAATATGGGACTATCCTAGAATATGATCAACTTTTTACTTTGTATGGGAGACTGGGAACCAATTACCTACAACCTAATCCCGGTTTTGTTTCTAAAAATGTGGTAAACCAAATGCCTAACCACGCGCACAACATGTGTCAATCGATTAGGATTTGCCACCATATCCGACGGCCGAAATCTTATATGAAAAACGAACGCTTGCCGTTGAGGAGACAAACACTTTTGGAATGGAATGAGCAAACAGTAGTAAGTACATATTGAATACCTACGTAATGTGTCCAAAGGGGCATATGACGTTATTTTCAAATTTAAATGACATAGAGTATGAAACTATATATTTAAACAGTATAGATAAGAGGATTATTTATATCTATGGGATACTTAAATAATGTTAATTAATGCAAAATTAAGGGATTTATAATTTAAATTTTACTTTAAACCATGGAAACAATAGTTAAAGATTAGGTAATACTACTAGATATAAATACAGATTTCATCCTTCTCACGTTTGCTGTTTACACATTTCACAGTGGTTACCTCGCAAAGGCGATAACTTGTCGGCTTAAAAAGCTCAAATAGTTAATTTCAAAGATTTCCATAAAAGTTTAATCAGCACTTGCGTTGCCTTTAATATACTTTTCTGAACCATCAGCGCCCACCATTTTGAATTTTTTATTGTAAACGGCTGTTAAAAATATTGAGCAGTAAATTTTCGAGTTTTTTATTTGTCATCCGATTTGCATAATTTTTTGCATGTTAAATTAACTTGCTTTAATAACTTATAATTTCTAGTTTCATAGGAATCTGTTGAGAAACTTGGCTGCTAGAGGGCTACAAAAATAAACCAAAAATTTTTAAGTCACCCCCCTGTACAGAAAGACCCTCCCTTAAACACTACAAAATATTTTCTTGCCCTGCAAATTTTGAAAGGCACCACTTTTGACCTACGTAGAAAATTTCCGCATTCTAGCTTATGTGATTTGCGAGAAAACTTGCTGTGACGCACGAATAAACGGACTGTTGGACAGTCAAACCGTGATTTTATAACTTTATAAATACTAAGTCAATTAAAACGTTTCCATGTAAAATATTAATTATTTCAGTTGCTATACTAAAATAGCGAATTGCGCTTACCTTCTGACCTTTGGGGGCCGCCATTTTGAATGCATGCATTTGATTCTGGATTATTTTAAATCATTGTGTGCTAGGACCTCATCAATCAATGTGCAAATCTCATTCAAATCGGAGTTTCATTCTAGACAGGGCAAAATATTCAATTTTTAGTGACAATGGCAGCTAAAACTATTAAGTTTTAAATTTTCGACTTCTTTATTTTTCATTTGATTTTTTGCGTACTACAAGAACTTAGTGCAGAGACCCGTAATTTGTGAACGCGTAAATGTGAACGCTAGAGGGACACAAAGCCCTTAAAAATTTGCATATTTAAACCGCTACGACTTTGCGAATCGCACATGCATAATCAGCAGCGGCCGCCATTTTGTTTTCATTGGGCCGATATAGCTGGTTCACGAACTTAGGTGAGACATTTACTCAATGGAATTCTTCTGAAAATTTGCTGAAATATATATATATATATATATATATATATATATATATATATATATATATATATATATATATATATATATATATATGTATATATATACCCCAAAAAACGCTTTATGAATTTCCATTAAATGAATTATTTAAGAAATATGGTTCTAATGATGTATCATTTCTTCTAATACGGCTTATGTTTGCGGTAAACTTGTGGAGGAAAATCAAATCGCGATTTTCGCCTTATTCTGAATTGACATTGAAACAATAATGACGCTTTTTCCTAAAAAACAATCGATAATAACTCTCCTGAATGTGTATAGCTCTATTTAGAGACCGTGCCGTAAAAAAGAAGCATTTTGATTTTCGGTTATACATTGAAAATCTCTAGGAAGAAAATATTAAAATGAATTGTTAAACGATAAAACTAGGTCTTCTTAATTCGACTGGGTATGGGACCCAACACGGTGGCTGTACACTCCTGTTCTGAGCTAGCCATCGGGCTGTTTCTTCTAACTTCTTCTTAGTTCCAGAGACTCTCGCCGGGTGGACTGGCCTTCCTCAACATTTTTTGTATTTACAAGAAAAATTCATACAAATTATTTTTTATGAATTTTTCATGTAAATTTAAAATACCATGGCCACGACTACAATGGATCTTGATCCAGATGGGGAGGGTGCGTGGAGGTACTGCTTCCAACTGGATGATCCACTCTTATTTGGGGATTGTAAGTGCTCGGGGTAAGGACGAAATCGGTTCGCGTCCCGCGCGCGTTAATCGAGAATAGTCAGTCGCGTTTCTCTAGTTCATCCCTTCGGTAGGTTACCTCGACCGCGACACCGTCGAACCGGTATATTTGAACGACAGGTCCTGAGTTGAATAATCTGAGCGAAGCTAGACAGCGACCAATGGCGAATTCAATACAACGATGAGCTGTATGGAATTTTTGACGAACGGGAAATCTCAACGATTATAAAACTGCGAAAACTGCAATGAGCTGGACACATGAATCGTATGGACGAACAACGGATACCCAAGAAGGTATTCGTTGGGAGAACTGAACTGAAGGCTGGAGACCAGTGGGGAAAACCGAGGAAACGCTGGTCTGACTCGGTCGATGAAGACAGTTTTTCGCTGCTCGGATTTCGAAATTAGAGGACGCGGTCAATGGACCGAGACAGTTGGAGGTGCTGTTTGCAGGAAACGAAGTCCCGAGAGGAGCTGTAGAGCAGAGAAGAAGAAGAAAAGGTGTGGCTGGAATCGTCTTCCTCTTCGGGGCAAAATCGACAATCGGGGGACCATGAGTCACCAATCTTATGCTGGTTAGACTGAAAATACCCATGCCCGCTCAAAAACTGGATCATATATAAGTTAGTCTCATCATACCTTCAATGTAGCCACGGTTCCAGATCCAGGATGAGCCGCGCAGTCCACATTTCTTCCGTGCAATTCATCCAAGAATGCTGCCAATCGTTGCGTGTGTACTGTCTCTCTTCGCATACAACCGTATCCTACGCGTGCTTGCTTCAACGTAGGTAAATAGTGCAGCACCCTTTAGTAAGGAGGGCAACAGGTATCACGCCTACAATAAGTCTCAAAATCGAACTAGAGACTTTCGGATGTGAAGATGCAATCTTCTATGCTCCTCTTTTCTGTACCTGTGCCAAAGATACAAAAATGAAATGTATTGTGAGGTGTTAGCTCATTCTTCAACAATATGGAAGGACATGGCGCAACAACTATCATATAAGAAATTTTGTTTGAGGAATGCTGGTAGTCCTAAGTGAAAGAACTACATTGTTCTTTCACCCGAGCATTTTAGCTATCAACTTAATAGCATTTTTCGCTCGATGGACTTCAGCTGGTTCCAGCATATGGGCTGGTTCCATTAAAAATCTCGCAGTTTCGTTCGAGGTGACCGATATACTCCTCAGGAGCTCGATAGAGCTTGCAGCACTGCTCGATAAAGCTTGCAGCACTGCCATGCTGCAACATATATATATATATATATATATATATATATATATATATATATATATATATATATATATATATATATATATATATATATGGGTTCATGGTCATCTGGAACCCCGCAGTCGAGCTGCCCCGAGGTGACTGATGTGGCAGCTCCTGAGGAGTATATCGGTCACCTCGAACGAAACTGCGAGAACTATCATATGTTTTGAAAAAAAATTATGTCTTCTCTGACGCGTCAATAATTTTTATCGGTGTTCGGAGAATGTTGAAATATCCTCCATGCATACGAGTATTACGGAAATGAAGTCAACAAGCAATGGGCGGAGACACATAATCTTGCGAAAGTAGGAAAACAAAATTGGTGCCCTAACATTACGTGCGTTCGCAGAAGAGCTTACATTTTATATTTGTTTGCAAACTTTCATCAGATATTGTTTAAAAAATCAATGAGTCCCCCTCAACTGTCAATAACCATAAATATTCAGTAGTTAAAAGCCAGACTATCATAAATTTCTATGTCAAAATCGGGCTTTATTTCTTGATTTACGTTTTCGTTGTATTCATATGAATGTTTTAGATGATACCATCAACAGGATTCAGACTTAACAACCGTGCTTTAACAATATTTCTTAGGCATAATGTTACCTTATAACAATACAACTTATTCGATGATGACCTAGGCCTAGGTAATTATAAATTATTACAAATGAAGATAAAGGCCAAAGTCGCGAACGTTAAAATTCTTATCACAAATTATGATTTAGCTTGCAATTAATTGAACACGCATCACTGAGCTGAACGTAGCAATGCAAAAGATCTATTCAGTGCTTCCATGTGATACTTAACAATACTGATCATTTCAGAAATAGTATTAATCGAATCACAAGAATTTTTCCGCAATTTTTTACATTCTTTTTCTAGGTCTTGAACGCCTTGCAGTAAATCAAGAAGAGATGGAGAATGTTTATTAGCATATTCAAACGTTTCCTCGGTTTCGGAGAATCTTCTTGCAGTTGAATTTAGTTGCATATTAGTGTCTGCCCATGCTCTAAACTTGCTTATACAGGTATTTTCCCGCGGCCATTGTATTGTCGGCTTAAATATTTTGAATACAACTGTAAACAATTCGGATTACCGTACGAAATTTCACAGCATAATGACGTCCCCGTCACTTGTCCGATTCATTATGACCGACGTAAGTTGATCCGCACTGATAGAAAATGGAGAAGGTTCGCCATTTAATCTTCATCGTACGATTCAAATAGCACTGAATTCTAAACGTGTTAAAAAATACAAGAAAACACTTACGATTTGTTGTTCAAATTATGCACGAACTGGCCAAACCTCGACGATGACATGCAGATGACGAATACTCTCCGGCATAAGGACATTGATGATTACTTGTTTTTTGTTTGCTGTGCTTGTCGGGGAGGGCTGTAAGTCGATTCCACAGGCTGCACAAATACAATGTTGCATTCCTTCTAATTGTAAGCCACGAATTCGTTTCCGCACTAAAAATCTACCGTGAAAAGGATTACAAGAAAAGAAAATTTTTGTTCTTGAGCAACATCTACCTTGCAATTTGCCCATTCATTACTCGCGCGAGAACGCCATTTGTCGTAGTGGCGTTGCAGATTCACGATATCGTGTCGACTGGTTTTTCTACGTGGAAATTCTGTGTGTAGCACCTGACTTTGGTTCAAAAAAATAATTTTCACATATCTAGCTCTCCTTCACGAGTAAAATAAAGTCCGATTGACAACTAAGCTCGGATACTACACTCAACTTCTGTCAAAGAACAATAAAAAAAATTGGCGACCATCTTGCTCGGAGTCTTCCTCTTTCTCATTCAATCACAAACTTTCAACTTCCTACCAGCTGTCCCAAAACGCGGTTCATTGTCAGTGAGTGGTTAAAGGCTCGCTCCCGAACGGTCGACGTCAATAACGACCAACGGATCGTTGTCAGTGACGTAGGGCTGATTCATTACAGAATTTTGATAAAAATTTAAGAAATGGTTCAAAATATTGATTTATTATCATGACTAACTAAGCGACGGGGTCAAAAAACTTGAAACAAAATGACAGCGAATTTAAAAACCTAATAATTTTTCGAACTCAATTTATGGAATTTGTACATTAGTCAAGTTTTGATATGCAGAATATATTGTTTGATTTACTAAATGTTTTACAAAACCTTTCTGGCAGGAGCATTCTCCTGCTACTTTAACTTGTTAATCTGGCTTACCGCACTGTTCCTACAGTAACCATCAAACTTGCTTACAATTGGCTTTTTTAAGGCCCCGCAGGATTTTTCTGGATAAATGCCGTCTATATAATCTTTGCGAAAATCTTTTGACATGTGTTTCGTGCAACAATGTCTATCTCTTTAATTCTGAGCATGCTATAATATTTGGTATGCGGCAGCCTTTAACGTTCCTTTCGTCCGTACTAAAACTTATCTTAACATGCCCTTTGTATGACTACCACGTGACCATAATAGTCGTGGCCTTGGTTATATCCTGCATCGAGAAATCTTTGAGTACTTTTTAATCGATTTCTAGTATCCTTGTATATATTATGATATTACCTCGTGTTATATGTTCAGCTTCAGTTGTCAGTATTTTTTCAACCAATTTGAATCTTTTCGCTTCTTTTGCAAATTTTTTATTTTCCAATCTAATGAATTTCAGCTTTTTAGTTTAGATCTATATCATCATTGAAGTTTTTCTGTGTATATCATCATCATCCATGGCATAGGTTCAATTTAGGCCTTCGCCCCACTCGTTGTGGTTCTGTGACCTCGTTCACCAGTCGAAAGTCCCAAGCAGGGATATGCTGTCAGCATCGATCAAATCTTCCTTTAATTTCCTCCGTTTCCCATTTGAATGGCCCCTTTGTGTTCTACCTTTCAACGTTCGTCTAAGATTACTGTGCTCTCCCATTATCTCTACATGTCCTGCTCATTGCAGTTTGCGCTGCTTTACGCACGCGAATACAGGCGAATCGTAATAAAGATAATACAACTTATTGTTGTAAAGAAGTCTCCACGCTGCTCCATGCTTTGCGGGGGTATATATCCTCCTGAGCACTTTGCGTTCAAATATGTCCAAGACCTTTTCGGAAACATTTGCAAGGGTCCAAGTTTCACATCTATGCAGGGTCTGCATGATAGGTAACCGGACTGACCTCAGGAAATTTTTTATTGGCAAAATACGTACAATTTTTCTTTAGAAATCTTCAAAGTAGTCCCCATTGGAGTCGATGCTTATCGATTTATCGATAGTGCCCTCAGACCGGGGAACCAAATGCGTCCCCAGGGTTGCGGATAGGGGAAGACCTTTCTCGAAAGGTTCGCTGCGAATAACCAATAAGCAGCCGCGGACAATGGTCGGCAGTGAAGGGAGAGTCTCAGGACAAATACCTGAGTGTCAATGATCTTCACTGTGACATGACGAAATATATGGCGTCATCAATTATCCATATATCCTGGCAGTAGGTAAAATGCTATGGGAACGGAAACCCAGACAGAAAACCAAATCATGCAGGTCCACAAGGGGAACCAAATTACGGTGCAGGGGGTCGGATCCCCAGTACCGGCGGCAGAGGATAGTGTGAGCGAGCAGGCTCCCGGCCGTCGTCATCCAGCGACTGCAATGTTATAGAAGTGGTGAACTTGGCTTCTGTAACAGATACAACTACAAGCGAACAGGACGCTAGCACGGAGAACCCTTTCAGGCAAAAACCGCTCTTGGCAAGAACACCGATAAAACAAGTCACCGATTGTGGGGGGAGGCAGCAAACTCCAGAAACACTGTCAAAGTCAACATCACAGGTTAAATCATCGGAGACAGACCACAGACGGACTAACGAACGAAATAAGGCAGTGTGCGTTGTGCAACCTGGCATCATTGCGGCCTTTGGGCGCAGTAGAAGGATTATGCGCACCCCGGAGCATCCAGTGCAAGACGTACACAATCCGGATCAAGCTGCGACACCAACAGAGGCCAGTGTAAGACTGGGGGAGGGAGAAGTTTTGCCGTTGGCCGACGCCACTTCAAACGCGACCCAAGCGATAGAAGCAAAAGGGCTAGGAAACGGGGGCCTCTCCCAAGAGGTGGCGCCAAATAACACAATCGCCCTTGACCGCGCCAAAGAGGAGCGGCTTACTCGGAAAGCGGGGAATATCGTCAAACAACTGAGGGCTGCCTGCGAAGTGCAGAAAAACATAGGCAAGAATGTCAAGAATAGCATTCTTGAACCGGAGGAGCTTTTTGGCCGCATAACGCACTACAGGCGGAGGTGGCTTGCAACCGAAAAGCACCAAAAAGACACGCTCTCCCTCGAGGCATCAGTGGGTCCTAGCAGCAGCAAAAGAATGACTGGTAGCCCAATTGAAGGCGACCGTGAGAAAAGGAGGAAGGACGAGACCATAAACGAAGTTGACACTCCAGGCGAGGAGTTTCATGTGGTGCAAAACAAGGCAGCGAAAAAAGCGGCCAAAAAGCTACTCCTAGAAAAAACAGACAAAGAGCTCAACCACGAAAAGAACAAAGAACCCCCCGATATACTGCAGAAAACAAAAAACGAACCGCGGCGCAAACCCTTGCGAGAGGCACTGCTTATTAAACCCACTAAGGGCCGAACCTACGCAGATGTCCTCCGTGAAATTAAAGGAGCGGTCAAGCCAGATGACACCAAAAGCAGTTCGACCAACACGGACCGGTGGCTTGCTGGTGGAATTCGGGCCAGAGGCCACAAACAAAGATGCATTCCGTGACGCGGTTCAAAAGGTTCTTGGAGATGCGGCAATGGTTGCCTCGCTCGAACCAATGGCCACCCTGGAAATCAGGGACCTCGACTGCGTCACGGACAAAGCTGAAGTAGAGGATGCCATCAGGAGGGAGTTCCCCAGCTTAAGTGAAGGCAAGGCAAGATTGACACGTAAAAACACAAGGGGGCAACGCATGGCTATTGTTGAACTAATTGATAAAGATGCCCAGCGAATCCTGGCGAAGGGCAAAATTAAGATAGGTTGGGTGATCTGCAGGATACGGAGAAGAGCGATCCCTATCCGCTGCTTCAGATGCTTCGAATACGGACACACCGCGTATGGCTGTAGGGGACCCGACAGGAGATCTCTGTGCTGCAAATGTGGTGAAACGGGGCACAAAAGGAAGGAGTGCACGAACGAGGCAAAATGCATTCTTTGCAAGGATGCTAAGCTAGCACCCGGCGACCTCAAACATGAGCCGGGGACAGGGAGATGCTGGGTTTTCAAGGAGGCCCTAACTAAAGCCAAATCCATACTCAAATGATCCGTATCCTGCAGGTCAATTTGCACCGAAGCACAAACGCCCAGGACCTACTTGAGCAGTTTGCGAGAGAAAAAGAAAGCTGACCTCCTGTTGCTGAGCGAGCAACATCATAACAAGGACTCGCAAGCGTGGTACCCTGACAAATCTAGTACCTCGGCCATCTGGGTTCGAGACAGCGCCCGCCTTCAGGTGCAGGGCCATGGACGCGGGGATGGTTTTGTGTGGGTGCGGTGTTCAGGGATAACATATTTCAGTGTTTATCTGATGCCTAACGAGGCAATGCAATCTTTTCGAACCAAACTCGATGCCCTGGAGGACGCTGTCTCGAACACAGAGGGCCACATGCTGGTCGGGGGAGACTTCAACGCTAGAGCCGTTGAATGGGGTATGCCACAATCCGACCCAAGGGGAAAGCAAATCTTGGACATGGCGGCCAGAACAGCGCTTTTTGTCCTAAATACTGGTAACACCCCTACTTTCCGCCGCTGGGGTTGCGTAGGAACCATACCCGATGTGACACTCGCTTCGGAGTCCCTGGTACCTAGAGTACACAACTGGCGAGTACTAGAGGACTGCTCGGCTAGTGATCACCAGTATATAGCGGTTGAGATTCACGACAGTGCCACTCTGCGTGCATATGCCCAAACTTCAATCCGCGGATGGAGGACTGGGAGGATGGACGTTGAGAGGTTCGCTGACGCGCTTACGGCAGGCGCACCGTTGCTGGGAGCTCCACCAGGGAGTGGAGGACCCACAGCCAAGGACTTGGTGAACTCAACTATGAGTACCATTATAGCTGCTTGCGAGTCTTCCATGCCCCGTCGGAGACCCCGACATGGTAAGCCTCCAGTATACTGGTGGTCAAACGAGATCGCCGAACAAAGAAGCGAGTGTCACAAACTTCGGCGAGAGGCCCAGCGGGCGCGAACACGGGAGGAGGCAGACACTAGGCTAGCAGCATACAGGTCTGGCAGGAAATATCTTCGCAGGCTTATTAACAAGAGCAAGGCCCGATGCTGGCAAGACCTCGTGGACGATGTAAATAGGGATCCGTGGGGCCTTGGCTACAAGCTGGTCATGGGGAAACTTGGTGCCCTACGGAAGCCTTGTATACATGACGCGGAAAAGATGGACGCGATAGTGCGGGGACTCTTCCCCGCCCACCCCGTCCGTGTTGACGCTGTCCGTGGTGAAACAGCGGTCGAGTGCCCACTCTTCACACAGCTGGAACTGGAGGAGGCAGTCCTCTCCCTGAAAGCGAGGAAGGCTCCAGGTCCAGATGGTGTTCCAGCTGAGGTTTTGCTGCTCGTCTATCACCATTGTCCTGACTTGCTGCTCAGCACATTCAACGCTTGCCTACGGGACGGGGTTTTCCCGGTACGATGGAAGGTGGCGAGGCTCGTGCTGATTAGCAAGGGGAAGGGAAATCCCGAATCGCCGTCTGCATACCACCCGTTATGCATGCTAGACACGGCTCGGAAAGTGCTAGAGAAACTCATCAAGGGAAGACTCACTGACGCGATTCGTGCTGCTGGGGACCTATCTCCTCGGCAGTATGGCTTTAGAGCAGGACGTTCTACCATTGATGCGATTGCAGAGGTGGTGAACGCGGTCCAAAAGGCAGAGGCATATAGTCGCACCAAGCGACGGATCGTCCTGTTGGTGACACTCGACGTCAGGAATGCCTTCAACTCCGCTAGATGGGTGGATATTCTGGACACGCTGGAAAACTCTTTTCAAGTTCCAGAATATCTAATGCGGCTTTTGAGGAACTACCTAAAAGACCGAAGCCTGCTCTACGACACGACACAGGGCCAACGAAGGATGGAAATTACATCGGGTGTTGCCCAGGGATCTATCCTTGGTCCGGACCTGTGGAACGTGTCTTACGACGGGCTACTGAGACTTGAGATGCCAGATGAGTCGCGCTTGGTCGGCTATGCGTATGATGTTGCGGCTCTGGTCGCCGGACGCACTGTTGAACAAGCGCAACTTAGGCTAGGTATGCTAATGCGCCGAGTGAGGGACTGGATGACTGCTCGCGGGCTCAGCTTAGCACTGGACAAAACCAAAGTGGTCATCTTGACAAAAAAGAGAATCCCTAGAGTATTGGAGTAGAGTATTGGAGATATACAGATCGAATCGAAGCCAGCGGTGAAGTACCTGGGGCTACTGATCGACTCGAAGATGAGTTTCTCTGAGCAAATCAGGGCAACGGCTGAGAAGGCTGCTTCGGGAATATCGGCCCTGAGTCGACTTATGGCCAACGTAGGGGGACCCAGCCCATCAAGAAGACGCCTCTTGATGAGTGCTGTAGGGTCAGTGCTACTGTACGGAGCAGAGGTATGGGGCGACGCTCTCAGCAAGGAGGTATACCGAAAACGATTAGCACAGGTACAGAGAAGAGGAGCACTGAGAATTGCATCTTCGTATCCAACAGTCTCCGACTCGGCGGTGAGAGTGATTGCAGGCGTGATACCTGTCGCCCTTCTTGCTAGAGAGCGCCGCGCTATTTACCTGCACCGAAACGAGGATGCGAGGGAGATGGTTGTCCGCGAGGAGAGACAACGCTCGCTCAACGATTGGCAGCAGTCTTGGAGGAATCGCACGAAGGGAAGGTGGACTGCGCGCCTCATCCCGGATGTGAGACCGTGGCTAAATCGAAGGCATGGTGAGACTGACTTCTATCTGACCCAGCTTTTGAGCGGGCACGGTTGTTTTCAGTCTTACCTGCACAAGATCGGCAAGTCACGGTCTCCCGATTGTCGGTTTTGCCCAGGAGAGGAGGGCAATGCCTGTCACATATTTTTTGCGTGTACCAAATGAGCCAGGCTGCGAAGGGAACTCTACAGGGAGACGGGAGAGCTCACCCCGGATAATATAGTTGCGGTGATGCTCGAATCAGTTGACAAATGGAACCAGGTGGCACATTATGCTCGGGCAGTCCTAAGATATAAAAGGGACTCGCAGCAGCCGGAGGTGCTGGGGCTGGGGGATCGCTCTTCTGGCATTTTCTCTTCCCCCCTCCCCTCCCGCTAGGAAAGGGACTCCCCAGCTTGAAGGCGCCCCACGGCGTAACAAAACGAGACCTGGCCCGAAGTAATGTGTCAAACGGTTCCAGGCTAGGTTCTCAGATTGACAGGGGAGGTGTTTAGTGGGTAGTCCAGGGGTATTCTCCATGGGAGTCCCACACTGCCAGACTCGGCGGGCGTAAATGCCTTCACCTTCCTACCACAAAAAAATTTGAGTCGATAACATGCTGATACCGGATTTTCCAGTCCCCGAACGCTCCCTGGAAGTCGGCAACCTCGATGCTATTTCTCGCCCTCGCCGTAGCACGTTGAACGTTTTCCAGAGTCCCGAACCGCGTCCCCTTAAGGTGTCTCTTGATCTTGGAGAACAGAAAGAAGTCCACTGGTGCCATATTTGGGCTGTAAGAACTCTGGTTCAGTTTGCAGTCGATCAAGGATTTCCGAAGCGACAGCAACACGACGCTCCCTTTGCTCATCAGTCAGGTGTTTGGGTACCAGCGCAGATCTTCCTCATGCCCAGATCGTTCTTAATAATGTTGCGAACGGTCATCTTATCAATTCCAACCTCATCTGCCATAGCCCGAATGCTCAGACGACGATCACTGTTCAACGCATCACGCACTTTTTGCACATTTGGGTCCGTGTGACTCGTTGATGGAGGACCAACGCGCTGTTTGTCATGGACGTCATCGCGGCCCTCCTGGAAATTTCTGTGCCACTGAAACACTTGAATTCTGGACAGAGCATCCTCACCGTAAGCCTCTTGAATCATTTGAAAGGTTTCCGTGGCCGTGGCTCGATCGTACGCTCCATTTTCACTCCGACGACGTAACTGATCGCACTCCGCTCTCACTCAATGCTATCTCTCCAAGCGCTTGAAGGCAACTGCTGCAACCCGGTTCCCTTTACCTAGACCCCCACCACCACTACAGCACCAGGTACCGATTAGCTGACGCTTCGACGGCGCGGGGCAGGCTCAGTCCGGTTACTTATTATTCAGACCCTGTATATTTAGATGTCGAATAAAATAAAATAAAAACAAGTTGCGTAGACAAACCAACACTCATGTCAGAAGGGTTTCGTACTCAACTTCTCAGAAATGCAGTCAGCAGCAACGAATAAAGTCAAGAAACATGTCAAAGAGATGTGCACGTTTAAAAGAAAATCCATGGTTTTTCTATTCTCAACGGTCGCCATCTTGTTGCAAACCAACAAAAATCACTCAAATCATGAATTTCCAAAAATATTTACGTTATCGATATTATCTGAAAATTTCAAGAAGATCAAATCAAAAATGCAGTGACTGATTTGATGGAAAGTCCATAAAATACCAAAATCATTTGTTATTGTTGTTTTAATTGGATAAATGTCAACATAAAACTATAGATTTGCTGATAACAACTTAAAATACTTACCATTTTATTCACTTCACAAAAACTTACCACTTCATATTTTTAGAGCAAATCCAAATTTCCAATAAACTTTTATACATGTACATATACAAGCCTAACAAAATGCCTCTGGGGCAATTTATATGCAGTGAAACACATTAGGACCACATTAGGCCCACATTAGACAGTTCGTAGCTCAGACATGCCGCATTAAGTCCCAGGCCCAGATTAGGCAGTATCTAACTATCTTTAAGGGAAGGCCCGAAAGGAGCTGTTATGCTAAAGCAAAAAATTGGCAGTATCTAACTTAGGCATACCTAACTTGGTAAAAAGCGAGGAACTCATGACATCCAATCATGAAAAATATTTAACGCTTGGCATTCTCTCTTCTTCTGCATAATTAAAACTTCTTACCAAGAAATTTCGTTTTCTTTCAATTTTTCAGAACAAAAATTGTTCTGTTTAGGAATTATTTAGGCAAATTCCACCAGTTCCTAAACAAAGAACTGTACAGGCAAGCCCCATCAGTGCCTAAATCAGGAACTGTTTATACAAGCCTCATCAACTACTAAAATAATTTATGGTAAAGTAAAAACTAGTAAATATTTTAAATTCTTACTAAGAACTTTAGTTTTGATTTGATTTTCCATTAAAAACTTGTCTGCTTATGAATTGTTTGGGGAAGATCCATCAGTTCCTAAATTAAAATTTTTTTGTAAAGTGGAGCAAATTGGGAGTATTTTATGATCTTCCAAAGAAAGTTTAGTTTTATCTGGTTTTGTCACAGCAAAAACTTTTCTATTTGGCTATTGTTTAGGAAAATCGCATTAAGCCTTAACTCAAAAAGCCCCATTAAGCCCCAACTCAGAAAAATGAGGCATCCTTACCTTGTTCTGTTTAGGAAAACCTTGTGAAGCCATAATACCAAAGGTAACGCATAATCCCATCATTACCTACAGGTGTTCTATTTAGGAATTGATGGGATTATGCGTTATCTTTGGTATTATGGCTTCACGGGATTTTCCTAAGCAGAACAAGGTAGGGATGCATTTATTAGGTCCCCGTTAGACCCACATTACGCACCACGACCCTTCGCAATGGTTTGCTCAAGTCTTTACTTACTCACTGTGCTTTTACTTTCACTGATGCTTAATGACATTCAATCTTAAACTACTATCTAAGCCATAAATCGTGATACATCTCAAAAATAAATTTCACGACTTTCTAATCCGACATTCTCAATCATCTTCTCATGAAAGTGATTTTAATTCTTTTCTCTTCATCAATTCTTTTATATTCGAGCAATATGTAGCGCATCCACCCTCTACTAAACATTTGTCCCTAAATCCTGGTTCAACCTTAACTTTTTTAGCATAATTCCAAAGTAATCAATCTAATTCCGAATGAATACAAAATCACTTCAAGCCATCAAAATTAGATGCTGGTTGAACATGTTAAGTGGCAGGTTTACAACCCCTCAGTAACGCCCTCTCTATGCAATTTTGCAAGAGCTAAGAGCCCTTGCTTTCTAAGGGACGAATCATCGCATGGACCGCTCAAACTGAGCCTGTACAATTGTGAAGGCTCTGAACACTTTGACAAAGCACTCTCTCGTTCCCACCAAGTATATGACCTTGCTATCCTTATGTCTTACATGCCGACTATGACGATTAAAGGTTTCCATGAGCCGTTCCTCATTTTTGGCTTGTAATCACTCTTGATGCGCCGCTGGGCATTAACATTCTCGACATCATTGATGCTATTGCTACCGTACAACCGTCCAGTGAATATATGCGTGGATACAAGGAGTATTTCATTGTGATTCAGTCGAGGATTTTCAGGATAATTGGCTCAAAGTAGTCATCGTTTTGTTCACCCGAAGATATACACATTGTAATGTGTCTAGGAAAATTCTATAATTTCAGGGTTAGCTATGATAGGCATCTTACTTGTAAATGGGAATGTCATTACACTTAAATTACATTGTATTGTGCATTGTTGTCATTCGAAACAGAATTGTTTGTTTGCATGTAAACATCTTGTGAGATGCATCAGCAAGACATGTGGCATCTTTAGCTGAGGATGTCACTTTACTCGTAGAGTAATCTATAATTTACAACGGCCGCATTCATGTCAACGAAGAGGTTTCGGATAGTATCTATTAAGTACCAAATTGGCGGTCATAGTATTCATTGTTAGACTGCTTTTAAATATGACAAAATTGAAACATTAAATTATTTCATCACGTTATATTAGCCAATTCATTGACTTCAACAGCTTTCACTGTGTTAAAAATTCACCTGAAACACTCTTCAATAAAACGTCTGTAGCAACTACCCTTAAAATCGGAAGCCTGGAGATGAGCCATATTAAATAATTAAAAAAAATCAGTTAAAAATATGCATTTAGTAAAAGTTTATGTAATTTATACATATAACAAAAAATTGTTTTTTTATTTCTGAAATTGTGAACTACATAATATAATAATCATAACATTTGGAAAAGAAACAAAACTGACTTTGGACTCCTCTTAAATGGATCTAATAATTTTTAAGAAGTCTATACAAAATCAATTTTGTTTTTTCTAGTCAGTAATTATATTCATGCAAAATTCATCAGACATCAAGAGAAAACATACCTTGAAACCAAACCAATTATGGTTTACGGACCGAGAATATGTTTGCCCACAGTATTGAAATTTTAAAATACTCCTATCGCTGGGGAACCCGGGACCAGGCATTCCAAATGCAACTAAGGCATAAATAATGAAAAGGAAAATCGAACAGAACATTTTGAACATGAAAAGCGTATTACGCTATCAAACGACGAACTAGAACGAGTTAGGAGAGAAAATTAAGAAATGGAAATCCGAATACAATCTTTGGAGGAAATGATTCGAAAATTATCAAACGCCAATAAAACTAAAACAATTAAGCTACAAAATACGCCCGGAAATCAAGAAGCCATACATAAGACGAGCAAAAATAAAGTAGCCACGCAAAAGGCTCAACAAGGAAAGAAACCAACAGTACAAGATACGAGGAAGAAAGCAATACATGACGCTGGTATCATACTAAGTGCAGGAAGAGTAAACGATAGTGGAAATTAATAGGTGGTACTTGCTGCGATGCATAAGGAAATGGATTGTCAAGAAAGTATAGGTAAGATTAATTGCGATCCTAGTGATAATTTTATTGAATATTTGAATTCTCCTGGTCTCCTGGTCCTTCTGTTAAAAATAATAAGATTATTGAAAAAGTTCCACCAATTACTGTCTTTGGGCAACGCGAAAGAGCTGTGGTTCAGCTATTGGCAACTGAGCATAAGATAGATAATTTCAAAGTAAAGAGGGCGACCGCGGACAAACTTTCAATAAAAACCATAAAAATGGCTGATTTAAAGCAAGCATAAGATACTCTAAATAGAGTGAAAGCTCCCCACTTCACATACACGCCAAACGCGGAGAGAAATCAGATCTTTCGATTGAAAGGCCTGGACCGTGGCGAGAATACTGTTGATCTCCTTGAAATGTTACAGGAAGTAGGGCTAGCTGTAAAATTTATTATTTGCTTTTTGAAACTAAGGGTTCCTCCGAGAAATTCGGTTTTCTTCTGAGAATACTTACCTAAATTCCTGCTACACAGTAAGATTAGGAATCATTTTTAACGTCCGAAATTGTGACTACTGATTACTACGTCACTGACACAATGTTCTGTGGTTTATTGCATTAAGCTGTAAGAAGCATTTTACCTTGGCTCAAAATTCGGTCTTATTAAGAGCAGCGATTTTGAAATCTATTAACTTTTGTGGTGTTTCTGCCAAAGGTCTTGCTTTTACTCATCTCATCTATAATAGTGTAAATGGGCTGTACATAATTAATTTATACATTTTCGCAAAGATAAGATCATTGTGAACATACATAGTGCATTATGACAGGAAACTTAAGGGTAGTAATCCTCCGCTACGTTATTACCGATTCCCTAGCTGTGCCGCCGTTATATTGGGGCTACTCCGGTGGAGGCTCCACCAACCCAGACTAACTCACCCGAAGACGGGCGTGGGCGGCACTCGTTAGATTCTCCGAGCCTCTCAAGGGGTCATCCAAACGAGAAGATGACCGTCCGGAGTGAAATTAACACTTCTACGAGTTTTGGCGCTCGCCGTTACTTAGCCGCGAAGATCACCTTCAAAAAGAAACCTTACTACGCAGAACGAGGTAAGGCATGTTACTGCTACACAAAACTCGTAGTTTTCCACATCAAAACAACCGAAATTACCTAGAACGACAACAACTTCCACTGCACCCACCGAACACTACCACCTCATTTGACATTTCCAGGTCTTTCTGCCTGGTCAACGTCCCGGGAAAAGTATTCCCGAGCCACATCTTTCACAGCTGAAAAGGAAAGTTGTGATGTCAAGTGGTAGCGAGGAAAAAAAATCTACAATTAGCTTTATTCGGCTTGAGTAATACTCAATACTTTATTAAAAATTTGAAAAATATAAGATCAAATTAAAACCACTTACATTTATTCCCTACTCTAGTAAGGGGCCCCTTTCATCCGTTTTCATGATTTTCGCCACCGCACACTTGTCTCGTCCCAATTTAATGTTCTGGTATCCAAAATTTGTCTCCGGAATCCAGGGTGCGTCTCCAATTCTTAGTCAAAAATATTGTCGCTGATAAACGTTCTGTTATAACTCCGCCGGTTACGCGAAAAAACTCCGAAAAGAAAAAAAAGCGCGCCAATATTCCCGGGCTTTAAGAACCTCCAGGTTAACGTTTTTTCCTCCCGTCCACCGGGAAAATCATGTTTTGGAGTGTTTTGTTTCGTTTGTCCAAGTAATTCCCCTCACTTGATTTCACTCATAACAAGTTCCACTCGATGGCGATTCTAGTGGGGATTAAGTGTATTACGCGCTGAATGCGCTGAAAACATTGGACTGATAGCCCGAACTGTCAGTAATGTTTATTTACATCACGACGCGAAATGAGGATTTCGCAATAATTCTCGCTTTCCCCCATTTTCCCTTGAGCCGGCGCTAATATTTCTTAGTTTTTCTTGTCCCCACCGGTAGTTTAATCGCCGTTTCAACACGTGAAGTGACATGTGTGTGTATTTATCCTCCAGTTTAACTGATTTGGGTCATCAGATCTCTCCTCGGGAATGTCGCGATTTTCTTCATTTAGATTTCCATGGTGGCATATAGTGAATTTGTTGCGAATAACTAAGTAGTACGCTTCGGCACAAATTCAACAGTTGCATCCGTGTTTCTTTCGTGTAGTTTAGTTGATTTATCAGCATCCTCTCGTTTGAGCTTGGCGTAATTGGCGGTCATTTTTTGGTGTGCCAAAGTGAGGTTTTGGTTGATATTTTTAAACTCATTCATAGCCTCATGTTTGGCTGAAAACTCATCACGAAGCTCTGTCAATTGTTCGTCACGTAGTTCAGCTATTTGATATCGAGTATTGCCCGTAATGCTTCAGCATTAATTGTTGAAACATGCTCAGCTTTTTTTAGTTTCACACATTTTTCCCGAAGACCATCGGACTCTTGCATTGATCCCTACAATGACTTTATTCTGGCTTCATGCTGTGAGCTCAACAAACGGCATTTATCTAAGTCCTTACCATATTCAGAAACGTTTTTATTTGGATCTGTTTGTAACGCCTGCAGATTCTGACATCTTTTGCGTTATTTTTAGCTTCCGATTTAATTTTACTGCTATACAGTCGAGCCGCAATGAATTCCTCTTCAACCTTACCACCTGGACCAGGTGTATTCATTTCCATCTCATTGATACTATCCGTGCATAAGGCTTGTCCATGTTTCAACAGATCACGCAAAAGATTCGAGAGCATTCCATAAACTCGTTTCTTATGATGCGCTAACATATCTGCCAATTGTTGCAATTCCGATGTAACGACGTTCAATGTGGCCTGTTTTTGTTGCAATTTCTCATTCATAGTATCAATATCTTTAGTTTTGGTCTCGATTCCTGATGATTTTTAATCGTAGTTAACAGCATAGTATACTCAACTAGTATCCACACTCAATCAAACCTCCGGAAAAATCCGGACACATGCCGAACAGCAAACCATAAATCTTCGACAGCAGGTAGGTAGGTGAATGCTGACGCGAAGATTGGCGCGAATATAAACATGTGCTTCGATGAGAGATTTCAGAATTACCATATCTCAAAAAATCCATGAATTTGCAGAAAAATAAATTCGTTCCATGCAATCTTTTAGTTTTTTATTAGGATCTGGCAGCAGTCCCATGTTCTGAAATGCGTAAAAGAACACGTGCGTCGGAAATTTTATTTGCTTTTTGCTCAATTTATTGAGCGCGCCAGGCCTGGGCTCAGCTGACGTGCCCCTGGGAAAATTCAAAAAGTGTGCTACACAGGGTAAATGAAAGGTGTGGGTACTAGGTGAATGTACTATGGTTAACAGTCAATTCTTCTAGAGCTTGAAGTGCTCCTTTCGCCTTCTCCCTAGCACTTTCGTTTTCTTGTTGCTGCTACTTTTACGCCTCGAGCTCGCGCTTTACTCGTACTGTGCTTGCCACTAATGAAGTGTCAAATTCACGAGTGTTTGCCTTTGGTATGCGTGCCATTGCTGCTGTGGCAGCAATGGCACGCATACCACGCACGCTCGTTCCTCTTTGGTCGCATGTATGCATCTTTAATGGATCTGCGTGAGTGTGAAGATGTTTGCAGTGGAATCGCTAAGTCTGTGTCCTTGGCCCGAAGCTCAGTGGCTGCACACCTGATAGGAATGTCGGGTTGGACGACAGCCTCACGTTTAGATCCGCACTCTAAATCGTTTCCCTGTAAATTTCGACAGCACTCAGGTTCGAATTTGAATTAGTCGAATTATATACTGCATCAAAGTTTTTTGGGAGTCTATGTAGGAAACTGGAATCAATGAAAACAAAGGCAGTATGAAACCTTGATTTGAAGAAATTATGTAAATGCCCGCAGATTATCGCGCATATCGCAAACACATCTTGTCGCATGACGGGAGCAACTGATTCGGTATCGCTATCCATAACCTTTATTTTATCCTCTTTAGGGCATGAAGAACTCAGCTGTTTGTCTAAATATGCTTTTTGCGGATATCAAATTGCTCATCAAAGGCATTGTGGTTGATCTATGTATATGAATTTCTTTTCAAGCATGATAATATACATCTTAATTATCTTTAAAAAAATATAAGGTACACATAGTAGTATATTGCATCCTGTAGTTACATATTTTTGTTTCGATAAATTGAACTGCTGGCATAAATTTCGATACTACTTATATGAGACAGTATTATGCTATAACTGTTGCTCTCAAGTTATAATCCTTAATTTTTCTCAATATCCAACAGAAATGTTCCTTTTTCTCTAGTTATTATGGAAAACATTTCTTCAATCTGTTTGAATGCAAGCTGACATATAAATGTCATTTGATGATTGTATGTCCATAATATATTATACTAGAAGTCCACTCAACATCCACTCTAAATTCACCGGGCCGCATTCGAGAATACTCCATGACACCTTTCATGGTGGACATACTCTGAAACCCATACAGACTAAAGGACTGACATTGGTATAACACATATTATGAGCGCAATTCCTGAAGAAATTATGCATCGAAAACATGCATTCAATACTTGAGAGTGAAAGTTTAGAGTGTTGACTGAAAGTGGTGCTATTTTGACTTTCAAAGGCCTCAATAAAAAGCCAAATAAAAACAAACACAATATCCACATAGATCCAATAAGCAAAGGTGTACGGAAAATCTGATTCCTTAAGAAAAATATGCAAACTTAATACAACGCAGAAAGTACTTAAAACCGCAATCGTCGACTCCATTCTATTTGATAAGTTGCAGCAGATGAATTACAGAAAACTTGAATTTATAAACCATAAGCACCGGAGGGATTCTTGTGAAATAAATTTCTTTAATTCCATTAATTTTAATTCAAATTGGAACCTATTTGTCCTTCTGTTCGTTCGTACAAGTTCTCATGAATTTTTGTGAGAGGGTTAAAGTGATGACTTCTCCAAAGTTTCGGTGTTAAAATCGGTATAAGACTTTTAAGGGGGCCGCTGTACATAGATGTGGCCCTTAATCTTTTTTGTATGCTGCTACCAATACGGCCATTATATAAAATGTTTTCATAATTACTTTCAAGATCAGATATTGATGGTAAAATAGCAAAGATAAAGGAAGGAGAAGGTATTAGAAAAATTTGGTCACCAATTGGACACGACACATCTGAATTGAAATCATACTGTAGTGACTTAGGTTGGATAGATATCCGTACAGGAATGCAGCGATGGTCTGCTGCCTCGGCGGAAGTGGATGGTAGGATCCACCGAGATTGGCATTGTCTGGGGACGCGTGAATGCGCTGGCAAGCTAGCGGTGCGGTTCTTTTCCCCACCACAAGACCCACTACAAAAATATTTTTTCGCATCTACGAATTTCGAGAGTTCGAATAAATATCGACCGATGTCGAAAAAGGAGGAACCTACTAACTTGAATTAATTTTTTTCCTTAAATGAGAAACATAAACATGGCCAATTTATGTTATAGTATTATGCGATGGAATCACATGATGGCTAGTCCGACCCTCGTTGCGGGTCCCATACCCGGTCAGGTTTGATGAAAAGGAAAAACCGAGGGTAATTTTTAATTACTAAACATGTCTATCTTTATTCCTTTTAAAGCTATTTTCACCGTATTAAGTTTATGCATGAGTACAATTATTACAATAGTACAATATTATTCTCACTACGAAAATCTAGAAAATGCAAGAAATTAATCAAATAATATTACTATTAGTTTAGTTCTGTGTTAATTAACTTTTTTCTTGGAAAAAGAATACAATAATGTGCTTTACTTTTGTCGCAGAAGTTGAAATAAATTTTACTCTTTTATTTAAATTCTAATTAAATTATATGTATGTGTATATTTTGTTTTTGTTCATTTTTTCTGTAGCGTAGATCTTACTAGGACAATCATAGCCAACTTGAAAAATGTGTCGCTAATGTAATGCTTTAATCGATTCATCATTACTGTGGACGAACAAGGAACATTTCAGGCTAACATATAATTCAAAAAACGAGTTGAGTAAGCAGGAGATTGCTCCTACCAGAAGGTCTTTGTAACCATCCTAGGGTTCGAAACAAGTTTTCTAGTAGTGTGAATCGATAATTTGAATTATTCATCCAATACTTGGATAAGAAATCGTTCCAATTTATGCAAAAGATACAGAGTTTCTTTCATGGGCACATTGCAGGCGCCATTTTGATACATATTTCAATTATACACTTTTCTTTTAAATTTCCATGAAAAATGGAAGAAAACAAAAGTGCCTAGGTCAATTTGAAATACGTATCAACCATATGTAGTAATCTAGGAGCTATGGCTCTAAAAGCAGCGCTGACACAGGCACACAGCACCAACTCAATTCAACAAGGAGTAACCCTTCAGTCACCTTCCTCATCGCGACACTCGTTTTTTTTTTCTCTCGCATGAAAAATAATTAAAGGGAAAAATTTCTTTTGTACTTAACACCCGGGAAACAAAATTCTAAAACTGTTTTAATGTGTAGTGATTTTATTACAATATCTTTTGAACATAATTTAACTAATTGGGTGTAATGCGGTATGCAAATGCTTAGAACGAAACGGTTAACCCCTTAAATTATAGGAACGATAAAATCATTGTATCATTTAAACCCCACAAAATTTGTCAAATTTTACCCTTTCCAACCATAATATTAATTAAAAATTGTTTTGTTTGTGGGTAATTAACGCGTGCCTGTCCTATTCTTTCGATTTATTTCCGCCTTAATTACGCCTAATAATTATAAACATAAATTGCTTTCAATTGAAAACTTAATCGAATCTACAAAAAAATAAACAATTTCGAATTTTAAAAATAACCGAAATGAGTGTGCATTATCACCACCGCATGTTCACACATAGATGGCACTTTTATTTCCATATGGTACGAGCGAGGTTATTGCGTTTGCCTCGAAGATGTTTTCAGGGAACAGTTTCCCATAAACCGCTCCGTAGATAAGACGGATTCGATACAGTGCCAACAAGTGATTTGTGTGCTCGTGGTGGTCCTTGGAGGAATATGGTTGGATGGTTGACGAGGGTGACGTGCTAAGAAAACGTTTGTGGCAGAGACATCTTCTACCATCCTGTGGATGCACAGCGGAAAAAGAAGAAGAAAAAAAAAAAAAAAAAAAGGAACTTCAGATATTGCTACTTTTTCTACGACCGTGCCTGTAAAAACATGATAGCAACTGCCAATATCGCCATGAGCCATCAGCATTAGGTCCCGAAGTGGGGTGCAACAGGTGGTTGGAAGGCCGAGGTGAAGATCTTCATATTACGGAGCGGCACATGTTGATTGGGAAACGGCGGGACCGTACTCCCTGTTTCTGGGAAACCACACCGTTTGTATGCAAAAAGGTGCATTGTGTATTCAAACATAGTTCAACAAGGAGTGATAAATCAACTGGAAAGTTAGATCCAGAAGAATTAGTCAAATCACTCAATCCATATATTGACCAACGGATTGCATATAAACGCAATATCAAACATTAAAAGCCGTAGAAGAAGTAGCAGCGAGCATTACCACGTTCGAAGACCATACGGTTCTGATATTCAAGGAAGTCTATATGTATTTACACTTTGATAGCTGAATTTTTTTGATGATTTTATACACCCTTAAGAGTTATTCTATGTCTTAATACTCGTGTGTTAAAAATTTGATGTATGGACGCGATTCTTCACTACCAAAAATTTCAGGACTTGCTTACCTCCACATCGTCAGCGAGCGCTCGTCGTCGAGGGAAAGGTACTGTAAGTAACCTCTTAACATTTTTTAATTAAATACTTATTGAAATTTTTTAAACAAAAAAATATTTATCGAATTTTTTTAAAAAAAATATTTATTGAATTTTAATTAAATATTTATTGATTTTAAAAAAAAAAAAATATATATATTTATTGAATATTTATTGAAATATTTTTTTTGAAAAATATTTATTGAATTTGTAAAAAAAGAAAAAAAAAGAGAAGAAGAATCGTCGTAAAAAAATCTATGTAAGAATTTTTTTTTTTTACATAATGTATGTAGGGTGAAAGTGTGGCATCTACAAGAGCTGACCACAATAATTATAATACTACAGGAAATCAGAGAAAAAATGAATTTTCGTATAATGTTAATCTTCTTTTAATATCAATTTCCCTCTTTCAACGATTAAATGCTTTTCAATATGGTGTTGTAAATTGCTGTGCTGATTGCCATAGAAAAATCATACTGTTCCATTGCTTTAACGTTGTTCGAATAAAAACAAAAAAAATGATGGATTAAATGGAAAATCGGTCTTTTCCTTCCGGTCTTTTCCAATCGGGTATAGGACCCGGTACGGTGGCAGGCTTCCACCCCAAAATATGAGCCAGCCACCGGGTACTTAAAAATTTTTTTTGTTTCAGGAGACTTTATGGGTTGAGTGGCCCAAGCCAAGTGCCCTTTTATGGCATAAAGTTATGCAATTCAATTGTATAATTCTATGACATAAATTGGTCACCGGGGTACTCCCCTTCTGATGGGAAAGTTCATATAATTCAAGTTATATGAGTTTTCCACTCAGAAGAGGAATACCTGGCCACTTCAACAGTTTAACATTGGATTTATTCCGGTTGGGTGGGCATGAAGGGGCTCCACCACCACCCGGTTGCCCCTCTTTCATTTGTGGGCCCTGAATTTACTTGGGTAAAGACGAGGTTACCCCAAGTTCGCCTTTCTTCTCAGGTTTCTCTTGTTCTCGCAACAAGTCGTAATTCCTTCGTGGAGGTTATCTACAGATTTGCGACTTCGGTCGTCCTCTCGAACTCTGCAAGCAATTCGTGAATGCGAAATGTTTTGTAGTGAGTCCTCGTGCCGGGGAAACAAACCCGCCCCACGACACCGCAATGCTAGCCTGCCAGCGCATTCACGCGTCTCCGGACGAGGGCATTCTCGGCAGGAATCAACACCTTCCTCTGCCGAGGCAGCAGAACATCGCTGCAGTCCTTCACGGACATTTATGGAACTCAATATTCACTACAAATGGCGCCCAACGTGGGGCCCGAAAAGCCCGGCTGTATCAGCAGTCGTGAGCACGAGACAGTCCATCGTCTCTAGGTGTCCCCACTAGGTGTTAGAAATTTTGGCGGGTAGATAACTCCCGAGGGTTTTTGCACTAATCGTGCCCCAGCAGCCTAATACCTTTCGAACGTGTGTAGTCCCTGGACATCAATGTCGTTTGGTCCTGCTTTTGACTTATACTTTGGTGGTTTACCACCATTGTATAACTAGTAAGGCCAAATGATATTAGAGTCCCTTTTTGTGTTCGGAAGTTATTATCCCAACATCTATTTTGCGGAGGATTCTGATCCGCTCCCCAAACCAGCGGTGCCTAAGTGTCTTAAATTACATGGATTTTGATTTCATGTGATTGGCTGATTAGCTAATCCATGACTATCCATGACAAGACACGCGCTGCTTGTGGATTAGAATCCCACCCTGGGCTAACAAGCTGTAACTTGAGAAGTTTGCTAATGAGGGATCACTTCTGAACCCTGATTTTCATGGTGCCACAAGAGAGTGTCCCTGAAACGTTTTGGAAGGATTGTGCCATGGTGTCCATACTTGGGAGGATGGACGGAAGGGAAAGACCGGTTATTATATTTTTTTTTGATAGTTCAATCACCACTTAAATTTTTTCATACTTTTTTTTTGTGAGGTTCTGAGCTAGTTCGCCACTGACGGCCACATAAGAATTTTAGTAACTTTTTCTCACCTTTTCTTCATTATTGTCATTATTCATATAGCTAATCTTATATACCCAAATTCTTCATTATTTATTTATCTAGGTATTTAATTAGGAAAACCATTTGGATTTAAAATGCCTACAAAAAGAACTCCCGAAAGGAGAAAGTTGCGGTCGGATGCCGGACCAGCTCTATTGTGTTCCATCTGTCACGAGGACATGGACGAAACTACAAGCCAGAGGTTGCAGTGCGGACACAGGCTACATCAGCTGTGTTTGGCACAACTGCGGCAAACCTCATCCACTTGCCCGCTCTGTCGTCAGCCTTTGGAAATCGCACAGCCAGCAACAGAACGACCTCAGTCCTCCAGTGCAAGTGGAGCTGTCCCCAAAAGCGGACCCCTTCCATCCACGACAAGGAGTGCACGAGACGATGACTACAGGGCTGAAGCAGTTCCGCCTGCAGAAGAAGCGAGTCCACCGGTGGCTGTGGAAACCACAGTTCTAAGAGATCTAATGGCGCTCGTACAGGACATGTCCACCCGGCTCGCCTCTCTAGAGAGCCAGAGAGAGAACCCCGCACCATCCCGGCCAAGAACTCCTCCTATGTGGGATTTGGACCCAAATCCGTGGGATTTCCCAGTAGACTCGCGGCGTGATCCCGAACGGATCCGGCCAGGTACAGCCATGAATCCGTTGGCTCCAGTTTACCGGCCCCGATTGAGCCAAGCACCGCCACCAAATCAGGCTCCCGTGATTCCGCCGGACCAACGCTTCCATCCACACGACATGTATCGGCTGAAGCCGACACAGATCCCCAGCATCATCCAGGGATGGAATCTACATTTCAGTGGGGAACCCAACACGATAACGGTAGAGGTTTTCATAAGTCGGGTGGAGTCACTGATTGAGCAGATGCTAGCAGGAGACCGCACAGCGCTCGCAGGGTACTTGCCTATGCTGCTTAGGGGAGCCGCCCTGGAGACATATTGGAGAATACATTCAGCTCCACCATCCATACGCTGGTCACGGCTGAAGGAGGTACTCCGCATGGAATACCCTACGGTCGACATGGACGAATTAGTCCTGGATAAGATGAATGCTAGATGGCAGCGTCCGGACGAGTCCTTCCATAAATATCGAGCCGATATCCTTCGGTTGAATGACCAGCTGTCAGAGCCATTGTCTTCTACCCAAATTCTGCGCCTGCTAAAGCGAAATCTGAGACCGGAGATTCGTCGGCATATCGTGAACTCCGATCCACAGAGTATGGAGGCCCTGCTGAGAAATGTGCGTCGCATAGAAGGGTTTGAGGAAGACCTACGGGACCGGCCATACTTACTAACCAGGACGGGTCCTCGACGAGGAATTGCGGAATTGGCCCCAGATTATACCACCCTAGATCTGGAGGATGATTTGGACCCAGACCAGCTTGCTGTAGCGGCAGTGGGAAGTCTTACGACCTGCTGGAATTGTCACCAAACCGGACACCGGTTTATTTCATGCCGCGCAGAACGTAAGGTTTTCTGCTACGGTTGCGGCAAGCCGGACACTTACTTCCCGGACTGTTCTGAATGTGCCGCACGAAAAAACGGCCAAAAGAGTACCCGACCACCTCAGCGGTACTCGAAACCCCAACAGTAGCTCCTCAATCAGTGGCTCACCCCAACCAACATGACGTTAACCCACCAGCCATGACCATTACGACTGCGGATGTTCACTCTCTTCCGGAGACCTCACCAACGACAATATTAAAACGACCATCGCAGTCACTGCCAGAAGAACCGCGGCAGCCTCAGGTACGCACGCTAAAACCTTATCATGTTAGACTGCAGGAATATCGGGTGGCTCGAGAGCGAATATTTGCTTCCGAAGTCGTCACTTCCCGTTCGTGCACGACAAAATGGTCAACCCGTCGTTGGCGGAATTTCCGCAAGAGAGTGCGCACCTGCCGTCGAACCTTACACTCTTGTAACATCTCGGAGGTTGCTGAGAATGAGATCAGACCTTATCATCCAATTAAAGTGTTGGGCGAGACCGTGTTTGCATTGATCGACACGGGTGCCAGTATCAGTTGTCTTGCCTCGAGCTTTGGCTCGAAGGTGCTCCAAGAATACCCGAACTTGATTAAATCCTGGCGCACTGAAATCAGTACAGCTGATGGCACCAAACACCCTATACGAGGTAAACTAACAACACCCGTGACGTTCAGGGGTCAGACGAAGGATATTACCTTCTACATTATCCCGTCTTTGACTCAGAATGTATACCTTGGTGTCGATTTCGTCCTTCGTTTTGGACTGGCCTCCGATTTATTCACCGATTTGTCTTTAAAAACCAGAAATGTCAACGAAATCACTTCTACTCCCGATAGGCATGACCTGACGCCTAACCAACGGCAACGCCTGGAAGCATCCATTGCTGCTTTCCCATCTTACGCTACCCAAGGCCTTGGCCGCACCACCCTAGTCTCACACGCCATCGACGTTGGCGATAGTAAACCGATTAAACAGAGACACTACGCCATCTCGCCAGCCATGGAGAAATTGGTGTATGCGGAATTAGATAGGATGCTCGAGTTGGGGGTCATAGAAGAGTCCCAAAGCGCCTGGTCATCACCGGTAACCTTGGTGGTGAAGCCAGGTAAAGTCCGCCTCTGTCTTGATGCCCGTAAGGTAAACGCGGTTACCATCAAGGACGCGTACCCTCTTCCACTCATCGATGGAATACTAGGGAGACTACCGAAAGCCAATTATATCACCAGTCTCGACCTAAAAGACGCCTTCTGGCAAATTCTACTCGATGAGGGGTCAAGGGACAAGACCGCCTTCACAGTGCCTGGACGACCATTATATCAGTTCGTCACAATGCCCTTTGGCCTGTGTAACGCGCCGCAAACGATGACTCGGTTGATGGACAAGGTCATCCCACCTCACCTAAAACACCAAGTGTTCGTGTACCTTGATGATCTGTTACTCATCACGGAAACGTTCGATCAACACCTCCTACTCCTACAAGAAGTAGCCCTGCACATCAGTAAGGCGGGACTCACCATCAACGTACAGAAAAGTAAGTTTGTCATGAAAGAAGTCCGATACCTCGGACATGTCATAGGACATGGCACTATCAAAACGGATCCAGACAAAACTCGTGCGATTGATGAGTTCCCCTTACCAAAAACTGTGAAGCAGCTACGACGTTTCCTTGGTGTGTGCGGTTGGTACCGAAGGTTTGTTCGGAATTATGCAACAGTCTCAGCGCCCCTGTCAGACATGTTGCGGAAGGAGAAGTTCGTTTGGACCGGAATCAGCCGAAAGGCATTTGAAGAGCTTAAACAAGCCCTCACATCAGCTCCTGTCTTGCACAGCCCCGACTTCACGAAGCCCTTTTCCATTCATTGCGACGCAAGTCAACATGGAGTAGGAGCCGTGCTGGTGCAATTGACCGACGAAGGAGAGGAAGCTCCCATCGCCTTCATGTCTAATAAGCTAAATTCGGCCCAAAGAAACTATACTGTTTCCGAGCAAGAATGTTTGGCAGCGGTAATGGCTGTGAAGAAGTTTCGAGCTTATATCGAGGGCCATCAATTTGAGATCATCACGGACCACGCGTCACTACAATGGTTGATGAACCAAGCAGATTTAAGTGGACGCCTAGCCAGATGGGCTCTTAAACTGCAAGGGTTTAAGTTCTCCATCAAACATCGGAAAGGAACCCAGAACATCGTACCCGACACTCTCTCACGGATGTTTTCCCCAGAGGGAGCCGAATTAACAATAACTGACGAGGACCCCATCGAAATAAATTTGGACAGCCCACATTTCGAATCAGATAGCTACAAAGAGTTGAGGCAAACCATAGCGACCCAACAAACACAGCTGCCTGATTTGAAGGTAATAGACGGCTATGTGTATAGCCGAAATGAATACGCCACTGGTGATCCATGGCAGGAAGAAGAGTCTTGGAAACTCTGGGTACCGGAGGAAATGACACAACATCTGATCTTCCGCGCACATGACCATCCTTTAAGTGCCCACGGAGGGTACGGTCGGACACTACGGCGACTCAAGAAATACTTCTTTTGGCCTAAAATGGCATCCCAGGTCAAAGACTACGTGAGCGCCTGTGAGACCTGTAAAGGCACCAAAGCGCCCAACCAGCCTCTTCGACCTCCTATGGGTCAACTCAACGTTCCAGAACGCGTGTTCCAGCGTCTATACATCGATCTACTCGGTCCATATCCTCGGTCTTCAATGGGACACATCGGAGCTATAGTCGTTCTAGATCAGCTCTCAAAATTCCCAATGGTGGAACCTATCCGTAAATTCACAACTCCATCGATCGTGAAATTCTTAGAGAACCGGGTATTCCATGTGTTCGGTGTTCCAGAGAGTGTGTACTCAGATAATGGAGTACAGTTCCGGTCTCGGCAGTTTAAGAGCCTACTTGAGCAGTATGGCGTTGAACACCAACTGACGCCCATATACTCTCCTCAGTCCAACGCATCAGAACGTTTGAACCGCACCCTATTGGCTGCGATCCGTTCCTACGTTCACCCATCTCAAAAGGATTGGGATCGTCGATTGTCCGCCATCACATGCGCCCTGCGATCCTCATATCATTCTGTCACCGGTGTCGCCCCTTACTTTGCCGCCTTTGGACAGCACATGATTTGCCATGGTAAATCATACCGACTGTTACGGCAATTAAAGTGTTTGGGAGACCCCGTCGTTGCGCTGGAGCCCCACGAACGTCTAGGAGACCTCCGCCAACAAATCGGACGGAAGATTAAGGCCGCAGGTAGTGCAAATGAAGCGCAGTACAATCTCCGGTCACGATCTGCTAATTTCAAAGAAGCAGATGAAGTTTTCCGGCGAAACTTCCGCCAAAGTGACGCCGCGGGGCATTACAACGCCAAGCTGGATAGGCGATTCCTGAAAAGCCGCATAAAGAAGGTAATGGGACCTAACCGTTACTTGATAACGGATCCATCGGGAAAAGAAGTGGGAATATACCACGCGAAGGACCTGCGTCGATAGATAATTAGTCACGTCTGTTTGTCCGTCCGCATATATTTTCAACAAACGCACAAGGGTTGTATATTTCCGGGCAAACATTAACATAAGTCAGTCCGTCCGTCTGTCAATTGTGTTTTTCTTTTATTGTCCGTCATCTCTAGTCCCGACGCCGAAGCCAACCCATGATGCACAGAAATATCCTTCAGCTCCTTTTTCGCAATCCGCATTGCCTCGGGATCACGAGAAAATTAGCTGCCCTGTAGTAATCTAGGAGCTATGGCTCTAAAAGCAGCGCTGACACAGGCACACAGCACCAACTCAATTCAACAAGGAGTAACCCTTCAGTCACCTTCCTCATCGCGACACTCGTTTTTTTTTCTCTCGCATGAAAAATAATTAAAGGGAAAAATTTCTTTTGTACTTAACACCCGGGAAAAAAAAATTCTAAAACTGTTTTAATGTGTAGTGATTTTATTACAATATCTTTTGAACATAATTTAACTAATTGGGTGTAATGCGGTATGCAAATGCTTAGAACGAAACGGTTAACCCCTTAAATTATAGGAACGATAAAATCATTGTATCATTTAAACCCCACAAAATTTGTCAAATTTTACCCTTTCCAACCATAATATTAATTAAAAATTGTTTTGTTTGTGGGTAATTAACGCGTGCCTGTCCTATTCTTTCGATTTATTTCCGCCTTAATTACGCCTAATAATTATAAACATAAATTGCTTTCAATTGAAAACTTAATCGAATCTACAAAAAAATAAACAATTTCGAATTTTAAAAATAACCGAAATGAGTGTGCATTATCACCACCGCATGTTCACACATAGATGGCACTTTTATTTCCATATGGTACGAGCGAGGTTATTGCGTTTGCCTCGAAGATGTTTTCAGGGAACAGTTTCCCATAAACCGCTCCGTAGATAAGACGGATTCGATACAGTGCCAACAAGTGATTTGTGTGCTCGTGGTGGTCCTTGGAGGAATATGGTTGGATGGTTGACGAGGGTGACGTGCTAAGAAAACGTTTGTGGCAGAGACATCTTCTACCATCCTGTGGATGCACAGCGGAAAAAGAAGAAGAAAAAAAAAAAAAAAAAGGAACTTCAGATATTGCTACTTTTTCTACGACCGTGCCTGTAAAAAAATGATAGCAACTGCCAATATCGCCATGAGCCATCAGCATTAGGTCCCGAAGTGGGGTGCAACAGGTGGTTGGAAGGCCGAGGTGAAGATCTTCATATTACGGAGCGGCACATGTTGATTGGGAAACGGCGGGACCGTACTCCCTGTTTCTGGGAAACCACACCGTTTGTATGCAAAAAGGTGCATTGTGTATTCAAACATAGTTCAACAAGGAGTGATAAATCAACTGGAAAGTTAGATCCAGAAGAATTAGTCAAATCACTCAATCCATATATTGACCAACGGATTGCATATAAACGCAATATTAAACATTAAAAGCCGTAGAAGAAGTAGCAGCGAGCATTACCACGTTCGAAGACCATACGGTTCTGATATTCAAGGAAGTCTATATGTATTTACACTTTGATAGCTGAATTTTTTTGATGATTTTATACACCCTTAAGAGTTATTCTATGTCTTAATACTCGTGTGTTAAAAATTTGATGTATGGACGCGATTCTTCACTACCAAAAATTTCAGGACTTGCTTACCTCCACATCGTCAGCGAGCGCTCGTCGTCGAGGGAAAGGTACTGTAAGTAACCTCTTAACATTTTTTAATTAAATACTTATTGACATTTTTTAAACAAAAAAATATTTATCGAATTTTTTTAAAAAAAATATTTATTGAATTTTAATTAAATATTTATTGATTTAAAAAAAAAAAAATATATATATATTTATTGAATATTTATTGAAATATTTTTTTTGAAAAATATTTATTGAATTTGTAAAAAAAGAAAAAAAAAGAGAAGAAGAATCGTCGTAAAAAAATCTATGTAAGAATTTTTTTTTGTTTTTACATAATGTATGTAGGGTGAAAGTGTGGCATCTACAAGAGCTAACCACAATAATTATAATACTACAGGAAATCAGAGAAAAAATGAATTTTCGTATAATGTTAATCTTCTTTTAATATCAATTTCCCTCTTTCAACGATTAAATGCTTTTCAATATGGTGTTGTAAATTGCTGTGCTGATTGCCATAGAAAAATCATACTGTTCCATTGCTTTAACGTTGTTCGAATAAAAACAAAAAAAAATGATGGATTAAATGGAAAATCGGTCTTTTCCTTCCGGTCTTTTCCAATCGGGTATAGGACCCGGTACGGTGGCAGGCTTCCACCCCAAAATATGAGCCAGCCACCGGGTACTTAAAAATTTTTTTTGTTTCAGGAGACTTTATGGGTTGAGTGGCCCAAGCCAAGTGCCCTTTTATGGCATAAAGTTATGCAATTCAATTGTATAATTCTATGACATAAATTGGTCACCGGGGTACTCCCCTTCTGATGGGAAAGTTCATATAATTCAAGTTATATGAGTTTTCCACTCAGAAGAGGAATACCTGGCCACTTCAACAGTTTAACATTGGATTTATTCCGGTTGGGTGGGCATGAAGGGGCTCCACCACCACCCGGTTGCCCCTCTTTCATTTGTGGGCCCTGAATTTACTTGGGTAAAGACGAGGTTACCCCAAGTTCGCCTTTCTTCTCAGGTTTCTCTTGTTCTCGCAACAAGTCGTAATTCCTTCGTGGAGGTTATCTACAGATTTGCGACTTCGGTCGTCCTCTCGAACTCTGCAAGCAATTCGTGAATGCGAAATGTTTTGTAGTGAGTCCTCGTGCCGGGGAAACAAACCCGCCCCACGACACCGCAATGCTAGCCTGCCAGCGCATTCACGCGTCTCCGGACGAGGGCATTCTCGGCAGGAATCAACACCTTCCTCTGCCGAGGCAGCAGAACATCGCTGCAGTCCTTCACGGACATTTATGGAACTCAATATTCACTACACATAAACACGTGTTATTGTTGTTGTGATTCCATTCAATTGAAATGGCTACAGCTCACTCAATTATGATTCGATTTTCATGACATTTTGTGAGTATTAAGATCTTATATTTAACTATATAGTCACAAAATTTTAAGAAGCTTAATGGTATGATTTTGATTTTATGGGCCAAAAAGTAAAATCTACAAATCATACTTTTATTAAAAAACTTGCGGGAATTTAAATTTCTGAGGTATTTATTGGCCTTATACTCATTAATATTTTCAACTTTTTGAGCTCAAAGGTGTCCAATCACGAGGGGGGGACAACAAATTTTGGTACATTTTGCCACGCCCTTGACACTCTTCTTATAGCTCTAATCAATACCTTTTATTTGATACGCAACTCGACTACCTTTGATTTAAAAAAAATTAAGGGGCTACTTCGGTCGAAGTGGAGACCCCCTAAAAAATTTTAAATTTTTTTGGAAGACCCAAACTTTTTAGAGATCATAATTTCTTACCTTTTCACAAAGTCTGAGCATATTAGCTTTTACAGTTTCCGAGAAAACTTGCTGTGACGCACGGACAGACGGACGGGCAGATAGTTCGCGAAACTAGTAGTAAATATGATTAAATGCACCATGCGCGCTGGAAATGGAAGTAAAAGAGTACAAAAACATTTCATTCTTTAGAAGTATCGAAAACGAAATCAAATCGTTTCCTTCACTTACGGCCAAAAGTAGAAAATGTAAACATTGGAATTTTTCAGGTTTTAAAATGGTCTACTTAGTTTTCTGTAAGGTTCATACAATGGGTTTAAAGTTTTCAATCTGATTTTAATTAGCATTATTATTTATTTAAACAGAGATAGACTGCTGTTTTATTTCAATTTTTAGTTGTGCCGTACTAACTATTTTTTTAAACCCCTTAGAAATACTATTGTATAACAATTGAATTAATGAAATAAAACTGGGCATATATCAAGCACATATAGGAATATTTAATAAGGAAAATAAAAGGGTACTCACCCTCATCCTCGCCGGGCGCCCGCTGATGATGTGGATGGTTTACAATGTCGCTTGTCAATATGAGTCAAACCTAGCTTCTACTGGCATGTAATCCAATGATGATTCATTCAGTCGCTTATGGAATAAACTTATAATACGACTTAGCACTTATATTGCACACTGCTTGTAAATAATTTTCCCACCTTTTCAAAATCAATTTCAATTTAATCAAGGAATTTCACATTTAAACCTGGAAGGTAGTTCCATACGTTAGCCGATTATTTTATTAATTTAAAAACCTAAAGAACTACGCTTTATATATTCATCATTGAAAAGCTACAAAATACCTTCATCATCATTTTCAAAAGTTGGCAGTTGTTACGTTAATTTTATTACTTGAATGCTGCTGTCATTATTATTCCACACGTATTTACAAATCACAAGCAATAGCAGTTGCTGAGAAGTGCTAACGACGCGACCAAAAAGATAATTTCACTTTTCTGCTTATTGTTGTTTTCGAATTGCGAGAAGTGTGTTTTTAGGGTTTCGTACTAAAATACAAAACCCTATTGCAATCACGACCTGTGTCCGTCTGTCCGTCCGTCCGTCCGTCCGTCTGTATGTCACAGTACTTTTTCTCCGAAACTATAGAAGCTACAGCAATGGAACTTTGTGGAAAGGTCACAAGTGGTGACTTCTTGAAAGTTCGAGGGTGGAAAAATTTTTCAAAGGGGTTTAAGGGGGGTCTCCCCATATAGGAGAGTGACCTCCCAAAAAAAAATTTTCATTGTTGGTAGTCGAGTTGGGTGTCATTGAAAAGGTCTTAATGAGATCTCTTCAAAACAAGTCTTAAAATTGCCTTATCTATACCGAGGGGGGCAGGGGAAAGGGAAATGTATGAACTTTTCGCTTACCCCCTCCCCCTCGCAATTGGACACCTTTCATCCGAAAAATCTGAAGAAAATCATGAATGTAGCCCTTAATGAACAATAAATACATGAGAAGTCGAAATTCACTCAACTTTGTTAGTAATAGTATGATTCATCGATTTTACGTTTTCTTGAATAAAATCCTAACGGGACCCTTAAATTCAATAAAATTCAGCATACAGATGACTGTTAATAAGATTGATCTATTCTGAAAGTTTCATAAAGATCAAAGTGTATTCAACAAAGTTATAGCGATTTGAATTTTCCTGTATTGCTATGGAACAATATGCGCTGTATTACTATGGAAACCTATGGCTATGGAGCCATATGCACATTTTACTGACTACTGACTACAGCTTTGCTAGGATTTGCATGCAAATTTCAGGAATGATAGGTATCATGATTACCTTTGAGAATCGGTTAGTGGTATCAGTAATCATGAAACAAAATGGTGGCTGTTTTTAATGCGAAGATTGAATAATTTTGAGTTATTTTCTCCCAACTTCAACGTTTAAGATGCATTCAATTTAATGAATGACTGAAGATGAGTATCTACAATTAATACTTATATGTGAAACAAGTTGAAGAGGCAGGAGAGAGCTCCTAGCAAAAGGGCTTTGTAACCATTCTAGGGTTCGAAAAAATCGAATGGATGATTACAGTACAAGGGAGTGGCCCCTGAAAAAAAATGTCATCAAAGGTAGCCGATATGAGTATCGAATGAAAGGCCTTTATGAGAGCTTTTCAAAACAGTTCTTAAGCTTATAGTTTTTAACTTCAGTGGCGGCACAGGAGGGGGGCGGGAATACACGAAAAATATGTTTCCTCCCTCGCAAATGGACACCTGTGATCTAAAAAATCTGTAAAAATTATCAAGGGAGATATTTATGGGGATAATAATAACAAATACTTCAGAAGTTAAAATTTGTTCAACTTTCTTAATAATAGTATGGTCCTCGAATTTCACATTTTCACCAATAAAATCTTCTTTGACATATTTCTTGATTTTATTCGTTGCTGGTTACTGCATTTTGTAAGTTGAGTACAAAACCCTTCTGACATGGGCGTAGGTCTGTCTACCCTACTTGTTTTTCTTAATTTTTTGTTGGGTTTCTGGTTTTATGTTTTTCTTTTTTGAAAACTACGAAGTGTTTATTTGAACGAATTAATTATCATATACAACCATATTGTTTACTCAAACCAAAATTGTCCAATGTAACAAGAAGTTCACATATTCTGCAGCTTTACACTGTCCAAACACTATTTGGAATCCTCCAAACACATTATTCACATTACTTAAAGCATCTGTATATCGTATTCTCTTTGCTGTATGTCACTAGCTATCTCAAATCATATATCGTGAACTAACACTTTTAGCGATATTAGCAAATCACATAATTGAAACTCATTGCCCCACAGTTACATTCGACACCTACCGACGCAATCTCCTAGCTAAAATATACACCTTGCGGAACGCCAATTATAACTGCGCCGACTCAATACTGGAGTCTCAACCGGAACTTTTTTTCGCGCGCATGTGTAATATGTCGATTTCATTTAAAAGTGTTTTCAGGATCATACCTCAATAAGTTTAAAACTCGATCGATAAAATAATAAAAAATATGATGAAATCGATATTTTTGATGCCGTTCATTTTTAACACGGCAGGATGACATGAAATACGACAAATGCGTGGCGATGGACGTCGAGATGTGATGCCAACTACGTTTCAACCGGCAATCCAAAATGTATCATGCAGTCTTGCAAAAATGGGGCCAACTCGCAAGTAAATCACACTTCAAATTCGGGCACATTAAAGTCAACTCCGTTGTCTGTGGCTTTAGATTCAGACTCACGCTAGTTTTCACTGCCGTCGCTTCGCCGCCAATCCATCCACTTGGAATCCATTTTCCTTCGCCGGCTCGAAGGAATCAAACCGTTGGGAACACGATTTTTCGATGTAGCCCAACATCGAAATGTGACCAGAAACGTAAAAATTAATGGATATTTGAACAAATGAACAGGCAGATAGATTTCATGAATGTCCCAAACTTGAGGCTGAGCAGCTCAATTGATTCTATGGAGTGAGACAAGTCAGCACAATTGAGAAAATCACATTTAAATGGTGCAGGACATTTTCAATACCATCGAAACACATTTTGCTGCTCTGTGTCCAATAGCAAGTAAAATTCATGAAGATATTCGAACCACTAAATCGCTTATTTGCCAATACGGCATGAACTGAATCGTCACGAGCAAAGTGAATTGATTTATAAAACGCTAAGCAAAAATTAAATTTTCAGTTCAAACAGCATATGACGGCACACAATCACGACGACGTAAACAATTCTGCTGTTGCTGATGCACCCGTTTTGTTTATCTCGACAAGACTCCCTGATCCGTCCAAATCTCCGGATGATTTCTCTGCCGCACCTGTAAATCGAAATCAGTTGCTAGATTAGCCGCGTTAGATTGCATTCGGCAATACAATACATGGATGTGATCCACTAAATTAGTGTTCCCATGTCCGAGATTTCAATTTGCAGATTGGTGTAACATAGTTAAGTTAATAAAATTAATAATAGATTGAAAATTTAAATCATAATAAAAGATAAATATTATAACGAACATGAATGCAAACGAAAAATTTACATTTAATGTAATCAAAAAAAAACAATTTAAATTTATATTTATAATGAAAACGTTAAGATTTTTTCTTTCCAACCAAATTTTATAATTTACAAAAAGTTAAATTTGAGTAACACATCGTTCAATTCCATTTTTCAAACAAATTACAAAGTGACTTTACTCTAACCTCGATAACTCTGCTGTCTGTGATCCGATCGACGTCAAATTTTTTACACGTTTCATGTAAAGGTTCGCACTCTTTGGAAACGTGGCCAGTTTGGTACTATTAGCAACATCTCTGGGTTAGTCTCGGGACTTATTGAACTAAATTAACTAAATTTTTCAAATCTGCAGTTGAAATTTCGGAACAGTGTTATGCGGTTTTCGGGCAGTTGGCTTGTGTGACAACTCAATTACTACAAGGGCTTCCCTCCTCCTTTCTCAAACAGGCTTGGGACCGTCTGCGGCGGAGTTATTTCACTCATTCAAAAGTTCCAAAATAATAAAAAAGTCCCGATTCTAATGAAATATAAAGGTAGATAGTAGAGAATAGCTTGAGTTACATCGAACTAATTTTGAAATGAATAATTTGCTTGAATTTCCATAAACTGAACCGCCCAAGGAAAAACAAACAAAGGTAGCTATCGAAAGTTAGTTGAGCTTTCTATGATCATCTGCTCGTGCGTCACAGCAAGTTTTCTTTAAAACTATAGACGCTACAATAGTCAAACTATGTGGTAACGTGAGAGATCGAAAAGTTTTTGAGAGAGGTCCCACTCATACTTGAGCACCCCTTTAAAAATTTTGCTACCACCACTAGTCGAGAGGGGTATCATATGAAAGGTTTTAATTGCAACTTTTAGAATCTGAAACGTCTACATCGGCAAATAAGTAACGGGATTTTTCAATAGGTAGTGACATTGGAAAATAAACATGGCTTATTTCAAGAGACTCATCCATCACTAGTTTGTGTATGAAGTTTTATGATATTTCGTCCATTCATTTGCAAGCTGCAATGGTTAGAGTGACGCTAGTTCGGCTATCGTATCTTTGATGGGAAAAACGTCTAAACAATCAATGCAATCGATGAAGAAATGTTAATCCACATCTATTCGTTGAAGAACAACCATTTATTGGTGGTTTAGTGAATTTAAAAATCAAACAAGCGCCAAAGACGATCCTCGCTCCAGAAGGCCAAAAGAAGCTACGAATGCGGAAAGCGTAAGGCGAGATGCATCGAATTGTTTTGAGTGATCGTAAAGTGAAATTGTGTGAGTTAGCTGGGGATGAAGGAATGTACGGGATACATTATGCACGATATTTTGAAGATGAAAAAGCTATCGGCGTGAAGAGTGTCACGTTTGCTGACCGTCGACAAAAACCAGTTGCGCGTTGATGATTCGACGGCCGCAACGTGACTATGCAGACTTTTTTGACGTTTTGTGGCAATGAATGAAATTCGGGTCCATTATCCTACACATGCATCCAAAAAGCAGTCTGCAGAGGGGCTGGAAAGACATGAAGACTGACCGAAGTGGCCAAAAGTCCAACAGTTGACCGAGAAGATGATGACTTTCGTTTTTTTTGTTGGACGAGCATGGAATGGCCTTCATCGATTACCTACAGAAGGGAAGAAAAGTTACAGGAAAGTATAATTTAAAACTATTGGATAAACTGAACGACGAATTTTAAAAAATGGCCCTATATGACGAAGAAAAAAGTTCTGTATCATTACTATAACGCACCGTCACACACGTCATTGAAAACGATGGCTAAATTGGACCAATTACGATTGGAATTGGTTTCTCACCCACCATATTCTCAAGACTTGGCCCCCAGCGACTATTATCGATACCCAAACCTCAAGCGGGAAGGAGATCCTGATTGAATCAGAAAGTCATTGCGAATATCAAGGCATATTTCGAAGATTTGGATGTTTCATACTACAGACAGGGCATCGAAATAATGAAAAATCGCTCTACCAAGTTTATTGCCCTCAAAGGCAGATATTTTGAGGAATTAATATAACTTTACCCAAAAAAAACGCTTGTTTTTATTAAAAATCGCGGGACAGCCCATGTAGTATAGTTGTAGTGATAGTAAACTGGATCATGAAGGTCGATTTTTAAAAATACAAGAACAAAAAATACTTCAGAAGTCCAAATTAACTCTGCATTATTAGTAATGTTATGATTTGTCACTTTTACATTTTGTCACGGGACACTCTCACACGTGATCCTACAAGACCCCTGCGAGCTAAAGGTAATTTATATCACGCCAGCAAGACTGAAGAGGAATTGGTAACGTAATTTTTTGGAATTAAATAATTTTGTTTACATGTTTCTTGGCACATGTAACGACTAGACTAAGAAGATTCTAAGCGGAATGCCAAATCATAGTGCCTCTATGAAACGGTGCGTACAAAAGCTTCGAATACTAACGGAGGACTCCGATTTGAATTTGAAATATTTGGGATTGGCAAGAACGACTGAAGAAACTGGAGAAATATTGAGAAAATATTTAGAGGAAGCTGATTCGGAGACGAAACCCATTCCAGAATTTAAAGAAGATCTCGACTTTTTTAATGTAACTGAGCCGTTAACATTTACGGAATCACTTAAAGGGAAAGTAGTGGCTCTGGATTTCTTCAGATATTGCCGCACCAATTGTATGCATATACTATCTGATTTGTAGAAACTCGAGAAAAAGTACAGCGTTGAAGATGGTTTGGTGGTTGTAGGTGTCGACAGTGCCAAATTCAACAATGGAAAAGATAGTACCAACATTCTATCTGCAGTACAAAAGAAACCTTGGCAAAATACACAAAGCACAATCAAATCAATTACATGGTATCAGCAGTTGCCGCAACGCTTATACATAATGCCATATCGAACTCAGCAGACGTAATAAAGCATAGGCTGTAAATGTACAATTCGGCACATAATTAAGTTTTAGAATGCACGAGAAGAATCTATAGAAACAAAGTGTTCGGTACATTTTATCGCTCATGCTCTACAAAATTGATTGTGAAACTGCCATATCAGGCAATACACTTTACGACTCACAATTTTTTTCCAAAATATATTAAATAATGAAAGAAAATATAACCCTCTTGTTCATATGGTTGCTGGTGGTGCAGCTGGTGCTGCTGCCTCTGCATTTACTATACCACTAGATGTTGTGAAAACACTGATTTATACTCAGGGAACCGGTTTTACGAAGGGAATGGAAGAAGCGATAAGACAGATTTACAAAGTGGCCGGACCACTCGGCTTCTTCAAGGCTTAGGTGCTCGAATCTTATATTCAATACCTATGATAGCAATTTGTTGGTCAACCTACGAATTTTTCGAATTCGCATTATGTGCGAAAAGTCGTGAAGACTATAAATCTGCGATATCTGGGAAAAGTAAATTACAACTGAAAGATCCAAATCAACAGCGACGGTGGAAAAAACTACGTAGTGATTATATGATTAATAGCAATAGGATTAGTGGTGTAAGATATGTTCTACGAGCAGCTAATATGAATCCAGCTGAAACTCCAAAAGATATATCCAGTGGTGTGCGGGAACCAGCTCCCATAAAAGCTGTCTGTGAGCTCAGTGCAGTGTTGGGAATTAATGCATTAAATCAAATAGTGTTAAGCGAAACTACGATCGAGACTTTAGTAACCTTTAAAGTCATCCAATTGCATAGAATAAGTGCATTGAATGGAATGCGTTGTGGATTTGAACAATGTTTCTTTGACCAATCCGATTTTGTATCAATGTGTGCATAGCTCCACTCCCAATGTATGTGTGCAGCAGCAAAGCAAGTAAATGATGACAGTAGTCAACAAGTTGCCCGCTGGTAGATGTGGAAGATAGGGGCGGTAATGCAGTGAGGCATTGCCACATTGCCGGTTGCGAAGCTTAACAAACATTGGAAAGCGTGTTGCACAATAGGGGGCCCTGTCTCCCCGAGGCTCTAAAAGACCCCGGAGTACGAGGAAAAGCTCTCTTATCTCGCATTAATTTGAAGGAACTGGATGAGGAAACAAACGGTGACAAAAGTCAGCAAGCGGCGATAAAGAATTGGCGGGAAGGTGAATCATTGAAGGAAGGAAGGAAGGAAAGACATGGCATAAGCTGAAGAGGAAGACGACGAGCAGTTTGTGCTACGATTTTCAACTCACCGATCAAATAAACAGCAATCAAAACCAGCCATCGAGGAAATTGGAGAGTATCAATTGATAGGTAGTAAGTAGTTAATGTTCTTTTTGAATTTTAAAATTATTCGCAATTTACATATAGTGACCGCTAATAAATTTGATGGAATATGTAGAAAAAAGGAGTTTAGTGAAAAGTGTAAAGTCTGGCTCGCGAGGTTACTTGTGGTGTTGTTGCGACAGTGGGGAGATTTTGGGGTGGTTTACGACCGCTATGTGGAAGTGTCCCGAGTACCACCGTGGGATTAAGAGCGCGAAGCGGACTACAGTATGGGGCAAAGTTAGGAATGTTATCCAGGGTTATGTAGGATTTAGTTCTCCGCGCAATTAAATTGAAGGTTAGTCTGGTGCGAACCTCCCGACTTGGTTGCGATCTCGCTTGGTGACCTCATTTGGGGCCCACTGGCAAAGCGAATAGCGCACGACCCCTCTTAGGTGGGCTTACCACGTCCAAGGGCCCCAGTCAGAGGTCTTGATGGAGCCCAGCGAGATAGTGAGAGTATCAATGCTTTATGCATTTAAAATGGTATCCATAAACTTCTCAGAGTAAAATATAATGTAATCATATTTGATAAGACGAAACAAAATTTCTCTTGTCTTGCGACACCCTAATTTATATGATTAGAAAGCAATTTGCTTGATTTTTGATGCAATATCAACTAGTAATTAGCCATTGCACTTTCAAAAATAATGAATATTGTCAACTTCGCTATCAAAACCAAGACAGATAACCAGCACGAGGGTCTCTAAGTATTATTTCGATGTGGTTGGATATTATACTAAATTGAGAACCAGAAAGGATTTTACAATACAACTAAAGTAATGAGATATTTAAACACTGTAGTATTCAGGATGTATGGCCAATTATTTAGTGTAATTAGAACACTTATGTTATATTATTCTAGATATCTTGATTTTCTTATAAACAAACATCTCGCTTTTGATTAACAATTACTCAACTCTAATTGCATATTCTGCGTTTCAATTAGATTATTGCTAACCAAAGGTGTAAGTAAAGTCTAATTACCTCGCTCACAAAGGGAAAGCGTACAGAATTACACATATAAACATCTGCTACCTGAAGAAAAACTTCACGTCATAAGCTTTTATTTTCTTTCTCATAAAATTTCACAGGCTTTTGACTTCTTTTTCTAAGGTATGCAAAGGGAGTACATGTTGTTTTGTCAACGGCCAAGATGAAAGAAATTTCTTATTTTTCAACCAGCGCGAAGGATAGGCTCACGTGAGCGCATTTTAGTAAAAAGTAGGTTACGTTTACACTAGCTTCTCATTCCACTAATTTTCCGCTGAGATAATTTCAATCAAAGAAACTGCCATTCTGAATGAAGAAAATTTCTAACGCACAAGATGCACAGGCTGCAGCCTTTGACGCTTGTAAAAGATGTATCGTATAACCAGAGAAATGCCATCTGATAATGATTATTATACCAAACGCAAATGTTCAAATTTTTAGACTAATTATCCAAGAAAACCATTTCATTATAAATATTTTGATCAATAATACTTGATTTGCGCAAAATATTCAATAATATTTCAATTAAAACCTCTTTGTTGGAGTGTTTAGTAGAAATATTGTATTAATAATAAATTCAATTTATTAATACAGTTCTACTAGTGGCTTTGGAAAAAATTCAGACAATCATGCCTAAATGTTTGAAGAATTATAAAACCACAATTGTAACAATTGGAAAATTAATATAATTTCCAAGAATTATAATTATGTAAATTTAATAAATATATTTTCTGGGAGTCGAAAACTATTATGAAATGCATATACATATATACTGAATTGAATTATTATTTTTATTGCAGAATTGCAAAAGCCACTTGAGTTTGGTTGAACGCACTGAACAATAATGAAGTATCATCCTCCCTACCTTTGATGAGAGTCATAATATCCGACAACGCTACCATTACACTCCTAAAAGTCCAACATTAAATGCCAATAATGATGATAATAGGCATTTAACTGTACGATGCACATGGAAACACATTCGAATTTCCGACCTGAATAAAAGAACCATTCCAATGTGTAATCCTGTTTGAGTGCATTAATCTGGGCTTGAAATCATTATTCAAGTGTTAAATGTAACTTCATTTTAAACTGTTTTCCTCGTAACACATACTGGAACATATTTATATGGCCTCCATATCAGTATACTCAGAAACCCATGTCAACAATTCATTCAGACAGTTTATCCTTATCCTTCCACTTTTTCGCAAAGGTGTTTGAAGGGATGATCACACATAATGTGGTGTTGCCTCGCTAAGTACATACTCGTATGTATCGAATTTGGGAAGGGTATAAAATATCTGATAAGAATACGAAGCTTGAAATGAATTCGGATTTATGAAATAGTACGAAGGGGGATGATTAAACTATTAAAATTTAAAGATCGCTTAGAATGTACATCTGCTCTTACAAGGTTTCTTAGGAAATATCCTATTTTTATGAGTATGCAAGCCATTAATTGATCGCTCTTTCACCACCCCGCGAATCGTAATCTTAAGGATACGATAGTTACCAGAACAATTGTATACATACGAGACTATAAATCAATTGAGGCATGCCTAAACTGCAACAGGGCCTAATGCGGAATGCCTAAATCAGGCACATCTTATGCGGCCTTAATCGGAACTTAATGCATGTACGTGCTTACTACTGGCCTGTAGAGGACCTAATCAGGCAAGTCTAACTTAAGCAAGTTCAAAAACTCCGCACTTTAGCCTAATAGGAATACAAGGAAAGGTCCAACTTAACATTTTCCAGGTTTGGATGAGATCAGGAATTTTTCACTTTTCTCAAGGTTAGGCATGCCTATCGCAGGCCTAATGCAGCGGCATACCAATGAAAGCCTAATGTAGCCCACCTAATTTAGGAAATTTTAAGATTCAAAACATTTCTTTCGATATCATTTGCACCAACGTTGTGTTGTTGAGTTTACCTATGGAGACAAATCAAGAAAGTAATTTTCTTGAAAGAATATGTAAAAAGCTTTTAAAGAAGTTGTAGTAATCGAGCAGTTAAAGGGTTAAAGAAAAACTCAAGCATAAAATGTCCCAGATCAATTGAAACGATCGAACCGGTACGATTGCAGATTGAACTGGAACAATTTCAGATTTAACTAGAACAATTTGCGATCGAACTGGTACGATTTGAGATTGATCTGGTACGATGCAATACTTTTGACAGCGGCAGTTGTCATTGAGTGAGGAAGGAGACTTGACAGATAACCCACGTTTGGGAATGAGTGCTGGTGCTGGTGATAGTTCAGGTAATGATTTCCATAATTTAAATTACACTGACGCTCACATCTACTACAACACCCAGTACAGGAACGTAGTTGCCCATAATCTGAGCAGTTCGGACCCGAAAACGTGCTACAGTCGTCTCGATGAAGCTGACCCCAACAGTCTCCTTCTGAAGACCCATTACAGGAACTGCAATATCTACTCGAAACATAGGTAGACCTTTGATAACAACCCATATTTTAGCTAAAATTTTTGAATGAAAAGCTTAAAGTATTTTAATGTACGGTCAAGTACTCGATGGATACATTATTGAATTCGATAATTTTATTTTTTTAGGTTAAGTTTCAACTGAAATTCGAGGCTTAAAATATTTTAATGCACGGTTAGTAAGAAAAATTTACTATATTCAGAAATTGTCATGCTCTGTTATAATGTTTTTTTGGCGAGAAGTCAGTCGGTAGGAACAGCACAGTCACTATTTCTTAATGAAAGTCAAAAAAAAAATAGAAAAACTTGAGAACATCAAAACAACCAAACGATACGTAAGAAAACAATCGAACGCACAGAATTTTTGTAATCGTGTTTAGATATTTTAATATTTTTTTTTTTAAATAACTCAAAAACGTAAGTCACTATTTGAAGACGCCTAATATACTAGAAAACCAGTCATTTAAGCTCTCAGCTGTAAAAGGAAAAACAAGAATTTACATTTAATATTTACCTTCCTAATCATTTTATAATTCCGATTTGGATATGAACTCTTCTAACAGAACCATGGTTTGATAGAATTGATAATTTTTTTTTTGAGTATTTAAAATTACAAAAAAAAACCGCAAACAAACAAATCTTAAACATTTTTTTTTATCTAAAGTTAATTTGGCTTCCGAAGCGAAAAGCAAATGCTTTTAATCTTATATTTTTTGAAAAAAAAAGAAAAACGAAAAACACGCAATTATTATATATTTTTATGCCTCTTAATCGGTGAAATGAATAAAACTATGTATTGCTAACCTTAACAACGACTTTCCTTTCCAGTGGTTCTTCTTTTCAGCGGGAAATGAGGTGCAGGGTAGGTATGCCGTCGCGAGGGTAGGGTTTGAGAAAATCCGCTGAGGTCGGTTTCACGTCGCGCGCGGTACGCGGTACCTTTGTTGTTTTGCCACTTTATTAGCGTAGCGTTCGTCGGGTTGAGTTAGCGTAGCCTATTTTTTCGGTACCGCGTCAGAAATTCGGGAATGCGAAGTAAAAATTAGATTTTTGTCCTTGACTGAGTAAATGAAGAAATACGGAGTAACGTAAAGTAGGTTTCCTCTCCGTATGGTTTTGTTTTGTGACGCGTTTGAAAACGGGCATGTATTGGTGGCTGAATATTGTAAATGAGCGTAACCCATTCGGAGACCCGCGACCGAAATCCTCTCTGATCTAGCTGGCCGACAAGCAGCTACCGCGTGAATGGGTTACGGTGCACGGATTGGTTGACCGGTTGGTACCATCCGTTGGTCCTACTCAGACTTAACGTCTAGAACCGATGAGAGGTCGGTTCCGCGTTCGCACGTAGATGTAAAATCATTACAACATTTACCATTTCAATACATTGTAGTCATTGCATACTTTGTTAGAAATAAGCAAAAAAATTGTACCCCAAATTGAAAAAAAGTTAGACTATCAGAAACGATGCATCTTTTACCTTAAATTAAACTGTAAACGATTGCCACTGGGGCACAAATTAGTCTGAAGTGAGTAAGGTTGCCTGCGCAATCAAGATGTTGCCTTTTCGGTTGTTTGTCAATATGAAATATTTTTCTCACAACTGTAAGTCATGCGTCTTACGTCGTTATTCTTTTTCTTAAAAGACTTTCCATCGTAAAATATTCTTAGTTTTAATATTTCGTAAAACCAATCCATGAGAATTTTTGTGTTTTAGTTTCAGTCGAAAATTTTAGATATTCGCTCATCCATCCAAGTGATATTTAAATCTCACCAAAATTTACCTTTCAAAACAAAACATCAAGAAAGTTAGCTAAACGTCTAGTCAATAAGGGGAAAAATCATTCATACTTTTCAACTATTTGTTTTTTTTTTTGAATCTCTCCTCACGAAAACATTACGAACGTAAAGACTGTCCCAAATTTCCTGCCAATTTCTCCGGGATGTAATGCTGTCAAAAGTTTATTGTAGTGCATTACACTAAAACTAGATCACTGTCAAAATGATGCCCAAAATAAAGGAAATAGCTTTTCCATTCGAAAACAATGAAATATACGAGTATCTCACTAGAAATGTACATTAATATTTTTGACTATTGAAAGGGAAATTTATATTATACAAATACTTCGGTAAAAAGGATGCCATTGGAGATAAAAAGATTAGAGAAAACAAATTTGCTACTTTGATTGAATAATTTATTTTTACGTTGATGCAATATTAAATATTAGAAATTGTTAAGTGCTCAGTAATTTTCAAATTATTGAAAATTACTTGAATCCAGAGTTTATTCAAAACACAAGGCATAGGCATATTTACTAATCCTGCTATATTTCGTAAAAAGGGTGATCTTATCAAATTCAATTGATCATTTTAATACTATTTCGATAGCATTTATTTTTGGAAGTTTAACTCAACTAGGCCATATTTCTGTAAATTTGATAAATCCCAAATATTTCGATATTTGATTCTTAGTTACTATGTAACAGCTATATAAATTCATATATTCATATGTTAAATGCATCTTTAAGTGGCATATTTTCTGCAAGGAATGGAGTTGAGTTTACCAAAAGTAACTGCATTTGAAATGTTTCTCATTAAATTAAATTCGAGAGCAATATCAGGAAATAATATTTAGATTTAAGGTAGCACCAAAATGGGGAAATCATGAAGTTGATTCATTTTGAAAATAAATTTCGATGGAAAGCCCATGTAGTAGAAAAATCGTATATGATTGTTGTAATCTGAGGAAATCTACTGCCTATAACTTCTGTGAATTTTATTGAAACTTAATGAATATAAGGATATTTTACAGAACTACTTAAATGACTGATTTCATCCAATTTGATGATATTAATATAGTTTTACTGACCATGCGTCAGAGGAAGAGGTGGTGGCCATTAATAATTTTTTTCATCAAATGCAGTCGAGCAGAGTATCAAATTCAAATAAAATCGGATCATACGCCAACAGTATTATTGGGGAGTATCAAGGTGGTTTTAGGGCAGGTAGATCAACAACAGACCAACTGTTCACAATCAAGCAGGTACCTGAAAAATGCTGGGAACTCAACATAGACGTACACCAAATTTTCGTTGACTTCAAGCAAGCATACGACAGTATTGATCGTAAAGTACTGTACCAAATAATGCTTGGTTTTGGCATCCCAGCCAAATCACTGCGTCTTACCAATATGACAATGAAGTCGACAAACTCCCAGGTCCGCATCAATAACCAACTCACCGATGCCTTTGACACAAATATCGGACTAAAGCGGGGAGATGGGCTGACCCCATTGTTATTCAATTTGGCTCTGGATCACGTCATACGGAAGCTACCCGTCGATACGTGAGGTACATTACTATACAAGTCGAGCCAAGTAGTGGCCTATGCGGACGATATCAACATTCTGTCACGGTCACTAACAACTGCCAAAGAACTCTTCCTGAAACTCGACAGCGAAGCAAAACTAGTAGGGCTACAAATCAACGAAAATAAAACAAAGCTCATGACGCAGTCGAGGAAAAATACCTCAAATACACAAAATATCACACTTGGCGAATACAGTAATCGAAAATGTTAGCGGATTTGTATATTTAGACGCTAAAATAACGAAAACGGACGATGAAAAAGACGAAATACGCCGAAGAATACAGCTCGCAAATAAAATATTATTTGCAGTATTGGCGATCATGAAGACCAGCTGCATACACAGGAAAACAAAGCTCCAAGTATTCAAATCTGTGATAAGACCTGTGTTATGCTATGGGTGTGAAACATGGACCCTAACCCAAGCATCCACAAATATATTGAACTCCTTTGAGCGATGGGTTCTGAGGCGAATAATCGGAGCGAAGCTAGACGGGGACCAATGGCGAATTCGATACAATCATGAGCTGTATGAAATTTTTGACGAACCGGAGGTCTCAAGGATTGTAAGACTGCGGAAGCTGCAATGGGCTGGACACCTGAATCGTATGGACGAACAACAGATACCCAAGAAGGTATTCGTTGGGAGAACTGAAGGCCGGCGGCCAGTGGGGAAGCCGAGGAAACGCTGGCCTGACTCGGTCGACGAAGACAGTTCATCGCTGCTCGGATTTCGGAATTGAAAGACGCGGTCAACAGACCGAGACAGTTGGAGATGCTGTTTGCAGGAAGCGAAGGCCCGAAAGGGGCTGTAGTGCTAAGAAGAAGAAGAAGACGAAGAAGAAGAAGAAGAAGAAGAAGAAGAAGAGTATCAAATTAAAGGACCTAGCACTTTCACAATCTGAAAAGGTCGTTTTTTGCATCAGATGTCAAGGAGGAGGCAAAATGTACTAATAATATTCGTTTCCCCTCCCCTCGCGATTGGGCACCTATGAGCTAAAAAATCAGAAAAAGATCACGACGGTAGGTCTTTATGAGTACGAGGGCAACTCTGTTCATAACAGTAAGATTTGCAAATTTTACATTTTCTCCCATAAAATCGAAACGGTGTCCTTAAATTTCTTAAAATTTTAACCTTATTCCTACGAAATTTCACGAAAATCAAATCATAATAAAGTGAGTTATCCTCATTTCAATTATATAGAATTATAACAACTACAAGTGTTGATGGTTGACACATATTTCAAATCGACCTAGGTACTCTTATTTTCTCTGTGTTTTCATGAAAATATAAGTAAAGGTCTTTAATTTGAAGATGTCTTATTGGCTGAGCATGCACAAAAAATAATTAAGCTGAAATAATATGGCGCCTGTTATATACTGATGAACAAGACTGCTTCTTTTAGATAAATTTGAATGATTTCTTATGCAAGTATTGGATCAATAATTCAAGCCATAAATTCATACCATCAGAAAACTTATTTCGAACAACAGGATGGTGACAAAACCCTTCTGGTAGGAGCACTCTCGCACTTACTCGGCTTGATTCACCTCTAAATTATAGGTACTCATCTCCAGCCATTCATTAGTAAATTCGGTCAAGCACTAATATTATGTACTCCTATCTTAAATATTGAAGTTGGGGAAAAATAACACAAATTTATTCAATCTTCTCATTCAAAACAGCCGCCATTTCATTTTACAATTACTGATGTCACTAGTCGAACAAATCCTCAAAGATATTCATGATACCTCTCATTCCTGAAACATTCATGTAAATCCTAGCAAACCCGTAATATCTGAGTCAGTAAGAAGCGCATATTATTCCATAGCCATATGGTTCCATAGTAACTGTTGCGAATTCCAGCGTACCGACATTCTCCTATTTGCAACTTCAAATTGCCACCGTAACATCTCCTTCTTCATTTGGGCATTTATACCTTTTCCCCTGTATATTTATTTGATTTTATTAAAATTTTACCAATTTCCCCATAATTTTAATTTCCTCATCATCACAATCCTACCCTATTCCCTTATTTTCAAGTACAAAAAAACTAGTAGTATAATAATAATTTTCCCACTAACAACACTCCATACATTAATTCCCATTAACAAAATTTCATTCTATACATTTTCCTTAACAAAACCTAATTCCTTCCTTCATACTAACTAATTTTATTCATTAGATCCCACTAACAAATTTTATTTTTCATATTAACAAAAAATTTATTTGCTTTTCCCTATTAACAAATTTCAATTTCATACCCATCAAGAAAGAGTTTAAGTTGCTAATTTGATGAATGGGAAATCCACAGAAGATGGCTCCGTTAGTAGCGTCGTGGATTCTCGACCGGGGGTCTGCTGTGACCCTGGGTTCAAGTTCCCTGAGCGCAGGGAAGCACTCTTTTTGGAGTATTGGCAAAATTAATAGTTTTCGTATATATGTGACGCTTTGTATATAATCAAACACTTCTTTGGTTATGCCAAATGCCATATATGCAAAAATGGAAATTATTGCGTTTGTCGATACGGAAAAAAAGATGTGTGGGTAGCGGAATCGAAGTGTTTTGAACTTCAATTACGTTACCCAGATGCGGCAGCGGTAATTAGAAATGAAATGATTACGGGAGTGGATTTTTGAGCGTGAAATGCTGGATTGGAAAAGGCAGTCAGTTTTTAAGATTGGCAAAGGAGAGTTAGATTTGGCTGGTGAATAAGAGGGATTGTTTTTAGCAAGTTTTTCAATGACGTCGGAGAAATAATAAGAACAGTCTTGATTTGGATTCAGTGAGGAAAGTTTCAATTGACGAAATTATCCCAAATTTGTGACGGATGCGCATATAGTCTTGATTTGGATTCAGTGAGGAAAGTTTTAATCGACGAACTCAAGTTGGTGACGGATGTGCATATTTGCGTAGAATCGTAGGAATGGTTCATGAAGTGTCGGGAATTACTGTGTGAATTGGATTATGAATTGAGATTGCTCGTATTAGGATTGAAAGAAGGAAAAAACGAGAGAATTCAAGGGAAGTGTTGTGGTACAAATTCCATTAATTTGTCTGTAGTGATTCGACGTAAAAGTTTCGGATGAGATGGCGATGTGTTAAGAAGTGAAGTTCCCTTTTCCGTGACGCTGAGAATATAAGTTGCAGCAAAGTGCTGGGTTTTAGTAATAGTAACTACTTTGCCAAGATTAAATTGGTGCGAGTTTGGGAGTGATGAAAAGAGTGGAAATTATTAAATTATGTAAAGAAACCGAAACAAGTGTTAATTTTGATAATTTGTGAAAAACCGGAAGTAAAGATTGATTGTTTATTAAAACTGCATTGTTGGTTTACGGAGAGGGCTAAATTTTGGACGTTAAATTTTCTTCAATTTCATATGAACAGTGAAAGACTGAGACGGTGGAGCGTAGTGATAAAAGAAGCCAGTTTGGGTTGTGTTTTAAGTAATATTAATATTTTTAAATTGGAGTTAATTTTCAGTGCCCCCTTCGGTTGCCGAGCGCTCTGCAGCATCATTAGGGTTGAGTAAATTACATAAATTTCATTATATTTTCTTTTACTTATATTTAATTTTCATATTTGAAATTTGAATTAAATTATTTAAAAACAAAGGAGTCAGCTTGCTTTATACTATTATTTTTTTTTTTTGTTGAATTATAATTGCTGCGTTTATTTTTCTTACTTCAAATAAATCAGCCACTATGTTGCAAGCAAAAATAATTTTTTCGTTTCCCAATATGACCTTCACTTTCCCATCCTTATCCCTTCGTGTTAGTGTTTTTATGTAGGGTGGCTCAGCATGAGCAGAGGGTGTCCCGGAAGTCCCACGACTGGACTGAGCACTAGCCGGCCTCAGTATGCCACCCTGGGCCAAAACTTAATGTCTGCCACTGCCAAAACTTAATGTCTGCCACTGCCGTGACTTCCGTGGTTGCAACATAACCCAGCTCATTTTCCACAGCAAGACAAGAAAATTCAAACCGCTGCAACTTCCCTAAATACCATTCAGTCTTTTGAAACCGCCGATTGTGCGTGAAATATCGTTGTTTTTAAGGGTATTGCTACGGGTTTATTCAAAAAAAATTTAAAATTAGTAGATCATACTCTTTCGTATTTGTTGTTATTGTACTCATAAAGGCGTACTTGCTTTGTTTTTTTTTTCAGATTCTTCGGATGAAAGGCATCCAACCGCGCGGAGGATACAAGAAAATTTAATACATTTTCCCTTCCCCTGCCCCTCTCGGTACTGATAAGGTAATTTTAAAACTTGTTTTGAAAAGGCCTTATTGAGACCTTTCCAATGAGACCCTATTCGACTAGCAAGGGTGAAAAAAATGTTAACTGGTCACTCCTCTATATAAGGAGACTCTCTTAAACGACTCTGAAAAATTTTCCGCGCTAAAACTTTCAAGAAGTCACCATTTCTGACCTTTCCACAAACTTTCATCGCTATAGCTTCTATAGTTTTGGAGAAAGTCAGTTGTGACACACAGACGGTCGAACGGACGACGGGACAGATGAATAGACAGACGGATACAGGCTGCAAGTTTAATAGGGTTTTGTTATTTTAGTACATTGCCTTAAAAAAAGTGTGCGTAAATAATAAACATAAAATGAATTGCTAATCAACCCTAAAGTCTTTCCTTTTCAGTAAACCCGTTCTTTTTCAGAGGGAAACAACGACGAGGGGGTAGGAATTAGATAATCCACGAATAGTCGATTTCGGGTTTCGTCCCGCGGTGCCATTGTTTGGTTTTTGTATTTTTTAGTTAGAGTAGATTGATTCTGTTTTGAGTTCCAGTAGTTTATTTCGGGCAGCGCGTCGGTGAATATTCGGGAGCGAGTGTTTTTGGTTAAAAGTTAAATGTTGTTCTTTTTCTCGGATCGAAAGGAAAAGGAAACGGATTGAAACGTAAATTAAAGTCATGTGGATGGAAGTTGTTCCATGCGTTTTAGATCGGGTATTTGAACCGGTGGCTGATTCTTGTACTTCGAACTAAGTCTGCTCGCGGAAGACCTGCTGCAAAATTCCTCTCCGAACTACCGAGCCCGCCAGCAGCCACCTCGGAGTAAACTAAGGGTATTCGGACTTGTTAACTTGGTGGGTACAGTCCGTTGGCATATTTCCAGACTTCACGTCTATAAATGATGAGAGTTCGGCTTAGATTTCATTCGGGAAATCTCGAGACGGACGAAGAAGAAAATCATTACAGTAACGTCAATACGATATGATTTCTTTTTCTTATTCTGACAAATATGTGATACAAGTCTTTATAGCTAAAAAAATAATCAAGAAGATTTCGGCTCCGCATGAGGTTAAAGGTCAATGTTTCATGAAAATGAAGAATGGATATGTCGTTCATTCAAAGCCGGAGTTTTTGCCAATGATCTTGAAAGCGGTGCATCGTAGAGAAAAAAATATGATTACCAAATTAAAGCTATTGTAGTTAAAACTTCTCTTGCATATATAAATCCGCTAAAATAGAAAAAAATGAGTGAGCATTTTGATTACATTTGCATAGCAGACGATCACCGATTACTTCGATTTGAGGACTCGATAGTTTGTAATCGAATAAAAACTGCGCACTCATACTACTGGAGAGTACAATTGAAAACTGTTTGTAAGGGTAGGGGGATCAAAAAGGTGCGAAACTCTTTGAAAATAAACACAAACCCAAGTGAATATACTCTTAGAAAACATTCCAAATATTCAAGATTAGGTTTAGATCCATGCCACTTACTTATATGCCACTTACTTATACTAATAACTGTTACTCAATAGTTAATGGTCTCAACTTAATACATACGGACACACTACGTTCTAATTTATTATTTATGCTGATATTTTTTTAAGATTAGGAAGTGAATGCAATCTATACACAAAATCTGGGGCTCCCATGCTCATGAGCGATTGGACTACCACTAAACACCTCCCTTGGCAACCTGATAACCTATCCTGGAACCGTTTGGTACATTATTTTGAGCCAGGTCTCATTTTGCTATACCATGAGGCACCTTCAGTCTGGGCGATCCCTCCTACAGCAAGGGGGGGGAAACGAGGAATTGCTCAATAAGTGATATAGAAATTGCTAGATAAGTGATCACCTAGCTGCTGTGAGTCCTGTTATCAATTAGGGCTGTACAAATATAATGTGCAACATGGCTCCATTTATCAACCGATTCAGCTATCATGGCGATCAAACTATTCAGGATAAGCTTTCCTATTTCCTTGTTGAGGTCCTGTCGCACTCTGTTCCATTTTCGCTTGCAAAAACGTGTAGCAGGCATCGTCTTCTTCCCTCTCGATCTACATCCAGGTCGTGATTTACCAATCTTGTACAGCATAGACTGAAAACATCCATGCTCGCTTAAAATCTGGGTCAGATAGCAGTCAGTCTCACCTTGCGTTCAATTTCGCCATAGTCTCAGATCTGAGATAAGCCGCACAATCCATCTTCCCTTCGTGCAATTCACCCAAAACTGCTGCCAATCGTTCAATGAGCGCTGCTTCTTCTATTTAATTTCCTCGTTTCCACGCAGGTGAATAGCGCGATGCTCTCTAGGAAGGTGCCACGTATCATGTCTGCAATAACTCTCAGCACTGAACTAGCGAATGTCAAATATAAAGATGCAATCCTCAGTGCTCCTCTTCTCTGTACCTATGCCAAGCATTTTCGGTATACCTACTTACTGAGAGCGTTGCCCCATATTTCTGCTCCATACTGTAGCACTGAACTCACGGCACTCATCAAGAGGGATTTTTTTATGGGTTGGGTCCCCCTACCTTCACCATAAGTCAACTCAGAAGCAATGCGCCTGGAGCAGCCCTCTCAACCATCGCCCTGATTTGCTCAGAGAAATTCATCTTCGAGTTAATCAGTAATACCCAGTACTTTACAGCTGGCTTCAATTCGATTAGTATGTCTCCAATACTGATCATCCTTACTCTAGAAATTCTTTCCTTAATCAAGATGACCACTTTGATTTTCTCCAGTGCTATACTGAACCGTGAGCAGTCATCTAGTCTCTCACTCAGCGCATTAGCATACCGAACCTAAGTTGCAGTTGTTCAATCGTGCATCCAGCAACTAGAGCAGCAAGATGTTGAGACACACTTCATTGGCTATGCAGATCATGCCGCATAGTCAATCAACTTATCTGCAGTCTCTAGTCTCAGTAGCCCGTCGTGAGAGACGCTCCACAAGTCTGGAGCAAGCATATATCCCTGGGTACACCCGATATAACTTTCATCCATCGTCAGCCCGGTGTCATATCATAAAACAGACTTCTATCTTTCAGGTAGTCCCTCAAAAGATATTTTGGAACTTAAAAATGGTTTTCAAACATATCCGGAATATCCACCCATCTATCAGAGTTGAAAAATTCCTAATGTAGAGTATTACCCAGAGAATGATCCGTCACTTACTGTGGCTATATGCCTCTGCCTTTTGGATCACAGTCACCACCTCTACGATCACATTAATGGTGTAGCGACTTGCTCTAAAGCTGTACTGCCAAGAAGATAAATCTCCAGTAGCATGAATTGTATCAGTGAATCTTCCCTTGATGAGATTCGCTAGCACCTTTCCAGCAACACACATAACGGGCAGTGTGCAGACAGTGTTCCAAAATTATCTTTCCCATTGCTGATCAGCAAAAAGGTCGCCACCTTCCATCGTACCGGGAAAACCTCGTCCCGTAGGCAAACGTTGAATGTGCAGCAAGTCAGGACAATAGTGGTAGACACGTTGCTACACCTCACCTGGAATATTATCTAGGTCTGGAACCTTCCTGGCTCTCAATGATAGTACTGCCTCTTCTAGCCCTTGCTGTGTAAAGAGTGGGCACTCGATTGATGTTTCACCGTGGGCATCACTAATATGGACGGGGTGGGCGTGGATAAGTGCCCGCACTATCTCATCCATCCTTCCATTTCATGTATGCATGGTGTCCGTATGGCACCAAGCTTCCGCATAACTAATTTATAGCCAAGGCGCTATAGATCCTTGTTCAAATTGTCCACTATATGTTGCCAGCAGCGAGCCTTGCTATTGTGAATTAATTTTCGAAGGCGTTCCCGGGCCTCGCTACGGCTCCGCACCCGTTGAGTCTCTCACCGAAGCTTGTGACACTCCCTTCGTTTTTCAGCAATATCAGTTGACCACCAGTTCACTGAAGGTTTGCCGTACTGAGGTCTCGAAGGGGTCATAGAGGCGCTGCAAGCAGTCACGATGATGCTCATAATTGAGTTCACTACATCTTGAGCTGCCAGTTCTTTCGTCTCCTGCAAATCTCCCTACAGAGGAGCATCTCGACTTCCATCCTTCTAATGTTCCACCCAATTGCACAAGGTCGAGAGCACGGACGCTGAAAGACAACATCATTGATCTCAAGCATAATGTACTGATGATTACTGGCTGGGTAGTCCTCTATCACTCTCCAATTACGTAGCCTCCATGTACAGTCCTTCACAGTCAATACGATGTTCATCATAACGAGCGGCATACTGGCCACCATTCCTAGGACTTGTTTTACCCACCGAACTGTTACCCACCATTCGATCACTTTAGCATTGAGGTTCAAGACATTGCCTTTAAAAGCAATAAGCCCGGCATGGAAAGATGATATCGGCTCGCTTGGCGTTTGGAATACACTAAAGTAGACGGCCCCTGAGCACCGAACCTACATTGAACCATCCCCCTTTTCACAGCCCTGCACCTGGAAATCACTGTTCCCAACACATATGGTCGCAGTTTTAGTTTCATCAGGATACCATGATACAGAACTTTTATCGTGTGGTTGCTCATTTATTGGCAAAACGTTGAGTTTCATATCACTCGCATACTGCTCAAGCAGGTTTGGGCGGTTGAACTGTGGTGTAAGTTTGCCTGCAGGATACGGGTCATTGAAGTTCTGATTTCACCTTCGCTAGGACTTCCTGGAAAACCAACATTTTTCTGATCCCCAAATGTGCCCAAAATTCAGTCTTGAAACGGCATTATTGCAAAAGATACAGTGTGCCTCCTTCATACACTCTTTCTTTTATGGCCCAGTTCACCATATTTGCAGCAGAGGGATTTCCTATCGGGTCCTTTGCAAAATCAAGGAATTGGAAACATTGAGAGGCACTACTCTTTGTTGTATCCCATACATGACCCCCAGGTCCGTGGCGCAGTCAATGTCTCTTATTTCGATTGTTGCCTTCAGCTCGAGCGTGGTTACAATTGCGCTGTTGCTTCTTTACTGACTTGCAGAATGCATCTTTACCATTGATCGCTACTCTGAATTCGATTAGAATCTGGCCCAGTCAGGTTGGTCATCCTGCTTTAATAGCAGCGTTGGTGCGTTTGAGCTTTACATTTCTCCAAATATCCTGAACATTTCTGCGTAGGAGCGACCATCTCGAAATTTTGCAAGCAGTGCCTACTGCTGGGTCTTTGTCGTGGCTTTTTTCTCTCCTGTCTCAAGTCAGGCCCTTTTCCTTGCTGGGCGTCCATGCGAACTTTATTTCCTGAACGTTTTTGAATGAATTCCTTTGCAGCTTTTTTTCACCTTTAGCCAGCACTGTACAGAGCCTCTGATAAAGCGTTCTACGCCCATCAGGTCCCGCTTTCTTCCTTCTATCTCAATCTCTTTCGATTTGGCTAGACACCGTTATTTTATTGAAGCTTGATGGTGGAGCTATCTGCACTTGCCCTTTATTAGCCCTCAGCGCTTCTCTAGCCTTCTGCTCTTCTTTGTCCTTCTGGTCCTCTTCGGCCTTCAACCAGCTCCTCCAGTAATTCCCTATGCAATCTAGGAGCTCCTCTTGTTCAAGAAGCAACTCGGATGCAGATTTTATTCTTTTAGGAACGTCTCCCTTCGTCTTGCCTTTTTTCTTGGTGTCACTGAATGCCAATTGTACTTTTCAACCTGCTTCCTTGGGAGATGTTATCGGCTTCAGTACTTCACCCATGTTGATATTAACTGTGAAACAAAATATGATATTCAAATGAAAAAATTGTAGGTTTGACAACTTTTTTTCTTTTTCATGCTATTATTTTAATCAGTTGAGAAATATTAGAAAAAAGGGAACTTATATTTATATTAAATGAAATTACGTTTAATTTTAGTTTTGTCAGTACATGTAATTAAGGGGCTAAAAGCATATAAAATAATCTAAACTCATAGCAAACTCGTTTCCAAAAGACTTTGAAAATCAAACAAAATGCCTATTTTATATGAGGGTTTTCATTAAGGACAGATCAAATCGATTGTGAGGCGTACTGTGTGGCTAGTAGCACTTTCTTGTTGAAACCACATATCATTAATATCAAGTTTATCCGATTCTTGCCACAAATTATCTTCCAGCATAACACGATAGCGCTCTCCATTGACGGTAACATGACGGCCTCGTTTTCATCCACCAAAAAAATACGGCCCAATTACACCTCCGGTATGGGAACCACACCAAACAGTCATTTTTCTGGATACAAAGGTGTCTCAAGAAGCACATGTGGTTTATTTGCTGACCAATAATGCATACGAGGTGTGCCAATTTAGTAATGAGACTGATTCCATGAAAACCGTATATTTAAAAATAATTCTACAACCTTACCATCCCCTTCAAAGTAGTCCCCGTTGAAAAGCAATGTTACGAATCCAGCGCGTTTTCCATGCTTCGTAACATATCTGGAACGCTTCGACTGGCATGTCCACGAGTACCCTCATCACGGCCGCCTGGATGTCCGTAATCGACTCAAAATGGATTCCTTTGACCACCGATTTTGTTCTAGGGAACAAACCAAAATCACAGGGTGACATATCGGGCGAATAAAGTGGCTCTTGCAACACGGCGATCCCTTTAGAGGCCAAATACTGGGATACGCTGAGGTGGTGTACAACTTATTCATCCCAAAATCGTCGGTTAAAATTTGTCTGACTGTTTCACGGTTCATACCCAGTTCCGAGGCCAACATTCGAACTGTTAAACACCGATCTTCACGGATTAGGGCGCGCACACGCTCCGCATTCGCGTCAGTCCGCACCTCGAATGGTCTCCCGCTCCGCGCCTCGTTTTCCACGCTTTCACGCCCCTCATTAAACTCTTTATGCCATCGAAATACCTGAGCACGGCTAAGAGTACTATCACCATGCAATTTTAGCGTGCGTTTCCGAAGCTGTTTCGCCCAATCTAGCGCTAAATTTGATCGCAATGCGTTGCTTTTGATTTCGTTTCTCCATTTTCGTGACAAGCACCACCAACACACGTCTACTCAACACAACACAGCAGGCGAATTGAACAAGCTAGAGCAGTAGTAAATATATCAATGGAGAGGCAAAAGATGCCGGGAAAGGAATTTCAAGGTCGCAGGTTACCATAAACGCGGCAATAAAATCAGTCTCATTACTTAATTGTCACACCTCGTATTTTGCTTATTAACAAAGCCATTGAGCCAGAAATGAGCTTCATGGCTGAAGATGTTTTTTCGATGATACCAAGCGTTGCTGGTTCATGAACTTTACAATGATAAAAATGTTGATTTTAACTAAGTTTTGACATTAAAAATTTATTGAAAAAGTTTAAGGATGTGTTCACATAAAGATAAGAAATTGTTATGTCCCCAATAGAAAACTCTATAAGTATTTAAATATTTGTAAAGCTTACACTACTCTGAAATCGGATTTATAAATGATAACACCTATTAAACTCCACCATAGACGATCCCAAGGCCAGTTAAAAAGGAGGGGATCCCCTAGTTTTCCCCACCCACAGCTTTCATGATTTCTCATCCTACATCCCACGGCGAAATGATAGTAAATGGTCTCGGGGTCGCACATTGGGTTTATTGGTTACCCAATGATGGGACACCAAATGCCAAGAAATGCCAATAACTGTAAATACACCTGTAGCTCTGCTACTAAATCCTACTTACACGTCCTTTGTGGTGACATACGAGGACGAATGGCGAGTCTTTTGCACATGATAACGGAATCGAAAGTCATACTATGCCGCTAGAATGGGAGTTAGAAAATGGGCTAACTCTCCATCCCTGTAAAACCCTTCATTGTTTCGAAACCTGAAACAGAGCCTCAGAATGGATTGGACACCTTGCAACGACCTGGCAACCGAAAAAACGACTAGGGCGCTGGATCCTGGAATGTCAGATCACGGAACTGCCCTGGCGCTATTAAGGACCTTTTACAACAGGCCACTCAATATCAATTAAACATACTGGCCATCCAGGAGACGAATTAGACTGGAAGTGATATTCAAGATACGAGATTGCACAAAATAAACAAAAGTGGGAAGCCTGCTCGAAAGCGATAATTTGGAGTGGCCTTCATTGTGGATAGGGAGTTCAAACCGCACGTGATTGATTTTAAAGCAATCAATGAACGGTTGTGTGTAATACGTATAAAAGCAAATTTCTTCAAAATTTGGCTGATAAATGTTCACGCCCCGACCGAAGAAAAGGACAAAGAAACGAACGAAACGTTCTGAAATCACCTGAAAGACTAGTCATCATTCCCTACAAACGACACAAAAATAATTCAGGGTTATTTCAACGCTAAGATTGGCAATGAGCTATATCATAGGGAAATGACTGGAGGATATAGCCTCCACGATGAAACGAATAACAATGGCTAGCACCTGATTGACTTTGCATTTAGCCGAAACCTAAGTTCAACTTGCTTCCCGCATCAACGCATACATAAAATGATCTGGGTATCACCAGATAGCAACACACAAAAGCAGATCGACCATATTCTGATCCAATAACGTCAAAGACTTATTCGGCGAAGACCAGCCCTCTATACAAATTCGATATTGAAAGGCTCCGAATAGCGTGTGTGGCAAAAAATTCACGGAAACCCTCGACAAACAGCTAGCTCCCATCTTATCAGATACATGGCTGAAAACAAGCAACGAGCTATGGGTGGAATTGAAAGTGGCAGTTCAGACCCTAGCAGAATAGACCATTGGACAAAAAGCCCACTGCAAAAGAAATGACTAGTTTGATGATAAGTGCCAGAATACGTTAGACAAAAAGAATCAGGTGTACAAAGAATATATAGGTAGAAAAATGAGGACAAAGAGACAACATTATGAAAACCTCAAAAAAGTAGAGAATAAGGTAATTAGCATAATTAGAAAAGAAAATAATATGATGACCAATTGAAAAGTGTCAATGTAAGTCCAGCAAACAACAACACAAGACAAGCATGCAAAGCCTGAAACGTAGCTATCAGCCCAAGACCGCGCTCTGCCGTGTCACATCGGTAACATGATGAAAACATCATTAAGGAAAGATGGGCATCATATTTCGAGGACCATCTTAATACTCTACACAGCTCCAGAGCATCAAAGCTTATAGATAGAGAAAGCTTCTATTGATCCCATCTACGCTGGATGAAGTTTGTTCCACCATCAAAGCCCAACAAACTAATAAAATGGCGGGTATTAATGACATTCCGCTGGAGCTCATTAAATATGGTGGCAGGGGTGTTCAGAAAGCCATCGATAAAATCATCCAACACATTTGACAACAAGAACATATGCCAAACGAGTGGAGTCAATCATTATACGAGTATTCAGTGCAAAACAATAGAGTCATATCACTACTTTGTACGGCGTACAAAATCTTTTCAAAAATCATACACTAAAAGTATTATTGAGGAGTATTAAGGTGCTTTTAGAGCTAGAGATCTACCTAACCTACTGCGCCAAATAATACTTTGCTTTTGTATCCCAGCTAAATTAGTCCGTCCATATAAAAAAATGTCATACTTACAATTTATTCCTATATGATCACTAGAACCATTCGGCAGATGTCGAAGAATGAGGTAACCGAACGAAGGATATTGGACATAAAGACGCGATCACCTTTCCAACTTAATAGCGAACGAGCTCAGACACGAACCCGTCATGGACGCGCATATTCATAGCCCACAAAAAGAGTGGGGCATCCGGGTAGTAGAGGTGAGCCTTCGCAACCAGATCAAAGGTCTATACAATGATTTGGGTATGTTGAGAAAGAGGAAGGCCAATCATTCCTGGCAAGAACCCCTCAAACGACAAAAGAGGAAGCAACGCTTTATAGCTAGCTCATTTTAGTGGAGGAGCCCACCTAAGTTGCGGGTCCCATACCCGGTCAAAAAAGAAGAAAGAAGACCGGAAAACTTTTTCGTTTAGTAATGCATTATTTATTCCATTTTCAAGTATATTTACAAGAATATAAGAAGAAATTTATACTCTAAAGGGTTTGTAAGTGTATAATTATAAATAAAACAAAAAATTGTTGTCCCCTTCCGATAAAAAACGTGAACAATTATTTATTCAGTCGATCTGAATGAGATCATTACCTTTCAAATTCTTGTGTGTGTATGATGGAACATACTGTCAAAATGATGGTAACGTAGCGTGTAATCTATTTGTAATATGCCATTTATGGAATTGATGTAATATAATTATTTAAACATCATAAAAAAGAAATAAAAATCTAGCGTACTCACCTACTCCACCGACGAGCGCTCGTTGTTAGGGTGGAGCGGTCGCTCCTGCATCGATTTAATTTTCATCTCCCATGGGAATCGTTCCAAACAAGTAATAGTGTTCATTTTCATCGATAATTGCACTGTATAAATGCATTGAATTGAACTTCACATAAGGAAAACTTAAAGCGAAGAATATTTATAATTATGTCGTTTAGATGATCTCCAGATGAAAACTCAAGTTTTACGCGGACAATTTTTTCTTCCTTTGTTGTAAGTTTTTTGTATATTTTTTCCAATTTATATCTCTATATTTTAAAATTGATTTTTAATAGTTGCTAGTATCAAATGTCATTCTATCGGAGTTTGCATTGGCAGTATTTTTCACTATTAATGTTTCTAATTATAATCATTTTAGCATATTGCATTTACAATAGTTTTGTGACATGACCGGAGTAGCGCGCACTTGTCTGCCGTATACTACAATATACGACCCTGGCCTGCACAAATCGGTTTCGCGATTTGTGCTTATGGTCCACGTCGAGCTTTTGCCGTACTTTTTCATTTTGGAATTAACCTGCCTAACCTTTTTGCCATCGTTATCCGCCTGATTGACAACAGCAAAAATTGCCTTTTCTTTGAATCTTGCGTAGAGTGTTAGAAAATCATTACATCTGTGGTGTCGCGGGGTGTTCCCTTCTTTTCTATATTCAATCATAAGAAATAATTGAAACCTTTTACTTTTTCATCAATCATAATGTGCGTGACAATAAAACTCCAAGATATTGCCTGATATTGATCGCTAACAATTTTGTACAGCATAATACTTAATATTTACTTTTAGAAAATTGATCAAAAACCCAGCGCGATAAGTATTGCACTTTAATTTATCCACAAAAAACATGACGGCTGCTTTGTTTTATTCCAACATTTGGAGAGAATCTGCATCTTCCCAACTTTTCGTCGAATTTTGGTACATTTGAGTGCTAAATGGAAATTGTCATGCACAACACTTCCAACCCAAACTATCGGATATCAACTCGTTCTGAAATAATAGGTTTCATTGATACCACCGTTAAAAATTTAATTTCCCCTTTAGAATTTAGTCAATCAGAATCATTAAAATGAATATGACCACAGATTATTTGTACATTTCTTTTTTATTTTGAAAGTAAGGATCAACACCTGTTCCTTCGTGAAAAAAGCAATGAAACACGATGATTAATTGATTGACTAGCAATGGTTTATTGTTGCCGCTCTGTCTTAATTTATACCTACATTTCGCTTTAACTGCATAAATTCTTAGCTGGCGCGTGGAAAGAATTATTGCCATTTCAAGCGAGTTCAATATTTTTCAATTGAACTTTGATTGACTCAATATTTGCTTGAAGTGGCAGTAATTTCACATTTTAATATTAATTGAACATTATGCTTACTTGATATAATTGCAATTACAGGTGTATGAACTTAAGGTAATTGTACTACTTTATGTTAGCAAATCTTTACATAATTACTTGAGTACAAAAGGTAAATGACTTTTATTTTCCTTAGTACTAGTTACTCGTACATAGCCGCCCACCAAGAGCCGTCAGGGTCTTAAAGTTGATGCTGATTATACCAAGTGGTGAATGAAGAAGGTTCTCTTTCATCTTAACTCGTATGCAAATATAGAGGCTAGTACTGATTGCTGCAACAAGGAGTAGCCCAGAGATGGTAATGGATATTGTAGACAACGTTGCGTGAGGCTTAATAGTTTTCCATTGGATCCTGCCTATTGCGGTATTTAGTGTTTCTTGTTGAGTGATTAAGTTTGTGTACGATTCTCCCGTTATGATTATTCTTGTCGAGTTCAATTGCTTGAGTTCCGTAGGTTGTTGTGTGAAGTTTAATTGCGGAATAGTTGGTGATATGAAGATTGGAAAAGGCTGACCCGTGTGTCGTTGCTCGGCTACAAGAATGTGTTCTTCAACGAGTAATTGACAATCTTGTGTGAGTTGAATAATGCCTGTACCGTTGAGCAGAATGTCCTTTCTTAACACTTGGCATAGAGTTTGTGCATAGACTGGTTGCGGGGTGAAGAACAGCCAAGTGTTGATTGACATCATCTGCTGTAGAACTAGAGACTGTGACCGGAAGGATGTTTGCGGACATGTAGGTTGATTGTGAAGGTTGTATAGTTCCCGTATAATGCAGCTGGTCTTGGCTCTCATATCAATTAATGTTGTGCTGGGCAGAAGGTAAGTCCCACTCGTGAGTTCTGACGCGGCTGCGAAGTTGGCGCTTGTTGTTTCGAAAAATAGTTGATCGTTATATAGTTTATTCCTATAATTGAATTCGAAATGCTGAATGCTGTGAAAAATGTGGATTTATGCTGAATAGGGATGGGAGTTGCTTTGATTAGATCAAAGTTCCGGTTGTCAATAATTGGCAAGTGTCCATAGATTTTGATTCTGTCTTCATTAGCGTCAGTTGTAAGTTTAGAAGTAGAAGTGCGCAGAATTTTGAGGTGAGCTGGTAATAGAGTTTGTGTTCCTTGGGTAATGCGTTGTAACTCTGCGAGTTTGATACATTCTAATATTCCTTGTTTGGTGTTGATGGCTGTTAGGATGTGACTGTATTTTGAACTCATTTCCTCAACAAAACTGATGGCTCGTTGATAAGTTGCTAGAAATTGGATGTTTATCTGGTTCGTGTCTATTGTGGAGAACCATCCCTTTGCCGTATTGATCAGTTCAAGCCCCTTGTTTAATTGATTTTGAAATCGTTCAAGTTGTCGGTTGATCCTGCTAGATGTTGTATTTAGCGTTTTTGTGGCTTGCAACATGATTCTTCCTTGATGGTTGATAAGATTTTTTAATTTTTCTTGATTTGCAGATAAATCTTGCACATCCATGATGATCTCGTCATTAACGCCAAAAGTTGCTGTTAACCAAATACTCCACGCTTCTTTCGGTTATGCACGAAACGTACCAGGCTGATTTTATGGTTGGTATCTTCAATTGAGTCTGATATGTGATGAACGAGATCCCAACAGTGGACCTTTTCGGTAATTTATCTACCCATTGAACACATAGAATTTAAACTGGTGTTTATGCGTTGCAAATTCCTCTCATCTGTTGTTAGGTCAGCGAACGGTAGCTCGATGTTGATTCGCAAAGCTCCTCGATTTAAATTGGCTTTCCCAATTTCTTCTATGTAAGGACCGCCATCCAAGGTTGTGACATTAGCCTCTGATAATGTAGGAGGAGGTAAGACTCCAAGGACTAACAACGTTGTCAGTAGCACTGTTGACATATTGGGAAGTCGCGTATTTTTCCTCTTTTTCCTCTTTTTCCTCTTCGTTTGAGTATCAAGAGTTTGCGTTGTGGATTGCTTGACTGCAAGATTTTGTGATAGGCTTCCTGTGTTGGTTGGTTTCCTGTATACGGGAGTTTACAAATTTTGGCTATGGGGCGTAATTTGATAATCCCGTTTAATTTGACTGACACTGTTCGAACCAATCCATCTAGCCCTGGATGAGTTGCTGTTATTCTTGCTAGTGGCCATTGCATAGAAGGGATGTTGTCTATTTTCACTAGCACCAAGTCGCCTACTTTTGGATTGTCTTGTTTTTCAAGCCATTTGGAACGTTGCTGAAAGCGTTGCATATACCCTTGTGTCCACCTTCTCCAGAAAGAGTGCTTCATCTGCTGAACCAAGTGCCATCTTTTTAATAAAGTGTAGCTAGTTTCGCTGGGCTCGTCCTTGACTTCAAATAAATTGTCTCCCGTTAGAAAATGACCTGGGGTTAGTGCAGCTATATCGTTGGGATCATCGCTTACTTGGGTTAGTGGACGCGAATTCATACATGCTTCGATTGGAGCTAAAAGTGTGTTCATCTCTTCAATGTTTAATATTTGATGTCCGATTGCTTTGTACATATGTTTTCACGCCGGCTTCCCAGAGTCCACCAAAATGTGGACTACTAGGAGGAATGAATTTCCACTGGATTTCATGATTCGCAACTTCAGAGCTACATGCTTGAAGAGATGTTTTGTATGCGGCTTGTAACTGTTTGTTTGCTCCCAAGAAATTAGAACCACAATCGCTGTAGAGTACTCTGCATTTCCCACGTCTTGCGATTAATCGTTTAATAGCTGCTATGCACGCGTTTGTAGTCTGATCCGAGACTAGCTCTAGGTGAAAAGCCTTTGTTGCCATGCACACAAAGATTGCAATATATGCCTTAGTTGTTTTCGCAACTCTGCCTCCATTCCATTTGATCGCGATTGGCCCAGCGTAGTCAATACCTGTTTGTAGGAACGGTTTTTCGAGTCTTACTCTACAGGCTGGCAAGTTTCCCATTAGTTGCGTCATGGGCTTAGCCCTCATCTTAAAACACGTCATAAACTCTCGCAATATCTTTTTCATGGCCGTCTGTCCTGAGATTATCCAGTACTTTAGACGCAGAGTCGATGATGTCAGTTGGCTACCTCCATGTAAGGTTTGCTGGCGGGCTTGTCGTATCAATAACGTTGCTAATGGGCCTTTCGGAATGATGGCAGGGTGCTTAGCACCATTTTCGATGAGTGCCTGGTGTATGCGACCGCTCACCCTGAGGATTCCATCTGCATAAATCCATGGTAATAAGGATCGAATCCGACTGCTTTTTGGAACATTACCACGTGTAGATATGTGTTGTATGTCCTCCTTAAATGTATGGTTCTGCGTTATCTTGACGCAAGTGTTATGAGCTGCTCTAAGCTCAGCTTCTGATAAATTCCCTGTTCGTTTCATGTTGGGATGTTTGGTGTTAAAGGCAAAACGTTGGCACATCGCAACAATTCTCTATAACTTATGGAAAGACGAATACCTGTTTAACTTAGTTGGCAGTTATTCGGTTGTGGCAATGAAAGATGTGAATTTTGCCTCTTCATCTCCACTACTTGTTGATTGTATCATAGGAGGTATCCTGATAACTCGTGTGTTGAGCCACGTTGGTGCATTCCATCACAGAGATGATGTGATAAGATCATTCGGTTGCATCCCCCTCGATGCAATATCAGCTGGATTATTATGAGTGCTGACATGATCCCATCGTTTGACTGTACTGTGCTGCTGAATTACACTCATTCGGTTAGCAACGTAGACCTTCCACTTGGCAGCGGGACTCCGTATCCACGAAAGAACTACAGTCGAGTCTGTCCAGTAAAATCTATGAACATAGCCCCAATTATGCATTGCAAGACCAAGCAACCTCCGCCATCAATTTGACTAGTCAAACTGCTCCATTAAGCTCCAACCTTGGTATTGATTGTACCTTTGCTGGAGCTACTTTTGATTTCGCTGCTAAGAGTGCAACCTTGACTGATGTTTCAGTTACAATTCGAATGTAAACAGCAGCAGCATACGCCGATGGCGAAGCGTCACAAAATCCATGAAGCTCAAATGGTTTGGATGGGCTAAACACTATCCACCGTTTTATTTTGAGATTTTCTAAAAGCGGAAGCTGTTGTCGCAGTTGTGTCCACTCCTTAGTTAAATTTGTGTCTAGTGGGTCATCCCAACCCTTTCTTGCAAGCCACAGCTTCTGCATTGTTGTTTTGTCGATGATGATACAGGGCTGCAACCATCCTATAGGATCGAACAGCTTTGCCACTTCTGCCAGTAGGGTGCGTTTTGTAAGGTTTTCCTCTTTGCTTGGTCTTGCAATGCAAAATGAGTACTTATCGGTGGCTGGGTGCCATTGAATGCCGAGTGTTTTAATCTGTTCAGTTGCCGCTTTATTAAGAGGCAGCTGTGTCTCCCTTTCTGATACTGGAATACGTTCCAATAATTGTGCATGGTTGATGACCATCTTCTTAAATGGAACCTTCCTTTCCTTAAAAGATTTCGAAGATCGGTCTGTAACTGTAGGAGATCTTCTAGCTTATCTAATCCCGTTAGTACGTCATCAACGTAAAAGTCCCTTGTTAAAGTTTGTACGGCTTGAGGAAATGTATCATGCTCATCTGCAGCTAGTTGGTGTAATGTTCGAATCGCGAGATATGGGGCACATGCAGTCCCATATGTAACTGTCAACTGATAATGTTCAATTGGACCATTTTGGTTGAACCGCCACAGGATTCGTTGAAAATGCTGATCTTTCTCGTGGACATAAATTTGTCGATACATCTTTTCAACGTCGGCTGCAATCACGTACTTATGTTGCCTCCACCCCATGAGAAGATGCAATAAGCGTCCCTGGATCATGTGGCCGGAATGGAGGAGGTCATTTAAGGATTTTCCCTTGGAACCCTTTTGCGATGCATTGAACACTACCCTTAATTTTGTTGTGCTACTGCTTTCCTTTACCACAGCATGATGAGGTAGATAATATGCTGCAGTCATCTGTGTTCAATCTGCCGGTACTCTAGACATGTGACCCAAATCGATGTTCTCCTGCATAAAGCTTCGATATTGTTCATACAGAGCTGGATTTTGTGCCAGTCGACGTTCCAGTTGTCTGAACTTTTTTGCGTATCGCCAATGTCCGAGAAGGGATCTTGAGTGCTTTTGAAAGGAAGGCTAACAGAATATCTTCCTGTTGGATGCCGATAAACGGTCTGCGTGTAATGGGATTCATTCTCTTTCTCTTCATTGGTGAGATGATCAATAGCTGGAAGTTCTTCTGTTTCACAAAACTGCCGTAGAGTTTCCTCCAGACCTTGATTAGCAACAAACACGCGTACTGATGTAGCTAATTTAGTAGGTACTGTTCCAAATAAGACCCATCCAAGTTTGGTCCTTTGTGCGCATCGTTTCCCGGACAGAAGTCCTGGCAGCAAAAGCTGGTCATAAATATCTGCTCCGGTAAAAACATCTATAGTTGAAGGTACGTTAAATCGTGGATCAGCTAAGTCATGAACTGTCAATCCCTGTGGAATGGTTATAGAAATTTCAGTGCACGGTAATGCTGCAGTTATTGTTGGGAGGATGAGTGGTGAGACAATAATTTCCTCGTTGTGCCCTGATTCAGATAGAACTATGGCATGCAGATTAGCCTCTCCTCTTGGTGTCAAATTTTCAACTGCTCCAATGCCACTCATCCTGAATTTTGCGCTTGTACGTGAAGCCTGTAAAAGTTGAATTGCTGCTTCACTTATGAATGATCGTTGGGCTGCAGAAACCAACAATGCCCGAAAAGTTACAGAGTTTCCATCCGGATGGCGTATTTGAATGTATGCCGTCGCAAGCAACACGTAATTTTGTCTTGTGTAAGCTCCGTGACCCTGTACAACTGACGTAATTGATGGCCTTGCTGGCATGCTGTTGTTCGCTATAGTCTCTGTGTGTAATAGTGTATTGTGTTTCTTTCCGCAGACCTTACATCCATGCACAGATGTGCATTTATTTGCTCTGTGTAGATCAAAGCAATTGAAACAAAGGTTAGAAGCCTTGATCAGTTCTCGTCTCTTTTGAATATTTGCTTGTCTGAATAAGTTGCACTCAAACAGCTTATGTGACGCTTTGCCATTGGACAGGAAGCCTTCATGTTGACCTGAGTGGTGTTGACTTTAACGGTTTTTAATTTTGCCTTTCCAGTTGTCAGGGCCTCCAGCATCGAAAACCTTTGCTTTAGGAACTCCAAAAATTGGTTTAATGTCGGAATTTCATTCGATTCTGAAATTGATCGCTGCCATTCCTTCCTCGAATCTTCGTCAAGTTTTTCATTGAGCATGAAGACAGTTGCAAGAGAAAACGAATCTGCTTTCAAATTATTAATGCCTGCAAGAAGCTGGTTCATAGTGTCCAGCATTTGCCTAAGACCCAAAGGTTCGTTACGTGTACAATGCTCTATGCTGAAAAGGCGCTGCATCATTTCTTGGGCTATAATGCGGTGGTTGTTGTACCGCACGTTAAGCAAAGTCCATGCAGGATCGTAATTGCCTTCAGTGACACTCAGATGATTTATAAGCTGCTCGGCTTCTCCACGAAGAGCGCTCCTAAGATACTGGAACCTTTGCACCTTTGTCAGCTGAGCGTTTTTGTGCACCATGCTTTCAAACAAGTCATGGAATGCAAACCAATCGGTGTACCTGCCACTAAATGATGGTATCCTAACCCTCTTAACGGAATCAAGGGGGCTGATGTTGTGACTACACATGAATATCCGTTGATTTTGGACTGGAAAACGGTGAGGTGATCCAAAACCAGTTCCTTTAATTGCTCGAACTCTCTAATATACTGCGTTAGTTGATCCGGTTTATCTTTAAGGTGGATACATTCAGCCTCATGCTGTTCCTCACACTTTTCCCATAGCGTCTTCATTTTCCCAATCCTGGTTTGAAAATATGCCAGGCTGTGCCACGACTCGCTGTCTTGTTTAAAATTGCTAATAAATCTTTGGATTTGCTTCACAATTGCCTCTTGACCACTCATGAAGACTTCCCAACCTCACACTGCTATTTGAAACTGATGTGATGACCAAACCTACGTGTCCGCTTGTCACCTTCCTTCCGGTTAGCCTGTTCTGACTCGTTTAAGCCAAAATGTCTCGATGATGCTTCTCCCAAACGCCTACGTCCTTTTTCTCCACTGCTTCGGTGCTCCAATACAGTCTTTCCTACTTTGCACTCGTTATGCAATCCTTAGAATGCACAAACCTTGTTGCTGTTGTAATTGTCGTACAGATTCCAACGCCACTTTGTTGCCTTGACTTCCCTTGTTATGACCAGATGATTGCAAAAGTCTCCTCCGATTGTATCCCGGTATAGCTGAAGAGGTCTTCTAGAAGCTCTGCTGGCTGCTAAGTCCAAGAATCCTGATTCCCATGAGATTTGATTTCTTCTGGCTTCCTATCCGGCTCGACGGACCAAATGTTCCTGCGTGAAAAAAGCAAAGAAACACGATGATTAATTGATTGACTAGCAATGGTTTATTGTTGCCGCTCTGTCTTAATTTATACCTACATTTCGCTTTAACTGCATAAACTCTTAGCTGGTGCGTGGAAAGAATTATTGCCATTTCAAGCGAGTTCAATATTTTTCAATTGAACTTTGATTGACTCAATATTTGCTTGAAGTGGCAGTAATTTCACATTTTAATATTAACTGAACATTATGCTTACTTAATACAGGTGTATGAACTTAAGGTAATTGTACTACTTTATGTTAGCAAATCTTTACATAATTACTTGAGTACAAAAGGTAAATGACTTTTATTTTCCTTAGTACTAGTTACTCGTACAACACCCATTATTATTTATTTAAAATTCCACTATTATTTTCATAGATACAATTAAAACACGATTTGTTAAACAGCTAATTTTCACACACAGACAATCTTTAAATTTTAACTCTTTCAAAGTTAAAATTTTCACACACTTTTTGCAGGAATCATAAACGGTTTACGGACATGAAATCCCTTGAGAATAGGCAAGTCGTTTTTGCAATCCAACGTATCACCGCACCTTCTCCTTCCGTGACTAAGTCTGAACTCCCGAACAGCTTGGTTGTTGGGTTCTAACTCCCGTGTCCGTTGCTCGTCAGGAGGCGCTTGTTGCAGGAAGTGAAGGTCCCTCTCGGGAGGAAGAAGAAGATGTCACTTATTAAATTCGCTTTATGTTCTGTGTTAATTTCTATGGATACTGAAAGTAAATTAATCATCAATAATCACAATCTGGCCTCATAATGAACAGCAAAATGAAGTTTTGTCCTGCCAACTTGCCTTATTTACAAAATATTGAAAAACTAGAGTCAATTGCTTAAAGAAAAGTGGACATTATTCTTTTAAAAAATAACAAATATTGTAGTATATGTAGGATTTCTATTTTTTAAATTCTAATACGATCAAAATATTTCTTTTTATTTGCTGTTTCATTAAAATGTATTTTGATGAATCCATCCTTTGCGAAACTTTGGGGTTTGGCTCTCTATCTTCAATCAATCTCTAGCCGTATGTTGCAGTATTCCAGCATTGCTGGCAACAATTAAAACAAAACTATACGCCATACAAAAATAACAAAGTACTCAGAGCAGTGAGAGCTAATGCAACTTAACATCAGTAGCCAGTCAGTCAGTCACTTCAACTCCTTGACAAAAGTCCTTCCCAAGTAAAAGTTCACTGGCAACAGAGCGTTTAAGTGAAGTGCAACCAGGATATAAGTGCAACCTGCGTTGTACGCTATTCCGCCCTTCAAGCATTGACTTATTGCCATCACCCGAAGGCATTTATTGCATACTATAGTCATTCTAGCCCGAATGCATTTACTGTTAAAGTGCACAAAAGAATGCATGCACCTGCCATCACCAGTCGAGTCTAATGTTAGCTTGCAGGTTAGCTGCTGTAGCCAACTAAAGTTAAAAGAGAATAAAAGTAAGGATTAAAACAAAATATAAACGTCAGGCCAAGAACGGAGGATGAAAATCAAGTACGAGTACGTATGTTAAAAGCTTTAAAAACAAAGTGCCAATGAAAGGCTACATAAGCTCGAGCGAACAACGAAAATCAGGACTTCAGGCATTATTAAAAGCACTCTACGTTGATGTGGTTTCATTTTCCCTCGCTACCACCGTTGCTGTTGTTCTTGGCGTGCAATGTGAAGTCCTTCAAGTACATTTCAATGATCATTTCTCAAATGGCACTCACCTCGCTTTAGCTGCTTCGCACTAAACACTCACATTCATAAACTCGGGCTCTTCTGACTACAAAATGGTTGAGCAATGCGAATGTATATGTGAACCAAAGGCTATTTGGTGTTAAAACATGCTCGTTTTTTGTGTCAAAATGCTTTTGGAACTGGGCGAATTCAATATGCGTATCCAAAAGGTATTCGTTGAAAATGTGATACTCGTTCAGGAGGGAAATTACGGTACTTCATTTTACGCATGACAACACATTGATTTTTCTATTTGAAAATGTAAGATCAAACACTTAGAAAAAATTCAATAATGAAAATTGTTTTAAATCCAATGTTTTAAAGGGTGAGCTTTGATGATTTGCATTAATTATGAATTATTCTGTTGATTGTAAAAATTGTTTAGTGCTTTAAAATAAAATCAAGACCAGCCTGTTTGCATGGGTGCTAAATATTCAGTAAATTAGTGAGACAATTAAGTAATGAGTGAGACTGATTTTATTGCCGCGCTTGTGGTAAGCCTGCGACCTTGAAGTTTCTTTCCCTTTCCCCGGCATCCTTCCATTCTCCATTGATATATTTACGATTGCTCTAGCTTGTTTAGTTTGCCTGCTGTGTCGTGTTGAGTAGGCGTGTGTTGGTGCTGCTCGTTACGAAAATGGCGAAACGAAATCAAGAGCAACGCGTCGCGATAAAATGTTGCGCCAGATTGGGCGCAACAGCTTCGGAAACGTACGCTAAATTTGTAAAAATGCATGGCGATAGTCCTCTTAGTCGTGCCCAAAGCTCACAATCGCTCGAAAGTAAAAACGATGATTATTGCCTTTTTTGATAGCCATGGAATTCGTGAAATCGAGGCAAACCGTAAATCAAGTCTACTATCGCCTAGTACTTCAAAGATTGCAAAAATGAGTCAACAGGGAGCGCCCAGACATCGCTCCTAACTAGATCCTTCATCACGACAACGCACCGTGCCACACCGCCTTCAGTGTGTCCCAGTATTTGGCATCTAAAGAGATCGCCATGTTGCAACATCCACCTTATGTGCCCGATATGTCACCCTGTGACTTTTTTTTGTTCCCTAGAACAAAATCGGTGGTCAAAGGAGCCCATTTTGAGTCGATTACGGACATCCAGGTGGCCGTGACGAAGTATGGAAAACGCGCTGGAATCGTTGTATAGCTGCGCAAGGGGACTACTTTGAAAGGGATAGCAGAGTTGTATTATAATTTTTAAATATACGGTTTTCATGGAATCAGTCTCATTACTTAATTGTCGAACCTCGTTTATAACGAACACACATATCAACGCACTATGATGCATTTTGGAAAGAGTCAAAGAGTGAGTTTTTACCTCTTTAAAGAATGTTATCTTCAAAAAAAAGAAACCCACTAAAGTATGATTAAAGAACACACACTGTACATTTTGAAGTGTTTGTTAGGAAACCACATTAAAGACAATTTGGGTAGACAGAAGTACGCTGTCAGAAGGGTTTTGTAGTCAACGGATTATACACAACAATGAATAACACAAACGTATTGGGTAGACAGAACTACGTTCATGCTAGAATTATTTTGTACTTAACTTACAATATGCAGATATGTAGAATGATTTAATTCTATTAAATTACTGACAAAAATGCTAAATCCTACTAATACTAGCAAAGTTCAACGAATTTCAACCTCTAAGTTATTTGTTATTGGATCCGCCTACTAATTTCAAGTCCTGTCTCTCCGCTTGTCCGTCCGGCGTACCATCTGTACGTCAGCCCGTCTATCCGTGCGCCACAGGATGTTTCTTCAGAAACTATAGAAACAATAAAGCTCAAACTTTATGAAAAGGTTAGAAGTGGTAGTCCCTCAGAAGTTTAGGTCTTATCAAACGTTTCAAAATTTATTAAGGGGGCTTCCTCTTCACAACGAAGTAGCATCAACAAATTTTTCATCAAATGCAGTCGAGTATGGTATCAAATTAAAGGTCTTAGCACTTTCAGAATCTGGAAAAGTGATTTTTTCCAACAGAGTATCAAGGGGGAAGCAAAACGTACGAACAATATTTGCGTCCTCCGATGGTAGATCTGTATGAGTACAAGGACAACACTCAATTCTGTTAATAAGAGTATAATTTACATTTTCCCTCAAAAATCTAAACTTCTTACAATTTTACAGTTATGTAGGCTGGTATAAAACCCTTAAGTCTACGAAATTTCATGGAAATCAAATCAAAATCAAGTGAGCTATTGCTATTTCAATTGTATGGAATTATAATAACAATAACTCGTGTTAATGGTTGATAAATATTTCCACTCGACTTAGGGACTCTTATTTTCTCCGAGTTTTCATGAAAATATTAGTAATAGGCTTAAACTCAAACATGTCCAATTGGCTGAGCATTCAGAAAAATTATTGAATGTGGACTCTCCATCTTTTAGATGAATAATTCAAGTCATCGATTCATACCATCCGAAAACTTGTTTCGAACCTAAGGATGGTTACAAAGCCCTCCTGGTAGGAGCACTCTCTACTTACTCGACTTGTTTCACCTCTAAATTGTATGTACTCATCTTCAGCCAAGTACTCGTAAGCGTTAATATCATTAACCTTAAATGTTGAAGTTGGGGAAAAATAACATAAATTTATTCAATCTTCTCATTTAAACCAGCCGCCATTTTGTTTGACGATTGCTGATGTCAGTTGAACAAATCTTCAAAGATATTCATGATACATATCATTCCTGAAACGTTCATGCAGATCGTAGCAAACCCGTAATGTCTAAGTCGGTAAAAAGCGCATATTGTTCAATAGCCATATGGTTCCATAGTAATATAGCGCATATTGTTCCATGGTAATACGGGAAAATTCAAACCATTATAACTTCATTGAATACCAATCGATCTTTTTGAAACTTTCAGGGCAAGTTAACCTTATATATAACTATGTATATCAAATTTCGTTGAATTTAAGGGTACCGTTGCGGTTTTATTCAAGTAAATTTAAAATTGATAAATCATACTATTACTATCAAAGTTTATCGAATTTCGATTTCTGACGTATTTGTTGTTGTTGTACTCGTAAAGGCCTACATTCATGATTTTTTGAGATTTTTCGAATGAAAGGTGTCCAATCGCGAGAAAAGTTTGTACATTTCCACTTCCCCTGCCCCCTCCATACTATTAAGATAATTTTAAGACTTGCTTTGAAAATATCACATTGAGACCTTTCCAATGATACCCTACTTGACTACCAATGGCAAAAAAATTTTTTTGAAGGGGCACCTCCTTATATGGGGAGACCCCCGTGTTCCTTGCCGGCCTTTTTAGCTCCAGCTCCACCCATTCTGCATCACAATCTGAAATAGAAAAAAACATACAAAAAATCGCTGTCAAAATTAAACCCAATGAAGTTATTTATCTGAGCCGATCAAATACTCAACAGAAAACATAAATCCCGGTCACATCTTAACACTTTAAAACTGTAAGATTATCAACAATTATAACTTAAACTGAAATATCAATTTAAATGTCATTTAGAGATCATAATTCAGAATAGTAGACCTGAAAACATAATAATATCTTAACATTCACAATGACAATTATGGTAAATAGATAGAGACAACTCAATTTGTTATAAGCAAAATACCGAAATTATTTGTCTGAATTGCTTTCTTTGTTTGAATTGAATCGTCATTATTAGTGTGAATCGTTGTGCGAATCTCAATGAATTAAACGTTTCTGAAAATAAAGTTGTGTGTATTAAAGTTCATAGAAAGTGTTTTTCGTTTTCATTTTATAGAACCGTGTTTTCTTGGTACAACATTTTTAGCCCGTCGAGCCGGTTCTTTCGTGGGTTCATAGAATTAGAATTGAAACACAGGAAAAATATGGTGAAATAATCAATGAAAAGTGTGTTCTAAATAAATAGCGGTTCACGTGGTTAATTTGTATGAGTGCAAGGACAAATATCAACGGAATTTCAATTTTCCATTTTTCTTCATTTCCAAATTACCTTTTATACGCTGCAGAAATTGATTTAATAACAAATTCAAATACACTTTGAGAAAAAATATTGTGTATTCCATATTACTTTTGTACAGCAAATTTGAATACACTTCGATAAGAGATATTGTGCAACTCAAATTACCTTTTATACACTATTTACTTGATATAGCTAATTCGAATTTTCGAATTGGTTGGTGACTTGTACTGGAATATACGCTGGTAAAAGTCATTGTGTATTCTAGATTAGTATTGGGAAGCAGTATACGCTTTCATTGATATTTAAATATACAAGCGTGTCTCCTAATCCTCATGGTGGTGAAATTTTATGTCAAATTGTGAGACACAATACAATATACTAAAGTGCGTCGTTACCCCATTTTACTTCACGGGTGGAATATAAAGAATGGATCGCTTAATGATACAACCAAAATTGTTGACGATTAATTAAATAAAATGCCCACAAATTTTTGTAAGGACTCGAAAACTAGCAAAACATTAGCATACGCTAATGAATTGTTACAGCGTGTTCAAGAAGTTCGTCAGTCGTTCATGGAAACATGAAAAAATTCTTATGTCGATGGATGGAAAAGATGATTTGTCATTGGATCATTTTTCACAGAACTAGTATTTAGCGTTAGAGGAACTCAACTTGAACTTTGAAACGCAGTTAGTAGAATTGCAGATGGAACAGGGAGCACAGGGTTTACAAGGAGGCAAAGAGGTACAAAATCAATTCTCTGAACGTCGCAGATGTTCTACTTGCACGGGTCAACCTGGAAATTATAACGAGTGGACGTTATTTAAAGACTTATTCACACCTTTGATTTACAGGAAAGTAAACTTATCTATGGTGGAAAAATTACATTACTTGAAGTGTAGTCTGTCAGGTGAGGCTAAACAAATACTCAAACATTATTCCGTTACTGAAGCAAATTATGAGTCAGCATGGAAACTGCATGTGGGACGCTATGACGACAAGCATGTGTTGCTAAGCACACAATTCAAAAAATTATTAGCGATTAGTAGCCCCGCTGAGTCTGCATCCTCGATAAAAATGTTATTGGACAAAACTCTTGATTATACTCAGGCAATCGACAACCTGGAGGTTGAGGGCAAATGGGAGGCAATGTTGATACGCTTAACAATGCAGCAACTACCATCTGACACACGCCAAAATTGAGAACAGTAACAAGCAGTAGAGTCTAGAACAGCGTCATTTCGGAAGCTAAAGTATTTTTCGCAATCTCGCTTCAGAGCTCTAGAAGCTGCTGGGGTGGACAAGCAAAGGGCCAGCAAAGCTCCAAAAAGTATATTGATGACGAAGGGAGGAAAGAACTACGTTCGTTTTGTGCCAGGGACCACACCATTTGAGACGATGTACCGGGTTCCTACAATCTGAACACTCAGAGAAATTTGATGTTGTGAAAATAAATGGTTTATGTCTCAATTGTCTGAGCCAAGGACATTTAGTTGGAACGTATCCTAGTACATCGAGGTGCCTCCAGTGCAAAAAAAGCACATAATACACTCCTTCACAAACCTAAGTCTCTAGGAGTTATGTGGTTCCCTCTGAAGGATTAAATATGTTGATTGAACAAAAGGGAACAATAAACAACACATACAAAACGCTCAATTCTTTCTGAATTAGCACGCCTGTACGACCCATTGGGGTGGATAGCACCTGTTATGATAACATCAAAAATTCTACTTCAAAGCCTATGATTATCTGGGCAAGATTGGTATCAACCAATATCAAATGCAATAAATATAGAATGGATCAACCTGCTGGGACAATTACATAATATTGGAGACATTAAAATCCCAAGATAGCTAGCATACCGACAAAACTCAGCAGTATCACTCCACGGATTATGTGATGCGGGCGTACACAGCAGCAATTTAAAGAGGTTTTATTTTGAATAACCCGGTATTTCGGTAGATGTCATTTTGAAGCTGTCATTTGACAAGTAGAGACTACGCCGTTAAGAAAAATGGAACGATACACGCTTCATTAAAATTCAACATAAAAATGGTGAAAATTTGGCAGAGACGGTTCGTAAAACTCGAACATTTTTGGTTCGTCGTGAAGCACCTTGTCGGACCGCAATACAGAAGTTCGTGGAAAAATTCGAGCTGTTGGGACAACCTAATGATGTGAAGAATAAAACCCGTGCACGTCACTCAAGAACAGCCGAGAATATTGCTGCTGTAGCCGAAAGTGTTGAAGAAAACTCAGGTTTGTCCATTCCTCGTCGTTCTTTGGAATTAGGCATTCCACAAACGTCATTACACTGTATTTTGCATAAAGATTTGGGTCTTAAGGCTTATAAAGCTCAGTTAACACAAGAACTCAAGCCGGTCGATCCTCAACAACGTTGTGTCTTTGCTGATTGGGTCCTTGAAATGCATGAAAACGATCCGGAATTCCATCGAAAAATCATCCTGAGTGATGAGGCCCATTTCCACTTCGGTGGCTTCGTCAACAAGCAAAATTGTCACATCTGACGCTCCGAAAACCCAAGAGTTATTGTTGAAAAGCCTCTCCATCCTCAACGTATGACTGTTTGGTGCGGTTTATGGTCCGGCGGAGTCATTGGACCTTACTTTTTCGAAAATGAGGCTGCAGCAACAGTTACAGTGAATGGATTGCGCTATCGAGAGATGATTAATGATTTTTTATGGCCGGAATTGGATGTTATTAATCTGGACAACGTTTACTTTCAACAAGACGGCGCTGCATGCCACACAAGCAGCGAAACCATTGATCTTTTACGGGGAAAAGTTTCCGGACCGTGTTATGTCTTGTAGAGGTGATCACAATTGGCCACCGAGATCTTGTGATTTAACACCTTACGACTCCTTTGGGGCCGCGTGTAAGAGAAGGTCTACGCCAGCAGCCTAGCGTCGATTCGATACCTCAAAGATGGAATTCGTGAGACTATCGAGGACACATTGCAATTTGGTTATGGAAAATTTTTTGAAAAGGACGTGGTCCTGTAAGCGTGGTCGTGGTGGTCATTTGCCTGATGTTAGTTTTTGCTATTAACGGTATACTTTTTTCTTCATAATAAAATAAACATCCGATCATTTTTCTTTTAATATCAAAATAACACCTCTTATTGAAAAACCTTGTATGTACGAGTATACATATAAATATATATATATACATATATATATATATATATATATATATATATATATATATATATATATATATTATTTATATAGATATATATATATATATATATATATATATATATATATATATATATATATATATATATGTATATGTATGTATATATATAAATATATATATATGTATAAACATAATATATAGATATATATATATATACACATGTATATATATATATATATATATATATATATATATGTATATATATGTATATATATATATATATATATATATATATATATATATATATATATATATATATATATATATATATTTATATATGTATATTTATATATATGTCACAGAGACTGAGTGATTGGGAGAATAGAGGTAGTCGTTCGCCGGCCGGGAAACGAGTAAGACGTAGAAAGAGCGATCATTGAGCATTAAATAAAATTGTGTGTTTCTTTTAAATTGCTCGAGACCTAGTCCTGATCCCAAGCCATACCTGACAGTCAGAAGTGGGATACGAGTGATTTAAAAAAAAAACGGTGTGAACGACAAGTCCGAACTTGTTCTAAGTGGAACTTTGTGAATGACGCGGCAACGCTTTGTGAAAGACTTGTGTATGCGCTGCCGATTTGTATCTGTGTGCGCGCGCGAAAAGGTTGGATTACGTGGCTTCGGGCCTGTACGGTCGACTTAGTGGTAACTACGCGTGGACTTATTTTGCTCGGTGTGCGCGAATTTTCTTGGTGAACATTAGTCATTATGGCAAAACTGCGTGCTTGAACAAACAAACAAAAAAAAATATACGATGGTGGTCGTTAAAATATGTGAATTAACAGCTAAGGCTATAAAAAGACATCTTAGTGCAAAATAATTGTCGACGAAGGGGAATAAGAATGATCTCATTCTGCGGCTCACAAAAGCCATCGGAGCTGATCATATTGACGATATCGACGACGATGAAAATGATGACTGCGATGCTCTCGGAAGGCTGTCGGAAGACGTGAAAAATCTCCGTACGCGAATGGAATCTCTGGCAAATACAGTGAAATGCATTGACGAGTGGCAAACCCAAGGTGCAAGCGGTAAAGTATGTACGCCGTCAAAAAATAACGAATGCGAGGAATCAACACAAGATGGTTTGGTTAGAGAGGCGTGTATATTGGATCGAAAAGTGGAGCAATCACATACAGTGATGAGGCAATCAAATATACACTGTGTGCGAGATATCATTGACATCCTCCCCACATTCAATCCGTCATCGCCAAGCTCGCTCACACCATTACAGTTTGTGAGAAGAGTACGTCGACTATGGGAAGCGTATGCCTGGGACAAGAAGATGCTTATGTGTGCAGTCATGGCGAATATGAAGGGCTACACAAAGCTGTGGTTAATAGGGATCAAAAAGATCCACAATGGATGGGAATCATTTGCAGAGCAGTTGTTGCACGATTTCCCATCGTCGGAAAGCAGTGCTGACGTTCATCTTCGTAAGAGCGAGACATGCCGATAATCAACCGAAACGATCGAGAGTTTTTATTTCCGATTGGTAGCAATTGGTAGACAAGGCAACCTGTGTCAACCAGACATAATTAAATATGTTCGGAGAAATATCAAACATCAAGCATTGCAGAAAACAGTTTCGGAAGAATATATTTTAAAACGACAACAGAATTGCTGTCCGTAATTAAGCAATTTTAAGCGGCTGTAGCAACGGGGGGAGTGACGTGTACAACAACTTCGCGGCCACCTGTAAACAACCCAACACAATCGAATACGGAAATTAGGAGCAACGATAGACCGCGAGTATGCTACAACTGTCGTCAACCAGGACATATACGAGGTGTGTTCAAAAAATATCACGAATTTTGTTTTTTTTCAAAAATTATTTATTTATTCATGAATATCTGTTTTGTCCCCTTCAAAGTAATCCCCATGAGATATTATACACTTGTGCCAACGGTTTTTCCAATCTTCGAAGCACTTCAAAAAATCATTTTTTTTAATCTTGATCAGCTCCTCCTTCGATGCCGTCTTTATCTCGTCAAGCGTAGCGTAACGTCGTCCTTTCATGGGCCTCTTCAGTTTAGGAAACAAGAAAAAGTCACAGGGGGCCAGATCTGGGGAATACGGTGGCTGCGGCATCATTAGTGTGTTGTTTTTGGCCAAAAAGTCGCGCACAAGCAACGATGTGTGAGCAGGGGCGTTATCGTGGTGCAAAAGCCAATTTTTGTTCTCCCACAAATCCGGGCGTTTCTGGCGGATTGCTTCGCGCAAATTGCGCATAGCTTGCAGGTAATATTCCTTATTGACCGTTCTTCCCTGTGGCAAGAACTCATGATGCACCACGCCCCTGCAATCGAAGAAAACTGTCAGCAAAACTTTAACATTCGACCGAACTTGGCGCGCTTTTTTCGGTCTTGGTTCATGCGGCAGCTTCCATTGAGATGATTGAGCTTTGGTTTCCACGTCATAACCATAAACCCACGATTCGTCACCAGTTATGACCCTCTGGAGCAAATTTGGTTCGTCGCGGACAGAGTTTAACATCTCATTAGCAATGTTCATGCGTTGCTGTTTTTGGTTGCAATTGAGCAATTTTGGTACGAATTTCGCGGCGACCCGTCTCATGCCAAATCGTTGATAAAAATCGAATGGCACGAGCCAATCGATATGCTTAGGTCCTCAGCAACTTCTCTAACGGTGATTCGACGATTGGCCAATACCATTTTCTCCACTTCATTAATTTTTTCGTCTGTTGTTGAAGTGCTCGGGCGTCCGGCACGCTCTTCGTCGTTCACATCTTCTCGGCCTTCTAAAAACATTTTGTACCACCGATAAACGTTGCTTCGGTCCAAGGTAGCTTCGCCGTATGCCACAGTCAACATTCGGAATGCATCTGCGCACTTAATTTCGTTTTTCACACAAAATTTGATACACGTTCTTTGATCCATTTTTTTGAATAAGTAAAAATCGAAGACGATTGAAAACACGTGCAAGTAAAGCAGCTATCACCAATCAAGTGAACATTCAAAATGGCCGAGCTTGTTGGCATAAGTGACAGACATGAGTATCAACATAACGCCACAAAAAAATCGAAATTCGAATATACGTAACCCGCGAAAATTCAAAATTCGTGATACTTTTTGAACACACCTCGTATCTCGTGATTGTCCAAGGCCACAACGACGCGAGAGATGCCAAAAGTGTCAACAGACGAATCACATGACAGCTGAGTGTCGTATGTCAAATGATCGGGTCAACCAAATCAGCAAGGCTACCTCACGAATTGCGCGAATGCAAGTTTGGATCAACGGGCAATCGTTAGATGCGATCATCGATACAGCTAGCGACAGATCACTCGTTACGGAGTCTGTCATACAGAAACTCGAAATGTCAACACAACCTGCGTTGACGATTTTAAATGGATTCGCCGGGGGACGTATCAGCAGCAGCGAAAAGGTCGTGACGAACATCTGTGTGGATAAGGCCAGCGTAGAAGCCGTGCTTTACTTAGTGAAAGACGAGCATTTGGATGCCGACGTATTGCTGGGCATTGACGTGTTAGGCGAGGATGAGGTACGCTTGGTGATCGATGGCGGAAGCTGCTCAATCGTTTTAAATTCTCCGAAATGTCAACATCTTGACATTGAGGACTCCGTGAAGTTACAACTATATGAAGTATTGAAACGATACCAACGTTGTTTTAGCGATGAGTTATCGCAACTCGGACGGTACAAGTATGCGGATATGGAAATTGTTCTCAACGTTCAAATCGATCGAAGACTTCAACAATATTTATAAAAGTTTTCAAGCGTACATATGTTGATTTTGAGTTTCATGAGTTGTCACATAGAAGCTAATAGGGTTTTGTGAAGGTATGTTACAAAGCCCTGAAAACTGTGCAGATTTTTTGGAGCATAGTACACCAGTTTCGATAATTGAGATTCCCGGTGCGATTCTATTCATGCTGGTTTTCAATTTTTTTGCTTTCAAAAATTAATCTCCAATACCTTGGACCTAAATTTAGGCTTTTTAATGAAACTGATATATTTCACTGATTTGCACTGATTGTGTAGCTGGACATAATAGTAATTATTATAATATACTATTGCATAAATAATGGTTTCAAAAGCTAATGTATATTGTTATGTTTAAGTTGTCTATATGGATTTTTTTTGGAATTTTATTTGTAAGCTGCAAAAGTTTTGGCTTGCAGCAATCCCAAGGAATGATCTCGTTCGGCAATACACGAACAAAGTTTGTTCTCTCCACTTTAAAGAAGAGGACATTATCCAGGCCGGGAGATGTAAGTGGCTTCGTCTACATGCAATCCTTTACATGTTAGATCTAGCTGATTCCAGTGATCTAGCTGATTCCAGTTTTTAATCGGCTTGATGATTTTATAAAATTTTATTTCTAGGGACTTGAGCCCGAGCCCGTAGCAACAGGTATAGGAGGTGCACAGCCAATGCAAGGAAAAGGAAACAAAGTTTAATAGAAATTTTACATTCATGAGTAACAATTTTTTAAAATTTCAGGGGGGCCATGAACTAATGTCAAGTGTTTCCGGATCCTCACCGAGTACTTCGGTGGACGAAAAGGTTATAAATTATACAATAGTTATAATTGGATAGGTTTACTTCAGTAATCTTTTGTAAACTTTACCAACAGGGCGAATTGTTTGAGTCACCAACTTCTGTCCGCTCATCTGAAGCTATTCAGCAAAGCTTTCCACCAATGGATAATGCTATGGTTGCCGAGAGTTTAATGGTTGTTAATATTTATATTTGTGGGGAACAAATTGTAATTCAAGTATTTTGCAGAGTGAACAAAGTGCACCAGAATCAAGCCAGAGCTCAATGGTGATTTCGATACAAAAGCCAACTACATCTGGACTGCCTCGAGAGGTTGGTAAAACTTTTTGTTCATTGACATATTTATCCTAAAATTGTTGGTTTCAAGGAGCGCAGATTACTCTCAAGGAAGCTATGGCATCAAATCAGAACGATTCATCACAGGCCACTCCAAAGCGGATAAGGTTGCATGATAAGATTAAAGTTTAAAAAAAAATATTAGGAAAAAAGAAAAAAATTTAAAAAGGTTAAACCAAAAAATTAGAAGGAATAAGAAAAAAATAGATAGTTTGAATACTCTTCTAGGCCAAGCTTTGTAGAGAAATATTTTATCACAAGATAATTTTGATCTGCTTTTGAATCTGAACGATTCACACAAAGCTTTTATTGAGCATGTCCTTCTCAAGTCAAAAGGAGTTCCTGTCTCCGAAGTTTATTCTCCTATTTTGCGTTCTTTTGCTTTTCATTTGAATTTTCTATCCCCAAAGGCATATAATTTGATTCGGGGACAATTTTGCAATGTTTACCCCATCCTTGAACTATTTCAAACTGGTATCGAACAGTTGATTGTGATTCACAACAGAATCATTTGATGATATTCGTTTAGCTGTGGCAAAAGCACATGAAGGTGGAAAAAGGGTTTATTTGGACATCGTATTTGATGAAATTTATGTCCGTCAGCAGATAGAATGGGATAGGAATAGAGCAGAGGGATGTATAGGAGTAGGAAATGATTCAAATTGCAATGTTCATGCCACACAAATTTTAGCTTTTATGGGCGTTTGCCTTAATCATGCTTGGAAAGTACCCTTAGGGTACTTTTCCATTCATTGCTAGCTGATCAGAAAAAAATTGATAAGCCATGGTGTAAATGATCTCATCAAAACATATACTCAAATTATTGGGTTTACTTTCTCTCTCCTGTAAATTTTTCAACCTTTAAGCTGTTGTAACTTAATGAACCCAACAAGTGCCCCAATATTGGTTCGGAGACGTATTGTGTATATCCCGATCCTGTTGATATGCTGAAATTAATTAGAAACGCTTTCGGGGAAATGAAAGTCTTTAAAACTGTTGATGGAGAAGAGATCAAATGGAACATTCTTGAAAGCCTTGTCGACCTTCAAGAAAAGGAGCAACTTCTCTAAGGCAATAAATTGAGAAAGGCTCATATTTTTTTAAAGATCAGAAGATGAAAGTCAGGCTTGCTGTTCAAACTTTTAGTAAGTCAGTTGCAGATGGTCTAGACTTCTGTAGAGAGGAGATTAAATCTCCAGAATTTCATGGAAGCCGTGCATCTTCTGTGTTCATTGGATTTTGCAACGATTTTTTTGACCTTCTAAACTCGAGACGGGTCAGTGACTTTGGCTTTAAACAAGCACTAAACGAGCGAATTTTTCCCACATTTGTAGATTTTACAAATAGGGGAATCGTTTACTTTTCAACTCTTTATACAAGCACTGGTGATCGTTTCATTCACTCCTCCAGAAAAATTGGTTTTATTGGTATGATTGCAGCTCTAAAATGGTTGAATATATTGTATAAGAAATTTATAGAAAGCAAGCATTTCTCTTTCATACCTACATATAAGTTGAACCAGGATCATATTGAGCTCTTTTTCTCATCCATCAAGAGTGGACTAGGACATAACCATAATCTATCTGTAAGGCAATTTCGTGATTGTTACAGGAAGCTCTTGGTACGCTGCCGAATCAGGGAAACTGATGTAGGAAACTATACTCCTTTGCAGAATATACCAGTTCTTAATGCTCATTTCGATGCAAGCCCTGTGGGACAAATTAACATAAGCTGCGAAGATATATTATGTCGACATGAGATCAACACTCCCAGGCTTCTAATGATGAATCAATCCTTCTTCAGAATAGCCATATATTCGACGTTTATCATTGTATGCCTTCCATGTAGTCGAGTATGTTGCGAAGTTTGTAGTTCACAAACTCCAACAAAAATTTCATTGTCAAACTTGTTTGTCGGCTATTCAAGGTGAATTTAATAAGCATTCATTTCTGGCATATAAGACAAGGTCCGTTCTTCCTTCTAGGTCCGTTGTATTTTTATGTGAATTCCATAAGAATGCAACTAGTTCAGGAGATAGGCGTCAATAACTCGCCCCGTACTGCAATGCGCTTCGTGCTCCTACCCCACGGGTGATACTCGTGGATACTTTCACGCGGCGGTCGAGAATCACCCCAAAACCTCGTCACTATCGCACCAACACCTCGCGAGCCAGACCTCACAATTTTCACTAAACACACACTTCTCGTTTTTCCACTTGTTCGAACAATTTTATTTATTTATGAATATGTAAATTTTCAATATTTATAAATATGTAATGAATATGTAAATTTCCAATATTTATGAATATGTAAATTAATATGTAAACCAAATTTCAACAAATTAAATACCTTCTCCCAATCGATTTCCCTCGATGGTTGATTTGTTCGCTGTTGATTGGATTGGCGGGTTGATAATCGTGAACAACTGTTGATTGATTCGCGGGTTGATATTCGTGGCAACTGTTGATTTGATTGGTGGGTTGATATTCGTGGCAACTGTTGCTCGTCGGCCCTTCAAGATTCGCCTCGTGCTAATTCTTCTTCACCGCATGCTAACTTGTCGCCGTTCCTCCTTGCCGTCTAGCTCCTTCCAATTAATACCAGAAAAAGGGCTTTCCTCGTGCTACGGAATCTTTTATAGCCTCTGGGGAGACATGGCCCCCTATCGTGCAACACGCTTTCCAGTTAAGCTTTGCATCCGGCAATGTGGCAATGCCTCGCTGCATTATCGCCCTTTAGCTTCCACCTCTACCAGCGGGCAATTCATGTCATCACTTACTAGCTTACTGCTGCAAACATACATTGGAAGTGGAGACAAAATTAGATTGGTAAAAGAAAAAATTGTTCGAATCTACAACGCCTTCCACTCAATGCATTTATTCTATGCAATTTGATGACTTTAAGGGCTACTAAAGGCCTCGATCGTAGTTTCGCTTAACATCGTTGCGCACTGTATTTAAATTTAATGCATTAATTCCCAATACTACACTGAACTCACAGACAGCTTTTCTGGGAGCGGCTTCCCACACACCACTGGATATATCTGTTTGAGTTTCTACTGCATTCATATTAGCCGCTTGTAGAACATATCTTGCACCACTAATCCTATTGCTATTAATCAAATCATCACTGCATAGTTTTTCCACCGTCCCTGTCGATTTGGATCTTTCAGTTGTAATGTACTTTTCCCAATATTTCTTTAGTTTCTTTAGCCATTTTCGCCAATCTCAAATATTTCAAATTCCATTCGGAGTCCTTCATTAGTATTCAAAGCTTGTACACATCGTTTTATAGAGACACTATGTTTTGGCATTCTGCTTAGAATCTACTAAGTCTAGTTGTTATATGTACCAAGAAAATTACAGTTGAAAATACAACATTTAATTCAAAAAATTACGTTACCAATTCTTCTTCAGTCTGGCTGGCGTGATAAATATTAACTTTAGCTTTGTAGGATTGCGTGTGAAAGTGTCCCGAGACAAACTTAAGCGAAGGTTGCTAATTGATTCGGCTCTCCCGACCGGTTGCGGATCCAGTACTCACTATATCTATGAATCGAAACCATCAGTAAAATACCTGGTGTCACTGATCGACTTAAAGGTTAGTTTCTCTAAACAGCGCGCAGGATTAAGAAGAACGGTGAGTATCAAAAAACTGAAACCTTCAGCGCAAGAGAAGGAGACGATTACGTCCACATCGTTTTAACATGCAAAAAATGTGTCCTGCTGTGCTAGGACCTCTACGAAAAAACAGGAGAGCTTTCCCCTGATGGTCAAATCAGTGAGATGCTTACATCGTTTGACATTGTATGTAGCACATTATGTTTGGTTCGTCCTAAAAGATAAAATAGTCTTACAACAACCAGGCTTTGGGGATATTTTTTCTAGCAATCCCTCTTCCTCCCACCCTTCCCGCTAGACAAGGAATCCCTAACCTTGCAGGTGCCTTACAGCATAGCAAAATGAGGCTTAGCCCAGAGTAATGTTTCAAAAGATTCCAGACTAGGTTCTTAGGATGCAGGGGAGGTACTTAGTAGGCAGTACAGACATCTTGTGCATCTGGGAGCCCTAAACTTAGGGCGTAAACAGCCTTCACTTCCCAATCACATAAAAAATCAAGTTTGTTCTGGACGATTGTGTGGTCTTTTCGAGGAAATTAAAATAAGAAATTAAAATAAGAAATTAAAATAAGATTCAGCTTTTTCCCATGAAGATTGGCTTATGTGACATTCTAACAGATAATAGTGGATACAACAATACATCAAATGTCAATTTATATGAAAAAACTGCCAACTTTTACCCTTCATTATCTGGTAAAATAAGGACTTTTCAAACACACAATCAGAACAAACTCGTTTTAGAAAACCACGGCCAACCAAACAGCATTAACATTTTGTAATATTTAAGAAATTAAATTTGTGCCTGACTTTGAATGAATATACGTAGCTTGACTCACAGCCAAAATCGGTAAAGTCATTCAAATAGTAAAATACGAGTTGTTCGGATTTTGTAAGCTCTAATACTCTCTTCGAAATTTAAATATTGCCAGTATAAAGCTTATGATGTTTTCAATTATTATGCCTTTAATCAAAGCATTGAATATAATTGTGCAAACTCAACAGTTACCTCTTTAGCAAAATAATGAAATTTCTACCTCATAGCTAAAATGTGCAGTTATCCCGTCCAGACGAATACTTAGAGCTACAATAGTTCAGAGCAATCTCCAAAAACTGTTCAATGATGTGCAGCTGTACACTGACAATTGGCGAATGAAAATCAATGCGCAGAAGTGAAAAACAATTTTGTATCGGACAACGCTATAGGGGGTCAGTCAAGACCTGAAACGTAATTGGAAGGATTTCCACATCATGGCTGGCGAGGGTAGTTCAGAACGGGTTCCACATAAATCCTGCGTTCGATACCTCGGCGTTCATCTCGATCAGTATCTGTACTATACTGAATATGTTAAAATCATGCTCAATAAGGCACTAAAAGTAGTCATGGCCCCAAGAAGACTCTTTCATTCCAAATACATTGATCAAAAGGTCAAAATTATCTGTTATAAGACCCTGGTTAGACCAGTTTTGACATATGGATGTCAGATCTGGTACAACGAGAGTACCAGTACAATGTGTAGTAATTGAGCACGGCACATTGCACTGTCAACATAAACATCCGCAAATTCCAGCACACGCGGACACGATCTGCCTATATCCACCAACCGTGCAGTACAGCTAACAAATTCATGCATTTCAGCAGCCAATTATAGCAAATTCGCCATTAAATCGGATGTGTGGAGTTTCGGCATCTTATTAACAGAATTAGTAACATACGGAGGAATTCCATATCCAGGTATGACAAACGCTGAAGTTTTAACACAAGTCGAACATGGATATCGTATGCCTTGTCCGCCCGGTTGCGAATCGCGCCTCTACGAAATCATGTTGGAATGCTGGCATAAAGAGCCAATGTGTCGACCAACATTCGAGACCCTACAATGGGAACTGGAAGAATTCTACACTATGGACCCTAGTGATTATAAGGAGGCACAGGCTTACTGATGAATACTGATTTACCTCTAATCAAACAAACTTAAAAGAAGTAAAGAAGATGATGAGCAACTTCTACTAGACGATAGTAAAACTTCGATCAAATGAATGTCGCAGATTCAGCTTATCACACGAAAATCAAACAATATGTATATAGATGTAACAAGAAGAAAGTATACAACAAATTCATCCCGCCTCCCCTTAAAAACAAAAAAATCACATCTATATAGCAGCTCCAAATAAAACTAGGATCCGATTCCCAGCTACCGAAAAAGATGAAACCCAAAAACGACAAAGAATAAAATGAAGAATTTAAAGTCAAGTGAAGACATAAAGATGTTAAGCCCTTTTTACTTTTTCTTATCTATACTAAAGATAAAGAATACTACACCAAAATTTCGGTTTTGTTCTCATTCAGCAAGGACTTTGGGGTATTTGATGGTCTGCTTGGCAATTTGTTGATTTGGACTTCATCGCGTAACAACGGCCGGTGCTAAACGAGGAACGCCAGTTGGGATTTGGTGCGTACGCTCAAGTCAAGGACATGACGAATTATAAGCTGGGATAAAAAAGATGGACAATAGAAGGCGGAAATAGAGACGAAAGAATGAAAATTGTGTGTATACCGCCACCTAAACCCAGCCGCGTGGAGTTAAAAAGCACCGTTTCAACCTGGACGACAAAACATCTGGTTGATGTAATATCTAACGTCATTTAAGTGCATACGCTTTCAAACGATTGAGGAAACTGCATCAAGAATAACGGAGCCCGCTATCACCTTGTTTATTCGGAGTGAACCATTAGTCGGGAGTATGACGGAATGGGCAGCTTCAGGACAACCGTAATTTAAAGACGAAGGTGAAAAAGCAAATACAAACAAGGTAAATGCTGAGAGGAAAAAACAAAAACGAATGAAGTTCAGCCAGCCGCAACATAAATTGAATGATAATACCACCCAATTTAAGAAGTAAGTTTTTTTGTTGTAAATTTAGTAGGAGACCAACAAATCTAGACGCTAATATATAACTAGACGAGTCTCGCATTGTCGTCTAGAGGAAATCATTATCGGTCTGTCGCAATCAAGTCAACTGAAATGACTTTTTGTTTAAATATTGAGTGTAACTATTTAGAGTAGAGTTATATTTATTCGATTTTGAAGGTAACTAAGCGATCAATTTTGTTTCATGACATTCCCTCCCCGCATTAAAAGAAACAAAAAAAATGAATTTTTTGTGAAGAATCTATTCCAACGACTCATTCTAACTGAATTTGCATCTGGGGAAAAATTAGGCTTTGATGAGTGGTACCACGTATCGAACCCCATTTTTTTTCTCATCCATTTGATAAAGAATAGAGCTCATTCATATTTTTCGGCATATCTTCAACGATTGTTAAAGGAAAAATTAGCTTAACTCATGCATGTTGGACTTATAATGAATCGCAGTTACGTGCTAAATCGCATAAATATTTTAGCATATTCATAACAAAACGCAAATGCAACAATTGTCAAACTATTAAATATCTCGTATCAAGCTTATACTACTTTGAGCATGTATAATATCTGTAAAACAATAGAGAATAAACGAAAAATCATGAAATGTTAAATGTAAAACGTCGGTCTTTCCTTTCTTCAAATTCTAACCGGGTATAGGACCCGGTATGGTGGCAGGCTTCCACCTCAAAACATGAGCCAGCCGCCGGGTACTCATGAATCCTTCTTTTGTTTCAGGTGACGTCGCGGGTTGGGTGGCCCAAGCAGAGTGCCTCTTTATGGCATAGAGTTATGCAATCAAATTTTATAATTCTATGGCATAAATTGGTCACCGGGGTACTCCCCTTCTGATGGGAAAGTTCATGCAATTCAAGTTGTATGAGTTTTCCACTCAGAAGAGGAATACCTGGCCACTGCAACAAAATATATATGGATTTATTCCGGTTGGGTGGGTGCGAAGGGGCTCCACCATCACCCGTTTGCCCCTCTTTCATCGGTGGGCCATGAACTTCGTCGGGTAATGACGAGGTTACCCCAAGTCCGCCTTTGTTCTCAGGTTCTTCTTGTTCTCGAAACAAGTACTATCTCCCTCGATGTAGTTATCTACAAGTTTTGCGACTTCGGTTGCCCCTGGATCTCCAGCAGTCAAATTCGTGAGTGCGAAATTTTTTTGCAGTGGGTCCTCGTGCTGGGGAAATGAACCCGCCCCACGACACCGCAATGCTAGCCTGCCAGCGCATTCACGCGTCTCCAGACGAGGGCATTCTCGGCAGATACCGACACCTTCTTCTGCCGAGGCAGCAGACCATCGCTGCAGTCCTTTACGGACTTATTGAACATCTTTATTTCACTACAAATGGAAAAATTAAGAGTTTTTGAAAAGAAATGTCTTCGTGCTTGTACTGGTTTGTACAGAAAGCCTGAGACGGATTGGAAGCACTATATATCGAACAGAAGAATTTATCAAGCTGTTCAAGTGACAAGAGTCGATATCTTCATATTGAAACTTCTTCGGAATCATATCGCAAGATCTGCAATTGTGAGTGAAAACCCATGGATTTACAGCCGTTCCACCCTACAGACGAGTATATTGCGGCATGCCTCGCTACTGGCTTCATTCCTCCAGAAGCATTCGTGTATTTGGACATAAATCGATATGTTTTTGATTCTGATGGCGTCCCAGTCATATATCACATATATAGATGGGCCACCGATAATATCCTCCAAATTTGAGTTCACGAGACCAACAATTCCAATGGAGATACTCATTTGCTAGATTCGTTGAAGCTGATCGAGCTAAGACGGACCAATCTAGGTATTGGTGGCTGAATGACAATCTCTAAATTATTCGTGTTTATTTTTTAGTTCTTGTGTTTTTTGTTACTTGGTTTTTGAGTTTCAGCCCATTATTGCTAGATTTAGTGTTGTTGTTTATTTGTGTTAAAAATAAAGGTTAGGTTACGTATATGCTATGCTTATTATATAAGGTTTAGAGATAAGGTTAAATGCGTAAGTTAGGAATATTGTAATGTGACGCCTACGCCCGGGAATCGAAGGATTCCGATCCCGAACCCTTGCACCCGGCCAGATGGGTATGACCTCGAGGTGCAAGCGGACTTCATCTTTCGTGCGGATATCGTTGCACAGAAAATATTTTTTTTCTTTCCAAATATTTAGATCTGTGGATATAAATATTTGAAACATAATATTAATCAAAACCCCGACACATTTCGAGACATATCCATCTGGGAATGCCCCCTCCACCGTTGCCATCAAAACACCATGCCACTGGCGACAAATAAAAATGCACATTGCCGCCATGTGGCGTTCCATTCCGCACATCTGTTTTGTCCGATGAGAAAACAAAGTTGTCAATTTGACAAGTGACAGCTCCTGTATTACATAGTTGTAAAGTGGTTTTGCACGTCGCTGCGCCTTTCGTCCCTTTTAGTGAGTGAAAGTGAACTTTGCCGCGTGTGCGCATGTGCTGTGGGAAGCAGTAGAAAGGGCTTCAGTGGGGCAGGACAACATTGTACCAGTCTCCCCTTGCTGTGACTAGGGATTCATGCACTTTGGAGTTTGAGCAATTAGCCCAGATGGGGATATTTGGCCCCACGTGCACAAGCGCCAATACATTGTAACAGGTAAAGAACTGAGTGTATTGTACACCCACTGCTGTAAGTTTTCAAAAACATTTACTTTCTGCTGTTTAGAATCGAAAAGAATGGAAAAGACGCTTGCGATAATTCTTGCAAGCATAATTTCGAACTTGCATTCACTTTGGAAAGGCTTGGTTTTCTTCCCGTTAGATGCACACACGGGAAACACCTCAGTAGCATTACAGTCGACAGGACATATCTTTTTGGCACATTCTTTCAATTCCAATCGTTTCCAAACTAAAGATAGTCAACACATTCGAAAGTTGCCAAAGCACGGCCGTCGTGAATAGCACAAGCTTACCCTTTCTACGAGCGCAAACAGGAGGACCTGTTTTAATACAATCAATCAGTGGACATGTCACTGCCTCCAAATCGATTGTATCAACATCCAATTTTGCTGCTTGAGGGTCAATCATCACTTTTTGCTCTGTGGCCAAGGATATTGCAGCTTAAAATTTAGAAGGGACTCAACCTAAATATTACCCAATACTCGGGGGATTGCTCTCGAATCTTACCAAAGAAAAGCACTACACACAAAGTAAGTGACGCCATTTTATCGTTTACTGTTAAATCTAACATACTTCACCTATGTTCCGCTATTTATAATAATAAAAGCTGACCGAGAAAATAGACTAAATATATCTGTTCAAATATTCTGCCGGAATTAAAATATTTGAATATGAATTAAGGCTTTAGGCGTTTTAAAAAAAAAAAATATGGTGAAACGTTGGGAGAATATCACATGTGTAACAAATGGAACGTAACTGATGTACAAAATTACGAACTAAAAGCTATTCATTCGAAACTAGAAATTTGTGGTGTCATTTTCAATAGAATATTTATTTTTGTATGTGATCGTTCAATTGTTTCGATTTTCCTCTCATCCCAAATCAACCAATATATGTCCGAGCGTACAATAGAAATTTGTATTTATCATTTCTACATTAGCTAGTTTGGCGAATTTCTTTACCACCATATTACTTTCAATTACTTCTAATTTTGGTCACTTGAAAATTATCGAATTGCCATAGGTAGATGAGAATGTTATCACAAAATTTCTGGTCCGACTCTGTGTACAATATTACAAAGTAAAAATTACTGAATAAACTTCTCTACCGTATCTGAAAATATAAAAACAAACAATACCGTTTTATGAAACATTAAAGATTTCAACATTGAATAATAATTCAAAACCTGTCCCGTAAGCAAAGCATAAAGAAATCAATTTATTTTTTTCAATTACATAAAATAAAAGAAATGATAAACGCAAACGAGCAAAAACAACAAGAATACAAAATATGATTAAAGAAAAATAGAATTACATACATTGAAAATCAAATAAAGGTTAAAAGCAAACAAAACAAAAAAACATAAAATACCAGGAGACAAAAAAATATACAAAACAAAATTTATAATAGTTATAGAGGCTCCTTATCGTTTGGCTATGACTGTTATTAGGAAGCTAATTAATTTTATATAGAAACTTAGTGATTACGAAATATATATATAAATATAAGGAAAATCTTTATTATATATTATCATTATGAAACTATGATCAGGACAAAAAAATATATAAACTTCTATGATGAAATATAATAATGAGAAAACAAACAATTGTACATAAAAAAAAAATATATAATTCTATCACTAAAAAGAAATATGAAAATTTAAGAGGGTAGGGTTTCGCCAAATCCGCTGAGCTCGGTTTCGCGTCGTGCGCGGTACGCGGTACCTTTGTAGTTTTGACATTTTATTAGAGTAGTCTTCGTCGTGTTAAGTTCGAGTAGCATACTTTTCGGTACCGCGTCGGAAATTCGGGAACGCGAAATAAAAATTAGGTTTTGTATTCTTGACTGGTTAATGAAGACATACGGAGTAACGTAAAGTAGGTTTCTTCTCCGTATGGTTTTGTTTTTTTTGTAACGCGTTTTGAAAACGGGCGTGTTCAGGTGGCTGAAAATATTGTAATTGAGCGTAACCCATTCGGAGACCCGCGACCGAAATCCTCTCCGAACTAGCTGGCCGACAAGCAGCCACCGCGTGAATGGGTTACGGTGCACGGATTGGTTGACCTGTTGGTACCATCCGTTGGCACTACTCAGACTTAACGTCTAGAACCGATGAGAGGTCGGTTCCGCGTTCGAACTTAAAATGTTGAAAATCATTACAATATGGTGATCGATTTTTTTTAGTATCCCCCAGCACAAGGACCGATTGCAAAAGAATTTCGCATTCGCGAATTCCTGGGTCACAAAAAAAGTGGACCGAAGTCGAAAAAAAACGAGGTAACCAACTAACGGTAGCCGAATATACAACAATAACATTCTATTACATTTATTCTACTTTAGATAGCAATGGTTGCGACAGTTGCATAAAAACAAAACAAAATACATCAATTAATGCAAAAAAAGGATAAATATGTTATTACTTCCGCGGATTCCTTGGCGCCCAAAATGTAGAGAAAATAAGTCTGAACTATAAACTGTATGTTTTTAACGAGTTTTTTCGTTTACAAATCAAACTGGTTTCCTTTTTTTGTTGTCTAATTTTTCAATTGTCTATTTCTGTCCCGTCTGTGCCTTTTTTCTCGAACATTCTCTTTGTTTTGTTTTTAATATCTACTGTTATTCTTCTTTTATGCATACATATAGTATATCATGCATTGACTGAAAGTCATTGAAAAAGATTTGTACTTCAAATTTACGTAAACCACAATAATTAAACTTAATTGCATTTCCTTTTAACATAATCGTAAATTATATCGCTTGTCATCGATAATGAAAATCAATTGAATCTTGATTTTTATTCCCGGACATTTAATCATATACTTAAATAACTCCCGTTAAAACACGTTCCGAGTGGTTAAACAAATCAGCCATAGTCTTTTTCTTGATTCAACTTAAATCTGATTATATCGCGCTATTTCACGTCCTTCATCAGATCAAGGCTTTATACATACATCCATTTATACATACGCAGAAAGCAAGCAACAGCATTTTAAAAGTGAAGTACACTGTCCGAGCTGAGTTCCTATACTGTATCCTCTAATCGCTGCATATACGTACAAATGATGTTGACGTACAAATGATGTTGACAACATGCCCAAGAATTGGGGCCATTCTTTATTAGAAGAAACATCTGCACTTGACGAATAGATTTCTTGAGCACGTATTAAAGCTGCCGCCAAAGATGATATACCGAACGGCGCTCAAAGTTATTACCACTGCTAGTCTTCGTCGTTTTGCCCAATTTCATTGGCTTTCTCGTTCGCTACACGCTACGTAACCGGAATAATGATGCAATTTCGTGGGATTGGAACAGGGTTTATTCCAGTCAATTTACATCAGCCACTTTAACATGCAGCAGTTATCCAGCATTGTGTTGCAGAAATTGCAGTTCACTCTAAAAAAAATCCCTACCGGTTACCCGAATAAATACCAAAATTCAAACTATAATGACTTTGGATTGAACGCTGGAAAAGTATTTCAGATATTCTGACTTCCTTTCAACTTTAAACGATGCGTGAATCATTAGGTACTAGAAATCAGTTAGTGTTCCCGAAGCTTTTATTCGAAAATGAGACATCTAAAGTAAATTTGATTTTTGTAAAAACTGGAGACCAACACAACCATGCAAGAGTTTAGAAGTCGTCAACATCTTGCGCATGATTTGTGCGAGAAAAAAGCAGCGCAAACGAACTCAGCTTTAACACACAACACAAGCGAACATTGCAAGCGAGCAATTTACAATGGATACACCAAATTTACACTGTCGGTTGATGTTACTAGCACGTAAGTTTCTCGAGAATTGTTTTTTTGATGGGTTCAAATCTACTTGATAAAACACTCATGACCAGAGCAATAATTATGAAGCTTCCGGAGAAGTATCGCGCACTCTCCGCCTCGTATCTCGTGTCGTGGTCCAACTCGAACTCCCGAGCCGTTCCAAAAACTTGTCTTCTGTTCATCTCGCAACCCGTAAAATTGAATCAGCTGAGAAAATTTAAATGAAGTAAAGAAATGAAGATTTTAAATAGTAATAGAAGTTAAATCTCATGACGAACATAATTAAAGGGACACATTTAAATTTTAATATAAAGGAAAATTGATGTAAATTAACATTTAATAAAAATAAGAAGAAGAAAAAGTATTCTGCAAATTACGAATATTGAGTAAAAGTTTTTATATTTTTTTTTAAATCTGCCACAAAATTCAGAGCAAGAGATATAAAAGTTTTCGAGCAGTTTGCTTGTGTGACTGCTCGATTAATACAACAAGAACATTTTTTATAGTCATTTGTGACTGCATTACATATCGCCACGTGTATTTCTGCATTGTATTCAAAATGCAGCAAACAACATTTGATGAACGAAGTATTGTAATAAATAATTTCCATAACGGAAAAAATGCACGAAATCACCGAAATGCTTACGAGACCAATTTAAACCGTATAGTTTGCAATAAAACGTTATGTGTGTGAATTAAGAGTGGCCAATAAACCTAGAGTAGCTCATATTAAAACATTTGATTTCGCGATGAACGGTTGGTTGTAAGAAGAATTCAAGAAAATCCTTTCTTAAGGGCTGCAAAACTGACTACAGAGGTGTCGCAAGTATTGGGGAAAAATTGCAGAACATGTTTGAAACTACCTGGACCAAAAATTACAAATAAAAAACCTGAAGAATGCATCGTAGGAGGAATAGAGTAAAATTGACCAAAAATACCAGGAGGATCTCGTAAAATCAATGCAACGCAAACTGGAAGCAGTTATTGAAAAGCAAGGATACCCGCCAAAACATTAATGTATAGCATAAACTATTAAATATTATGTATACGAGTATATTTTAGTTTACTATTTTGGCTGTGAGGTGGTATTGAATTTTTCATATTTTCGTTAATGTTTTAGAAAATCCAAATCGAAAAGACTAATTTTATTGAGTTTTACTACATATATCATTTGCGAATGTCATTTCTTATACTATATTAGATTTCCTCGATGAATGACACCTTTTTAATTAATTTTTACATATTTTACGACGTAGGGAAAACAATTGGTTTCACTTTCTTCAAAAATCTCATCTCCATTCTATTTCCAAAAGCAGGCGCTGCTAGGAATGGAGCATTAATGCTTGCCATGCAGTGCAATCATTCCAACGGAAAGCTTTTTCGTACAACGAATATGTACCTACGACTGCGTCTCCCGTATCGAAAGGGTTCAACTGCATTCCACAAAGGCTTACTTTCAGTGATGCATTCAACGCCAAAGGAAACTTTTAACACTTCTCATCCCTTCTTCAAAAATCTCAAAAATCACAATATAATCGCTCGGCTTTCTCCTTTAATATTATTTTACCCGCCAAAATTCTTGTTTGTAATTTTACATTTGAATTTGGTTTTCTCTGTTTCGTTAGTGGCGAGCTCTATTGTAGAGTATTGACACTACAATAACTGTCTAGTTTGGCAAATTACGAACACGAACCATCACAGTGACGTTTCTCCATCCTAACCTGTGCTGTCGAAAATGGCTGGACGACTTTGTAGTGCAGGTTTATTAACTAAAGCAATACAAAACCTTCGAATAAATACCCAGCCAGCCTTCAATTATATAAATACGAATAAATACTTACTTCAAAATGGCTTGCCATCTATGACATCTATTCGTCCCACCAGTTTTTTTAACAAGCGTAAGCTCAATTGTACCTCATTGGATTTATTTAACCTATCCTTTATTTAGTGCCTGCCGAAGACCTATGGAGAGGTGTCACTTCGGTAAGTAATGCCGGAAAGAAACGGGGCCGCGGCAAAGGCGTTGGCAAAAAAATCGCAAAGGACTTAAATCGTGGACAAATTATTGGTGTTGGCAAAGTGAACATACTATGGCCAGGTCTCAATGCCCCCGTAATTCGTGGAAGGGAACTTGTCCGCCAGCAACAGCTCCCAGAAGATACCGAGCGTACACAAAAACTAATAAAGCTGCGAGATTCAATGGGAAGCTTCAGAGTTCTGCGGCTTAGTCCGATCGATCGTGGATGGTCAGGAACCAAAATGCCGGGGCGAAGTATTGGAGCACCTGATCCAGTTGGCGATGAAGCGTTTGAAGGCTTTGATACACGAGTGCTTGAACTAAAAACGGTAACGATTATGAAAGGTAACATGGGACGCCGAAGAAGGTTCTCGTGCTTGTCAGTAACTGGCAATGGAAAAGGTTTGGCCGGATTCGCTTTAGTGAAAAGTCCAGAAGTCAGGGGTGCTTTGCGCAAATCAAAGAATCGAGCTGGTCAGAAGCTTATGCATATCGAACTTTGTAATGGACACACAGTATTCCACGACTTCTTTACGCAATTTGGCAAAACCAAAATCTTTGTGTCAAAGAAACCAGAAGGGCATGGACTAGTCTGCCATCGTGCCATTATGACGATTTGCAAAGTACTTGGAATCAAGGACTTGTACGCAAAAATTGAAGGTTCAACAAATCTACAGCATATAGTCAAGGCATTTTTCCTCGGCTTGTTGAAACAAAAAACACATCAACAACTCGCTGAAGAAAAAAGTTTGCATTTAGTCGAATTTCGAAAGGAATACGGAAATCTACCAATGATTGTCGCTAGCCCAACGCAATGCAGAAAACCTCAAGAAATCAAAAGCGATGAAGTAATGGATTTCACACAATACTGTTTAGACAATCGTATAGTGCTGAAGAAAAAGAAATTCCCGCCATTCTACACGAAACACCGGTCTTATGAAGTGTATTTGAAGAAGCAAGAGCAAATTCGAAACCACGATAAAGTGCGACTTGACATGCTTGTGAACTACGGAGATATAAGGAGCTTCCTTACTGACAAATATCCAGAATGCTCAGAGATGAAAGGTAAACCGAAGGAGGCGAAAGAGGAGGAGATGTAAATGGCTTTAGATGTAGATAAATAAAAGTTATACGTTAATGCCAGATTTTTCAATAAGAATGGATACTTAGCTGCCCATAGAGAATTTTCGCTGCATTTGCTCCGTCATTATTCATGGAAAAATGTTTTAAAACTATATTCAGGGTCATATTATATCACTAATTACAAAAAGACGAACTTTTAGTTTAATATAGAAAAATCTCGATTTCTGTGTGGAAGTGGGCGATTTTCTAATCAGCAACAAAATGAAGCTTGTATGAGGGAAATTCAAAGCTATATTTAGAATTTAACCCTCCAACAGATGCTTCATTGTCTTACTGGAGCCCAAGTACATGTTACTTAGTACCGACGCTTCGTGCCGATGGCAAAGTATCCAATAACAGTTTCAGAGGGGAAAGGTGTGGGGTTAATAAGCGATCGCTAATAAAATGGTTTTTGAGATTCATACGCCACCCGAAAAGACAGAATTAATTACCCATCAACATAGAGAGAAAAGGAGATACTACATAGAACGAATTATTAGAGTCAATATATTCTACTTCTAGCATTCGTTGCATACAGACGTGTTTTTAATTGGCTTACAGCAGGGAACAATTACTGCGCCCATACTCTTCTCGATATTCATTCGCAGGTTATTGAACCTGTGAATTATTATTTTAACGTCTCGCCAACGTGATCATTGGTAGCATTTGCTGATGATCTGATCGTCTATACGACTACAATAGTTCAGAGCAAGCTTCAACAAATATTTAGTGATGTGCAGCTCTACACCGACAATTGGCGAATGAAAACCAATGGGCAGAAGTGCGAAACAATTTTGAGTCGGACAACGCTGCAGGGAACCAATCAAGACCTTAAACGTAATTGGAAGGATTTCAACATTATCGCTGGTAGTTCAGCACGGGTACCACATAAGTCCTGTGTTCGATACCTCGGTGTTCATCTCAATCAGTTTCTGCACTATACTGAACATGTCAAAATCATGCTCATTAAAGCACAAAAAGCATTGGCCCTTCAACGACTCTTTCATTCCAGATACATTGATCAAAACGTCAAAGTTATCTGTGACAAGACCCTGGTTGGACCAGTTTTGACATATGTATGGATGTCAGATCTGGCACAACCAAAGTAGTGCTAGTAATGTGGAAACATTAAGAGTTTTCGATAGGAAATGTCTTCGGGCATGTACCGGTTTGTACAGATAGCCTGAGACGGGTCGAAAACACTTTATATCGAATAGAAGAATTTATCAAGCTGCCGAAGTGACGAGAGTCGATATCTTCATACTGAAACTTCTTCGGAATCATATCGCAAGATCCTTAACTGCGAGCGAAAACCACTGGGTTTTTCTCACTACTGGCTTTGTTCCTTTGGAGGCATTCGTGTATTTGGACATGAATCGATAAGTTTTTTGATTCTGACGGCGTTCCAATCATATATCACATATATAGACGCATCACCGATAAGAAGATAAAACATTCTCCGAATTTGAGTTCACGAGACCAACAATTCTAATCGAGATACTCATTTGTTGAGGGTGTTCGCGCTGAGACGAAGCAATCTAGGTATTGGTGGCTGAATGACAATGTCTAAATTATTCGTGTTTATTTTCTGTTTTTTTCCCTTTCGTTACTTAGTTTTTGAGTTTCAGCTCATTATTGCTAAATTTCGTGTTGTATGTTTATGTTAAAAATTAGGGATAGGTTTCAATATTTAGGATAGGTATATGCTAGGTTTATTATATTAGGTTTAGAGATAAGTTTTAACGCTTAGGTTATGAATATTATATTAGCATTGTATTAGTATAAGATAAAGTTTTTGATTGAACTTTGTTCGAATTAAGTTATAACATATTAGGCGTAGGCTCAAAGTTCACTGTTGTGTTGCAGCTATAAATAATTTTTGAATAGTGCTGGTAGGTTTTTTCTCCTTTTTCCAATAGAATCAGAAAATATATAAAAATTTTAATTAATATATAAATTTAGAGAGCCATTTAGACCATTAAGTTTTCATATTTTTATTGTTTGGAATTTGCTTTATATTCATGTGTTTTTGACCTTGACTTTGACGTGTTTTTAATATTCTACATCTAGCATTCGTTGCATACAGATGTGTTTTTAATTGCTCCTGTCAAAAGTTTTCAAAAATTAATTAATTTTTTAAAACGTCAATCCAAAGTTAATTTTCATGGGAAACGGTTTATATCCTCGAAGCAATCGACTCAGCCAATTTATATCGAATATTATTTCACTTCTATAAATCAAGAAAAGCGAACAATCCAAAGACAAATTGTCGGCAATCGTCAACAAAAGAAGGCACATTCAGGAAAACTCCGCAGATGGCGAAGTAAAATGCAAATAACTGAAGGTGAGAAAGAAATGATCAGACTTCGAAAAGAGAATCATGAACTAAGGCTGCAGTCTCTCGAAGATCTATTCAAGAAAGGGACGAAGACTCAAGACCTGCAATCGCAAAAGCAAATAAATAAAGAAATTTAGGTGAAAAAAACTCCAAAACAAACGATCCCAGAAGAAATTCTAAGTGCTAGTGGCACTAACGATAGCCAAAACTATTTTGCAGCGCTGGACGGATTAACAGAAGAAATGAAAGTTGGGGAAAGTATCGAAGGAAATTCTAATAAAGAAAATGATATAAACCTTATGGAGTATTTAAAAAATAAAAATAAGGAGGAGAAACCAACTCGGAGTTCTACTGGTTCCTCTGAAAAAGCCACCAACAAGGCAGATAAAGTTCCGTCTATCAATGTATTCAGGCTAAACGGAAGAGATATGGTTTAACTGTTGGACGCCGAAAATAAATTTAGTAATTTCGAAATCAAAAGAATTAATACAGAAAATCAACTATTAACTGGTTGACTTTAAGTCAGCCAAAGATGCGCTGAATTCTGGGGAGGTTCCACAATTCACCTATAACCCAAAAAGTGAAAAAATCAGACATTTTTGTTGAAGGGTCTAGACTGTGGAGAGAATACGGTCGATCTTCTTCAGGTGCTCAAAGAAGCTTCAACAGAAATTGAAATTATTTCTATAAAAACCTTTGCAACAAAAAGATCGGCCATAGAAAAGAAGAATTTACTCCTTTATCTGGTACAAATTTCAAACTAAAATAGTCTGAGTGCCCTTCAACAAATAAGGTACTTGAATCTCAGAGTGGTGAGGTGGAAACGCCTTCAGAAAAGAGGTCAACCAGTATTACCGGTATCAAAGATTTGGTTATTCGGCTACCAACTGTGCGATGTACTATCGGTACGTAAAATGCAAAGATGTTCATGCCCCTAAAGAAAACTTATATTGCATTAACGGCGGTGTATTTGGCCATCCAGCAACAGATCGAGGATGCCCCCGATATCAAGTTGCAAAAGTAAAATTTATTCCAAAACAGATACAAGTACACCGCAGTGCGATAACTTCTAACTCTGTTAAGCCCGGGGTATAAGTTGCACTCCCCACTACAGGACCAGCAGATATTGCTGTAAATAATGTTAGTAGCAATAATGAGCTGCTTCTTAAAATTTACCAACAACTTAATTCTTTATCGGAGAGAATCGATAAGCAAGGTACAAAAGTTAACTTTATTTTTCAGCGTTTAAATCTTTCAAATGCCTCAAAATAAATTGTCATTCAGTCACATTCCCATGGATAAGCTTCGTCTCATCTCGGTCATCGTTAACTCCATTGTTACTATACATCAACCTGGCTATCTCCTTGAAGTCATTGTTAAGCAAAAGCCTGTCATCTCTGTAATTCATGGCACTCCATGACATTCAAAGATTTGAATTCGTAAGAAACGATAGCGTAAACGGTGATGGGGAAGGTGGCACCGGTATATTGGTTAGATGACCCTATTGTTTCCAAAATATTGAAAAAGTCGAAATTGGGGATAACCTCTTCGTTATCTCTGCCTATGCAACCCGTCGAAACATTCTCAAGTTCCATATAATTAAAGAAATTTGAAAAATTTTGTAATACCTTACGCCAGAACTGATCGACTAAAGCACGATGCAACGAATGATGCTCTGCTTGTATACAACAATCTTCCAGAAACAGTGAAAAACGCAAATTTATTATTGGTTTTTAGGAAAAGACTTAAGGAACATCTAATAAATTCAAATTAATGATAAGTCTGGAGGATTGAAAATGCAATATCTTAGGGCATTTAGACCCTATCGTCGAGATACTTAAAGACAGCTAGTTTTTATAAACTCAGAGTTGTTTTTTTACTGCGTCATATTATAATATTATATCTCTGAGAACTGCTCACGAATCGAACTAGACTAGCAAGGAGGGAGTACTTCACAGCATTTTGTGTGCCCCTTTATACTAATGTTGCCTGGAGGCACACTTAGGAATCAACGACCTGTGAAGTGCAGATCGCACGAGCGTAGTGCGACGATGAAAGAGTGATGGAGAGAGTGGTAGGGAATGGAGGTATTTAAAAAAGAATCGTGGACAACAGAGAATCAAATTGAATACAGGTGCAATCTAATGAGTCTATAGGGCAAATTCATATTTGGACCTCTGCATTGCTGACGCAAGACTTGAATTCAGCTTTAATAGTCCTCAACGGAAACTGCAGGTGCTTCCTTACGATAACGACCATTACGCAATCGTATTGGAAATAAATCATCAAAGGGATGATGTCTTCCTCATTCGAGTTCAACACGAAAATCATCGGTTGAGTTACAAAAAAAAAACAGATTAGGAAAAATTTCAAAAGAAGTTTAATCAGGATTACCAGAAGTAATGTCCTCTTTTGATGATGGCTACGCTTGTTCAATGGTTCCCAATAACAGGAATCTAACTAACGATGAAATAGATCTCTATTTTTCGAAGTAAGAGAGGCTGACGTTGCAAACGACTGAGAAAGTAGTTCCCAAGATTAAACATCGAAACAGTGTAGAAGGATATGAAACACCAACCATCACAAGTTCAAAAAGATTGAAAAGTCTTCTTCTTACACGCGTAAACAATATTTATCGGCAATTTTTGGACACCGACCATCGCTCATTGGCTTCGTTGAAATTACACCTGGAGAATGTCCAAAACATAATCCGTTGATACTTCAGGAGTGAGGTCAGCAATCAATGGGCGGAAAAACTGACCCAGATGGTGTTTTCATGCTAGTGAATAGCTTCTTCCGTAAGATGTCTCGAGCGAGGGTATCGAATCCTGAAGTCGCTAGCGATGAGGTAAATCTTCTCAAAGTGCTGGCATCGAAATTGATAGTACGACTTCAGAAAGAAATGGGAACGGGATTATATGTAATGGATTACAGAAATTTGCCCTGACTAGAACTTATTTTGAATTGGTTCATCTACCAACCTGTAGTGAAGGATGGATTTTCATTGTCCGTAAAGGACTGCAGCGATAGTCTGCTGCCTCGGTAAGCGAAGATATTAGTGCTTGCCGGAATTGGCCTTGTCTGAGGATGCGTGAATGCGCTGGTAGGCTAGCATTGCGGTATCGTGGGGTGGGTTCTTTTCCCCAGCACAAGGACCCACTACAAAAAAAATTTAGCATTCACAAACTAGAAGATAATACGACTCGGCTTGACACCGTACGGATGGACTACTAAAAAGCGACAGAACGAACCTGATTAACGCGCGTGGAACTCGAGTGGATTTCATTATTACCATTGGTATTTACACTCCCAAATAAGAGTGGAGCATCCAGGTGGAAGCGGTGCACCCACCGGATCAAGATCCATTGTAGACGTGGCCATATACTTTTTATTTTAATGAAAAATTCATACAAGCGTAATTCGCATGAGCTTTTTCCTCAAATGAAAAATAAAAATGTTTCAGATGTTAAAGTCTTATATGTATAACAGAGTCATATAAAATTTTATCATAAACAAGAAACCTGTGCGGAAAGCCACTCTACCCTGCAAGAGCACCTGTAACAACAAAGAAAAAGGGGTAAGCTCACTCGATGGCTAGCTCATGAGTGGAGGGGCCAGCCAACATGGTACCAGGGAAACGAAAAGACCAAATTTTCCTTTTTTCTTAATTTATTCATCATCTTCTCAGATTTCATCTAGCAAATCATTATTATTCATGTATTCTTTTTTCCTCTTATTTTAATCTTTCTACTTCTTACAATACATCAGATTGAAAGGCTACTATTACCTACCATATGAATCACTGCTAACCGCAATTAAAAAAAGAGAATAGAAGAAAAGAACGACTGCAAGCAGCTTTGGAATATTCGTTTTCGTCTCAACAATTTTATTCTGAAACTTGTTTACTTCTGAAATTTCTTTTATTTAAAATTAATTGAATATTACTTCGTCGTTATTAATAATCTTAAATAGATAACAAAACAATTGCTTTGCACTTATTGGAGGACGTAGGCGACCACTTAAAATTATTTTTAAATGCATGAAGAATGCAAACTATAAAAAGTGGAAACTGAGATCAAAACGTGAGAAGCTAACGACAATATATTGTTTTAAAGGATGAAATGAAGAAAGAATCGAATTGAATTGATTTTATTTTTGAAGTACTGGAAGGTAAATACAAAAAAAAATTTCATTCTTGAGATAAAGTATATAACATTTCGTTACGGTATATGTTTTTTTCCGCAATCGGTTACATTCTACAGCTCATAAGCATTCGGGTTTCACATTGCGTATAGTCGGGCTCTTTTAATCAAAATGGTTTCTTCATCTTCGTCCCTGCATAATTTTGCATAGCATATAAAGAATATCTATTCAACATTCAGATATGAATAATCACTTAATAAGAGAGAATTAAAATCAAAATGAACACAAAGTACAAAGAGCGAGCATACTTTTCTAAAATTGCAATTTTTCAAAAGAAGGGTACTCCTTCGACGAGCGCTCGTTGTTGGGGCGGGTAAGGGCCTGTAACTTTAAAACTGTTTCTTGAAATCGAGCTTTTATCTTCAGCTCAACGGTTTTAGATATTTATCAAAAATAAATATGATTCGTTTTCAACGCCCATGGATGCAAAATGTTGAGGATAAAAGTCCACTATTTAACTACTGGCTGAAGTGATTTCACGTCTTTTCAACGAGTTATCGAGACTCCAATCGCGCTTTCCAATGTATAATAAAAAGTGAATATTTAACGATTGAAAACAAAACAAATTGCATAAAACTAACGAACGCAACACCTGAACAAACTGCAAACAAACCACCCGGCCCGAGTAAATTCTACTCAAGAAACGCGATAGTATAAACAAATTATTGAAAACGCACTATCAAATTCTTCTTCGGTCGCAACTAAGTCACATTCCAAAACTCTACACCATCAACACCTCAATCACGATAGATATCAGATGAAAGGTAGTTCACGCCTTTCTTACAATTGTAATCATAAAAAGGGTAAATTTAGGCTAATTATTCATTATGCTGTATTAGTAAATCACTTGTTGGTCGATTGTTGTAACTTTTGATCATTTCATACTTTAAATACGGGATGCTGATTTGAGTAATTAACGCTGACTTGCAATGAATATTTTTCCTCTCAGCTAATGGTGTTCACTTTTTATTCATTCTCAACATTATTCAAATTTCCGTTTGTATGTTTCATTCAACACATAAACAGGATTTACTCCCAACAAACTGCTATCTTTTGTATATGTTAAGTTAGTCACTGTTTTCACGTTGGCCATTGTACAAAAGAATCACACACCTAATGGTCACTTGCAGTATAAGAGCACAAAGATTTGCTGGCTGTGCGTAGCAACACTTTCAATCCACAGATCTGGTTCTTTGCCTTTACGCCTTCCTTTTAATTTACTGATCAATGATCCACTCACACGGGTCTCCACATATCACGTACCCGAGCCACGATCGAATATCAGAAGCGACGCGTTGCAGTCTTTTACTCGACTCCCAGAGATGGAACTATGACACACAACCGCGCGTATTCCTCCACACCTAACGCGATCTATCCTGCTTGTTGCTCAAGTTCGAGTCCCGCTTCGTATGAATTACACTTACTGCTTCCCTCGACGAGCCTCTTAATGGTGGTAACGCCAGATTCTTGTTGCACTAATCTAGCAATCGCTCCGCTATATTGTGTCGCAATGGTGTTGCCATTATCGATTTATATTTGTTCGTTTTTTGTTTTTCTCTTCGGAAAAACTTTTTAATCAATGATGGTAGCGGAGATAGTGGCGGGGTTTATTTCGGGTTAGCAATAATATAAATAAGTTGCATATTAAATGTTTTTTTTCGTAAAGGTCGATTACTACAAAAATCAAACCAAATTTTTCCAGAAATCGTTGAAGCAAAAGAACCAATTCTTCATTTGAATGAAACATCAACACCTGACCTAATATCGAGCTTGAATCTTATTGGTTATTTTTTCAGCTATGAAGACTTGTGTTCCATATTTGGCAGGATATATAACAAGAATTCATGTGGTATTGACGGTAATCCAAATATAGTTCGACATTTTCCCGAGGTTGCTATTAGGAATGATTGCACATTGTTCAACAACAGTTTGAACAAAACATATTTCTAATGAGTGTAAAACGGCTACGGTATTTCCGATCTAGAAGAAAGGAAAAGAATCTTCGTGCCCTAAAAGCTCTCGCCCAATGAGCTTACTTCATAATATCAGCAAGGTGTTTTAAGTGGTATTAAACAAACACATCTGTTGGAAACTAAATGATAGAGAATGTGTTGGAGCGTGTCTCATTGATATAAAGAAAGCCTTCGATAAGGTGTGGTTATGTGGACTAATTTTTAAACTCCTTCAGGACAGGTTCCCCAGACACCTCGCCGCCGTGATGTGCAATATGTTATACAGGAAATCATTCGCTAACTGATGGAAATCTGACGAAAATGCGTGACTTCAATGCCTTGAATGGTCTATAGCAGGGAACAGTTACTGCACCTCTGCTTTTCTTAATATTCTTTCGCAAGCTATTGAACGGCCCGCCAATGCGATTATTGGCAGCGTTTGCTAATGATCTGATCATTTATACGAAAGACTTAAAAGGTACAATAATTCAGAGCAGTCTTTAAAAAAATATTCAGTGATGTGCAGCACTACATTGACAATTGGCGAATGAAAATCAAAGCGCAGAAGTGCGAAACAGTTTTATTTCGAATCACGCTGAACCTGAAACATAATTGGAAGAATTTCCACATTATGCCTGATGAGGGTAGTTCAGAACGGGTTCCACATAAATCCTGTGTTCGATACCTCAGTGTTCATCTCGATAGGTATCTGTACTATTCTGAACATATTAAGCTCATGCTTAACAAAGCACAAAAAGTAGTCATGTCCCTTTTATGATTTTTCCAGGTATATTGATCAAAAGGTCTAAGTTGTCTGTTACAAGACCCTGGTTACACCAGTTTTGACATATGGATGTCAGATCTGGTACATCAGATGGTTTGTACAATGGAAAGATTAAGCTCGAAAGCAAATGTCCTCATGCATGTACTGGTTTGTACAGAAAGCCTGAGACGGATTGAAAGCACTATATATCGAATAGAAGTATTTATCAAACTGCCAAAGTGATGAGAGGCGATTTCTTCATATTGAGACTTCTTGGGAATCATATCCCAAGATCTGACACTGCGAGTGAAAACCCCTGGATTTCACAGCTGTTCCACCCTAGAGACGGATGCATTAAGAATTGTCTCACTACTGGCTTCGTTCCTCCAGAAGCATTCTTGTATTTGGACATGAATCGATTTATTTTGATTCTGATGGTGTCCCAATTATAAATCACATATATAGACGGGGAAACGATAAGAAGATCAAATATCCTCCGAATCAGAGTTCCCGAAACCAACAATTCCAATGGAGGTACTCATTTGTTAGATTCGTTCAGGCTGGTTGAGCCGAGATGGATCAATCTAAGTATTAGTGGCTAAATGACAATGTTTAAATCATTCGTAGTTATCGTTTTTTGTTTTTATCGTTACTTAGTTTTAAGTTTCAGCTCATTATTGCTACATATAGTGTTGTTGTTCTTGTTTATTTGTGTTAAAAACTAGGGGTACATTCCAATATTTAGTATAGGTATATGTTATGTTTATTACATTACTTCTAGAGATAAGGTTTAACTTTTAGAATAGGAATATTTTATAGCAATATATTAGTATAAAATAAAGGTTTTTATTGAATTTTGTTAGAATTAGGTTATAACATATTAGATGCAAGAACAGTGTTCACTGTTCTGTTGTGTAATATCATCAATATCAATAATCTCATCTTTATTTTTACGAACATACTGGCGCCACCTGGATCAGAAAATCTCAAACTTTGATTCATCGATCCATAATACAGATTCCCACTGATCTTGTCGGGATCATATTCTACTAGCATACTAGTTGCAATTGTACAAGCAAAATAAAATTTATCACTCGTACTAATTGCTGTTAGTCAAAAGAATTACTCATACATAGGCCTAAGATACTAGTAAAAAGAGAGTTCATTCTCAAGCACCGATAAGGTAACACAATTCGAGTGAATATAAAAAACGATTGAAATGTAAAGTAATAAAAACTTAAAATCAAACAGCGGAAAACGGTATACAACCTTAAGGGTTTCATGGGTAAAACTAAAATATGAAGCTAATAAATAGCCACATAAACGAAAACAGCGTCAACTTATAATTATTTGTAGTGAAAAAGAGCAGATAAAATGTCCGTAAAGGGCTGCAGCGAAGGTCTGCTACCTCGGCAAGAGAGGATGGTGGGTTCCCCGAGATTGGCCTTGTCTGAGGAGGCGTGAACGCGCTGGTAGGCTAGCATTGCAGTGTCGTGGGCGAGTTCGTTTCCTCACCACATGGACCACTACAAAAAAATTTCGCATTCACGAATATTCTGATACAAATACGTATCGACCGGAGGTAAACCGAGATAGAAAACTTTCAGCAATACACTTTATGCTTTTGATGTCCGACTAGGATTCGGAGCTAAAACTGACAAGACACGCGTTTCGGAACAAAAGAAAACTGCTACTATAATTTTATCCTTTCATTTTCTACCGTTCTCATTTGATGTTGTTCAGTAGTTACAGCCGCACAGTCGTGTTCTTCGATCGGTTCTGCATATAATTGGCTGTAAGGCGATACGAGCACCAACAGTTTTTGACCGAATTTTCCCAGCTAAGTATCTCACCGGCAGTTCAGCCCGGTTTCCTGAAATTCAGTCTTAGCGCTACTACAGAAAAAATTCAAGTCATCCGTTTTACTATAAAGTATAACTTCATTGGAGCAAGAGTTTCCTCATCATCACTTGAATATCTAAATAAATTTGAGATAGTTCACTTTTAAGAATTTTCAGCAAATTGCACTGGTAATTAAAATGTTTATTTCAATTAACATTCTATATTATGTATCAGACGCCTAAAACTGTAAGCTACTATGTATTGCGTAAAATCTACAGATTCCTTGCTTAAATGATTGCAGTTAGAAGCTGAATCGAAAATAATTGTATTAACTTCCAAGCGCATCGACTCAAAACGAATGAACAACTTTTATTTTGTTGCCATTGAAGACGCGACACACATTTATTGACGCTTTTCTCCACGGAAAGTGAACAGTACACAGCAAAACACGAAATAGATCTAAAACCAAATTTGCGTGGTGTTTCTGCAATCGAAAAGTTCATTTCTTCTTCCTTGTGCTTGATTCACTTGACATATTAGATAATAATTCAATGTCTCTTTCATGACTATCACTATTCAATTCGAAGCTCTTATTTCCTGAGTTTTCCCTCCTAAATTGAATTTTCTTTTTAAACAGTCATTCTATGTTAGTCACTCGTTATTATGTCAATTAATAATCTTTATATCTTTGAAAACATTAAATGATTGATTATTTGAAGCATTGAAGTTATTCATATTATTTGGAAATACATGTTGATGCATGTTCGATGCTGCGTTGGAATTAGCAAACATTTGATTTTACGATGATTTATTTGACCCTTTATCGGGCATTAACAGATGAACTGACAAAATGGGTCAGGCTGCGAAGGGAACTCTACAGGGAGACAGGAGAGCTCACCCCGGATAATATAATTGCGGTGATGCTCGAATCGGTTGACAAATGGAACCAGGGCAGTCCTAAAATATAAAAGGGACTCACAGCAGCCGGGGGCGCTGGGGCTGAGGGATCGCTCTTCTGTCATTTCTTCTTCCCCTCTCCCCTCCCGCTAGGAGGGGGACTCCCCAGCTTGAAGGCGCCCCACGGCGTAACAAAAAGAGACCTGGCCCGAAGTAATGTGTCAAACTGTTCCAGGCTGGGTTCTCAGGTTGACAGGGGAGGTGTTTAGTGGGTAGTCCAGTTGCGATGGGAGTCCCACACTCTGTGCATAAATAGCATTCACCTCCCTACCACAAAAAAAAAACAAATGAACTGACATTGCAGCAACCAATCTGGACATTTCAACTCCTAGGGCTCCTTTTTTTGAAGGACCCTCGAGCAATTAACCTAGACGGACTTATCATTACAGGGCAAAGAAGAAAAAAGTTACAATCATATGCAAAATTAACCTAGAAAAAACCTTTGATTTCATTTTGAATCTTTACTGTAAGCTTTTTGTCTTACAGAACGTTATCCATCAAAGAAGGCGACATTAAACGTTCTTTCTGGGGACCCACAAGGTTCCATTCTCAGCCTGTAATGTGACGCCTACGCCCGGGAATCGAAGTGATTCCGATCCCGAACCCTTGCAACCGGCCAGATGGATATGTCCTCGAAGTGCCAGCGGACTTCATCTGTCGTGCGGATATCGTTGCGCAGAAAATATTTTTTTTTCCTGTCCAAATATTTAGATCTGTGGATATAAATATTCGAAATATAGAATTAATCCAAACCCCGGCACATTTCGAGACATAGCCATCTGGAAATGCCCCTCCACCGTGGCCATCGAAAAACTATGCCACTGGCGACAAATGGAGAGGCACATTGCCGCCATGTGACGTGCCACTCCACACACAGCTGTTTTGTCCGAGGTGACAACCGGTGGATTTGACAGCCACATGGAGGCGAAGGAGTACAAGTTCTGAGCCTGAAAAGAGAACTTTGACTTTCAGATAGTATTTATTTAAATTATAATAATTAATTAATTCGTCCACAATACCTGATTATTCGAGCTCAAAGGATTGATTGTGAATAAAGAGGTAAATTTTTCTTCGTTCGAGTTACATCGACGAATGCTTTACCATGTTTTGTTTGTAGTTCCTCGCCCCATGAATTGGATTCGCCGAAAACACCGAAGGAAATAGGAGCCTTGGACAAACTTGAAGCTTTGCAAAATCACGAAAATGAAGATATTTATAGCCAGGCTTTCACATTAGTAGATACTTACTTCGTACCCCAGGAGGACGAAAATCTAGCTCCCAAGCAAGCCGACGATCAGTTCGAGGTTTCCTTTGAGACGAGGTGGTGGAGGATCATATTTGCCAGCTAAGTATCAGATTAAGTATAAGAAATGACGCCATTTTACGTGCAAGTGCTGTCAAACTCAAGTCGCCGCTAATTTATTTCCGTGGGATATCGATGATAATGTTAAATCGAAAAAATATTATACAAAAACGCTTAAAAAGAATCGTAAACGCTCTCATTCCTCTACACGGCTAGAAACTGAAATACCATCTGACAGTGAAATTCCAGTCAGAAGATCGCGCTCCCCATCAACGCATTTGGAGCTTGCAGCTGCATCAGGATCCAGAATCAAGTCTGCATCTGCATCCAGAAGCAAACCTTCTACACCCGTTGGTCTCAAAACTCAACCACAATCAAGTGGACACCTTATCACCGATTTGGATCGAAAGTTTCTCTTAGACTCCAAATCACCAGATTGTGGAAAGTACTCTCTACCGAACTTCGGTTTGCTCACGCAGTCATCCTCAACGATTACTGCCGTTCCTCTAAAATCACGAAGTAATTCACAGTGTTCCACCTCAAGTGAATTTAGTCATCGCGACGGAAAGTGGCCACTTAAGGCGTCTGTTCTCGAACTAGTTTGGGGAAGTGTTCGATTGCGTAAATCTGTGCAAAAGTCTTTCCAAATAAAGAACACTTCGCATAAAAGATTGATTGTGAAAGCCGATGTTTCAGGACCAGGGTTTCAACTGATCAATTCATGTGAAGAGACCTCGAACTTAATGAGATTGCAGGGGCAGGAATGCCGAACTTTATACGTAAGTTTTTGTCCTACTGTTATTGGAGATGCTGCAGGTCAGCTTGTTTTCTCTTCGCCATATGCTACTAGTAACAGTGAAGGAGGTCAAATCATTAATCTTTATGGTCATGGAGGCCATGCATCCATTATTACACAAGGATTGTACAAAGGGCCATTTGGGTCCGATTATTTGCCATTAGGTGAATTAAAGCAACTTTCAACCGATATTAGCAAATCATTTACCGTGTACGATAAAGGCTCCTTGCCCGCATTCATCATCACTCAAGTAAACTCAACAGGCCTCGATTTACCGCGACTGCGTGAATGTATAGAAGTAAGTCCAGCGAATCTACTACTAAACCCTGAAAGCAGCCTGAACATCACTATAACCTTCCGTCCTCGTCGAGACGATATAAAAAAAAAAAATATTCAGAAAACTCGTTGATAATAATAGGGAAGTCATCACTTTAGTAAATTTACATCTAATATATGGCGAAAACGCTACTAGGCGTCGGATCAAAAGTCTGATACAACAAATGAATAGCAAGGAAAAATCACAATTCGAAGGAACTTGTTTGTCAAATCTTTGGTATGTACCGGCAATTTATGCACGAAAGGTTCATAATTATGATATTCCTTCATAATGGAAACAAAGAACCATTTGTTTATTTTTCGTTTGTCTACGAAATCATTTATTAAACGAAGTCTTCTCGTATAGATAGTTCTATTTAATTGAATAGGTTAACCGGTTATATGAGAAAAAAAAAATGGAAAGACGAGGAAAGAAAATTAAAACAAACTTTTACATGTTCAGTGATTGCTGCATTTAATTGAACTCAACGTGACCATACGTTGCACGATCTATTCGAATTTGATTGTTGAAAAAAAATTGATGAATACAATGGAGGCTCGTTAAAAATGGTTACTGCAATTAATTATACGATTGTAGTATTGTATTCTCAATCAAATTTAAACCATGATCCAAATCAGTTTTGATAATTAATTAGAATTTAAAAGATTACACATTTGATGTCTTTAAATACATTAAAATGTATACTCACTATTCATTCAAATTGAAGTTTATTTTACATCTTCAAATTTAGAACTGTGAAATTCAATTTACCATTTACTTTTCCAAACTGTTCCTTGTAAGAATGAGATTATTTCAACGATTATCCTTATTAATTTCTAACTCTTACCATCTGATTCAGTCGAAAACTCATCTTTCCATTTACGATAGACTTATTGAAAACGCAAAATATTGAATGGAATATAGTGAGGGCATTATTATAACCACATGATATGAAAGTAATTGTAATCCCTCTATTGGCCGATCGCTCAGATAAAGAGAAAAAAAAAAAAAAAAACCCAACTCTCAAAGATTTCGTGCACGTATTTTTTAGAGAATTTGTAAAAGGAATGTCTTGAAAAGCTGATATTGATATGTGATTTGAACGGAATGATGCATATGAAAAAAAAAAAATTTGATTGTAAATATTTCTTAAATAACAAAATAAATTAAGGAAATGTAAAATAGGTTGTAGAAATAAAGCAAATGAAAACTACTAGCAATTAATTTAAAGACATAATATTGAGGTATATAGTGATGAAGTTTTTATTGAAAAAAATATCGCGCGCGCCCTTGCTATATTATTCATTTAAATATAGAAACAAATTTAACTATAAGTCCGTTTTATAATTTCGATTCTGTAAAGAAATTCTTGTGTTATAGGGTATACGAACAAGTGAGCTAACTTAAGAAAGAGAGAGAAAGATATTTCATTAGGAAGAGAATTATTAGGTTTATAATAATTGTCGAAAAAATTATGTATTTGTAAAATAAAAACAAAAAAATCCAAGGCTAAAATGTGCGAAAGTGGATATAAATAAAAAATCATGAATTGCTAAAAAGATAACTAACGACTTTCCTTTTCAGTGACTCGTTCTTTTTCAGTGGGAACAGAGAGTGTAGGGTAGGTATGCCGTCGCGAGGGTAGGGTTTCGACAAATCCGCTGAGGTCGGTTTCGCGTCGCGCGCGGTACGCGGTACCTTTGATTGTTTTGTCGTTTATTTAGAGTAGGTTTCGTCGGGTTAATTTAAAGTAGCATACTTTTCGGTACCGCGTCGGAAATTCGGGAACGCGAAACGAAAATTAGATTTTTGTACTTTGACTGGTAATAGAAGAAAAATACGGAGTAACGTAAAGTAGGTTTCTTCTCCGTATGATTTTGTTTTTTTGATAACGCGTTTTGAAAACGGGCATGTTCAGGTGGCTGAAAATATTGTAATTGAGCGTAACCCATTCGGAGACCCACGACCGAAATCCTCTCCGAACTAGCTGGCCGACAAGCAGCCACCGCGTGAATGGGTTACGGTGCACGGATTGGTTGACCTGTTGGTACCATCCGTTGGCACTACTCAGACTTAACGTCTAGAACCGATGAGAGGTCGGTTCCGCGCCCGATCTGGAAAAGTTAAAATCGTTACAAGCCCATCTTCATTTAACTTTTATCTTGCCGTCATCTTCTGTAATACTCTAAATCACACAAATAACATCAAAATATTTCTTTATTCGGATATCATCCTTTTATAGTTCACATGTTGTAGTGGTTAGAGCTCTCAGCCCGTAAGCCAAAGCAACAATGAGATTTAGTTCAAGTGAGTCTTTGGATGGACTGCAAGCCCATTCAGTTCTGATACGTTGTAGTTTAAAGTCAGAAGGTATCGCAGCTGGTTGGATGGACACATAACCAAAGCTTTGCACTGATCATATCACTTTCCCGAGTTGCCGATACATTCCATCAGGATAATGAGATTGTAGTGACAGTAAGTAGGTATACATGTCCGTAAAGGACTGCAGCGATGGTCTGCTGCGTTGGCGAAAGAAGATGTTAATATCCGCCGAGAATGCCCTTGTCTGGATACGCGTGAATGCGCTGGCAGGCTAGCATTGCAGTGTCGTGGGGTGGGTTCATGCCCCCAGCACAAGGACCCACTACAAAAGAATTTCGCATTCACGAATTCTTGGGTCTCAAAACAGGTCGACCGAAGTCGAAAAATGTAGGTGACTACAAAGAGGAAAATTGCTTGTTCCAGAGAACTAGTCGATACAAGCCAAAGCAGACGGACTTAGGGGAAACTCATCGTTACCCGACGATTCTTATAGCTCACAAATAAGAGTGGGGCAATCGGATGGTGGTGGTGCCCCCTCGCACCCGCCCAACCGGCTCAAGATCCAAAAACGTTGCAGCGGCCACATATTTCCTTTCTGAGTGGAAAACTCATACAAACATACTTTGCATGAGCCTTCCCATCAGAAAAGAAATATACCAGTGACCAATTTATTTCATAGAGTTATGCAATCGAATCACATAACCCTATGCTATGAAAAGGCACCTTGACTAGAGGCCACTCAACCCGCAAGAGTCCTGAAACTAAAAGACATTTTTGTGAAATAAGCCTTCCACCGTGCTGGGTCCTATACCCGGTCAGATTCGACGGAACGGAAAGACCGACGGTTCAAATTTAATTCATCATTTTTTTTATTTTTTTCTAATTTTTAATCAATTCATTAGATCATCTATACATAATCTAACTTATCGGTTTCTAACAGGTTAAAGTCCTGAATTACACAAACTGTATTACTGTCTTCTTCTGATACTCTACAGCTGACCACCAAAATCTTATTTGGATTTGAATATAAATTAACTATTTATATTACACTTTTGTAAGGTGATAAAAAATACTTAAATAAAAGGCAGAATTATCGCGTCTCAAAATGCAACATTTCAAATTCAATTTATTTTTGGTTTACTAATATTTCCCAGAGTAAATTAACGATTAGTTTTTTTTTTTATCATTTAAATTTTTATCTATCTTTTTATGTGTCATTTATAATAACTTTGAGCTTAAAAAAATATATATTTTTGATGGTGCAAAATTTATTGTTTATTTTGTCTTTTATTTTTATTATTTCAAATTATTATTCTTTTTATTGAATGAGTTTAGGCTATTATTTTAGGTGTGATATTTTATCTTATGGCTTAATTTTATTAAGAATTTGAATTAGTGCTTTCATATTAATGGCTAGTAGAAAGATTTATAATGTAAATAATTAGCTAAATTTATTTGTATTAAATTTAATTTTTCGTTTAAATTTTTTTTTATTATTTTTTTATTCAAATTTCGGGAACTATTAATGGAATATCACTAAATGCAAATGAAATAATGCCTTTGATGTTCAAGTGCATCGACAAAGCGTAAACTGAACATACTCTTTATTATATTACAAATCCAAAATTTTTCATGAATTTGAAAAATGTTCAATTTCAAGAACTGATTAAAATATGTATGAATATAAAGTTACGCCTTCAAAATTAGACCAATCAGTATGCTCATTTAAATATCCGGTGTCGAAAACTAATAAAGTGCAGATATTTGAGGCTGCCAAAAAAATTTCTATAGTAGGAAATACATTGAAGTTCAAGAACAAGAATTATTAAAACCAGCATGTTCTCTGGATGCACAATATAATAAGTATAAAAATGAAAATATGCAAATTAATCACTCTGAAATTTTCAGGCAGATTCATACAAATTTATTGTGCGATAACAAAGTTCTATATGCAATTGATTACATCATGGTGCTATAATTTTCATCCGAACTCTATCCTACAATATTTCGACAAAATTCATTGAATGTCATATAACATTCTATAGACAAAATTATCTCTTCAAGATTATGTTTTTCAATGCTCCGGTCGTCTTGTCTCTGAACACGACTGATAAGTTTTTCTTTTAACTACACTTTCAATCGACCCTTTTAATTCTAAGGTTATGTGACTTAAACTTCATATGGGATTCCAATAAGACACGGAAAGAACATGCATGCAAAAGCTAATATAAATTTTCTATTACTTGGAATAATGCACTGATTACTGGTGTACATTGCCGGTGGAGCGTTCGCACGGCAACGGGGTGAAAGCTCCTATTAGCAGTAGCCGCTGCGACTCCAACATTCCGTATGGATGATGATTTTCCGGTTGTTAGCGCCGAACGATTTAACAACCAGCGCAAACCTTATGACAGCGACATTTTCCACAATATGAACTACTCAAGTTATGTCTGCGGCCGAACTATGTAAAAGCCTCCTCTTCTCCCGACAATTCTGCAACCTGTCCACACAATTCTAATAGCTTCAGTTCCAAGATGAGATTACTTTCTACTAGTGTTCTTGGCCCGGAAAGCATTGACAGCCTCGATGTTCTGCTTCAGCTCTTTGATCGTTTTGCTAGGATCAATTTCCACAGTGAACGTGTTGTGTTGCAAGGCCTTGGCCGTTATTATCACTTTGTTCGTTTAGTGCAACTGGTCGACGTGCTTTAAATTTGGGCGGATTAACTCCTTCACTTCTTTTCCGACTTGTGAACTCTGACCCGAATGCGGAATCCACGTACGTGTTCACAAGATCTTCGATGATTTTTTGGTCATCGGCCAATCGATTATCCTGGCAAAGTGTCACGAACAGTAACTTAACACTATGCAATTTTCACATTCAATAACACCGGTTTCAAATCAAAACGTGAACTCGCACATCGTCATTTTCTCCCCGTCACCACGTGCCTACGGTGAATTCCCATCAGCTGTCCACCCAGCTTAACTTGAATGCATTCCATCATGTAATGTACCGTTGTTCTGAACTAAATCAGTGTTTCCACCTCCGAAATTGCAATGGGCAGATTTAAATTTTTAAAAACCAAAATTTACCTGAAGTAGGAGTATTTTAAATGAAGTAAGGAAAATTAAATGAAGTGAAGAAATTTAGATGAAGTAAAGAAATGAAATTTTTAAATAGTAATAAAAATTAAATTTCCTGAGAAATATAATTAAAGGTAAGCGTTTAAATCTACTATCGAGGAAAACTGATATGAAATTACATCTAATAATAATAAGAAGAAGAAAAACGTCTCTACAAATTACAAATTACAGGGGAAAAAAGTTACATATTTTTTAAATCTGCCATTACAATTTTGGATAGGAGATAGAAGGGTTTTCGAGCAGTTTGCTAGTATAATTGCTTGATTACTAGAAGATACTTCAACTATCTCTAAGTGGACGCCCGAACGGAGCTATAGAAAGCAATCATCCTTGTAGCTAGAGACATCGGTCCTACAGTAGCCTTAAACAAAATTAAAGCACGTATCAAAATATTGAAAACGTACATGTCAGACTTCTTTTTCTTCGTAGCACTACAGCCCGTCTCGGGCCTTTGCTTCCTGCACCAAGCACAACTGTCTCGGCCGACTGACCGCGTCTGCCAATTTTAAATGCAATCTTATCCGCTGGTTCGCAAAAAAAAGAGGTGACAGCGACGTGTACAATGACCTTGAAAAGACGCTTGATTTGGTTTGGCTAAAAGGTTTAGTGTAAAAACGTTTAAATAGTAAACTTCTCATTCCTTTAGCTCGTATGTCCATAAATGTTCTTACTAACTTTAGTTAATCGATTAAAATAGGCAATTTTTATTCTTCTTCAATCGGCGTATGTTCTGGAGCTCCTCAGGGTACCATTCTTGGTCCGTCTCTTTTTAATTTCTACTTGGCTGATATTCCTTGTGGCTATCAAAAAAATATGAATAACAATTTTAAAATGTTTCTTTACAAGGACAATATTATCTTTCTTACGAGCGATATAATTCCCTTAATAGCTTTAAATAAAGTCAATTTGTATCTTCAAGTGCAAAAATAATATGTTTTAATGAGCTCTGAAAATTAACCCTGAAAAGTATGAGTTAATTTGCTTTCGTAATATTTATGGGAAAGGCCATATAAATGCTCCTGCTGAAATTAAATTACTCTATTTATCGATTGATGGTCACAGTATTCCTATAAAAATGTCAATTAAATATTTGGGCATTCACTTTTATCATAGGCTAAAATTACCATTTTCGGTCGATTCTGAGAAAAGCAGTTGATGCATCTGTAGCATTGCCAACTTTTCTTACAGGTAAATCTTGAAGTTCAGTACTAAAATTTTAATGTACAAAACCTTTACTCATTTAATAATTCTTCTTCTTCTTCTTTGTAGCCCTACAGCCCCTTTCGGGCCTTCGCTTAGAGATAGTTAGAGTACCTCATTATCATGATCTAATGTATCGGCACTCCACAAGATGATATGATCATTATCACGCTTTGGCCGTGTGTCCGTCCACCCAGCTGCGATACGTTCTGATTTTTAAACCAGCACGTATCATAACTGAACAGGCTTATAGTCCGTGCGAAGAACCACTCGAACTAAATTTCGTTGATGTCAACGAAACTTGAACCAGAGACTTTCAGCTTATGGGCTTAGTTCCCTAACCGCTAAGCCACGCGGGCTACGCATTTAATAATTACCTATTGTTTTCCTGTTTTCTCAACTGTTTCTGATGAAAGAGTATGAAGCACCTATCCTCTTGCAGTTCTCATCCTAACCCAGTTTTAACGGAATTATTTAACCGAAACGTACCCTTAGGGTTCGGCCACATTGCGATTTTCCTGTCGTAACCAGCGATTTTTAGACGCAAATACGAACACACTGCGACAAGATTTGCAAAGGAACTTCAGGCATGCGCAGAACTAATATGCTCATTTGAAGGTATGTCTTTGCCAGGAACACATGCGCTAACTCATTTGTGCGCTATGCAAGAAACTTCCGTGCACGTCAGCGTCAAATGTCCAAATGATGTGCGCCTGCGCCATCGCTCAATGGTTTTATATTAATGAAATGAAACAGAAGTTCACTATCTGACGTAACATAAAACTTTTAAGCTTAATATAGAGATAATCCAAAAAAAAATAAAAATATGGAAAGAAATTTACCATTGCAATTGAAAATGACATGTTGTATGTGTGCATAGGTATTCTTAACCACGATGAAAAACGAAATAGTGGTCTCCGATAGAGAAAAATAATGGCTTATGAGGGTCAGGTATTGAAGGCGTAAGCAGCAGATAATTATCAATACACAAAGATTTAATATAAAAATATATCCATTTCCGTTTTCCATATTAATATTCTGATTAAATAATTCTGGATTGAAGGAATCAGGATGAGAAACTCAATTGGATAAACATTTGATATTCAATTCAATCATATAAAATTCTGGTCTCGTTGTAAAAATAAGCCATTATTCTTCTCACCGGGCTTTGAATATTACGTATTTAATCGTGGTTATAATTTAGTTCTTATATTTTATTAATTTCTACCTCTTTTCTTCATTCTTTTGCTGTAAATACTTCTGGTTTCATTTACTTGCCTCATTATATTTCTGTACCTCGGAGGGATACAACACTATGTCCATTTTCATAACTTTACAGGAGAGGAGTTTTAAACTTTTTTTCAACAAAAAGTGTTATTGGCACAGCTATTTATTGAGATGTAGAAACAATATTTTATCAGAACATTCTATTTATTGTTATTTACATCATGCAGTTGTTATAAAATAAAAAAAAACTTTTTTAAGGTTTTTTTTCACTTTTTAATGGACATGGTGTTGTATCCCTCTAATAAAGTTATTGTACTATAAGACCTAATGTTGGGATATTCAATAACAAACACAATACTATTTGACTTACAAAATGTATTTAACTATTTTATTTATAATTCTCTTTACAAATACAAATAATACATCTATGTATTCAACTAAAATGGTATTTTAGATGCAAAAAACTCAGTCATCATCAGGTAAGTCTCCTTCAGGGTACTCACTAGTGGTATTACTAGTATGCTTTAAGTTTTTATAAAAGTCATGGCAAACTGTAGGAACATATGGTAGTAATGCCAATAGATCATTATACTTTTGTTGTGATATTGGTATTGGACTTGGTGTTACCAGTTGCAAATCCTTTGGCAATGTAAGGTGTCGCCTTCGAAACCTAACACGGTCAATCTCCTGGTTTTCATCAGCGAAATTACTTTTCAAAAACAGAGTTCCCATGCTGTTCTGTTTTACTTGCAGTTGAACACAGGTTGACAGAAGAACTTGTTCTTTGTTGACATCTTTTTTTCTATTAATAAAGGGTGGATTTTCACATGTTTTGACATCGTACAAAGACCTAAAATTTTTAAAATCTTCCAGTTCCATATTATGCACAGTATATTTCATTGAGGTCTGTCTGACTAACTGCTGCCAATCCCAGGGCGTTAGAATTATCATGTTGTTAAGTTTTTTTCTCTTCCGCTCTATCAGTGCATGGACAGTATCCGCCTCCATATGCGTGTGGCCCTTTAGTAGAAACTTTTGAGTGATGATTTTTACTTGAGGATACTTATTGAGTATCCAAAAGAAACACATAATAAGGCTAATATTCTTATTCTGGCCGTAACAATTATCCGACCACAGAATGATTTCTTCAATGTCACTGCCAGGAATGACGGTATCTGCCCATTTCAGTAATGCAGATCCGATTTCATTTCCGCCACGAGCTCCTTTGGATTCGTCCCACATAACACAATGGACTGACGAATCAGAAGAATCAAAAAGGGTGTAATTCAACGTCCAAAGTTTTCTCTTGTAAAAGCTTATGCAATTTGTTATAAGGGATGACGGCAAACATTTTTGAAGATCACCCATTAATACCTTAAGGCAATTGTTAGCCCTTTTGGTGTCCTCGCTTTTTAAATCATACCTTAATTTAGATTCATCCAGATGTGCATTATGGTCTTCCTCAATAGAATTTTTTTCATCTAGAGTCAAATTATTTTTTAATTTTGCTTGAAAATAATCACATGTGTCATACGTGTCTATTTCTGGTGGTTTGAAATTCAACTTAAATTTTTTGTTGAACACATCGTAGTAGAGCCATTTTTTAGCTATTAACAAAGGGTTGAAATCATTTTCATTACAATCCTCTTTATACAGTTCATACATTTTCTATGTTCAGGTGCGGACCCAAATACTTCATATCACTCTTTTCCCTAGTGTAATGACTGCTATAATTTGGGAAGGAAGAGATGTGTCTTACTACACTTTCAACAGTGTCATTATGTGTTTTATTGACGGGAGTTTGCTTACCCCTTTGATCGATTTTTACAATTCCACCTGGTTCAATATTCTTCAAAACATTAACTACCACGGTGTTTAATATAGGTAGTGTATTTAAAAACATAAGTTTACATACTCTAGTTCGTTTGTCTTTTACTGTAAAATAATATTGTAGAGTATTTTGTTTTGACTTATTGGAGGCAAGGTCTCGTTTTCTTGAACGTACAGTACTATGCTTCTCTACACATGAAACAATGAATTGCCGTTTTGTGTCATTTCCCTTCTCCTGACTCCAGTATGCATTAAAGATCTCCTGTCGGTCACTTTGTGATAATTTTTCAGAACATTTCAGTCTGCAAGAACAAGGAGGTTTAATAATTCTGGCAGGGACAACTTTACCCTTTTTACTAATATATTCTTCACCTGCAGAATATTTACGTTTCTGAATATTACATGCCCATTCACTGGTATGAACGACACGTTTTTTACCTATCTGAGTAGAAAAAGATTTATTTTTCACTTTTCTCCTTACGCCTACTGTTCCTTGCAAATCTAGGCCTACTTGATTTTCTGCAATATTTTCATTGTCGCTGCTTAAATTTAAGTCTTCCTCAAGTAAACGTAGCTCATGTCCATTTGAGTTTGTTTTAGCACTAGTTTCATTTCTACTGACCTCATTTTGTATTTCAATAAATACAGGGACATCATCAGTGGAATCCGTTTCAGAGCTTGAAGGTTCATAATTTTTGTCCCGATCAGAATCATCATCATCTTCGTCGAAACTCAAGTCATCTCCATTATCCTCTTCATTTTCAACATCCTTGCTGTATGTATGATTTGGTTCTGAAATAAAACAAGTCTTATAATATTACATGTAAAACATAATATTTTGAAGTTTAGGTTCATAACAAAACATTACATTAACTGTTTGAGTTTATGTATATCACATTAAAAATAATGAGCAAAACAGTAGCTTACCTGTAGTAGAATCTTTTTTAAGAACTTTTCAATAGTTCCAGAATCTTTCTCCCACGAGAATTATGGTTCATTATTCTTACTATTACTAAAAAAGAGCAAATATTATGACTTAAAATACATCCAACTATGTAAACTCATCAGAACTGTCAAAAGTACTCTTAGTTCACTAAGGCTGTGTAGAGGTATACAACACTATGTCCAGTAGTAATTCACATGCTTCAGAAGGATAAAACACCAAGTCCACATGGTGTTCTATCCCTCTAAATGAAAGTGGACTTGGTGTTGTTTTAAAACATGCTATATCCGGTTCTAACTGGTTTTGGACATAGTGCTCTATTCTTCTAAGAAATATGAGAAAAGCTGATTTTAACTCTGTAATAACGTCAATATGGAAAAAATGGACATAGTGTTGTATCCCTCCGAGGTACAGATTTATTAATTATTATTGGTAAATATCTTATTTTATTTTGTAATCTTAGAAGTGTGATATTCATGTAAATTCCTTTCTTGTTGTTATTTCGCAAATAATTCTTGATTATATATTTTTTTCAATTTATAAGCCATTGATCACTGGTGCAATACTATTTTTCTTAATACCTCCATACCCTACCACTCTCTTTATCACTTTTTCTTCGTCGCACAACGCTCGTGCGATCTACATTCACATCTCGTCGCTTTGTTAAGTGTGCCATCCAGACAATGTTTAATAAATCGGTATAAGGGGGCACACAAAATAATGTGAATTAATCCTTTCATTAATATTATATTTATCTCAGCGATAAAAAATATTCAATATAATACGACGCATTCAAAAAAAAACTCGGAGTAACTGTCTCTTCAATCACATTGAATTGGTTACGACCGAATTTTATAATAATTGTTGTTTGACTATGGTGCCATTGCCATTGTACGTTCTTATCACGTTAAAATGTATGTACGTAAAAAGGCTCAATAAAATATCGTTCTATCTATTTATATCATTTTCAATTAATTCGTCTACTCCCCACTACAAAATAAAGGCGTTGCTGACTGAACAGATGATTTGTCCCGTATGTCGGTTCTCGAACGGAGTATTGACAGATGACCTTTTGGAATTTTCGTGTTTTGTTTTTCTTCCCATTCCGCATGCTGCCGTTGTATCTTTCTTTCTGTCACACAGTACTCGAGTCCCATATGACGAGCACGAACTCGCACGAACCCAAATGTTTTCATTTCCTGGTTTGTCGCTTGTCAGGTTTTATCGTCGCTTTGACATTCGTCGTTCGTCCGTAGTTACGCGAGTGTCTCAGCTAGAGTGGAAGTGTGAATTTTGGAGTAGCATGAACAAATAACGCCAAAAGTTGGCGTGAAAAGTGAAAATATGTCCCTGGTGTCGAAAACGTGTATCTATATGAAATTTAAGCTACCGAATTGAACTTAAATTAAGCCGAATGCGTGTTTTGCTCCGAGTATCCATGTTGATGTGACATTCGCGAAAAGTTAGTAATCGAAGATCCGTGTCACTCCGACCGAAACAGCTATTCGCAGCTGCAGCGGCCGTAGTTTCTTTGTCACTAGCATAGCCGAGCCGTGGGCACCGAGCTGAGCGAAGTCAGACGTCGAAACAAGAGTCAGCCAGCTCCCGTCGCGAACGGGCATATTTTTATTTTACGTTTCCTGCTGCGTATTTTCGATATTTTTCGTATTTGTCGGCAATTATTTACGCGCCCCTTAGGATATCCGTGTCGAGTCATTACGATTTCAAGTTTTGAATTCGCGTGGATTACGCGAGTGAGTTTTTGAAATGGTTCCGTGGTATATGCCCTGGTCCGACCTGCTCAAAAAGAAGGTCTGCAGGTACCTCCTTCAGCGCTATTTAGGTCAGTTCCTGGAGGAAAAGTTGAGTCTCGAGCAGTTAAATGTTGAGCTCTACAAAGGGAAAGGAACGGTGTCGAACGTTACACTCTACCCAGAGGTAAGTGCGCGGCGCATTTTCCGGAAATATGCAAATTTTGTGGTCATTGGTGTCGTTCAGCCCTTGAATAATGGCCGTGACAGCTGAGCCGTCAACGACCGAAATTTTTAAATACGCAAATTACATTCGTCGTTCTGTTGACGTAACCCCATGAGTGCGCCTGACTTTGCAGGTTTGCCAGACATTTAGTCGGAAAATTTCCTGTTTGGAATAATAGTTTTCAGAAACTGAAGACAGTTTGCATGATTCGCACGCGAAAATGAGGCCCCAAATAAAAATAATTCCAATTCCAGTGGCCGCGAACTGCTTCCTAATGTTTTCTATTTCAGCTCCGGAGACAACAAAGAACAGCAGTTTTTGTTGTTTTCGTTTTGTGCGTGTTCGTGCGCCTGACCCCGCGGAGAGCGTGTTGAAAGGTAGAATGAAACATTTCGCGGGGACGACGGAGACAAAGTTAGTGATTCTCGTTCGTTGCTTTACATATGTCTGATTTCGTGTCTGCTTTGGAGTTCGGCTCGAGTCGGGTTAGTGTGTTTTGTTTTGATAGTTATTTCTCTTTGCCGTCCCATTCTGACGCCTAACGTTTTGAATCATATAGTGTGGAAAACATTTGCAATGTGGTAAATGTTTGTTTACATTTGGGAAGCACTTCTGATTTAATTCACACGTCGATTTAATAATGAAAAATTTAGAATTTATTGATATCAGCGAAAAATAACTTGTTAACCTTAGCCATGTGCTTCTTCTTGTCTCTCATTAGAATGGCGTCCTGTAGACAGCGAAAATCTAGTTCTATTTTTAAATCTTTCTGAGTATTGGTTATGCCCTAATTTTAAATAGGAATTAATTTTTTGGCTACACAGCAATTTTTGAAGTTATTTCCCCGATAATCAAATTTTCTTGAAGATTTGAATCTCGTAAAACTTTAGTCGAGTTCGTTATGAAAAATAAGCTTCCCTAAATTCTTGACGAAGCGGCGAATTGTGAATACAGATCGCACGAGCGTTTGCGAAGAGTGAAGGAGAGAGTGGTAGGGAATGGACGTAATAAAAAATATAAGGGATCCTAGCAAGATATATATCAATCTATAAGGGTTCGACCAGAATCCACATAACTGTGGTATCGAGCTATTTTTAGCCGCACATATAACATAGTGATGTCTTAATAAGGACCCTTAGGCATGCGCAGAACTGATATGCTCATTTCTAGGTATGCCCTTGCCAGGAAACCGGTTTTAAGGAAAAATGGTAAATCCTTGCAATTATTGACGTGGCAAGAAAATTCGCAACGTTGCAGTAAGCGCTCTTCTTCTTCCGCGCGACTATGTTGCCGTAGTCTGTTCGAACTCTAATAATGGTTATTCTTTACAACATGTACATCCCATTGAAATATTTCTTGAGTTTATTCATTGTGGGAGTCTACGTATCTTCTGTTTAGTACAAAATCCATCTGACAGTAGAATATTTCTGGCTACCCAACTTGTTTCATACGAGGGTCATTCAACAAGTACTTAGCGCTGGCGCTGCTATTACAAAACAGTTTTACCATCGTGCAGTACATTCAACGAATCTAATTAAGGGAATTGACTGAAACTTTGAAAGTAGGCTACATAGTATACTCAACTAGTAACCACACTCCATCAACCCTCCGGAAAAATTCGAACACAAGCCGAACAGCGAGCCATAAATCTTCGGTAGCAGGTAGATGGTAAACGCTGATGCGAGGAATAGCGCGAATATAAACATATGCTTCGATGAGAGATTTCAGGGCTACCAGAGCTAAAAAATCAATAACATTGCAGAAAAACAAATTCGTTCCATGCAATCTTTTAGTTTTTTATTAGGATTTGGCAGCACTCCTTTGTTCTGAAATGCGTAAAAGAACACGTGCGTCGGAAATTTTATTTGCATTTTGCTTTGTTTCTTGAGCGCGCCAAACATGGGATCAGCTGTCGTGCCCCGGATCAGCTGACGTGCCCCTGGGAAAATTCAAAAAGTGTGCAACACAGGGTAAATGAAAGGTGTGGCTACTATTTGAGTATACTATGGTAGGCTACTAAAAGAATGTACTGCACGATGGTAAAACTGTTTTGTAATAGCAGCGCCACCGGGGGTGAGGCTTAGTACTTGTTGAATGACCCTCGTACATGAATGTTACGGGATAGCAAAAAATTGTTTGACAGCGAACCTACAGTCACAGCATTAACTAGCACCTGCAATCGAGGAGCTGTCAAAATGAAAAGAGACGCAAATAAACGTGTAAAAAGATATGCTCTGCTTTATTCAAACAAAATAATATAATAATTTGGTCGTAACTAGGTAGTATTATCCTGGACCATTATTTTAATCCGGGGATTTCGGTACTAAGGTGTACCTATCTCGGGATCGGTAAAAATTATTAAGCAGCAACATAAATAAAATGAAAATTTCTATTAAATTGTAATAATAATTTTTAATACTAAATCAGTCTTAATTTTACTTGTTGGCATGAAAGTTAAATAGTAATTAGCCCATTTATTGGACATTTGACCTTAAATGTAATCAACTTGAAAATAAAATAATAGATCTGATATTTGAACAAACCAATATTGAACTTCCATTACAGCTAACCAATTTGGTATTTAAATATTAAAATAGCGAAACTTTTTAAGCGATCATCGGACTCTTTTTGTGCACAAGTTTTGCATAACTGTAATGCAGATAATTAATAATTGTAAAAACCAATGGAGATTGCACAAAAAAGAAAGAATTGGAATTGGATATTCTCCACTTCTCCGGGTGTCGGCATCATTCATGTGTCTAAAGTCAAAGTCGAAAGCGCTTTATTCAATACTTATCGTTATAAATTTTAGAAGAATATAAAGCAAATTAAAAAACAATAACATCACAAAAACTTAATGGCCCAAATGGCTCAATAAATTGATACGTTATATGTTAAACAAATTTTATCAAAAAACTATAGCAAATTCAATTTAATAAAGATTATTACACTACACTATTCAAAATTATTTAGAATGTTAACACAACAGTGAACTTTGATCCTACACCTAATATGTTATAACATAATTCTAACCTTATCTCTAAAACCTAATATAATAAACATAACATATACCCAACCTATAGCTAATTTTTAACACAAACAACAACACTAAATATAGCAATATTGAGCTGTAACTCAAGAACTATATATGTGATATATGATTGGGACGCCGTCAGAATCAAAAACATATCGATTCATGTCCAAATACACGAATGCTTATGGAGGAACGAAGCCAGTAGCGAGGCAAGTCGCAATATACCCGTCTGTAGGGTGGAACAGCTGTGAAATCCAAGGGTTTTCACTGATAGTTACAGATCTTGCGAAATGATTCCGAAGAAATTTCAATATGAAGATATCGACTCTTGTCACTTTAGCAGTTTGATAAACTCTTCTATTCGATATATAATGCTTCCAATCCATCTCAGGCTTTCCTTTTGAAAACTCTTAATTTTTCCATAGTACTAGCACTCTGGTTGTACTAGATCTGACATCCATATGCCAAAACCGGTCTAACCAGGGCCTTGTAACAGACAACTTTGACCTTTGATCAATGTATTTGGAATGAAAGGGTCTTCGCAGGGCCATGACTACTTTTAGTGCCTTACTGAGCATAATTTTGGCATGTTCAGTATAGCACACATACTGGTTGAGATGAACATCGAGGTATCGAACACAGGATTTATGTTAAACCCGTTCTGAACTACCCTCGCCAGCCATGATGTGGAAATCCTTCCAATTAAGTTTCAGGCCTTAACTGACCCCCTGCAGCGTTGTCCGAAACAAAATTGTTGCGCACTTCTGCGCATTGATTTTCATTCGCCAATTGTCAGTGTACTACTGCACATCATTGAACATTTTTTGAAGATTGTTCTGAACTATTGTAGCTTTTCGGTCTGGCGTATAGATGATCAGATCATCAGCAAACGCTGCCAATGATCGCGTTGGCGAGACGTTAAAATCAAAGCCGTTCAATAGCTTGCGAATGAATATTGAGAAGAGCAGAGGTGCAGTAACTGTTCCCTGCTCTAGACCATTCAAGACCTTGAATTCACGCATTGTTATCAGATTTCCATCAGTTACAACAAACGATTTCCCGTATAACATATTGCACATCATGGCGACAAGGTGTCTGGGGAACTTGTCCTGAAGGAGTATAAAAACTAGTCCATCTAACCACACCGTATCGAAGGCTTTCTCCATATCAATGCGACTGGTTGTAGGGAATAAGAGTTTTCATAATGTCCGTAGAGGACCGCAGCGATGGTCTTCTGCCCCGGCAGAAGAAGATGGAGGTATCTGCCGAGAATGCCCTCGTCTGGAGACGCGTGAATGCGCTGGCAGGCTAGCATTGCGGTGTCGTGGGGCGGGTTCGTTTCCCCAGCACGAGGACCCACTACAAAAAAATTCGCATTCACGAATTGGACTGCGGATCAAAAGACGACAGGAGTCGCAAAAATTGTAGATAACTACACAGAGGGAATTATAACTTGTTACGAGAACAAGTGAAACCTGACAAGAAAAGCGAACTTGGGGTGACCTCGTCTTTACCCTAATAAATTCAGGGCCCACAAATGAAAGAGGGGCAACCGGGTGGTGGTGGAGCCCCTTCATACCCACCCAACCGGAATAAATCCATTGATAATTTGTTGAAGTGGCCAGGTATTCCTCTTCTGAGTGGAAAACTCATACAACTTGAATTGTATGAACCTTCCCATCAGAAGGGGAGTACCCCGATGACCAATTTATGTCATAGAATTATACAATTGAATTGCATAACTCTATGCCATAAAAAGGCACTTTGCTTGGGCCACTCAACCCATAAAGTCACCTGAAACAAAAGAAGGAATTATTTTGTACCCGGCGGGTGGCTCATATTTTGGGGTGGAAGCCTGCCACCGTACCGGGTCCTATACTCGGTCAGAAAAACCGGAAGGGAAAGACCGATTTTAAAATTTACTCCTGCATTTTTATTGACATTTTATTTACAATACACGTCCTTCACGAATGTTAATTTGCCACTTATTGTAAAATGACATGTAATGTAAAGATTTCAAAATTTGCGATAAAAAAAAAAATAAATTAAAGCAAAGGACCGCCAAAAATCGATTGCTTAATAAATCGTTAAGTATTCTGTTTCGAGTCCAAAACAATGAGAGCTCATATTACTTATAGCATATAAATACCAAATGTTGCATGTTTATACTATGCTTTTCAAGTTAGTTTTTCTTAACTTAAGATTCCATCCAGTTTTTTCTTAATTATTTCGTAAGGTTTTGAAATAACCGAGTTGCTTTTCAACAGACAAAGTAAAAATGTTTAATTTTAATCACGTTCAGCTAATGAAAACGCGTCAACTAAATTTCTAGGCTTCCAATTAATTTGAAACCAAAGCTCTACTGTCGAAATCTAATATATGTATCTACATATTTTTGTATATATATATAAAAAAATTTATAATTTATTATTAATAATATAAATAATTAATATGAAATAGTGGGCATAGATTTTTATTACTTAAAAGGACTCACCGCTTGTTCCGTCGAGCGCTCGATGGGTGCTGGAGGCGTCCTGTAAATTCTCAATTTTGTTAGCTTTGTTGCTATTAGTATTATTTTCACTTATCACTATAGAGGTTCTTTGGGCGAATGCCATACAAAATTTAGTAATAAAATCACTTGTTAAAATATATTCCCGTCCGCTGGCAATAAATCGAAGAGGTAAGAATGTCGGAAAAATGGTCAGTTTAGCAATAAAACTGAGGAAACTCGCTATTGAACCACCGTCTGTTAAATGAAGTTAATTAACTTTTGACGCTTTAATATCTTCCTCATCAACGATGCCAATCCGGTTTAGATCGATCACAGCAGCTTCTAGCAGTAGCGTTCTAGCGAAGTCAAGATTCAAAATTTGAATAAAATTATTTTCGAGGAAGTGTCGTACACAATTTATAGGTGTATCGAATTCAAATCGTGCAGCTTCCTTCATACGATAATAACAGGTTGGATCTCTGTAGTCGATCAGGTCTTTGCGATTCAAATGATTGATGTTATTGCTGGTTCCATAAAGTGCAGAAATTCGCCTGCATGACTGCTCAAGGACAGGTTCGATTTGGCTTAGTTTCATTTCCGACTTCAATGATACGTTTAAGCAATTCCACACCATTCTCTGCAGCCGGCCTTCAGTTGTTGTGGTGCTATAAAATTATCCGTAGACGACCAATTGAATGGCTGTCGCTGACTATGACTATTATTCCCTGATTCACTTATGGTTGAGCGGAGGTTTCTTAGTGGTGAAGATGATCGGTTACGGGAGCTGTACGAGCTCTTTCGATATTTGTCCACGTTTGTAGAGGTGCTCTTTCTGTCTTCCGCCGAATCCTTTTGTTTCTTCCCGCTAGATTCGTTCTTGCTAGTTGATTGGCAACGAGGCGACATATGTTCGATCATCCGAACAAACGGTTGCCGAGACCTCGAAAACGAATCAAACGCGACATCAGCTAATTAGTACTGCTCCAGTGCTGGTTCTTCGGACGGATTGAAATCGTTATCGAAATGGGGCTTGGGTATTGTATGTGTACGAATAGTTATCAATCACTGTAATCACGGCAGGCCATCGAGTAATTGCGCTTGTCCTCAATTCAAACGGCGTTGGGTACCCGTATTTACCCTTGCACTATCAACACCGTGATTGCATTGAGAAAGTTTGGTCAGCTCTAGGTGCACGGCGACTGGTAATAATTCCTTAGCAAAAAAGTTCACATCAACAGAGTATTCCCCGCAAATTTTAATTGTTGGCTGTTTCGACTCACCAATAAGTTCGTAAACACGCTCTCTTATTTTTAAAACTATCACGCGCGCAGATAACCAGATACTTTGTTCTTCGCACATCACGGATATTTTATATTAGAATATCAAATAGTTTTAGTTTAAGTTTATGTTAAATCGTCATTTGAAGTGTTTGCCCGTTATGAAAATGATTTGCACGAATGAGATCAGTTCATAATATGAATAGGTTTATGTAAGAAAACAATTTGTTTGTTTTTACGTTCACTCGGCTAATCCAATCGTGACATGGTCGGCGACTTGCTTTTGCCAGCAAAGCCTCGAGACTCTGCGTTCGCCGTCTCCATTGCTTTTCAAAGGTCGGTCTTTGGGGTGGGGTGTTTTGTAAAAAGAAATCGCAGCTCACTAATATCGTTTGCTGTCGGTCCAGCTATTTACTACTGTAGTGGCCTCGAACTGAGTCTTGTATATGCTCCAAGACGCTTGCTCATCGAAAACTGGCGCCTCCAAATTTTTGACGCATGACTTGGCCTTGACGATAATATTTTCGTTCCAGGTTACTTTCAGCTTTTCAACTTCCTCAATCACCATCAAGACCTTGCTGTCCACTTTCCCGATTTTCCCGCTCATCTGGCTAAGGTCATGCTCGAGCTTCAAAGAATTTTCTAACAATTTTTCGTCGATAATTTTTGAAATTGACTGTTCCTCAAGCTGTTGTTTTATGTTTTCTTTTACTTCTGAGATTTTTGTGACAGTTCGTTCATTTTTGTGTTCATCGCCATTAGCAACTGCATCACTGGATTCACCATGGCTTAATTTTGTACCGTGCTTGGATGCTAAAGTTCTGGCGTGTTATCTGGATCCTGTCCACTCGTAGATATTACTTCCACCAGCCGAGTACGCAATGCAGCTTTGCTACTGGATGTCCACGCATTTTGCCTTTCGAGTTCCTGATTTAATCATCTTTAAAGTTCACGCTTTACAATCTCTGACTTTTGAAAATTATCTGAAAATTCGCACTACACAATCTTTGTCTTTTTCAAATAACTGCACGTGATAATTAATTATTCACTTTTCATCAGTTGCAGTATTTCACGATTGAAGTCCACTTCTGACACTAATTGTTCTCTATTTTCCCTTATTAAGGCTCGTTAAATTTCAATTGTTTTTGTAATATGAAACATGGTTCAACTATAAAACATCATTCCATTATTTATTCCTATCGCCAATTTTCTCTAATCACTGTCCTCTCAATTACACCTATTTAATGTCCAATAGTTAGTAGTAGACTAATTTCATTATAGTGGCCCCCATAGATATCACGATATTTAACGCCACAGGAGAGCAAAGATATACATATATCGACGCTTCTTGTTTAATTAACACAGGCTCTCACTGATCACCATCAAAACTACCTAGTCAGCCGTTTCGCCCAAACGTTATTCAATCATTTGAAGAACATAGCAACAGTAATTTGACTGGATTAAGTATTCTCCATATCCCAAGATGATAAGGTTCGGGTCCCCATTAATGTAACTGCAGCAAATAAACAAGCACCTCTCTTCTGTTTTCCACTTTCCACGAGCCGTTCGCGACCTGTTCCGCGTTTTGTTTTATAATAAGGCTAAGTAATAAATAAATAAAAATTAATTTATAGGTTAAATTTGATAAGCTATGCTCCCTATCCCGACGTACCTGTTCAGTCCGCTACTCCAATAAGTCATCTTCCAACGAATGAAATTCACAGATTCCACTTTTTTTTTCTTTCTATTTAAACTCAACTGCACTAATAAATTAAACCAGCTTAAAACAACACCGAATCACGTTCTATGCGGACAGCCCGCAAACTCCCGCGTATTTTCCCAAGTTGCAAAAAAATGGCGGGGCCGAGCCATCGAGCAACGAAACAGCAATGGAAAATCGCGCAAAGTTTCGTTTAATAGTGCTATCTATGGGTGAACCCGCGATGGTGATAATGCACACTCGTTTCGGTTGTTTTTAAATTCTAAGTCGTCTTTTGTATATTCGTTTAAGTTATCAATTGAAAGCAATTTTCGTTTATAATGATTTGGCGTAATTAAGTGGGAAAAATCGGAAGCATTAGACAAATTTTAAGGGGTTTAAATGATACAATGATTTTAGCGTTCATATAATTTAAAAGGTTAACCGTTTCGTTCTAAGCATTTGTATCCCGCGTTACACCGCAATTCGTTAAATTATATTCAAAAGATATTGTAATAAAATCACTACACATTAAAATATTAAACAGTTTTAGAATTTTGTTTCCCGGGAGTTAAGTACAAAAGACATTTTCTGGACCTATTTTCCATGCAAAAAAAAAACGAGTGTTGCGATGGGGAAGGTGACTGAATCGACTGAATCCTTGTTAAATTGAGTTCGTGCTGTGTGCCTGTGTCAGCGCTGGCTTTTAGAGCCATAGCTCCTAGATTACTACATGGTGTCTAGTTTCCAACAGATGTCTGAGGTTGCTTTCGTTACTGCATGTGTGGTCGAATGCCTGACACGAAAACCAAATTGGCAATTCGGCATCTACTCATATTTCTCAATGTGGGCGTTTAATGCGCTGTTGAGTATCACTTCAAACACCTTGCTAATGTTAGACAGCAAGCTGATTGAACGATAGCTTTTAGGGCATGAAAATTCTTTTCCTTTCTTCAAGATCGGAAATACCTTAGCCTTTTTCCACTCATTTGAGAAATATGAATTGCTCAACATGTTGTTGAACAATATACAATAATTCCTAATAGCAACCTCAGGCAAATGTCGGAGAGCTACATTTGGAATACCATCAGTACCACATGATTTCTTGTTGTTTATCCTGCCAAATATGAAACACAAGTCTTCATAGCTGACAAAATAATGAATAAGATTCAAGCTCGGTATGAGGTCAGATGTTAATGTTTCATTGACTTGATGTGAAGTCAGAAACTTTTGCTTCTACGACTTCTAAAAATATTTCATTCTTTTTCTCCCTTGGTAGATGAACCAGTTGAAAATGTGTTCCAATCAGGGCAAATTTATGCAATCCCTCACAAATAATCCTGTTTCCATTTCTATCCGGAGTCGTACTATCAATTTTGATACCAGCCCTATCGAGTAGCTTCATCTCATCACCAGTGACTTCAAGATTCGATACCTTCACTCGATACTTCTTGCGTAATATGCTATTCACTTTCGCGAAAACGCCATCTGGGTCCTGTGGGCTACTACCCCTCAATTTTTCCGCCCATTGATTGCTGACCTCACTCCTGAAGTATGACCGGATTAAGTTCCGGACATTCTTCAGATGTAATTTCAACAAAGCCAACGAGGGATGGTGGTAGTCCAAAAATCGTCGATAAATATTGTTGACGCGTGTGAGAAGGCTTTTCAATCTTTTCAACCTTGCGATAGTTGGTGTTTCATATCCTTCCATATTGTTTCGATGTTTAATCTTGGGAACTACTGTCTCAATCGTTTCCAACGTCAGCTTCTCTCACTTCGACAAATAGAGATCTATTTCATCGTTAGTTAGATTCCTGTCATTAGGAACCATTGAGCAAGAGTTGCCATCATCAGGAGGATATTGCTTCTGGTACTCCCGATTAAACTTTTGAAACTTTCTCCAGTCTGTTTTTTTGAAGTTCAACCGATGATTTTCATGATGAACTGGAATGAGGAAGAGATCATTTCTTTGATGATTGACTTCCATCACGATTGCGTTATCACCCTTTCATCATCGCACAATGCTCGTGCGATCTGCACTTCACAAGTCGTCGATTCCTACGCAATGTTAAAACATCAGTATAAGGGGCACACAAAATGCTGTGAAGTACTCTTTTCTTGCTAGTCTAGTTCAATTCGTGAACAGCTCTCAGAGATGAAAAAAAATTATAATACGACGCAGTAAAAAAAAAACTCTTGAGTTTATAAAAACTAGCTATCTTTAAGTATATCGACGGTAGGGTCTAAATATACTGCATTTTCAATCCGCAGGACTTATCATTAATTGGAATTTCTTAGATGTTCCTTCAGTCTTTTCTTAAAATCCAATAATGAGTTACCCATCTTGTTTATTTCTTTTCCTTCTTCAATTTATATTTATATCACCACTTTAGTTCGAAATTATTTCTGCTTGCTTCTTTTCGTATTTTCTCACTCTCTGTAAATTATTTCACTACTTAAAACAACTTATGTTTATTTATAGAATCAAAATCTACTAATTAACTATATGCTATATCTCATTGAAATCAATATTTGACTTTGTTTTCACCTCTCAATATGTTTTTCTGCCTACTTCAATACACAGGCTCATCAAATATAAAGGCAGTGGCATTTAGAAAGCCATCCACAAAAAATCCCATGAAACATCGGATCAGGAGCAAATGTCGCGTGAGCGGAGCTTTCCTATCGACAAAAAAGGAAACAATTTACGGTGCGAAAATTACTAAGGTGTATCAAAACACTGTACGGGATGATTAATATTCATACTAGAAGATCTTATTAGAACTAAAACTGCTGATTGAATTTCGATGGATTCAAATATTAATATTTTCAAAGAAATGAAATGATGTATATTGTTTTCATTATATCAAAGTTGATGCATTGAACATTTAGAATTTTACCAAATTTGCATTAAAGGAAGCTGAAGCAAAGTCAACCACATCAAAAATTTATAATTCTATTACTGTATAAGGTATAAAACAGAGTTCAAACAATTCCAAATTGAATGCAATAAATTCTGTTAAATATTTAAAAGCTATTTATATACGGGTTTGAATTAAAAGTATCAAAAACTTAAAGTAAACCTTTACATGAAAGAAATTTACTTTGGCGAAGTTTAATATCTTGCCTTATTTATGCAAAGCACAATTTTGCTTAGCTGTAATATAAATATAATCATGCAGACGAAGGCGATTGATATATTGAACGAAATTTGTTTCATGAATTGCTCGCCTCCACGGTATACCTCTTCATTCTTCTTCTTCTTCTTCGTAGCACCATAGCCCCTCTCGGGCCTTCGCTTCCTGCAAATAGCGCGTCCAACTGTCTCGGTCCATCGTCCACGACCTCCAATTTCGAAATCCGAGCAGCGATGAACTGCCTTCGTCGACCGAGTCAGGCCAGTTTTTACTCAGTTTCCCCACTGATCTCCGCCCTTCAGTCTCCCAACGAATACCGTTTTGGATATCCGTTGGTCGTCCATACGATTCACGCGGCCCGGCCTTTGCAGCTTCGGCACTCATACAATCCGTGAGACCTCCGGCTCGTCGAAAATTTCATAAAGCTCATGGAGACGAAAATTTCATATACCACGGAGACCAATTCGCTATTGGTCTCCGTCTAGCTTCGCTCCAATTATTTGCTTCAGGATTCATCTTTCGAAGCGGTTCAATATATTTGCGGATGCTTGGGTTAGGGTCCATGTTTCACACCCGTAGCATAGCACAGGTCTTATCACTGATTTGTATACTTGAAGCTTTGTTTTCCCTGTGTATGCAGCTTGTCTTCAAGATCGTCAAATCTGAATAAAATATTTTATTTGCGAGGTGTATTCTTCGGCGCTCTCTTTCACTACTGGTTCTCTTTATTTTGGCGGCTAAATACACAAATTCGCCATTTTCGCTACTCAAGTGTGATATATTGTGCATGTGTTTTTCATCGACTGCATTACGAGATTTGTTTTATTCTCATTGATTTGTAGCCCTACAAGTTTTATATCGTTGTCAAGTTTCAGGAAGAGTTCTTTGGCGGTTGATAACGACCGTGACAATATTTTGATGTCGTCCGCATAGGCTACCACTTGGCTCGACTTGTATAGTAATGTACCTCTTGTATCGACAGGTAGCTTTCTCATGACGTATTCTCCCTGATTTGGTCCGATATTTGTGTCGAAAGGTATCGGTGGTTATTGGTGCGGACTTACAAGGTCGTCGACGTCATTGTAATTTTGGTAAAACGAACCGATTTGGCCGGGATACCAACGGAAAGCGTTATTTGTACAGTAAATTGCGTATGCTTGAACTCCCAACAATTCTCAATTTCTTGCTTGACTACAAACATAGACCAACTATTGTCAATCTACCTGTTCAAAAACCACCTTGGTACTCCTTAATAATACTGTTGGCGTATGATCTGATTTTATTTTCTAAGTTCTATTTTGTACCCCGTACAAAGCAGAGATATGCCTCCATAGTTTTCGCACTGTAGCTTGTCACCTTTTTTTGTGGATAGGGATTATAATTGATTGGCTCCATTCGTTCGGCATGTGTTCTTGTTGCCAAATGTGCTGGATATTTTATTTGCGAGCTGTATTCTTCGGCGCTCTCTTTCACTACTGGTTCTCTTTATTATGGCGGCTAAATACACAAATTCGCCATTTTCGATACTGTATTCGTCAAGTGTGATATATTGTGCATGTGTTTTTCATCGACTGCATTACGAGATTTGTTTTATTCTCATTGATTTGTAGCCCTACAAGTTTTATATCGTTGTCAAGTTTCAGGAAGAGTTCTTTGGCGGTTGATAACGACCGTGACAACATTTTGATGTCGTCCGCATAGGCTACCACTTGGCTCGACTTGTATAGTAATGTACCTCTTGTATTGACAGGTAGCTTTCTCATGACGTATTCTCCCTGATTTGGTCCGATATTTGTGTCGAAAGGTATCGGTGGTTATTGGTGCGGACTTACGAGGTCGTCGACGTCATTGTAATTTTGGTAAAACGAACCGATTTGGCCGGAATACCAACGGAAAGCGTTATTTTGTACAGTAAATTGCGTATGCTTGAACTCCCAACATTTCTCAATTACTGGCTTGACTACAAACATAGACCAACTATTGTCAATCTACCTGTTCGAAAACCACCTTGGTACTCCTTAATAATACTGTTGGCGTATGATCTGATTTTATTTTCTAAGTTCTATTTTGTACCCCGTACAAAGCAGAGATATGCCTCCATAGTTTTCGCACTGTAGCTTGTCACCTTTTTTTGTGGATAGGGGTTATAATTGATTGGCTCCATTCGTTCGGCATGTGTTCTTGTTGCCAAATGTGCTGGATAACTTAGTGGATGGCTTTTTGAACACCGTTGCCACCATATTTAATAAGCTCCACTGGAATCTCATCGATGCCTGGCACTTTGTTATTCTTTTGGGCCTTGATGATGGAACAAACTTCATTCAGAGTAGGTGAGGCCAATGGAAGCTCTCCGGGAATATGTATAGGCATCAATGTTCCAAAGCTGTGCGGAGGCTGTTATGAGGTTGTTGAAATATGATGCCCATCTTTCCTTAATCCTATTTTCATCCGCGATGATATTACGAATGTCATTACGGCAGAGTGTGGTCTTGGGCTGACAACCTCGTTTCAGGCTTTTCACTACTTTGTATGCTTGTCTTGTTGCTCACTAGACTTATATCGATGCTTCTCAATTAGTCGTCATAGTATTTTGTTTTCTTAGTTCTAATGATCTCATTCGCTACTCTTCTGAATTTTCATAATGTTCTCTCTTCGTCCTGGTTTTCCCACCTAAGTATCCTTTGTACGGCTGATTCTTTTTGTCTAACGCATTCTGGCATTCACAACCGAACCAATCATTTTTATTGCGCCGGGCTTGATGACCAATCGTCTGTTCTGCCATGGTCTTAACTGCCGCTTTCACTTCCACCCATAGCTAGTTGCTTGTTTTCAGCCATGTGTCTAAAAAGATGGGAGCCAGCTGGTTGTCGAGGTTCTCCGTTAAATTTTTTTTGCCATAAATGTCGTTTGGAGCCTTTTGATGTTGAATTTCTGTAGACAGTTAACCTACGCCGAATACGCCTGTGACATCGATTTGTTAATTTGAGCATACCCCATCATACTCGTACTTAGCCGATATGTTGTTATCTCAATTATATGAAAATATTTTGGAATTATTTGGAATTCAATGGAAGTAAGTCAAATAGTTTAGAATAGCTGCGGGTAATTTGAAACTGCGCACATAGCGAGTTTGAATTTTTACTCTAAACTTATAGTTTGATTCCCCTGTTATTGGTTTTAGCCTTGCTGAAATGTCCAGCTCTCGGTTGAATATTTGAGTCAATCAGCATTGGTAATGATTAGTACTTACATGAGGAACCATGCGGTACACTATGTACTGTTAGTGTGTGTGTGTGTGTGTGTGTGTGTGTGTGTGTGTGTGTGTGTGTGTGTGTGTGTGTGTGTGTGTGTGTGTGTGTGTGTGTGAACTTCGTTCCCAACTGCAGCTGGTCAGAACAGATGATTGACTCTCTGCGGTATACATAACGTCTGCTATCAATAGTTTGTTTCTAACGTGAGCTGATGTGAACAGATGATCGCACACCCAGAAAACTGCGAGCTACGTAACGTCATTTGCGAAGATCGCCCAGAAAACATGTTCGCTGGAGAATAGGCATGCGCTTGCGACAGAAGAAGATATGTTGTTATTCTAATATATTACTATATTAGAATCATAATTTGATACGGACGTGGATCAATGCGTCAGATTTAACTAGACATTTTATATCAAAAGTAAGGCTTTGTACTATCTATATAGAAATATAACTTCGGTTGCTTCATTTACACGGGTCGTTGTTTCAACTACACAACTCAAACCCCTATTTATGTTGGAATCAATTTCCTAGTAGGTACTCCGCGAAGATCCCTGGTTAGAATCCTGTTGGTGACAACGAGATTTGTTTCGAGTGATTCTTCAGACGGACTATAAGCCCGTTGAGTTATGATAAGTACTGGTTTAAAATCAGTACGTATCGCAAGCTGGGTGGACGGACATACACAGCCAAAGTGTGGTACTGCCCATATTACCTTCTCGACATTCGACCATGGTAAGCAGATATTCTAACTAAAGGGTTTTCCAATAAGAGGTGTAATTTTGAATAGCCCGCTATTTCGGTAGATGTCACTTTTGAAGCTGTCATTTTTTGACATTTGACAAGTAGAAACTACGCCATTAATAAAAATGGAACGACGCTTCAGCAACACATTGAAATTATTAAAATTCACTATAAAAATGGTGAAAATTTGACAGAGACGGTTCGTAAAACTCGAACATTTTTGAGTCTTCGTGAAGCACCTTGTCGGACCCCAATACAGAAATTGGTGGAAAAATTCGAGCTGCTGGGACAACTTAGTGATGTGAAGAATAAAACCCGTGCACGTCACTCAACAGCCGAGAATATTGCTGCTGTAGCCGAAAGTGTTGAAGAAAACCCAGGTTTGTCCATTCCTTGTCGTTCTTTGGAATTAGGCATTCCACAAACGTCATTACACCGTATTTTGCATAAAGATTTGGTTCTTAAGGCTTATAAAGTTCAGTTAACACAAGAACTCAAGCCGGTCGATCATCAACAACTTCGTGTCTTTGCTGATTGGGTCCTTGAAATGCATGAAAACGATCCGGAATTCCATCGAAAAATCATCTTGAGTGATGAGGCCAGTTTCCACCTCGGTGGCTTCGTCAACAAACAAAATTGTCGCATCTGGGGCTCGGAAAACCCAAGAGTTATTGTTGAAAAGCCTCTCTATCCTCAACGTGTGCCTATTTGGTGCGGTTTATGGTCCGGCGGAGTCATTAGACCTTACTTTTTCGAAAATGAGACTGGAGCAACAGTTACGGTTAATGGATTGCGCTATCGAAAGATGATTAATGATTTTTTATGGCCGGAACTGGATGGTATTGATCTGGACAACGTTTACTTTCAACAAGACGGCGCTACGTGCCACACATGCAACAAAACCATTGATCTTTTACGGGAAAAGTTTCAGGACCGTGTTATCTCTCGAAGAGGTGATCACAATTGGCCACCGAGATCTTGAGATTTAACACCTTGCGACTTATTCCTTTGGGCCACGGGAAAGAGACGGTCTACGCCAACAGCCCAGCGTCGATTCAAGACCTTAAAGATGGAATTCGCGAGGCTATCGAGGACATAGAGCAGCCACTTTGCGATTTGCTTATGGAAAATTTCATGAAAAGGATATGGTCCTGTAAGCGTGGTCGTGATGGTCATTTGCCTGATGTTATTTTCCACTATTAACGGCATACCTTCCTCTTTATAATGAAATAAACATCCGATCATTTATATATAAAAATGGCAGTTTTCTTTTAATATCAAAATAACACCTCAGCACCTGTATCACTAAACGTAGGCATGAAAGGCGCTGCAGTGCGAAAGCAAGCAAGCAATTTCATAGTGCGATCCGCCAGATGCGACCTCATGTTTTTCTCCAGTCCGTAAGTAATTTGGAATGAATTCCGCACACATGCGAGTCATTCCCAAATTCTTACTTAAAACTTCGCAAATAGTAGCAAATAGACACAAACAAGAGAAAACTATTGTATTTCGCTGGTTTAGCAATATAATTGCTCAGTCCGCAAGATTGAAATCATGCAAATATGTGTTATTCCAAATGTATTCTAATTTTTCAATGTTCGCTGCCTCGCACCTGATGAAAATCAGTTGAAGAAGCAGAAGTGTACACTCTGAAATTTCGATAAATAATTCGCACAAATAGTTTAAGCAGATCTTAACATTTCTTCTTCGAATCGTCAAACGCGAAAAGTAAAGTTATACCATTAATACTCGTTTCAGTGACTTCTATAGACCAGAGCACACTTAATTTTATTTTTAGAAACTCCAGATCCACTTATCCTAGTTTCTGAACATATTCCTATGGCTTGGTCTTCGAAAAAAACATTTAACGAAAAAAATCAAAATCACGTCACCTGTCATTTGATTTGACGATTATAGCTTTTAAAGTATTTGTAGGAAATTTTCTTTGAATACAAATTCAGATAAAATGGACAGAGGAAAATTAAAATTTAACATTTTATTCGGTTTGCATTACAAATCCATTCAAAAACCATATTCCCACCATCTGATCCGAATCACAAATCTTTAATCAATCATGAATCCCATAAATATTGTAAACTTGCTGAACACCGCTTTTAAATTTAATGGAAATACTTTCTCTAAATCGGACAATGCAGACTTAAAAATAAGAAATTATTTCGTAACTACTTTGAACGACGCAGTACATTCGGCATCTTGCTCCTGATTATCAAACTAGGTCAGACTGAAAACCCATGATTTAATCTAATTAAAAGCCGTCGATAATATGCTCGTGTTCCTGCTTCAAAGAGTCTTCATCTACTTCGATGTGTGAACTTGTTTTCTCTTTGTTACTTTTCTTCTGATTAATAGTAAGACAAATCATTATACCGATAACATTCCTCTTCAGTTTCTTTATTTTTTTTACAGATAAAATACAGGTTTTGTATTGTGTTCAAAATTTTTAAAAATACGATTGCGTTTTATAATACAAAAAGAGTTGTCTGTTGACAATCAAGTAATCGAAAAGTTATATTTGGAATGTTGTAATTTCAAATATTGATAAGCTAATTTTGCGGGTGTATCTATCTTATCATGAATTAGCAGAGCTGTATTGCTATTAGTCGGACAAAGGCCTATCATTACCTACAGTATTTCATTGTTCATTGAAAAACTATGTGTAATCGAAATATTGCGGGAACGAAAAATATTGTAGCTTTGTCTTGACTATCGAAAAATTAGGATCTACTTTTATTTGTTTCCCCTCCCTTTTCGCTTAATCTGGTGAATACATTAACGACATTTTCTTTCATGCATACAGCGTGTTTTCAACGCTGAAATAATTATAAAACGGTTTAAATGGACTAAACAAGATGAAAGTATCCATTCTACTCATCGCAGTTAGTCATAACTCTGTCAAAAAGGAAAAAACAATTTGGCACCGATTGCATGCAATTTATTTCATTCTTTGTAAGACAGTTTAGCATTGGGTTTCCTTTAAGGGTTTGGTACTAAACAACAAAACCCGATTGAAATTGATACCTGTGTCCGTCCGTCCGTCTGTATGTCAGCAGTTTTTCTCCGACGCTATAGCCATGAAACTTTGTGGAAAGTTCGGAAGTCATGATTTCTAGAAAGTGTTGGGAATAAAAAAATATCGTAATGGGGTCCTCCCATATAGAGGAGTGACCCTTAAAAAAATTTTTTTCATCAAAGGTGGTCTACTAGGATAGCATATGTAAGGTCTCATTGAGATCTTTCCAAAACAGATCTCAAAACACTTTACCAGTATCATGGAGGGCAGGAAAAGGAGGAATGCACGAAATTTAGGCGTACCCTCACTCGCGATTGGATGCCTTGCATCCGAAAAATTTAAAAAAAAGTCATTAATGTAGACCTTCATGACCACTACAACAACACATACGTCAGAAGTCAAAATTCACCCAACTTTGTTAGTAATAGTATGATTTATCAATTTTACACCTTCTTGAATAAAATCGTAAGGGCACCCTCAAATTCATTGAAATTCAATATGCAAATGTCAATTTATAAGTTTAATCATTACTGAAAATCTCAAAAAGATCGAATAGTATTTAACAAAGTTATGGGGGCTTCAGTTTTCCTGTATTATAACAGCAACTATACATGGCTTTGGGAAAATATTTACTTTTATCAACTCAGACACTACGGGTTTGCAAGTATTTGCATAAAAGTTTCAGGAATTATATGTATAATGATATCTTTGAGACTTTGTCAAACAAATGACATCCGTTATCGTAAAACAAAATGGCGGTCGTTTAAAATTAGAATATTATATATTGTAAAATTGTGTTATTCTTTCCGAACCATCATTCAAGGTACATGCTATTGACACTTGATTGAATTTATTAATGAATAGCTAAAAATGAGCAGCGAAAAATAAAAGCTGAGAAAATCAAGAAGGTAGATCCAATAGCAATTAACTAGAATGTTGAAATTCGTCGAACTTTGCTACTAATCGCCAGTAAAACTGTATTAGTATGATTAAATTGAATGAAATCATATATTTAAGTAGTCCTATAAAAGGTTATTATATTCTATGTTTTAATAGAATTCACAGACATAATTGCCGTTTCGATTTCCTCCAACTACAGCAATCGTATATGGTTATTCTACTACATGGGGTTTCCATCGAACCAGACGCTACACTTTTGATTGTATTTTCTCCAAAAATATAAGTCATGGCCCTTCGACGACTCTTTTATTCCAGATACGTCGATCGAAACGTTAAGAGCTTTTGAAAGGAAATGTCTTCGTGCATGTACTGGCTTATATAGAAAGCCTGAGGCGAATTCAAAGCACTATATATCGAATAGATGAATTTTTTAAACTGCTAAAGTGACGAAAGTCACATCGCAAGATCTGTAACTGTGAGCCAAAACCCCTGGATTTCACAGCCGTTCCACAGACGAGTATATTGGAACTCCAGAAGCATTCTGGTATTTAAACAAGAATCGATATGTTTTTGATTCTAGCGGCGATAAAATATCTTCCGAATTTGAGCTTCCGAGACCAAAAATTCCAATGGGGAAACTCATTTGCTAGATTCGTTGAGGCTGGTCGAGCTGGGACGGACTAATCTAGGTATTGGTGGCTGAATGGCAATGTCTAAATTATTCGTGGCTATTTTTTTTCGTTTATGTTTTTCGTTACTCAGTTTTGAGTTTCAGTTCATTATTGCTACAATAAGTGTTATTGTTGTTTGTTTGACATTAGGGATGGATTTAAATATTAATATGTGTTACGTTTATTATATTAGTTTTGGGGATAAGTTTTAACGTTTAGGTTAGAAATATTGTGATAGCTTTGTTTAGTATAAGATAAAGATTTTGATTGGATTTTATTAGAATTAGGCTTTAACATATTAGGTGAAGAGTAAAATTTCAATGATGTGTTCAAATCATAAATAATTTTTGAATAGTTTTGGTTGGTTTTTTCTCCTTTTTCCAGTTGAATCATGTTGAGGTTAGTTATATTTACAGCAGTAAAAACCAGCGTGTCTTGCTCAAGCCGGTATATTCAGTGCGACTGATTCCTTTTACTAAAGAACACAAAGTAATGATAATGCAGTAATCTGATATACATGTAATAGAAGTGAGAGAGAAAGAGCAATGGAATTTTAGAACTAGTATTGCATTTTTACAGTGTTATTTAAATGTATTTCAACAGTCCCCCACAGTACAAGGTTGATCTATTGCTCTTTCCATCGTAACAATTTAAAGTAACATTTCATTATTCATAATACACAAAAATTAAGTTAATGCACCAAAAAAAATTTGATTCGTATTTATGATAATCCAAGTAATTTAACGAATTTTTGATGATAGTTCTTGGCGAGCACTTTCGTCATAATATCAGCAACCATTTCCTGGGTAGATGCGTATTTCACTTCTATAATGCCCTCATTGAACATTTGCCTGATGTGATGAACGCGCACATCAATATGCTTTGTGCGCGCATGGTAAACAGGATTCGTCACAAGTTGTAAGGCACTCTGGTTATCTCTTTAAAGTAATGTTGGTCCATTGATGACGTTTTCATACCTCATCTCAGCCAACAGACTCCTTAAGAAAATAATTTCTTTCGTTGCTTGGGACATGGCAAGATACTCTGCTTCCGTAGAACTCAGAGCTATGACATGTTGTTTTCGAGATTCCTAAGATATGGGGCCACCACCAAGTGTAAAAATGTATCCCGTAAAAGACTTGCTTTCATCATTACAACCAGCCCTATCAGCATCAATCAGCGTATCCTATCAAAGAATGACCTGTTTTAGAATAAACCATTTTTAACTTTATAGTGGAGTTTAAATATTTCAAAATATTCCTCGCAGACTTCAAATGCGTTGAATGTGAATCCTGATTGAATCGCGATAGCCTTACCACGCAATGTAATATTTCCGGTCGCATCATCAGTACCAGGTACATAAGAGATCCGATTATTGACTGATACACTTTTACGTCAGCCTTTTCACAGTTTGTGCAGTCGCTGCAAGATTTCAAGATCGTTCCTCGGTTGAGTGGCGTTGATGTCGAGTTACATTCCAACATACGATTCTCCTGAAGAAGGTTTTCGATGAATTGTTCTTGGTTAATTGTTATGTCTCCTCGTTCTTCATTTCTGCATATTTGAATTCCTAGAAAGTATTCTATTGGTACTTTGTCAATTATGTTGAAAACAGATGATAAACTTCCTTTGATGTAGTTTAAATCATCCTGATGAGAGCTTGCAATCAGCATATCATCGACATAAACAACAATTATGTTCGTTTTTTCAGCTCTATTCATAATATAGGTACAAGTGTCCGCTTTACATTGAATGAAACCGATTTTCTTCAATGTCTCATCCAACTTCTTGTTCCACTCGCGTCCGGATTGTTTTAATCCGTAAAGAGCTTTCTTTAACTTTCATACTCGCTCCGGATATCTTTTACCAATAAAAGTTTTAGGCTACTCCATATATATCTCCTCCTCGAGTGTGCTGTTAAGATATGGAGCAGTTGCATCCACTTGATGCAACAACAAATTAAATTCAACGCGAGGACACATCCTACTGTCGAATAATGTGCTACCGGCAAGAAAGTGTCCTTGTAATCAATATTCACTTTTTGACTACACCCTCTCGCCACAAGTCTTGACTTGTAGCGAACTATTTTTCCTTTTTGGTCGGTCTTAATATTGAATACCCATTTACATTTTATGGGCTTCCGTCCTTTCGGCAAGTTTGCCAAGTCCCAGGTTTGATATTTTATGATGCCATCATATTCTGCTTGCATTGACTTTTTCCACTCATTTGCTTGTAGACCTGAAAGCGCATCTTCCACAGAGAGGGGGTTTCCTGCTCGATCTACATCCGTCAAGTTAATTGAGTTTTGTTTTCCGGTTCGAATTAGGCGCGGTCTTCCTGGTTTACCCGTCCTGATAATTCTGGGTCTACCTCCTTTATTATAAGATTTCGCAATTGATTTTTCTTTATCTTGTTCATTTTCGTCTTGATCGCTTTCGTAAACTTCATCACTGTCCACGGGTTTGTTTTGTGATATAGTCTTACTACTAGAAGTCTCTCCTATTGCCTCGAATGTTTCACTTTCCACATTTTCTTCTTCGGGTTCATTTTAGAAAATAACTAACTGATAATTGTTATTCTCATTTATATCACATTCGTTTTTCAAAAATGTTACATCTCCGCTTTTGTACATTTTCCGTGAATTAGGCTCATAAAGCCGGTAAGCCTTTGCTTCTTCGCTATATCTTACAAATATAACTGGTATTCTTTCCAGATCAAATTTCGACTTGCTTGTCTGCTTATTTAGCATTATTGCTCGGCATCCGAATTTTTAGGTGTTTTACTGTTGTTTTTACTCCATGCCAAGCTTGAAAAGGTGTAATTTTTTCAAGTAATCTGGTAGGCGCTCGGTTTCGCAAATAACATGCCGTATTCACAGCCTCCGCCCAATACGACTCCGATAAATTCGCTTGAATAAACATACACCAAGCCATTTCGATCAGTGTGCCATTTGCACGTTCAGCCACACCATTCTGCTGCGGTGTGTATTCTGCACTTAATTGCCGACGGATACCATGCTGATTGAGATATTCTGTGAAATCACGACTCAAATACTCTTTTGCATTATCGCTGCGAAACATTTTTATTTCACACTCCGTCTGGTTCTCTGCGATTTTCTTAAATGTTTTTAACCACACTAAGTATATCACTTTATTGCTTGAAAAATGCAACAAAGATCATTCTGGTGCAATCGTCTAAGAAAGTGGCAAAATATTTTGCTCCACCAATCGGATTTTGTCTCATTGAACCACATATATCACTGTGTATAAGTTCTAGTGGCTTCTAACAACGATTTTCCGTAAATTTTGTAAACGGTTTCACTGTCACCTTTCCTTTTAAACAAGCTTCGCAGTTTTTTACGCGGTCGACGCTTGAAATGTTTACGTCAAGCCCGTGCACAATTTTATTGTTATACAGTTCAAAAACACTTTTTCTATTTAGATGACCATACCAACTATGCCACTTCAAATAATCATCATTCAATGCACTATTTATCGCGTTTCCATTCGCATACTGTGCATCATTTGTGCAAATAAACAAATTACCGACCCTTTTCGCTGTTAAAATCACCGATTTTTTTCGTTTTATTATACACTGCTTGCGTTTGAAACTCATTGTCATGTTTTTCGCTGTTGCTTTTGACACTGAAATAAAATTTGCACGAAGATCAGGTACATACATCTTTTAGATTTACCGGCTGATTTTCGGATGTTAATCTCACTGTACCCTCTGCCTTTTGCGTCAATTGTTTTATTATTCGCGGGAAAAATTGTTTCCTGGTATAATTCGAACTCAACAAACTATTTTTTGTCGTTGTACATATGAGCTGTCGCCCCGGTGTCAATAATCCAAGTATTATTGGTGATCGATTCGCAGCAAGCGAAGTGTTCATTTCGGCTAATGAAACGGATACCGGTTTTCCTTTTCGCTTACTCCTACATTCGGCCGCGTAGTGGCCTGTTTTGTGATTTTCTTTCTAAATTTGTCACAGTCTTTTGCTCGGGTATTCCGTTGCTCCGATTTCGCTTTTGACATTAAAACATGTTCGAACTCTCTACTTTCGTCTTTTTCGGCATCTCTCCTGCGGCCTTCGTTGATCAACTTTGTTTTTAAATTTTCGAAAGTTGGCAACTCATCTCTTGTCTCCATCGCAGCTACATAATTGTCGTATGATTTTGGCAGGCTCGTTAATAGAGTAATAGATAGTAGGTCTTCTTCGACTGATATGTCTATCTCTTTTAATTTTTCCGAAATGTCGACAAAATCGTGTATATGTGTGGAGATAGATGAACTCTGCGCCATTTTGAATGACAAAAGTTGCTTGAAAGGCGTAACTTTTTTACCAGGCCCAGTAGCTTGATGAATTCCCTCTAGAATTTTCCAGGCATCTTTTGCACTTTAGCGTTTTTAATATGAATAAGCTGTGATACATTTACATTCAGGATAACGGTGGCTAGCGCTTTTTCGTCTTTGTTGGACCATTCCACTCTAACGGTAGCTGCGTCAGTTTCCTCCCGTTTCGGGCCATTTACATATTTCCACAGATCCTGACAAATTAGAGCACTTTTCATCTGGAGCTTCCAGCTGCAATAATTTTTATCGTGCAGTTTTTCAATTATTGAAACAGCCGTCGCACTCATCTTTCATGATCACTACTTTTTATGTTTTCACAAGATTCACTTGAATTCACTGATTCCTTTACAAAAGAACATAAAGTAATGATAATACAGTAATCTGATATACATGTAATAGAAGTGAGAGGGAAAGAGCAAAGGAATTTTAAACTAGTATTGCATTTTTACAGTGTTATGTAAATGTATTTCAACAAATCATATAATGTGCAATAATTTTAATTAACTTGAATTTGATATTGTTATTTTGACTAACTGTTTTTGATTGATAATGTTTCAATTTAGACAGCTATTTAGGCCATTAAGTTTTAGTATTTTTATTGTTTGGAATTTGCTTTATATAGTATTCTTTAAAAATTTATAACGATTAGTATTTAATAAAGCGTTTTTGAGTTTGAGTTAATCTTGAGAAAACGGTGGATGGGGTAGCAATTCGTAGCTCAATTTGGCCGTGGCGACATGGGAGGTGTGAGCCGATGCGTTGTCATGGTGGAAGAGTACTTTTTTCTTCGCCAAATGGGGCCTTTCTTCTGCAATTCGGCGTCGAATCGGCCAAATTATTCGGCATAGTAGAGCCCTGTGATCCTTTTGCTCTTCTCCAGGTAGAGAATGCAGATAACACCTTTTGAATCTTAGAAAACTATGGTCATCACCTTTCCGGCCGATAGGATAGTCTTCGCCTTCTTTGGAGCACATTCGCCGGGCGAAGTCCACTGTTTCGACTGACCCTTGGTATCTGGTGTGTACCAGTGGAGCCATGTTTCGGCGACGGTCACGAAATGACGCAGAAATTCCTTCGGATTGCGCTTAAACAGCGTCAAATACTGCTCTGAAGTGGTCTCACAGATGCGTTTGTTGTCCGAAGTGCGTAAACGCGGCACCCATCATGCAGGACATGACCCACACGATCTTTTGAGATGCCTACTGTCGCAGATATCTCGCGCGCCTTCAATCAGCGATCTGCCAATACGAGGTCGTAGGTTTTTGTCACGTTACCCCCCGTGGTAGCCGTTTTCGGGGCACCTGGGCGTGGCTAATCAAAAACTGACGTGCAACCACGTTAAACCAATTTTTTACGATCGCCCTCGCAGGAGCAAAGTCACCGTACATCCACTGCGCGATTTCCCTTCCAAAAACAAGAATTGAATCACCGACTGATATTGCCCTTTCTCCATTTTTCTAAAATCCGCGGACGCGCCCGCTTCCAGACGTGGCTGATATTTTGAAGTAGCCGTCTACGAAAAAGTACTACACGATAGCGGCGCCATCGGGCGGTGAGGCTAAGTACTCATCGGATCGCCCTCGTACGTACGTAAATTATTTAATTTTTGAAAACTAGTGACAGGAGCGACTAAAAAACACTTCTAAATCTATACGATAAATGCTAGACGTTGATTCATATTTGACCACAGTAAGTTTTGAAAATACATTATCTAAAATATGTTATTGATGAAAAAAATTGTGCAGGGAAGAGTTCATACGTAGTATTCCCGTTGAAGGTTAATTAAGGACCACACAAATAATGGCAAGAAAGTCGCCAAAACCCCTTTTTAATAATATCGGTCCTTTGCTATCATTCGGTTGCTATGTTCTTAGTATGGGACTAAATGAAAGCATCTGTGATATTTAACTATTGAAACTTTCTAGATTGGATCGTATATTTAATTTTGAATGAAATTCACGTCAGTTTCCTTTATATCAAATTACAAACTTTAATAACCTACGTAGGTATTGTTTCATTATATACTAGGTGAAGGGCTTAGGCTACCATTTTTTCATGTATGTATGAACTCTATTGGCATCCCAGAATAAATACAGGAGAATAATACAATTTAAAAATAAATTCCTAATATCACCGCCCTTATCACGAACTATGGCTGTGAGTCTATCGAAAAACGAGGCAAATGCTGTACGAATGTGAGCTTGCAGAATCTTTGTCCACTAATGAATACGCTGAATGGGGTAGGTGTTCGTTAGCCCAATTCGACCAATATGGCCGTGGCGACATGGGAGGTGTGTGCCGGTGCGTTGTCATGGTGGAAGAGTACTTTTTTCTTCGCCAAACGGGGCATTTTTTCTGCAATTCGCCGTTGAATCGGCCAAATAATTCGATAGTACAGCCCTAAAATCAAAGTCAAAAGTGCTTTATTCAATACTAATCGTTATAAATTTCAAAGAATATAAAGCAAATTCTAAACAATAATAATATGAAAAATTAATGGTCCAAAAGGCTCTCTAAACTTATACGTTATCTGTTAAACACATTTGATGAAGAAAAAAAAAACCAAGCAAATTCATATTAATTAAGATTATTACATATTTTATGATTCCTAACCTATCCCTAATTTTTAACACAAATAAACAATACTAAATGTAGCAATAATGAGCTGAAACTCAAAAACTAAGTAACGAAAAACAAAAAAAAAACTGAAAATAAACACGAATAATTTAAACATTGTCATTGAGCCACCAATACCTAGATTGCTCCGTCTCAGCTCGACCAGCTTCAAACGAATCTAGCAAATGGGTATCTCCATTGGAATTGTTGGTCTCGTGAATTCAAATTCGGAGGATGTTTTATCTTGTTATCGGTGGCCTGTCTTTATATGTGATATATGATTGGGACGCCGTCAGAATAAAGACATACCGATTCATGTCTAAATACATCTCTAGGGTGGAACGGCTGTGAAATCCAGGGGTTTTCACTCACAGTTACAGATCTTGCGATATGATTCCGAAGAAGTTTCAAAATGAAGATGTCGATTCTTGTCACTTTAGCAAATTGATAAATTCTTCTATTCGATATATAATGCTTCCAATTCATTTCCTGCTTTCTGTACAAACCAGTACTTGCACATTTCCTTTTGAAAACTCATAGTTTTTCCATAGTACTAGCACTCTGGTTGTACCAGATCTGACATCCATATGTCGAAACTGGTTCAACCAGGGTCTTGTAACAGATGATTTCGACCTTTTGACCAATGTTTTTGGAATGAAAGAGTCTTCGTAGGGCCATGATTACTTTTTGTGCCTTACTGAGCATGATTTTGACATGTTCAGTATAGTACAGATACTGATCGAGATGAACACCGAGGTATCGAACACAGGATTTTTGTGGAACTCGTTCTGAACTACCCTCGCCAGTCTTTGTAGGGCCATGATTACTTTTTGTGCCTTACTGAGCATGATTTTGACATGTTCAGTATAGTACAGATACTGATCGAGATGAACACCGAGGTATCGAACACAGGATTTTTGTGGAACTCGTTCTGAACTACCCTCGCCAGCCATGATGTGGAAATCCTTCCAATTAGATTTTAGGTCTTGAGTAACCCCCTGCAGCGTTGTCCGAAACAAAATTGTTTCACACTTCTGCGCGTTGGTTTTCATTTGCCAATTGTCAGTGTACAACTGCACATCATTGAACATTTTTTGAATATTGTTCTGAACTATTGTAGCTTTTCGGTCTGCCGTATAGATGATCAGATCATCAGCAAACGATACCAATGATCGCGTTGGCGAGACGTTAAAATCAAAGCCGTTCAATAGCTTATGAATGAATATTGAGAAAAGCAGAGGCGTAGCTCGTATCATGCCTTACTTACACGAAATTACAATGTTTTTCGTGCCAGAAAACTTTTTGTACCAAAAAAAATCTTTTGAAAATTATCACATGTAAGTGTATCCGCTAAACTATAAAAAGAACCCTTCAAAAGACAACCTTTTAACATGAATTCTGCGTAAAAATATATTTTATAGAGTGCTAAATATTGTGCGAACACATATAAGATCAAATAAATATGAATACTTTCCATTGGGGCGTAAACGGGCTAAAGCTTGGCTTAACTTTATTTTAAACGATATAAAACCATCATTGGTTGAGTTGCAAGTCTACTAAAAAATAATTTCATCAAAAATACAAATAAATTGCCTATACCATATGCAAAAAGCTTGTGTTAAGTGTTAACACATTCTTTTCGCCAATATCTGTTGTAGGAAGAGATCCCCAAGATAATTTATGACGCGCTATAACATCTTCTGTTTATTCAATGTGTGTTTACCAACAAATTACAAAAGATCTGAAGTGTGTAAGAACAGAATTCTTTTGAGGTAAATAAACTCTTATGAATTAGCACTAAGCAGAACACTTTATCCCACAAGACAGTACAAATAAATTGATTTGCAAATGCACAATAGAACGGGTCGCCATCTCCTTAAATAATACTACGCTAATGGCTTTTAATACTGCATGCATATTCTGCCAGCCTGCATGACCTCATCAATCCTCGAAAATATCAAGCTAACTAAAAGCCTAAATACGATGAGAGTCTTAATCGGCAAAGAATAACACGTAATTATATAAACACTTAGAATAACACTCAGGTCTGTAGAAATACAGATTTATAATTTTTCCAAAGCAAAAGAAAACTGTCTGCTGGTCTATTGTACAGTTCAATTAGCATATGCCATTAAAGACGCGCAATTCAATGGGGAATCGCACAAACTGATTTATACTTTCTAAAAAGTTCGCATGTAAATGAACAACGATGAATTGAACAAGTCACAAATTTGTGTATTTTGAGTTGCAAGTCGTAGAAATGTTTCTACTACTTGTTTATTGTTGTCCTAATTCGCCGTGTCCGTATCAGCATGTAAATATTATAAAGAAATACGCTGTCAAGTATGATTGCTAAATCTATTTATGTCTGGGCAAATAAGGAAACAAATATGATGATATGATACGAGAAATCTCATTTCATTGACATGCTCCACGTGGTTCAATCCGCGCTATACTCGTAAAGTAAACTCCGAGAGTGGTTATGCAAAATGTTACCTCTACGGACCAATATGGTGATTTTTTTTATTACATACTAATTTTTTATCAGTTATCTCTCGAAAAAAAGTGAAAGAGTAGATTTTGATTCATAAATATTTATAAGTCGTCTAGAAATAAATTATTATTAGGAAGAAATACTTTTACTTTCTTTCTACTTTGTCAAAGAAATTTATTGCTAGTTTGGAGACAAGTTTTATTCTTTCAGCAGTATTCACATTTGTGACTTTAGCATATTGCTCTTGATTTCGCTTGTGATTAGTGTTCTTAAATAAACGAAATCTAATATTGTATTAAAATAAAATCAAGGAATATTTCTTTTTTCGATTCCAGCTTACTTTGTCTAAATAGACAACAATAATTATTGGTTGGTTAGTAAGTAGAGTAACTCGATTATTATCAATGTGCAACAAAATATTGGCACTGATTTAGACGAAATCTTGTTGAGCGTCAATACCCTCGACATTTTTTTTATGAGTTAAAAAAATAAAAATTCAGAAATAAACTACCATAAAAATCCCAAGAAAGCTGGAGTCTCAGTGGCATACAAGCGTATATCGTAAAACCAAACACAATAAAAAGCTTAGAACGCAAAAAGTGTAAACAACTGTAACTTCTTAGGGTTTTTACCAACTTGCAAAGCTCTATTGAAATCGCGACAAATTCGTTTGCCCGTACATCGGGTCATACAGCTTTTTTACCAAAACACTGGCTACAAGCGCGAAACTTGAAAGGTGCATCAGAAGTAATTTAATCTTGAAAGTTTGCAAACATTCTTAACGGGGTCACTCTATATAAGAAGAGACTTTAAAAATTCTTTTTCCCTAAGATAGTCATATACTCGTATGGGGTCTTAATGAGAACTTTTTCAAACCAGGTTTGAAAAATACCTTTGAACATTTATTGACACCAAATATTTTAACGTACCATAACTTCCATTCTTTTTACAAATATTGATTTCTTTCTGCTTATTTTGCGATACAGATAGACAATCGGACAAATATTCAGTTCAGCTAAGCTTTGTGAATTCTTTTGCAGAAACCTTAAATAAACAGCTAGTGCTAGTACATTAATTTACAATCAATATCCCTCGCACAACACTGTACATTGAACTTTGGCTTTGAAATTTCTCAGACTACCCTTTTCCGGAAACATGTTTCAAATGCTTGGCTGAAACTATTTTTAAGTAAACCAGATTCAAATACCGTAAGTGGTTAATAATTACTTCAAAACCGTAAAATAGTCTACAAAAATATCGTATGCTTAATTCAGTAACTACCTACAATCTCTATGTGTGGTATTATTTCCCAAAAGTGTTTTTATGGGTATGTCATCCCTTCACTATTACTTTACCAAAATCAATGATTAATCCATCATTTTGAAGATTTTTTCTCGCCAGTGACAAAAAATAATGAACTTATCAAAATCTATTTTTTAATATACTTATAAAAGAGTCATTTTGTCGTAGTCGTTTCCTCTCTAATGGATGCTAGACCTATTTGATACACATCGAACCATGTGTAAGTTTACTTTATTTCGATATTAATCAGTATTCATTCATTTTAAAGATTTGTTAAAATGTAAAGCTTAATTTAAACATAACTCAAGCCCGTTTTAGAAAATAGGAAGGATCCCCCTGTTTCCCAAAACTACAGCTTCACTCATTCCTCATCCTGAATCCCACGACCAAATAGTAGTAAATTATCTCGGGGTGGCACATTAGGCTTACTGGTTTCCCAATGATGGGACATTAAATGCTGAGAACTGCCAATAACTATAAATATATGTACCTACAACTCTGCTACTAAATCCTACTTACACCTTTGCCGGGACGTAAGAGGGTGAATGCGAGTCGTCCGCGCCTGATAACGGAATCAAAAGTCATAACCATATCGCTGGAATGGAGGTTGGGTGGAGTGTTACCTCCCCGTCCCTGGAAAAGCCTATATCGTTTCGAAACCTGGAACAGAGCCTTAGAATAGATTGGACCTACGGCAACGACATCGCAATCGAAACAAGTTAGGTAGACATGTCAGAAGGGTTTTGTACCCAAACATGTCAAAGAGATGTGCGCGTTTAAAAGAAAATTCAATGTTTCTCTACTTTCAATGGTCGTCATTTTGTTGCAAACTAACAAAAATCACTCAAATCATGAATTCCCAATAATAATTATGTTTTTGATCTTATTTGAAAATTTTAAGAAGATCAAATTAAAACTGCAGTGTTTGATTCGATGGAAAAGTCCATAAAATATCAAAATCATGTATTGTTGTTGTAATTGGAGAAATTTCAAATGGCTATAACTTCCGTGTGTATTATTCGATGTTCATCAAACTAACGGAATATGAGGACCTTTAGTAAAACTACTTAAATATCGACTCTCGTTGAGTTTAAAGGTACTTATACGATTTTATTGGGGAAAATATGAAGTTCAAAGATCATACTATTATTAACAAAGTTGAGCGAATTTTGACTTCTTAGGTATTTGTTATTATTGTACTCATAAACACCTACCTCTATAACTTTTTTCAGATCACAGGTGTCCAATCGCGAAGGGGGGGACACACATTTTTCATGTATTTCCCCTCCCTGTGCGCCCCTCGAAGCGAAACTTGTCAATTTAAGACCAGTTTTGATAGTTCTTATGGAGACCTTTCTTTTGATACCCATATCGGCTACCTTTGATGAATTCTTTATTTTCGGGTGCCACTCCCCTCTATGGGGAGACTCCCTTAAATACCTTATAAAATGTTTTTGTAGTTGAACTTTGAAGAGAGAACCACTTTGCACCTACATATAGTATAAAATTTGATGTTTCTAGCTTAAGTAGTTTGCGAGAAAATTTGCTATGACACACGGACGGACGGACGGATAGACAGGACGCGATTGTAGTAGGGTTTTCTAAAATTATTCCATAAAATCCTAAAAAGGGCCATGGCATTGGCTCCTGGAATTTCACATCACTGAACAACCCCGGCGCTTTTAAGGACCTTTTAAAACAGGGCAGCCAATATAAATTAAACATACTGGCAATCCAGGAACCGAACTGGACTGATAGTGATATTCAAGGTATGAAATCGCACGCAATATTCAAAAGTGGGAAGCCTGCTAGAAAACGAGAATTCGGAATGGCATTTATTGTGGATAGAGAGTTCAAATCGCATGTTATTGATTTTAAGGCAGTCAATGAACGGCTGTATAACCGTATAACAGCGAAATTCTTCCAAATCTGGCTGATAAACGTCCACGCCCGACCGAAGAGAAAAGTAGCGAAAAAATTAGAATTAAGAAAAGAAAATACTATAACGACCAATTGAGAAGTATCAGTGTCAGTCGAGCGAGCAACAACACAAGATAAGCACCCAAAGGTGTGAAAAGCTTGAATCGAGGTTATCAGCCCAAGACCACGCTCTGCCGTGATGACATCAGCAACATTATCGCTGTTGAAACCAAGATTAAGGAAAGATGGGCATCATATTTCAAGAACCTCTTAAATCCTCCACACAGCTCCAGAATATCGGAGCCTATAGATATTCCCGGAGATCTTCCATTAGCCCCACCAACTCTTGATGAAATTTCTTCCATCATCAAAGCCCAAAAGAATGACAAAGCGCCGGGCATCGGTGAGATTCCAGTGGAGCTCATTAAATATGGTAGTAGCGGTGGTCAAAAAGCCATCCACAAAGTAAGCTACACGGTGACCAATGGCGAATTCGATACAACCATGAAGTGTATGAAATTTTTGACGAACCGGAGGTCTCAATGATTGTAAGACTGCGAAAGCTGCAATGGGCTGACCATGTGAATCGTATAGACCAACAATGGATACCCAGAAAGGTATTCATTGGGAAAACTGAAGGGCAGAGACCAGTGGGGAACCTGAAGAAACACTGGTCCAAGTCGGTCGACAGCTCATCGCGGCTCGGATTTCAAAATTGGAGGACGCGGTCAAGGGACCGAGACAGTTGCAGGAAGCGAAGGCCTGAGAGGGGCTGTAGTGCTGCGAAGAAGAAGAATAGAAGAATTTAAACATTCTTTTTTAAAAGAGAAACACAAGAATCTACTTACGATAAAGGCCAATTGAGTCATCGCCGTTTCCTCTGATGGATACGAAATGGACTCGACAAATATCGAAACTATTGTGCAAAGTACTTACGTCTGTTTTTAGTCATCACGGAACGTGTATGTTTTTACTCATAAATTATGTACAGACAAAGCCTATTTCGATAATTTGCCTGAAAATACTTTCCTCTAATGTATGGAAGACGTATTCGATACTTATCGAACCATGGTTGCGTTTAATTTATCTCTAGATTAGTTGTTTCTCATTTAGGCGATTACACTATCACTGCAAAACTCATTGACTCCGATAAAAGGTGATGATACCACGTATTACCCTTAAATCTTCTGGTCCAACCATGCCTTTTCAGCTGACAAAAAAGCAATTTCCAATAAAACTAGCTTTCCCTATGACCGTTAATAAAGCTCAAGGACAGATTCTAACAAAAGCATGGTTAAATTTAGCAAAACCGGTACTTTCACTCGGCTATACGTATCCTTTTCACTAATTTAACAATATTCGTGTTTCTATTAAAGACACTTACAGACAAAAAGTAACTAACGACCACATGATCACCTCAGATATTGCTTTTAAAGAGATTTTGTGACAGAGGTTTTTATTGATTTTTATGATTACAAGGTTCTGTATCGCTGTATGAGTATTTATTATAATTTTCCCCTTAAAATAGATCTCCTTCGGTATGCCTGTTCATTTTATATTTTTAAAATTGTGGTCAACCCTACGCCTCTCGTGATTATTTGTATTCCTTCTGGTCCATGGTGCGAAATTTTTGCACAGAACAGCTAGTATATCATAGCATACATGGACCAGCATAGAGTTAGAAAGATTCTTTAGTTTTATAGTCTTTAAATAAAAATATCCGATCACGCCATGATATCATAGTGCTATTGTGAATTTGTAAAACATTATCTTTGTACTATTGCTCTATTTACTTTGAATACATAACCTAAAGTTCCTTTTCACATTGCAGGCATTAAACGAATTGTGCGAGAGTCAAGGATGGGGTATAGAGGTAACCGGAGGTCACATAGGATCAGTTACAGTAACTGTGCCCTGGAACGCACTAATGACCAACGACAGTCACATAGAAGTTTCACAACTTGATATGACAATCAGGCCACGGGCACGAAAAACTGATGGCACCTCTATGTTGGAATCAATGTGGTCGTCCGTGAGTAGTTCAATGCAATTAGCACAGGAGTGCCTGGAAAAAGAAGGAACAGATTTCAATGTTGAAAGTGTACAAAACGCTGGAATTGAGGGACTGGAAAAGTTCGCTCAGACGATTGACAATGGTTGGTAGAAATTGATCTACGTGTATTTAATGTTTGCGAAGAACAAAATAATGTGTTTGATTACATATTTTTTATTTACAATATATATATATATATATATATATATATATATATATATATATATATATATATATATATATATATATTATATATATATATATATATATATATATATATATATATATTTATATATATATATATATATATATATATATATATATATATATATATATATATATATATTGTCGCGTGTTTTGGTTCGCGGCCAATAATTTTAATGTTCTGGGAAAGTTTAAAATTAAGTTTAAAGAGTTTATTTACTAATAATGCGCAATCATAAATTCAAATATTTCACAAAAGTTAATTAAAATCTAACTTTCGCTTGTCAATTAATTCCTCTTACAACTGTCAACTTCCCAATCAATATCACTTATTATTCGCACTCCACACTGTCGCAGTTTTTACTATCGCGGTTATATTGAATCCCCCCATTCATTCAGCTCGCTTTATATAGGGCTCTAGTCATTCAATCCATTTCTATATTCGAGCAGCTTAATGAATGGGGCAGTGACTCACTTTCAGATGTTGATCATGCTTGGTGGGTTTTCGAGTACATTCGCTTGTTGATCATTACGTTCTTAATGGTTGTGAAAACAATTGGGTAGATGTAACAATATATATATATATATATATATATATATATATATATATATATATATATATATATATATATATATATAGGGTGATTCATTATGAGGTTTGTTTTTTAATCTCAAATAAAAGGCATAAAGTTGAATTCTATGGTAAACATTTTATTGTGAGTCGAGGAATAATCTATGACATTTACTTTTTAAAGATTATCTTGTTTAAATGTTGATCGCGAATACGCCGTAAATGATCCATCAAGATATATCACACGACCTGGCGGCGGTTTCAAATTTGCGCATAGTATTGGCTATAGTGGTTTCGGTAGATCGAGCACGAAAAACATTTCTCACAAAACGCTGTTGCGGTGTAAGATTTTCCATGATGATTTGTCAAACAATACTGAATAAAAATTACATTACCGTTTGACAGGAGTCACGCGTGATCTGTCAAAAAAGCCTATTCAAATTCAAACCTCACAATGAATCACCGTTATATATATATATATATATATATATATATGTATATGTATATATATTAATCAATAATATAGATATATATGTGTGTATTTTTAGGAAAAAATATTTATTTATTTGTCAATTTTTATGGTGTCCCCTTCGAAGTAATAAATACACTTGTGCCAACGCTTTTTCCAATCCTTGAAGCACTTCTCATAAGCACTTTTCGGTATAGCCTTGAGCTCTTCCAGCGATGCAGTCTTTATCTCCTCACTCGTTGCAAATCTCCGTCCTTTCATAGGTCTCTTCAGTTTTGGGAAAAAGAAAAAGTCACATGGGGCTAAATCCGGTAAATATGGGGGCTGAGGCATGATTGTGGTGTTGTTTTTGGCCAAAAAATGCTTGATCTCTGATCCATTCTTTCCATAGCAAAAAATCGCCTAGCACGCAAAGCCTCTCACAAACAAACTAAACATATTATATAGCTGAAACTGTAACTATTTGTTCGTGACGAGCGTACCAACATAAAATAAAATCGGTAATCCGCCCGCGAAATTTGAAAAGTCACCTTACTTTTTGTACAAACCTCGTATATATTTGTATGTATATATATATATATATATATATATATATATATATATATATATATATATATGTATATATATATATATATATATATATATATATGTCTATATATATATATATATATATATATATATATATATATATATATATATATATATATATGTCTATATATATATATATATATATATATATATATATATATCATATATATATATATATATATCATATATATATATATATATTTGTGTATATATATATCATATATATATTTGTATATATATATATATATATATATATATATATATATATATATATATACCTGTATATACGCGGGTGAATCAAATATAAACGGTAATTTAGCTCTTCTGCTTAGCACGCACCTCCGAACTAGATGATACATTATGGTGGTGGTGGTTCATTTATAAGGAGTAGGGGAACCAGCTTAGTTAGTGGCCACGCTTGGTTCATAGTACATTCACATAGTATCCACGCTCAACCTAGCCTCCTGAAAAAACCGAACACAAGCCCAAGAGCGAGCCATAAATCTTCGGCAGCGGGTAGGTAGGTAAATGCTGATGCGAGGATTGGCGCGAATAAAAAATGTGCTTCGATGAGAGATTTCAGCATTACAAGATCTCAAAAAATTAATTACTTTGCAGAAAAACAAATTCTTTCTATGCATCTTTTAGTTTTTTATTAGGATCTGGCAATGCTCCCATGTTCTGAAATGCATAAAAGAGCACGTGCGTCGGAAATTTAATTTGCTTTTTATTTTGTTTCTTGAATACGACAGGCCTCGGCTCAGCTGACCGGCCCCTGGGAAAGTTCAGAAAGCGTGCAACACGGGGTAAATGGAAGGTGTGGATAATATGAGAATGTACTATGGCTTGGTTCTGTTCTCAGTAGAGCCATGACCGAGCGAGAGGTACATCTATTCGTCGCGCAACGCGTCATCATAAGGTTTTTTTAACCAATAGAGGCGATAAATCTTCGGAAATTTTAACTCGTTAATGGCGCAGTTTGGGGACTCTACATTGTCTCAGAATACAGGACCAGGGAAATAAACGAAAGTCATGATCGAAGTCCAAGGACAAATCTTACATATGACAACATCCGTGCCTTTCGAGAGTTTATTGAACTCATTGATTTTCTTCACGATCAACAAACATTGAATACGGCCTATTATTGCCAGTTGTTACAGTCAGCGAAAACCTACCGAAACAAAAGACGAGGTATGCCCTTTAACGAGGTCATCCTTCTCCATGACAGTGCTAGGCCGCACACCGCGGCTTTGGCCAGGGATAAACTAGAAGAAATAGGCTGGGAAACACTCGAACACCATCCTTATAGTCCAGGCTTGTCCCCCCTGTGACTACTTTTTGTTCGCGCCCCCTGAAAGAGTTACTTGGGAGAAAACGATTCGAAAGCAATAAAGATGTCGAGGAGCACGTGCGCAATTTGCTGACAACTCTTCCTTAAACTTTTTATGACAAGCAATATTCAAGCTTCCGAAACGGCTGCAAATGAGTGTAGACAAGGCAGGATACTACATTGAGAAAGGATGATGATGTAAAAATAACCATTCAAATATGATAGAGACAAATGATGTAGAGGGCGCACTTGTATGTTTTGCTTGAGTATGTGATAGCCGGGTCCCTTAAAAACAGTGTGGCATAGTTTTCGTCGGGAATGCATGTTTCACGCGCGTGCTACGACCATGAGTGAACGTCAAGTGCCGACCGCCGTTGTGCAACGTATTGTCGCGCGCGGTATTAGGCCGCGCGTTATCCCGGAGAAGAATCACACCATGCGTTTCGAGTGATAAGCGGGTTTCACGTGTGTTTTCAGAAGGTTAGAGTAGTATGCAGTATTGATGGAATGTTGAGTGCGCAGGAAATCGTCGTACAGCACGCCCCACCAGTCCCAGAACACAGTACACATAACCTTACCCTCGAAGCTGGTTGTCTTCACTTTGGCTGGCGCCCCTTCCTCCTTCCTCCACTCTTTAGACGACACCTTGCTTTCGGGAGTGTAAAAGTGTACCCATGTCTCGTCTGTAATGGAGATTCGCGTTAAAAAACTGCCCCCCTCCACCTCACATCGCGTCAGCAAGCGGCGACAAACTTCCAACCGCGTGAATTTTTGCATGAAGTTCACAGTTTAGGAATCCATTGCGCCGTTATTTTGCGGTATTGAAGGTGTTCGTGGATGATAGACTCTACACTACCAATACTGATGCCGAGTTTAGCCAAAATGTCCCGAACATTCATCGTACGGTCCTCCAAAATAAGTTGTTCTACGCGGCAAATGTTGTCTGGTGTGTCGACGATCATGCGGCTCATTCTCGACGGTTTCGCGATCAGCCTTGAATGCTTTGGCCCATTTAAACACAGCTACTCAAGCACTCACTACCGAACTGATTTCGCAAACGCAGAAAAATTTCCTTATTTTTAACGCCTTCCCAGACCGAAAAACGAGTGACAAGACGTTGTGCAATGGCGGTCGGCCCTTGACGTTCCTTCATGATCGTAGCACGCGCGTGAAACATGCACTCCCGACGAGAACTATGCCACACTGTTCGTAAGGGACCCAGCTATCACATACTCAAGCCACGACCTTCAAAACATACATGCGCGGCATCTACAGCGTCTGTCTCTATATTTGAACTGCCCTCTTATATATATATATATATATATATATATATATATATATATATATATATATATACATATACATATATACATATATATATATATATATATATATATATATATATATATATATATATACATATATATATATATACATACATATATATATATATATATATATATATATATATATATATACATATATATATATATATATACATACATACATACAGAGGTGGCCAAAAGTGATCGGACAATACAAGAAACAAGCAATAAAATACTTTTACGAGCATAAGCTTTGAAATGAAATAAAAATTTTCCCTTATATAAAAGTTACTTGTATTCTCAATTAATTGCACAAAAAAATAAAACAGAAATAAAAAGATTTTAACAAGAAAATTAACAACTAATTCAAATTCACATTGCATCAAGTGGACAAAAGTAATCGGACATTTTGAAAAGTGTGAAATTAGTCATTGAAGTTTGGAGCAATTCTTTTCTTTTCATTTCCGAGTTTAAAAGGGAATTCCCCTAATTATATGTTGATATGTGTTTTTCTGATATCAGTCATTTACTTGTCAGTTTTAAGTGAAGAAAGTTAAACATGGCTAAGAATCGCAAAGAAACCTGTATACATGAAAGAAAAGTTATAATAAAGTTGTATAAAGAGAATAAATCCTTTTCTGAAATATCAAAAATAATTGGAAGAAGTCGTTCGACAGTTTTCGATATCGTGAAACGGTTCAGAAAAAAAAATCAGGTGGAAAACGAAATTAGGAGTGGTCGACCATGTAAACTAACAGAGACAGACGCACGAAAAATCTTAAGAATTGTTAAAAAGAATCCGACTACAACGTCCAGAAGTATTAGGGATCAATTAGCAGATGTAAATGGTACCAATGTTAGTGCCCGGACTATTCGTAGAGCTCTCAGCCGTGCTGGTTATCAAGCGAGAGTACCTCGAAAGAAACCACTAATTAGCAAAGTTAATAAGAAGAAAAGATTATGCTTTGCAAAAGAATTTAAAAGCAAGCCGCTCGACTTTTGGACTCGTATAATATTCTCTGATGAGAGTAAGTTTAATATCTACCACTCCGACGGCAGGTTGTTGGTGTGGAGAACTCAAAATAGTGAGCTTCATCCCAAAAACATTCAACATACAGTAAAACACGGAGGTGGCTGTGTAATGGTCTGGGGTTGCATGGCTGCCAACGGTGTAGGAGAACTTGTTTTCATTGACGAACCTATGGACAAACTAGGTTACTTGTCGATTTTGAAAGAAAATTTGAAAAAAAGTGCACAAAAATTGGGTCTTGATGGTCATTATTTGTTCCAGCAAGATAATGACCCAAAGCATACAGCTCATGATGTTCGTATGTGGCTCCTTTTCAACACTCCTGGTCAATTAAAAACACCACCGCAATCCCCAGACCTAAATCCCATCGAACATCTTTGGGATCATCTGGATAAAAAAATAAGGAACCATCACATTACTAATAAAAGTCAACTGAAGACGGTGTTATTAGAAGAATGGGACAACATTACTCCGGACGTTACCCGTAAGTTGGTACAGTCTATGCCCAATAGGTTAACAGAAGTTATAAAACAAAAAGGATACGCAACTAAATATTAAAAGCCTATGTTCTAATGGAATCATCAGAAAGAAAAGTATTACAATTGAACGTCCGATTACTTTTGTCCACTTGATCCATTGTGAATTTGAATTAGTTGTTAATTTTCTTGTGAAAATCTTTTTATTTCTGTTTTATTTTTTTGTGCAATCAATTGAGAATACAAGTAACTTTTATATAAGGGAAAAATTTTTATTTCATTTCAAAGCTTATGCTCGTGAAAGTATTTTATTGCTTGTTTCTTGTATTGTCCGATCACTTTTGGCCACCTCTGTATATATATATATATATATATATATATATATATATATATATATATATATATATATATATATATATATATATATATATATATATGTGTGTGTGTGTGTGTGTGTGTGTGTGTGTGTGTTATATATATATATATATATATATATATATATATATATATAACACACATACAATATACTTATATATATATATATATATATATATATATATATATATATATATATATATATATATATATATATATATATATATATATATATATAAGTATATTGTATTACCTTTTTGGACCGCCCTCATATATATATATATATATATATATATATATATATATATATATATATATATATATATATATATATATATATTTATATATATATATATATATATATATATATATATATATATATATATATATATGTGTGTGTATTAGCAAAGCGTAGCGTATAGCGTTTGAATGTAATATAAATAAGAAGATACTATACATACAGCATCTTCTTATTTATATTATATTCAAACGCTATACGCTTCGCTTTGCTAATATCGGAGATACACGAAGCCGAAATAGTTTTCATTAACCTTAATTGATAGCTGTTATACATTGTAAATAATAGGAGGAATAATTGTACTTAATCTTTCAAAAAAATGATAAACAAGCAACGAAGGTGAAATCATATTATACTACTCAGAAATGTTTATCAATGCAAACAAATATTTCTGCAATATCAAATGTCTCGCCATAACAAAAACATCAAGTATTAGATAAGGGTACACAACCTTTATATGTTTTGGGCAATAACATTAAGAACTAGCTCTGAATGCTATTTGAATCTATTGAGCTGTGAAAATCGAAAACCCTTTTATAGGGCTCTTGCAGCTTCCCCAAAAGCATAAAAGCTACACTACAATTGATGTTTCCATCATCTTTAAGTAAATCAAATAAATCAAGTTCAATATAAACAAGATAACACTAACAATATTAACACTTGTTTATTTTATATTTTCTGCGACGTTGCAGTATTCTCTGCAATGCAATAATTTTCTCATTATGATGTTTTCTACTTATTTTCAATGGCACGTTGTGAGTACTATTGCATAATTTATTACCGAGATTAATTTCAATGTGCAATTTATAACTCGAGAAAGAATTAGTATACGCAAGTATTTTAAAAACGCAGACCGTAGCAGTTGCCGCGATACACCATCCACACTGACCTCTTGCAACTGATGAACTCACTCAGCTCTCAAGGGCTTTAAGGTGGGAAATGCAATTTAAGACGACCTCCAACTTGAAGATATCCACTTCAATCCAGGGATGCTGCTCGTGAACTACGGGAACGATAGCTCTGTAATCTGGCTAGAAGATGTAGTCCCAAAACTAAGTTTGTGGTAGAAGGGGTAAGTCTGTGCGTAACAAAAATTGTGCACCGTCCACTAACTGAGGATTGGACGCCAGGCGATCTACTTAACATGCTGGCAAGCACAAACAAAAGCCTCTGCACGAAAGCATGGAAGGTGATAAGTGTGAGGTCAGAAGGGACCGGTCAGATCCTCACTGTAGGCATTGACGTAGGTGCAAGCTTGAGGTTCGGTTTTACGAAGATCCATGTAAAGGGACAGAAAAAAGTGAAGAAACCCCCGCCAGTTCTCATAATGAAATACCATACAACCCCAGCACCTAGCACAGAGGATCCCCATGGAGAAGGTAAAGTCGTGGAACAAAGGAAGAGGGCAATTTTGGCCATACCTTCCGAAAAGCGAAATTTAGGGAACGCAAGTCAGGCCACTGCCTGACAAATTGAAGCCGGAGGAGCCAACATGAGATTTACCTTCAAACAAACCGGACCTGTAGGACACGGGTGCCGATGGTCTGGCACAAGTGTCAGCGAGCTAAAACAACACCGAGCTCAGCTAACTAGCTTCGCTTAACGACCGCGTATGCGTGCTTGACGACTAGCATTTGCGGCATCATATGAGGCGGGTTCTTGTCGAGCCACGAAACTTCATTGCAAAATACTTATTACGCGTACTCTACTCTACAAGACGTACCGATCAATTTTTATTATCTTTAGAAATGTTCTATTAGGTGTTAATTAAGCTACTCTACAGTAATTCAATATTTTTTTGCCTCGTTAACGTTAGCGGACACGGAGGTTTGATACAAACGCAAACATTACACGAAAAGCAACCGTTACTTTCTCCGGAGAAGGTCGTTGCATTACAAGGGGAATGTCAAACCTAAAGATGTTGAAGTGGCTGAAGTGAACCCCTCATCTCTGCGTAAAGGATGGAAACTTGACGGATGTAGTTTACTTTACACTAGTAAAACAACAAATTAAGCAGTTTCGGTGGGGTGACCACCTTATCTCTGCTCGACTGCTTATGTTTATTACAGGGCAGTCTCTTCGATGCCGACCCAAAATGCAAAAAATGGAACAGGCTGGGAAGGGACCTCTATAGGGAGACGGGAGAGCTCACCCCGGATAATATATATTAGTCGCGGTGATGCTCGAATCGGTTGACAAATGGAATTAGGCGGCACATTATGCTCGGGCAATCCTAAAAGATAATAGGGGCTCACAGCTACCGGTGGTGTTGGGGCTGGGGGATCGCTTGTCTGGCACTTCCACTTCTCCTCTCCCCTCCCGCTAGAAGAGGGATCACCCAGCTTGAAGGCGCCTCACGGCGGAACAAAACGAGACCTGGCCCGAAGTAATATGTCAAACGGTTCCAGGCTAGGTTCTCAGGTAGACACAGGAGGTGTTGAGTGTGTAGTCCAGTCGCCTTCTTGAGAACATGGGAGTCCCACACTTTGTCTGTAAGTGGGCGTTCACCTCCCTACCACAAAAAAAAAAACACTGAACCGCTGGGAATAATGCATGGCGGAAGTCTTTGCAATTGCAGTACGTGCGCAACAGTGCATAGACAAGGGCAAAACGATAGCCATCTTGTCTAATAGCACAGCTGCTATTAAAGCCCTAGAATCATTCACAATGACATTTAAGATGGTTCAACAATGTTGCACAAATCTGAATCAACTGGGTGAGAACAACAAGGTACATACACTTTCTACGAGAGGTGGGTCAAATCGCGGTGCTCTAGATATCTCAATGGGAATGGGGGCACAATAAATCTTAAAAGGTTGAAGCACAAAACGCCAAATACATACAATCTACAAAGAATTAGTATCCCAATTATTTTGTTTGTTTGATATCCGCAGGCCAATTCTCTTTTTTCTTGAAAAGTGTTCGGACATTGCTTTGTTGTGTGATCTGACGCGTTTCGAATGTCAAGTTCAGTGTCTAAAGAATGTTTGGAACTAAACGACTTTATTAGGTATAGTATGGATTAAGCAGGTAGGTACTAAATTAGGCCAGATAGAGGGTTATTTGGTTTTTTTTTTGTGGTTGGGAGGCGGATGCCATTAACGCACAGAGTGTGGGACTCCCATGTTCGCAAAAAGGCGACCGGACTACCCACTAAACACCTCCCCTGTCAACCTGAGAACCTAGCCTGGAACCGTTTGACACATTACTTCGGGCCAGGTCTCGTTTTGTTACGCCGTGAGGCACCTTCAAGCTGGGGGATCGCTCTTCTAGCGGGAGGGGAGAGGGGAAGAAGAAGTGCCAGAAAAGCGATCCCCCAGCCCCAACACCCCCGGCTGCTGTGAGTCCGTTTTATCTTTTAGGACTGCCCGAACATAATATGCCACCTGGTTCGATTTGTCAACCAATTCGAGCATCACCGCGACTAATATATATTATCCGGGGTGAGCTCTCCCGTCTCTCTCCTTTCGAAACCTGTCCCATTTTATACATGCGAAAAATGTGTGGCAGGCATTGTCTTTCTCTCCTGGGCAAAACAGACAATCGGTGGATCGTGACTTACCAATCTTGTGCAGGTAAGACTGAAAACACCCATGCCCACTTAAAAGGTGGGTCAGATAGAAGTCTTCGATTTAGCAACGGTCTCACATCCGGGATGAGGCGTGCAGTCCACATTCCCTTCGTGCAATTCACCCAAGATTGCTGCCAATCGTTGTGTCAGCGCTGTCTCTCCTCGCGGACAACCATCTCCCTCGCATCCTCGCTTCGACGCAGGTAAATAGTGCGGCGCTCTCTAGCACCGAGGGCAACAAGTATCACGCCTGCAATAACTCTCACCGCCGAATCAGAGACTGTCGGATACGAAGATGCAATTCTCAGTGCTCCTCTTCTCTGTACCTGTGCAAAGCGTTTTCGATATACCTCCTTACTGAAAGCGTCGCCCCATATTTCTGCTCCGTAGCACTGAGTCTACAGCACTCATCAAGAGGCATCTTCTTGATAAGCTAGGTCCCCCTACGTTGGCTATAAATCGACTCAGAGCCGATACTCCCGCAATAGCCTTCACAGCCTTTGCCCTGATTTGCTCAGAGAAACTAATCTTCGAGTCGATCTGTAGCCTCAGGTACTTCACCGCTGGCTTCGATTCGATTAATATGTCTCCAATGCTGATCATCCTTACTCTAGGGATTCTCTTTTTTGTCATGATGACCACTTCGGTTTTCTCCAGTGCTAAACTGAACCCGCGAGCAGTCATCCAGTCTCTCACTCGGCGCATTAGCATACCTTGCCTAAGTTGCGCTTGTTCAACGGTGCGTCCGGCGACCAGAGCCGCAACATCATCCGCATAGCCGATCAAGCGCGACTCATCTGGCGTCCCAAGTCTCAGTAGCCCGTCGTAAGACACATTCCACAGGTCCGGATCAAGGATAGATCCCTGGGCAACACCCGATGTAACTTTCATTCTTCGTTGGCCCTGTATCGTATCGTAGAACAGGCTTCGGTCCTTCAGGTAGTCCCTCAAAAGCCGCATTAGATATTCTGGAACTTGAAAAGGGGTTTCCAGCGTATTCGAATATCCACCCATCTAGCGGAGTTGAATGCGTTCCTGACGTCGAGTGTCACCAACAGGACGATCCGTCGCTTAGCTATGCGCCTCTGCCTTTTGGAACGCGCTGATCGCCTCTGCAATCGCATCAATGGTGGATCGTCCTGCTCTAAAGCCGTACTGCCGAGGAGATAGGTCCCCAGCAGCACGAATCACGTCAGTGAGTCTCCCCTTGATAAGTTTCTCTAGCACTTTCCCAGCAGTGTCTAGCATGCATAACGGGCGGTATGCAGACGGCATACCGCCCGTTTTGGGGTTATTGAATGTTCGTTTGTTCTATTTCGACACTAATGATGACTCAAAGGTGTCGAACGCGACTGCACACACAACAAATCAAGGTCCGACAGATTTTCGAGGAAAAAATTATTATGCCTTTTAAATTACCTAAAATTATATTTTGGTAGAACCCAATTCCAAATTTTTAACATTTAACACATTTTTCAGAGAAAAAAAACTGTTTCGATTCTATAAGTCCAGTTAAACAGCAAACATTGTCTGTGAGATACTTATTACTTTAATCATATTCAACTAATTATAGTTTTGTTAAACATTGTCTCTTCTTTGATGCAGACACAATTTATGATTTCTAATAATTTTTAATTATTTTTGATTCTCCTATCATTAAACTTATTCTGCACTTTATTTCCAGTTCTAAATAGAATTAAAGCAAAACTCTTAGATACTACTATAAGACTGGAATATCTTCCGCCGAAAAGTGAACGGGGAATAGCTGTAGTTATAAAAATTAAGAAGTAAGTTTACTATTTTTAGGCACAAATTTTATTTCTCTGGTTTTGCAAGATTTTACTGCCTCTCGATCGGGTTTCGTGTAAAAAACGTATTTTTTTTGAGGTCTGTGCGAAAACTCCCTAGTCTTCGAAGATAATGAACGATAAACAAATAAATACTTTTCTCACAAACAGAACAAACACGAGTTTTTATACTACCCAATCGAATGGCATCAAAATCTTGCGAACTCAGAGAAACGCTATTCGTGTCATTTTTTATACTTGACTGTTAATATAAAACCCTTTTTCACAGATTAGAATATAAAAATGAAGCTGGTGCTGATCTACCCGATATTTCTCCAAATAATGAACAAGAAGCAGAAATTGAAAAGGGCGATGACCAAAAAACACATTTAATTTCAACTTATGCAACACACAATATTAGAATGGAAGGAATCACATTTTATACAGAAGAATTTCGAATAGTTAAATCTAAGGTAATAAATAAACCGTCATATTCGCAACAATTGCAAATATTTTTTTCCACAGGAAACACAAGAAACTTATGCAACTAGCACGCAATATTTGAGTACTATCTCACAGTTACCGGAAACCGAACAATTTCTTTCGGGAGATAAGTCAAATCTGGCGGAATCTGATACTGATAGTGATGCCGACAGTAAAACAGAATCCGAAAAAATAGACTGTGAAAGTCAAGTGTATAAATCAAAAGAAATTCAATTTTGCAGTTGGGAAGGTGTTCAAGAGATTCGACTCAAAATGAAACAGTCAGAAACAATCCCAGGACCCAAAGTTATTTTGGAATTATCGTTTGGTGCTTTGCATTTGTTCCTAACGCCTAGACAAATTCATCTTTTGATAGGATACTGTGATGCATTTTCGAATAGTGGTAGTAATAGAAAAGAATCAAAATTGGACAAAACCTTAAGGTCTTCAAAACGCCTCCGCGAAATGAAGAGAAATAGTTCTCTTGGCCAATACAATCCAATGACTGGTGCAATAGCTAACGACGCATGGTCGTGTGCAAATGAAGATTGTCGGCCATTACACGTGCTGCAGCAATCAAGCGGATACCGGGAGCCTTCAAAGTCATTTGATATTGCTGAATCAATGGAAAGTTCTATGACAAGTAGTACGAGCACAACCAACTCAACGAAAATACGAAAACGTGGTACAAATATTAATATTGGTGGAGACATTTCACATTATACACTTTACATGTCCTCGGTTAGCGTCTGTCTACTGCACGAAGATATATTAGTGGAGTGCACGTTAGGGACTGCAAGTCCTTTAAGTGAAGAAAGCGTCAATAATCTACACAGATTATCTAGTTCATATTTTTCAAATGAGTTGAGTGCGAGCATGTCAAAGGGTGAATTTTACTATAAAAGCCATTTGCAATTGTCTTTAAGTCCTATAATCCTGGACGGCGAAGAACAAAGAAACAACAGCACGCAACTTTTGAAGTTCACAGTTTCGGTGCCACATGCTACATTCTCAGAAGTCTTGGAAGGCATAGAAACACCTATCGTGAATTTCATAACGAGCGGCGCGAGTGGAGACGTACAAAAACGACCGGACGTTCGTATGTCTTTCAAGCACATAACTCCCTCAGCACGGCGCGTAGGGAGCAAACGTAAAACTCCCGCTAAAACTGATATATTACTCTCGTTAGAGTCATGTGTGGTAGAATTAGATATTTCTTTATATGATAGATTAAATCCACTTATAAACTCGAAATGCTTCACGAGTTCAGAAAAGGCATCGAAAGTGGATTCAGGAGGCTCGAGTAAATCTACAGAAAATTCTAGATCAGTTGAACTGCATGTTAATTCGCCATTATTAGATGTTCGATTAAGATTTCCTATTAATGACTCAAGGCCAATACATGACGAGAATCGAGTGCCATGGTGGAAGAAAAATATACGGGATGCATTCTTACTTTTCAGCATGCAAACTTTTCGACTCCAGTACATTTTACCTTCTGCTTTAGACTTCTATGCAAACGAAATTGATATTTTCTATTGTGTAAGTTATATGCTCTTGCCATTATTTTTATGAATTAGTAATCGTTTTGTTTTTTCTTATTTTTAAGGAGAACACCAATGCTGCTAAAATTCATATAGGTAAAACGACATTACTCGAGAAAAAGGGAGCAAGGCCAACAGATTCTACTATCGACTATCCAAAGTTAAGAATTGAATTTCCTTCGGAAAAAGCTCTTCGTAATATTACAAAACGTATGATGGAGGACGGTAGTGATAGTGGTGATACTTCAGGAGAAAGTTATGGTGGCACAATTTATGCCTCCAAAAGTCATGAGCGGTCACCGTTCAGTTCAAAACGTGTTTGTCGCGAAAGTGGAACGCCACATCACAAAGAAAACTCAGGTTAGTATTCATATTAAAGGATTCAGCTTATGTTGAATTTGTTGCTTCATTAACCAATGAAAACCTTTTGGAATATAACACACCATTTCAACGAAGTTTAATTTATTTATATAAAGGAATTTTCGATGCCTACGTTGGCAATAAATGTTTTTTAAATGCTCATGTAGTGAGAAAGATTTACGGACAATAAGTTAGAACTGCAATAACAATAAATGTATTTAGTTAACGCTTTTGGAAACTTTAAGAAGAGAAACACATGGATAATGAACATCTAAGAAACTAATCAAGTATGAATGTACACGCCATAGGAGAGATTTCTCAAATATTAGTCTTGTCGGCGACGCATACACCCACCGCCAAAAAATTTCGGGCGCCTATTTTTTGATATGCTTGCTCCATAAAGTCAAGAAAAAAATTTTTTGTTACTAATAGTGTGCGTATGACAACTCTTACTTTATGAGCGATAAAACTAAAACAGATCGTAGCATCGGATGTTTTGATGCTGTCAGTTTTTAAGTTTATGTTAACTTGGGAAGGTAAATTCACCATGAAGCTCATTACCATAGACAAAGCAAAAATAGTGGCTTTTAATCAAAGTGGGTCAATTCGTAAAGTAGCGCGTAGGAGAAAACAAAATTAATCGACAGTGAGATCCTTTTTTAAATCTGTCGCGAGAACGGATCACTGTCGCGGAAAAACGGTGTAGGGGGTGTAGATTGTATTGGGAGGTCAGTGCTGGTAAATTAACTCCGTTCGGGAAGAATTTGTCGAGGTACTTTAATTTCGGCCTTGACCCATTAGTATAATCGCCATAAATACAATATACAAGTCTACCTAAAAACCAACATTAGCTTTCCATGAATTAATCGAACCTGTAATAATTTTCCACCGTCGCTTCGTTCGAGATTTCCTGAAGGAAATCTAAACCGACCTATCATCGATTAAAGACATGATGCCTTGAGGCGCACTAACGAACTGTGCCTCTTACGCCCTACACGTTCAGATGCTCGCAGTATGCTCCGAGGTGGCTGTTTGTCGGCCAGCTAACTCGGAGACTAATTTCAACCGTGGGTCTTGACGCAAGTAGACTACGCTCGAATGTAATCTTTCAGCCACCGATTCGAATTGCCCATTTAAACGTGGTCAAAACTTTTTCGAAGGAAATTTTCGACATTTACCGCAGCCTTTCCGAGACTTCAAACAATACGAAAGGAGAACAACTTCCAACTCACGCGTTCTCGATCTGCGAATCAAACATACCCTATTTTAATCCTAACTGATACATTCTACGTTAAATAAAATTTCCAAAATACAAATTACGACACCGCGTACCGAACCGAAAGCACTGAACCAGTCAGTCGCGGGTTGCATAGAAGCCCGCCCACTCGCCGACATACAAACCTTCCGTTCCTGCTTCCGCTGAAAATCACTAACTACTGAAAGGAAAGAATATATGATATCTAGCAATTCGTTTCAATTTTATCGATTGCAAAAAAAACTAACATTATATACACAACTTCTACAATGCTCGATAGCTAGTATTATATTGCAGTGAATGTCTTTCAAGTATTAAACACTAGAACAATCAAATTTCATACAAAAATTCTTTAAGCAAATTTACACTGCTTACACATAAAATAATATGATTTGAACCAAAAATCAAGAATGAAGTTAGAATCACTTAAACGTATGTTAGTTGTTCTTCTGTTACCATTTCTTCAATAAAATGCATTTTATTTATGATCTAATATGATCGTAAACTTATGAGACTCGAATGCAAAAATTTTGTGGTATAGGTTTATATTATTAATTTCCAATTGAATATTTTTGCAATTAATGTAAACGAAGTAACGATGATATTACCAACTGTACTTTGATTACCAAGATATTTTCTACTTTTCAGATGGATTTTAAGAATTTGGTGGCTACAAAACTTTTATTTATTTTTAATGAGGTAAAATTTGTTTAGATCTATCAAAACATTTTGAAATTTGACTTGCCTCTATTATATATAATCATATAATCATTGCTAAAGCATATGTTCGTTGAATTTAAAATTATTGCTTTTACCAAAATTTACGATAAACTATTTACTTATAAGTAGTCCGCCTGGCTTAGAAGTTAGAGCACTAAGCCCGTAAGCCGAAGGTCTCTGGTTCAAATCTCGTTGGCGTCAACGAGATTAAGTTCGAGTGGTTCTTCGGACGGACTATAAGACTGTTCAGTTATGATACGTGCTGGTTTAAAATCAGAACGTATCGCAGCTGGGTGGACGGACACACGGCCAAAGCGTGATAATGATCATATCATCTTGTGGAGTGCCGATACATTCGATCATGATAATGAGATACTCTAACTATCTTTAAGCGAAGGCCCGAAAGGGACTGTAGGGCTACAAAGAAGAAGAAAGAAGATTTACTTATAAAATTTATTGAGCACTCTCTAGATTATACTGAGATATAGAGAAAATACTAAATTTCGAATATTAAATATAATCATAAAGTTTACTTTGCATAAATATTAAATGCATTCAAACCAAATGAATCGAGCCCCCGTAGGTTAGCTCTAGTTCAGGCAGAATTATTAGGAAATATTTATGCTATAGTTGAGAATTAGTTATACATATAAAAAAATCTGACATCAACTTTTCATCCTTAACCTGACCCTAATAATTTAATATCATGACACAGAAAGTTTAAAAATACAGCTTTCACGATATTTGAATGGCCCCATTAAGTTTTGAGATATTTGCATTTCTTGACAACTCTAAATTTCCTGAAAAGTGACTTCTCACTTCCTTTATATATTAAATGTATTAATTCGATTTAAATTGGGACCACACATTCACGACCAGTTTTGCTTGATAAAATAAGGCAAAGCTAGACTAAAATTGCAATACAAACACAGACGATAGTGAAAATTTCGATCTTACAAAAATTCTTAAAATGAAAGATTTACTTTGCCTTCATAAGACTGTTTACAAGACCAATTTTTCTGTAAAAATATCTGCGCAAAGTAAAGTTCAGTACTAAGGCGAGAAATTTTTAAATGGCAATCCCACCAGGATGAGGCATACACTTTTGAATATGCGGGTTATATTTACCGAGAATACTAAATCTCACTTATTATCCAGACTGGTTTTAAAATTAAATATTAACTAGGATTAACTACTAAATATCGTTAAAAGTCTAGGATAAGCTTTCCATATTGGCTTAGCCTTTGAATTTAATAAAAAGACAATTTAATTAAACATTGCTTTTGGCAGCCTTGAGCAGAACTCATAATTTTTGACAAATAAAATAGATAATAGTATATTAAATATATAAAAATTAAAATCTGACTCGAAACCTCTACGTAAAACTTTGCTTCAAAAAGCGATACAATGGTTAAATATCAACCCACCACCCAGAAGTTTATCTATTTTGTAGCGAGCTTACAACTTCTCTTTTGTGTTGTTCTGAGGGGCACTTATGTCAGTGCAGAGCTATGTATGAAATTGATACCTACAAATTGCCTTGCTGGTGGCAATAGAGGTAACCACTTCAACCCATTAAAGGTTCGTTGACTGCCGGTATGGTGTCACAGCTTAATCCGCTTTATTTGTTTCATATGGGCGTTGGATGAAATTTTTCTCGCTTATTTGAGATTTGACAGGAGCATAACCAATGCGTCCGTAATTGCCACTTGCAGTAATAATCTGTTTTAGCGGATCAAACAACAATCCTGTCAACAAAATAAGTATCTACCAACCTTTGCTTCCAGGTATGATCGCACACTTTCTGCAATTTAGTCTTTCCCAAATGGACACTGATTGGATTGATCAACTTTCACACTAAGGCTGTTGATGTGAGTTTTTCCTCACTATTAGTCCCGCATTTCCTAATTGCGGTTGTTCGCTTACTATCTTCAGCCCCGATCACTTTCACCACTGGATCTTCCTCAAACTTTGTGTCACCAGACCACCCACAGTCTCACGGTTTCGCTTTACATCGGATTGTCTTTTCTCATATCTGTTCCGCTCTCCTGTGTTGCGTCTCCATGTGTTTGATTATAGCGATTAGGTGCAAATCTTTTTCCCAGCGGCTCTGCACAATTATTCTATTACAAACTTTACCTCTCGCGACACACGGCTACAAAAAGGAAATTCTCAGAATGTGCTATTGTACATTACCACGATCCACATCCGAAGTAATCTACAAGTAACGTAAATCATAATGTAAAGTGGAGAAAATATGCGAAGCCAGACCTTCCCAATAAAATGATTTCAACACTTCATACCCGGAATCACATTGGAATCATTACACTTTTCCAAACTTATAGATAAGGTTGTCTCTGGTTCCACACACACTTGCTAAGTATGTTACTTTCATCGAACTGAAACCGTCCGGCCATTACTCCTCTTTTTACGTCCAACAGGCCAATTACCATATCTTGTTATCGGCAGCGCGTTGCTAGCAGGATTCTAAATGCACACAAGAGCACTCTGAACCAAAAGAATTAGTGACGGAAATTGATACATTGCAATTATTCGGAAAAATAACCACAAAATATGTTTATACGGGTATTTTTTTTGTCTAGGTAGAATTCGAATACTAAAAATTAAAAAATATATGCTAATCAAATAAATAAATTAATTTTTTCAATGCTATCAACTGAAAATCATTGATCATGAGGTAACGACCTGCATTGGCTGTAACGCGAACCACGGCTTCATTTTTTCAGAAATAAGATCCAGTGTGTAAACCGCACGAAACGGTGATTCTTGTCGTTTGTTCTCACTACATATGTACAATAGCAGTTTTGCTTGCGGTGAAGCCAAAAATGAGCCTCATAGCTGAACACCAGTCTGCTTCAAACTGTTCTAAAATACAATCGAAAACGGATTATATATTGGTCTCGTGGCTTTATTTCCTGCATCAGTTAAATTTTATAGGGTGAAGTCCAAAAATGTTGGGTACAATTTTCTACGTAGTGGTCCGATTATTCTATGTATGATAATGAATATGGAATTTAGATCTTCTTCCACACTTTCCGTTATCTTCACGGTATTTCCTTCAATTAACCTATTCCTCTGTCTTGTTAAAGTCATTGCATCATTCAGGCATTATGTGATGGAAAATCTATTCATAGTTGGATGAACTGCTTGTTCTGATTGACGATTATGTTCGAGTATACCATCAAAATAATATGTCTGTCAGTTTCGTAAATTGGCGGCTGATTGTCTATCATTGTGAAAAATAAGTTGTTCAACCGGAAAAAAGGGGAAACAGTGTTAATGCTTCTTAATTCCTGGAACCCTTTTGTTCCCTTTCTTTGCACTATTGGTTAAGTTTCAGTACCTTTTTATGGCTTTGTAAAACGAATTTTGCAAAGACTACGCATGTCCGTTCTTCACACCAAGAAACTATAAAAGCGATTGTATCATGGTTAAATTTTGCGGAGAAGTCAGAAGTGGTCGTCTTTCAAAAGTTTAAGTATTATTAGAAATTTCAAATGTTTTAAGGGGGGTCCCCCGTCATAGAAATGACCCATAACAAAGATAGTCATGTGTATCAAATAAAAGGTCTTGATTAAGAAGTTTTAAAATCTGAAATAAAAAAGTCAATTTGTGCACCAGGGGGTCCAGGGGGAGGCAGGACTACGAAAAATCTATGTTCCACTCGCGATTGGATACTCTTGAGTCTTAAAAATCTGAAAAAAACACAGAGGTATGTCCTTATGAGTAAATGCGCAAAAAATACCTCAGAAATCAATATTCACTCAAACTTCTGTTAGTGATAGTATGATTTGTAAGAACTGTATAACAATATTGTCATGCCTCTCTTATGTAAAAAAAAATTCTTCAAAAGCTACAGGTACTGAGTTTGAATCGGTTATTTTGAAAAGGGCACAAGTTACACATTTTGATAATACACGTTGTCATTGGAAACAGCACTGATACCCTGTAATATATTCATAATTGATTATGAACCCAACAAAAATAAAAACAGTGTTTGTATCTCCTGAAAAATTAGTGATCCGAGGACTCGTCTTTTTCAAAATAACCTATTCAATTAGAATCAATGCCAAAATAAAAGTACAACTTCAATTCATCCTGGAATTTTTAATTGAAACCCCTGTGAAACTCTAAAAATGGCAAATATTTCTTATATGCTGTCAGTATAATATATCACACGTTTTTATAATAAACATTACAGATGACTCTGAGACATTCATTTTGCCGGGCGACGTGGAAGAAATGAAACGTTTTCGAGAAACATCAATGCAAACGTCTCGGGTTCAAGTACAACTTTACTTTCCAGTAGCCAGCATACAAATTAAGTAAGTGAAATTCAAACTATTTTACTCCGCCAAAGCCAGTAAATCAATTAATCGTTTTTCCATAGTTCAAAACATTTATATGAAGTAATCTACAATCTCTTAAATACGGATTTATTAATGTGGAAGCCTTCAACACCCAGTTACAATGACGATGAACCTGCAGAGCTTTCAAGTACCATGGAATCATTTTTAAATGCTGGAATGATGGACTCTATCTATATTCCTTCTACAAGAAATGACAGTGATGTCGACTCAGATGCAAGGTCCTCAGATTGTGAAGGAATTGAAAGCGATCAAGACTCGGATACAATGTACTACTCCACTTATGACAGAAAACACACCAGCAGAAGGTCAGTTGCCTCCGAAGTGACATTAAGAACAAATTCGTGTTCCTTTGAATTATTCATTGGTGAAGGTGTTCTGACACTTTTGGCACCTGTGCGTGGCTCAGACAATAACGTTATCCCAGGTCAATTGGGAGAATTTGTGATAACGATGAACACTCTGAATCTACTTTCAGTCAGTGGTTATCAGGAGAATAAAAATCATGCCTATGTATGCCTACAGGCTAGTGAAGCCGAATTACGTCATTGTGGTGAGTATACTGAATCAGTTTTCAATTTAAAATTAAATATGTAATTCAATTTTGCGACCTAGGCCTAATTCCTACACCTGAACTAGACCCTCCTCTACGGTTATATGGCGAACCCATGCCGGATTATTTACTTTCAACTCTGTACCCTTCGCCACTGAATCTTACATTGAGACAAGGACGGGGGTCGATAGACCGTGAGATGATTTCGCTAGCCATCCAGATCAAAATTGTTCCTGATCAAAGAGTAAAAGTAATTTCATTTCATTCTCAACAAAAAAAAAATCGAATTTTGACTTTGTTAATAATTATATAGCGCATCTGCGTAACAGTTGGATTGCAAAATACAACCTTGCGTCATTATCCATCTCTATCCCAACATACGTGGCTTAATCAAATTATTGACATGATCGACGTGCTGGACTATCCAATCGAAGGGTATATACCTTATGGAGTTGTTACCGAAATGCAGTTGCATTTGTGGGATTGCAGTATTGATTATAGGTAAGTGAACTACTCAATTAAACTTCAACATGCTAATCTATTTTGAAAACTTTAAACAGGCCATTATTCTTTCCCTACCGTGCTGTGCTAGATCTTGGTTACTTCATGATAAGTAGCAATTTGACAACATCTCTACCAGGGTGTACTTTGCGTTTCATCGCCGAAGAATGTGCTTTATGTCTAGCACCGAATGTACGGTTGCATCTTAAACCTGAAAAACATTTTATAATTTATGATTTTCAGGAACCTAAAGAACAGTCAAAGGAAGCCGCTAATGAATTTTTAGTTTCCGTGGTAGATGCAGGACTCATAGAAATATCACTACGAATAAATGATAAGGCCACATCACTTTTCCCAAAATTAGATCTTCGCGCCTTTATTCAAAGTGTTCATATTCGAACCTGTGCTGACTCGGGGCATATTCTGTCACAGCTAATAGGTTACTTTGCCGCCGATTGCGATTTGCAGCCATCCACAGCTGATGTTGAACCGGGACATGTAAATATTTTCTCATAGAATCAGTGATAAAGCTTTCTCATGATTGCGAACTTACAGAACATTTTAGATAAAGAAGGAGATGTAGAACTTCTACCAATGAGGAAGTCCTCAACATCAATACCCGAGGTAACACCAAAACAACAAGAACGCGTAAACACTCTGATGGCAGATGCTATGCAAGAAAGCATTCGTATATCGTCAGGTAAATGATCAAGTCTTAGCTAATATTATATACTACATCGTATTAATTATAATTTTGTTTCAAAGATAATTCAGATGAAGAACATAGAATAGATACTGAAGTAGAGGTGTTTTTCTTTCCGGATGAGGCACAAAAGATAAAGGCAGAAGAGGACAAAATGAATAAAATTGAAACAATAGAGCAAATAGGATCGTTAGAAATAAAAGAAGCCTGTGATGAAAAACCTGAAGCGAAAATGACATTGCCAACACGTGTTTTGTCACCTACAAATACTTTACCGCCTAAACTATATCGTGATCGAAATGACAGCCAAAGTAGTGATGAATTACGAGACATACTTAATTTTGAAACATCCATTATGGCAACATCTTACATGATGGAGAATGAAACGGTGGAAGCTGTGCCTCAAGTAGCAGAAGCACTTGGTGAAATGGCAGCACCTTTCGCACCACCGAAACCAGTTAGTTTCTCAAAGAAACTAAGTTCGGATACAGAAGAAGACTATTGTATAATTGCGGAGGAGGAAAAGGCTCAACTAGTAAGATCTAATTTTAAACGCTAAAATCGATCAATCACAATTCTAATTCATTTCAGGCGAACTTCGGAATGAAGTCATTTGATTTGGCATCGGAACCTATTCGGATAGTTGACAATCACTTTAGTGTGCCTGTTGGTAAGCCTGACTTATTACGCGCTCCTGCAGACTTTCCAATGGCTGTTACTAGGTATACGCTCTGTGAAATGACAGTGACCTGGCACCTTCATGGTGGTCACGATTTCCCAAAGAAAGATGAAAGTCATTCTGATAAAGATAAATCCTCGTAAGTCATCTTCAGACTTCTGTAAACAGCTTGATATATATTCATCTTCTAAATCTTTTCGTCTGTTATAATAGCAATGTATACGTGTCACCTGGAATGTCAAAAGTGTACACATCAGGAGTGTCATACACCAAAGGCCAACCTGGTGTTACTTTCCACAAAAAGCCTATCCCAGAGCTATCGTGGAAAACATGCGGTGGAGCGTGGCGTAAACATGATGTGCTAGTAGAAATTCAAATTAACAAAGTAGAATAAAATATTAAATAAACGTTAATCAATGATTAATTTCACTTATTTATTTTAAAGGTGCGCATTTCTCACGAAATATACCCACTACATACCTTGCAAGCATCACGACAAGTTTTACTTATTACCGAGTTAGAAATACGAGATAAACTGCAATCGTCTGATATTAAAAAATTTCTATACCATCCTCCCACAAATGATTTACCCAAAAAGAGTTCTCAGCATATGGTTGTCATCAAAGCTTTACACATACGTCCTAACCCTGTTTTAGCAGCCCAAGAGTGCTGCCTTAGAGTATCGTTGCTGCCTTTGCGACTTAACATCGATCAAGATACTCTTCTTTTCTTAGTGGACTATTTTACTGAGCTAAGTGCAGCTGGCGAAGGACAATCACGAAAGAAAGCTGTTGTATTGCATCAACCCCCTGTAATGATTGTCGATGATATACCAGAAGCATTGCAAGACCTACAAGCCCGAAAAATGGTGTCCGAAAATCTGATGTTGCTAATGGAAGATGAAAAAGAGAAGGAACTTCCTGAACCAGTACCTGATGAAAATAACGATTTGCCAATATACTTCAAAGAAGTGATATTTAGTCCAGAAGTATCAATACGTCTCGATTATCACGGACGACGGATAGAGCTATCCCGAGGTCCAGTAGCTGGTCTACTGATGGGCCTCGGTCAGTTGCAATGCTCTGAAATTCGTCTAAGGAGAATTTGTTACAGGTATTTACACAGTTTACAGTTAAAAGAAATCGAATAAATAATTTTTGTTTACATTTAGAAATGGTCTGCTTGGAATTGATCGACTACTAAGTTTCTTATTCAAAGAATGGCTGCAAGATATCAAGAAAAATCAGCTGCCATCGATACTCAGTGGTGTTGGACCGATGTATAGTTTAATTCAGCTGTGTAAGTATAGAATATTGAGATAATGCTTGTTCTTGCTATATCATAATTGTTCTACAGTCCAAGGCATCCGTGATCTGTTTTGGCTTCCAATAGAGCAATATCAAAAAGACGGTCGAATAGTAAGAGGCTTACAACTTGGAGCGCAAAGTTTTACGGCTAGGACAGCACTGGCTGCTTTGGAAATTACTGCCCGCTTAATACAACTGCTGCAGGTAAGCCTTTGTTCCCAGGGTAGGGCTCTGTCCCGACTAAGGTATGGAAGAAGTTGTTAATGGATGCGAGCGCCCGAATAACAAATCACTTAATTTTTTAAACAATTATTATTCTATTTGTAATTCAACTTAATCAGTAGCAAGTAGACTGTTAAGAACCTGGTTCAAGGCTGCATTGCAACAACTGGAGATTCAACTGTTAAGAAAAACGTTGCCAGTCTCCTAAGTGAAAAAACAACTTGTTCTTCAACCAGGCAATCTTGATTATCAACAGGATAGCTCATTATATTGGCCCTAATGGATTCCGGCGTTTCCAGCATAAAGCTGCTGCCTGGGCCTCCTGCGATTTCGCTGAAGCCAATTGGCACTCCTCAGAAGCAGCTCCCAATGTCAATCAGCCTCAGGGCAGCTCGATTGCAGCTCCAACCGCCACAGTCTTAAGTGAGATTAATATCCGGCGGCTCTCAGACGGAAGTCTATGCTCTTCCTCATATATATATTTAATAAAATAAATTAAAGAGGAGGCCTTTAGCCTAAATCGATTATATGAAATATCACATGGAGCAACCATATCAATCTGACAAATGCACAAAGGGCACTCCAGCCCTGTTTCCGTGCCGGAATATGTAAATGAAGTGCTGGTCTTCTATCTAAACGGGACTGTAATGGTTGAACACCATGCTAACAAAAATTACCCGTAGCTCTGATTGAAACTGGACATGAAATATGTTGGAGTATCTCATATCCAAATCTTAGTGCATTGTAGAAGATCATATGGTCATCATAGTGAGAATAGTGAAGTCGTGTCCAACAGGAGCACCCCAAAGACTAGTAAACTCATTACTAGAGCTCTTAAGAGCATTCGCTATAGAGCATTTAACGAAATCTCAAACGATCAGGATTTTTGATGAAGAAAAATCAAGCTAAATGAGTTTATATCTTCTCTTCTGTTACCTAGCTGGTATGATGTCATAATTCAGCTTTTACGATGATTTCTTTTACATTTAGAAGCAAGAGGGGAAAAGTGCTCTGCATTTTTTATTTGCCTTTAGTGAGTTTTTCAAAATATCGCCTGCTTTTGAACCCTACTAATTGGTCATAAAATTTGAAATGATTAACAGCACAAAATGCTCTTAACATTTCAGCTTACTGCCGAAACAGCATATGACATGGTATCGCCTGGACCTTCTGTGAAACGAACCCGACACAATCGAAGAGGAAAACGTAAACGTATGCATCGTCCACAGGACATTCGGGAAGGTGTTGCGAATGCTTATCAAATAGTCAAAGAGGTTAGTAACATACATCATTGCTTGATCATTCGTTACCATATTTCTTTCCTCACAGGGCATCGGTGAAACTGCCCAAACATTACGCGATGTGACTATCGAGGAACGTGACCAAAAAGGATATACAGGTGCCGTTGGCGCAGTTGTTCGTCAAATACCTCCTATTGCCGTGTGCCCAGTAGTTCTTATGACACAAGCAACTGCAAATATTCTAGATGGAATGCAGAAACAATTGATTCCTGAGGCACGTAGAGAAGCTCGAGAAAAATGGAAAGAGGAGGATGAGTGAGATAATAGTCAAATAGGAAATTTCAATATTTTAAAGTCATGACATATCAATTTGAGTTATGGTGTAAATAGAGTTTATAGTTATGGTACGGGACGTGAAATATGTGGAACCGGAAATCAAGTCTACACATATGTAAGCAAGAGGTAAAGATCAGAGATACAAATAAGTATAGATCTTGCATTAGTGTCCTTTACTGTGCTGTAATCAAACTTAACATATACGAATTGAATGAAATTATAGCGACTCGGCTTTGTAAAAAATAATATAATGCTATATAAAATTATTTGAGGATAATGAACTAGTGAATAAGTTGAAGTGATTGTAAGATTTTATTAAGAAATGTCTCATATAGTTGTAGTTTTGTAAAAGGTCGAGAGAAGAGGCAAGTGTGTGTGTCTATTAGATTTTTGTACTTGGAAAGAAAGAATTTGAGAATGCGAATGTTGATCATGCACTAGAATGATTAATTTAATATTAAGTGTAAATGTATATGCATTAATGTTTTCTATCACAATTTCAAATTTAAGAAATTAGGTGTCCATTACACAAACACCTATAGAAGAATAATATAATAAAATTTTTTAACCTTGTTTAACTGTGGATTTTTTTTTCTCAAAAAAAAAAATATTAAGAACCGCTTCTTCTTCTTCGAATCTACCGCTAAAGTAGTAATAATTCAACGATATCAGCACCAATACAAGGCCAGTTCAAAAAATATGCGGACTGTTTGAATTCAATTCCAGTTAGCTCCTGAGCGTTAGATAAAAAGAATCAGGCGTACAAACAGCATTTAGGTAGAAAAACCAGGACCAAGGGCAAACATTATGAAAATCTCAGAAAGCAAATAAGATAATTCGAATTAAGAAAAGAAAATGCTATGGTGACCAATTGAGAAGCATCGATATAAGTCTATTTTTTTTTTTTATTTATTTCCATTTTACAGAAAAATTTCCAATTACAAAATAGATCCAGAAAATGAAGTAAGAAATTACCATTTATCAAAAGAACAATTCCATAATTATGAAAAGAAAACGCAATTGAAAATTACATGTTAAGAATTCTCCGTAGGTTGGACTTGAAAATTCCAAGCGATTCCAAAGGAGGACCAAGCTGAAGGTATTCATGGTCACGGACGAGTCGGACCAATGGCGAATAGAAATAAATATCTGTCCGTGCAAAAGGAATGGAGTAGAACTGGGTAGATCTAGTGTTAGATGGAGAACGTATGCAAATAGCATCTTGAACATTTGATGATAAGTAACCCCGAATAAGCTGGACAACGAACTGGAAATGACGCTTTGGGCTGGCGGATGTGATGGTTTGGACCTAGTTGCTTTGCACAGTAGCGCCGAGGTGAAACTCGTGTGTGAACGGCTCCGATTCAACTCTCATACCGTCTCCGTCCCGGTAAAACCTTGGCAGGCCTCGGAGTACGTTCGAAGTTCGCACCATTGGGTTGGTGGTGTAGGTTCGGTTGAGACGGACTCCCGATTAGCGCTGGCCTGGCTCTGAGCACTTGTCCCCATAAGGGCTTGTGCCAACCCTCGCATGGCCTCCCTGCTCTGCAAAGATAACCATGGGACCAAAAAGGCGACTACACACACGAACGGAGATAGCGGCTCCGAGGGGGGACCCAACAAAACTGGAGCACACAAAATCAAAAGACCACAAATACCCGGAAAAAGAAACGAAGAATAATAACGACGACGCAACCAGCGGTTGCAGCCACGATGTCAACAGTACATCGCGAGCGATACTAACAACGACAAAAACGAAGACTAACACAACGACAGCGAAGACAGACGAAAAACGGAGAATACAGACTGAGATTCCTGCGGCGTTCGGGCGCAGCAAAAAAAGAATGCGAACGCCCGAGCGTCCTATTAAGGAGAAACGGGAAACTCTGCAGGACACTTCAGGTGTTCGAGCGGTGGGAGATAACATAAAGAACACCGAAAATCCGATTGTCACTGCTGCGATCGTTACCGTAGCGACCGATGCAAGGGTCGCAAATCCCGACATTGCAACGAAAAATCCAGAAGCCAACGAGGAGATTACGGCACTAAAAGCAAAGAGTGACCGGACACCGCGTGAATGCACTGCCAAAGTTGAAAATGTGGCGGAAGTACTGCACTCAGAAACGGCAGGGAGCTCCGGAGGGGACGGAAGAACTGGCAGCTCAAGACGAATGCTCGCTGCGCTTCTATGCCCCGTCGAAGACCCCGGCACGGCAAGCCACCAGTGTACTGGTGGTCTACTGAAATCGCTGAAAAGCGGAGGGAGTGTCACAAACTTCGGCGTGAGGCTCAATGGGCGCGAGGCATGCAACCAGGTGGCAGCATATAAGTCGACCAGGAAATGCCTTCGCAAACTGATCAACAGTAGCAAGGCTCGCTGCTGGCAAGACCTAGTGGACGATGTGAACAAGGATCCGTGGGGCCTTGGCTACAAGCTGGTCATGGGGAAACTTGGTGCCCTACGGAAGCCTTGTATACGTGACGCGGAAAAGATGGACGCGATAGTGCGGGGACTCTTCCCCGCCCATCCCGTCCGTGTTGACGCTGTCCATGGTTAAACAGCAGTAGAGTGCCCACTCTTCACACAGCTGGAACTGGAGGAGGCAGTCCTCTCCTTGAAAGCGAGGAAGGCTCCAGGTCCAGATGGTGCTCCAGCTGAGGTGTTGCGGCTCGTCTATCACCATTGTCCTGACTTGCTGCTCAGCACATTCAACGCTTGCCTGCGGGACGAGGTTTTCCCGGTACGATGGAAGGTGGCGAGGCTCGTGCTGATCAGCAAGGGGAAGGGAAATCCCGAATCGCCGTCTGCATACCGCCCGTTATGCATGCTAGACACGGCTGGGAACGTGCTAGAGAAACTCATCAAGGGAAGACTCACTGACGCGGTTCGTGCTGCTGGGGACCTATCTCCTCGGCAGTACGGCTTTATAACAGGACGTTCTACCACTGATGCGATTGCAGAGGTGGTGAACGCGGTCCAAAAGGCAGAGGCATATAGTCGCACCAAGCGATGGATCGTCCTGTTGGTGACACTCAACGTCAGGAATGCCTTCAACTCCGCTAGATGGGTGGATATTCTGGACACGCTGGAAAACTCTTTTCAAGTTCCAGAATATCTAATGCGGCTTTTGAGGAACTACCTAAAGTACCGAAGCCTGCTCTACGACATGACACAGGGCCAACGAAGGATGGAAATTACATCGGGTGTTGCCCAGGGATCTATCCTTGGTCCGGACCTGTGGAACGTGTCTTACGACGGGCTACTGAGACTTGAGATGCCAGATGAGTCGCGCTTGGTTGGCTATGCGGATGATGTTGCGGCTCTTGTCGCCGGACGCACCGTTGAACAAGCGCAACTTAGGCTAGGTATGCTAATGCGCCGAGTGAGGGACTGGATGACTGCTCGCGGGCTCAGTTTAGCACTGGAGAAAACCGAAGTGGTCATCTTGACAAAATGAGAATCCCTAGAGTAAGGATGATCAGTATTGGAGACATACAAATCGAATCGAAGCTAGCGGTGAAGTACCTGGGGCTACTGATCGACTCGAAGATGAGTTTCTCTGAGCAAATCACGGCAACGGCTGAGAAGGCTTCTTCGGGAATATCGGCCCTGAGTCGACTTATGGCCAACGTAGGGGGACCCAGCCCATCAAGAAGACGCCTCTTGATGAGTGCTGTAGGGTCAGTGCTACTGTACGGAGCAGAGGTATGGGGCGACGCTCTCAGCAAGGAGGTATACCGAAAACGTTTGGCACAGGTACAGAGAAGAGGAGCACTGAGAATTGCATCTTCGTATCCAACAGTCTCCGACTCGGCGGTGAGAGTGATTGCAGGCGTGATACCTGTCGCCCTCCTTGCTAGAGAGCGCCGCGCTATTTACCTGTGCCGAAACGAGGATAAGAAGGAGATGGTTGTCCGCGAGGAGAGACAACGCTCGCTCAACGATTGGCAGCAGTCTTGGGGGAATTGCACGAAGGGAAGGTGGACTGCGCGCCTCATCCCGGATGTGAGACCGTGGCTAAATCGAAGGCATGGTGAGACTGACTTCTATCTGACGCAGCTTTTGAGCGGGCACGGGTGTTTTCAGTCTTACCTGCACAAAATCGGTAAGTCACGGTCTCCCGATTGCCGGTTTTGCCCAGGAGAGGAGGACAATGCCGGTCACACATTTTTTGCGTGTACAAAATGGGTCAGGCTGCGAAGCGAACTCTACAGGGAGACGGGAGAGCTCACCCCGGATAATATAGTTGCGGTGATCCTCGATTCGGTTGACCAATGGAACCAGGTGGCACATTATGCTCGGGCAGTCCTAAAATATAAAAGGGACTCACAGCAGCCGGAGGCGCTGAGGCTGGGGTAACGCTCTTCTGGCATTTCCTCTTCCCCTCTCCCCTCCCGCTAGGAAAGGGACTCCCCAGCTTGAAGGCGCCCCACGGCGTAACAAAACAATGCCTGGCCCGAAGTAATGTGTCAAACGGTTCCAGGCTAGGTTCTCAGATTGACAGGGGAGGTGTTTAGTGGGTAGTCCAAGGGTATCCTCCATGGGAGTCCCACACTGCCAGACTCGGCGGGCGTAAATGCCTTCACCTCCCTACCACAAAAAAAAACCCCCGAATAAGCTTGAAGAGCAAACATTGGTCGAGGTATTGTCGCCTCACCTCTAAGGAAGGGATGCCAAGGTAGATAAGACGATCATGATAGGAACGGTAGGCTAGTTTGAATTTATAGAAAAGCGAGCGAGTAAATTTTCTCTGTACGGATTCAACCGCGTGCAAAAGGTATGTGTGATGGGGAGACCATATTTGACATGCGTATTCTAAAATAGATCGCACGAGTGAGATATATAGACGGACACATGTTTGGGTGCTAAAAGAAATGTGTGACCAACGCAGAACAAAGACCGCGATTCGAGCTGCCCTGGATGTCATATGTGCAATATGGTGGTCGAATTTGAGCTGTACATCAAACGTCACACCTAGATCCTTAAAGTGATCAACTGATGCAAGTATAGACCCACCAATCGAATAGTCGAAGCTAAGAGGATTATGTTTATTGGAATAACGCATATGTAAACATTTAGGAACGTTAAGCGCGAGACGATTGACTTGACACCATTCGTATAATAAATTGATGTCATTTTGGAGTGACAAGCAGTCATTCGTCGAGCGAATGATTCTAAAGATCTTAAGATCATCGGCATAGAGGAGGCATTCGGAGGTAAAACTACTGGGAAGGTCATTGATGAAAAGGTTGAATAGGAGTGGGCTTAGGATAGAACCCTGAGGTACGCCGGAAGTTGGGGAAAAGGGGGCAGAGGAGAAACCGTTCCAAATTACAGAGCAAGAACGGTTGAGGATAAAGGAACTGATCCAAGCAAGGAGGTGACCGGATATTCCGTATCTACTGAGTTTGCTAAGTAATGTTTGGTGGTCAATGCTATCGAACGCTTTGGCAAAATCAGTGTAAATCACATCGACCTGGCACCTGGAGTCTAACGCAAGGGCTACGAAATTGGAGAACTCGAGTAGATTAGTAACTGTTGAATGGCCCTTTATGAACCCATGTTGCTTAGCGGAGAGATTCATATGGAAGGCCTCGTAAATTCGTGATTGGACGATTCTCTCTAGAATCTTGCCAAAAGATGAGAGAAGAGATATTGGCCTATAATTGGAGACGGAATTACGGTCACCGGATTTATGGATTGGAAAAATATTGGCACGTTTCCATGTATCAGGGAAAACGCCCGTGGAGAGACTCAAATTAAATATTAATGCAAGAGGATAACTAAGAGAAGAGCATAGCGATTTTATGAAGAAGTTAGGAAGGCCATCAGGTCCAATAGATCCGCTTGTATCTATCGAGTTGATGATATCTTCCACTTCAGAAGAGCTGGTTGAGATATAGCTGAAATCAAAATGGGGTGGATTGCCGGAGTTGGAGGAATTAGGAGAGGAGGATTTGAAATTGGATGAAAAAAAAACGGCAAAGAGATCGCATATGTCCTGATCATTAGTGGCAGTTTTATTAAGCAAAGATACTGAATTAGGGAGATTCTTGGAAGATTTAAGGGACTTAACATAAGACCAAAAAGGTTTAGGGTTATTTGAGGAGAAGGATGTTTCAATAGATTTGTAATAGGTAAGCAGAGCATAAGATATGGCTTTTTTGGCATCCGCTCGAAGAAGTTTGTACCTTATAAGATCAATATTGGAGCCCGATCGAAGATAGATTTTTCGGGCTTTGTCTTTTACATGTAATACTTTTGCAACTTCAGCATTGAATCATGCTGGACGTTTATGACTTGGTGCACGGGTTGATGGTGTGAACTGGGTAATAATATTGTAGAGCGTAGCGTAAAATGATTGTACAGCTAGGTTGGGATTAATTGGATCCAAAAGAGAAACCCAATCAATGCTCGCGAGAGTTGATTCTATGCTTTCGTAGTCTGCTTTGAAGAAGTTAAAACGACGAGGGTTTGTTTTCCGTTGCGAGCGTATTGAATGCATCGATAATTGCATTTCAAAGGTAGGGTGATGAAGATCCGGAGTAACATATGGCGTCATTGCTAAAGAAATTGGACTGACGGTGGAGAGGTTAATTGAAAAAATGAGGTCGAGAATTTTTCCGTTAGTATTTGGCACAGAATTAAGTTGAGTTAGGGAACATAGGGACAAAAAGGACGAAAGAGCGATAGAAGCTTCATTAACCGAGGTTATAGAAGAGTTTTCCCAGCATATCGATGGCATGTGGAAATCGCCACAGATGAGGAATTGGAGAGATAGCTTTGCATTATTTATAAATAAAGCAAGTTCATTATACAGCCGTTCATAAGAACGAAGTAGCGAATTACAGGGAACATACAGACATAAGACATAAACTCGAAGACTGGGAGATAAGTTTATTTGGATTGCGATACTTTCAACAGGTAGAAAAATATTCAAATCGGAGCAACGTGAAGACTGAAGACTACTGTTGACTGCTATGAGCACACCTCCGCCGTCTAATTTACCAGATAACCGTCGGTTTCTATCTTGTCTAAAGACAACATGAAGAGGAAGGATTTCTTCATCCGTAAAATCGTCTGTAAGCCAAGTTTCCGAAAAACAGATAACATCATCATTGGCAATGTAAGAAGCAAGATTAATTTCATTCAGCTTGGTCCTTAGACCGCGAACATTTTGATAAAAGACGTTGAGAGAGAATGACGAGTCAGAATGATTTAGTCTTTCCGATGAGACTTTCCGGAGGGACGAAATTTTTTTCGAGGAGTCTGTTCAAAACGCTTTACCGAAATACCGGGTGGCCAAAAGTCTAGGTTAAGCAAAAATGAAAGGTTTGTCGGAACCGTTAACTTGAAAGAGCCTACAACACGATTAGGGCGGTCGTCACGTGTAAGTTTAATCAAGTCCAAAAACTGCGAAGGATGGTCTAATCTAGCAGTAATATATAATTTTAATTCCTCGATAGATGTGTCCGTGGCTACACGGGAAATCAGGAGCGATAATGGTGGTGAGACGATTCTGATTGAGGGTAGACCCACTGAAGTGCCGTAATTTGCACTGTTACTGCTTCTTAGATATTGGTCATCAGTAGATTGCTGCGCATGGCTAAGATTCGGAGGCTGCGGAAGAGCATCGTGTATATGTTTGCTCGCGTTCCGAGGATGATGGCCCAACGATTGGGTGTTGATATTCTGGGTGATGTTATTGACGTCCGGTACAGAAAGGTTCTTTCCCTGCTTAACAGACTGGGTAGATTTGCTTCTCGTAGTACGTGTCGTCACAGGGGAGTAAGCACATGAAGCGATCGGTGATTTTGACATGCAGCTAGACTCCGTCATATCCAAATTATCACATGAAGATAGAGGCAGAGGGTTTGATAGGCTACGATTAAATGGAACCGTAATCGGTAATAGCGGCTGATCTTCAATATCGTCAGTCGATATGAGTTGCGCAATTTCATCCTCAGCATTTTTAAGCATATCTCTTAATGCATGTACCGAAGAGGAAAGCGTATCTACAGTGCTTTACGCAATCTGGTTACCTAGGAAGCTACATTATTCTTTCTGCATTTATGGCAATACCAGTAGACACCAGTATCTTTCTTCATAATTGCGTCAGCGGTGGAGCCCGACAATTCCATGCACTTAGCATGAAACGGCAATCCACAAAAGCAGTAGCAGGTGAAAAACGTAGTTTTGTTGTTTTTGTCGATACAGGTGCGTGCTGCGCAATTTGCCATGATGCCGAAGTTAATATTAATAAAGTAAAAAGCCAACTTACGTACACGATGTACGTATAAAAGATGTGCGTATATAAAAGTTTCAGTTGCACTGCACAGTATATAATTGAACTAAACTGGTTTGGGTCTATGTCAAGCGAGGAACAAGCAAGCAAACAAGGTAGTGAAAAGCCTGAAATGAGGTTCTCGGCCCAAGATTACGCGCTGCCGTGATGACATCAGCAACATCACCGCTGATGAAAATAGGATTAAGGAAAGATGGACATCATATTTCAAGAACCTCCCCAATCCTCCGCACAGCTCCAGTACATCGGAGCCTATAGATATTCCCGGAGAGCTTCCATTGGCCCCACCAACTACGGACGAAGTTCGTGCCACCATCAAGGCCCAACAAAATTATAAAAAGCCGGGCATCGATGAAACACCAGTTGAGCTCATTAAATATGGTGACAGCGGTGTTCAGAAAGCCATCCATAAAGTCATTCAATACGTTTTGCAACAAGAACATATGTCAAACGAGTGGAGCCACTCAATTATATTCCATATCCACAAAAAAAGTCAAGCAGATACTTGAGAAATGCTGGGAGTTCAACACAGACAAACAACAAATTTTCGTTGACTTTAAGCAAGCATACGACAGTAATGATCCTAACGCACTGTACCAAATAATGCTATGCTTTGATATCCCAGTCAAATTAGTCCGTCTTAAGGAAATGACGTCGACAACCTCCCAAGTCCGCATCAATAACCAACTCACTGATGCTATTGACACAAATATCGGACTAAAGCAGGGAGATAGGCTGGCGCCATTGCTTTTCAATTTGGCTCTGGAGTACGCCGTAAGAAAGCTACCTGCCCATACAAGAGGTACATTACTATGCAAATCAAGCCAACTAGTAGCCTATGCGGACGACATCAACATTTTGTCACAGTCATTAACAACCGCAAAAGAACTCTTCCTGAAACTCGACAGCGAAGCTAAACTAGTAGGGCTACAAATAAATGAAAATAAAACGAAGTTCATGACGCAGTCGAGGAAAAATACCTCAAGCACACAAAATATAACACTTGGCGAATACAGTATGGAAAATGTGAGCGAATTTGTGTATTTAGGCGCCAAAATAACGAAAACCAGTAATGAAAGAGACGAAATACGTTGAAGAATACAGATCGCAAATAAAATATTTTTTCAATTTTGACGATCTTGAAGACCATCTGCATACACGGAAAAACAAGGCTCCAAGTATACAAATTTGTGATAAGACCTGTCAAAGTCAAAAGCGTTTTATTCAATACTAACCGTTATAAATTTTAAAAGAATATAAATTAAATTCCAAACAATAAAACTACTAAAACTTAAGGACCCAATTGGCTCTCTAATTTATACGTTATCAGTTAAACACATTTAATCAAAATAACTATAGCCAATTCAAATTAATTAAGACGATTACATAACAGGAGAAGAAACCAACACTATTCAAAAATTATTTATAATTTTAACACAACGGTGAGCTTTTATCCTATACCTAATATGTTATAACCTAATTCTAGTAAAATTCAATCAAAAGCGTTATCTTATACTAAAAAATGCTATCACAATATTCCGAACTTGAGCATTTACTTTTATCTCTAAACCTACTATTATAAACATAACATATACTTATCCTAAATATTGAAACCTATCCCTAATTTTTAACACAAATAAATAACACTAATTGTGGAAATAATGAGCTAAAACTCAAAAACTAAGCAACGAAAAACACGAATAATTTAAACATTGTTATTCAGCCCCCAATACCTAAATTGCTCCATCTCAGCTCGACCAGCTTCAACGAATCTAGCAAATGAGTATCTCCATTGTTGATCTCGTGAGCTCAAATTCTGACGATATTTTATCTTCTTGCCGGTGGCACCTCTATCTATGTGATGTATGATTGGGACGCCAGTAGAATAAAAAACATCGATTCACGTCCAAATACACTAATGCTTCTGGAGGAACGAAGCCAATAGTGAGGCAAGTCGCAATATACCCGTCTGTAGGTTGAAGCGGCTGTGAAATCCAGGGGTTTTCACTCACAGTTACAGATCTTGCAATATGATTCCGAATAAGTTTCAATATGAAGATTGTAATATTTGTTACCACCTTGGCAGAACTGTAGTTCAACAATAATTACAACTCGTAATTATTAGAATACTTTATTACATTAAGACTACCTTATTACACGTGAATACAGGAACCGGTCGCCTTGACTGTTCGGCTTGATATGAGCTTTAGCTCGCACAGCTTACACACGATTAATTTAAGTAGGAGGATCAAAGCTAGATGTTGCTAGCACACAGACATGTTTCATAAAATCATACTATATTACATTCCTCCACCCTATGATAATACTTATTCTTACATAATTTCAATTAAACGTTCTACCTTTTTCTTATTCTTTGAGGCCTCTCAGCTTCTCAGCTCTCTTAAAAACCAACTCTAAATTCTTAAAATGCTCGACTCTATTTTAATATCATCAAAATAATTTTTAACTATGAGGTATATCTTTTATGACCTCTTCAACGGTTTGTTGAAAAATAGCACAAGCTGGTTTCGTACCAAATGGTAATCTATTAACTAAATAAGTACCCTTGTGCGTACTCCAAGCTAAAAACTTTTTTGTTTCATCACCAACCTTAAGTTGATTATAACCTCGCGCTAAATCCAAAACACTGTACTCCTCCCCTCCTCCGAGAGCAGCAAAAAACTCTTCGATTCGAGGAATTGGACAGTTGTAATCGTCTGAGTGTTTGTTTACAGTCAATTTATAGTTTTCACGAACACGTATATCACCATCTGGTTTTAAAACGGGCACTAAAGGCGTACTTCACCGATAATACCTTGTTCTTCAAGTAACTGCAACTCTTTTTCAACCTTTGCCTTAAAAGCGAATGGAATAGTATGGGGTTAAAAAAATAGGCTTCGTATTCAGTTTTACTGTTAATTTAAGTTTACGACCAGAAAATTTACCCAACTTTCCATCAAACAATGAAGAATATTTATTAACTAATTTTGAAACATCAAAATTCTGATTAATGTTATCTATTCCAGCAACAAAAATATCAAATATTTTTATCAAATCTCTACCAAACAGACTCGTTCTGTTATTTTCTTTTGTAACAACCAGATTGTGATAAACTGTTTTGCCCTTGAATGTTATTTGGGCATTCACTTCGCCTAATACTTTAGAAACACTGTTATCAAAATATTTCAAAAATCTACTGCTTTCCTTAATTTCAAATTTACTTAAATACTTTTGATAAGTATTAAAGCTGATTGAGTTCAGCGTGTTTTTGTATTGGAGTGTACAGACGCACGACTTTCGTGCGTAACTGTACTTGGCGTAGCAACCGAGTGAGACTCAGTTTTCTTTATAAATACTCGAATGACGTTGGTTAAGTCAGTTCGTCTTGATCGCTCCAGTAGCACGCTCGCAAATAAACGTCTTATTAAATAAAATAAAATTATTAAACTAAAATCAACATTTATTTATACACCTAAACTTGTTCTCCCATTCCTGGTCTAACAGGTTATGGGCCCAGTTTACGTAGTAACTGTGAAAATTAGGAGAACAAAAAGTAAAAAAAATTAACTCGACGAGTCCCAAGTGGCGCGGAACGGAAGTCGGCCATTGTTCGGTTGTGTCGAAGTTAACGAGAGTGAAAACGTGCGGAGTGTAAATCGAATCCGTGATGTCAGTCGGCATCTCAGTAAAGGGCGTGAAGCCATTTGAAGGAACGAATTTTCAAGGCTGGAAAGCGCAAGTAAATGCTTTATTTGTGATGAATGATGTTCTCGATGTCGTCGACGGTACGAGGCCGGAACCTCCTGCTGGAAACGGACAAGCGGCCGCGTTGAAGAAAAATATAAAGGACGATGCAACGGCAAAGTTTATAATACTGTCGAATCTCGACGAGACGCAACAGGTGTGTGTATTGTCCTGCGTTTCTGCGAAAGAAATGTGGGATAAATTGTGCCTAATTCATGCACAGAAAACCGCAACAAATAAACTAGGTTTACTACAAAAGTTTCACGCGTATCGAATGAGTGAATCAGATACGGCAGTTCAACATGTGGCGAAGGTGACAAACATGGTGAGTCAACTCAAGGACATCGGCGAAGATGTGTCGGACGCTACGACAATGGCAAAGATACTCGCGAGTCTCACCACGAGGTTCAGCACGCTGCAAGTAGCATGGGACAGTGTGGATCCGGTACGGCAGACTCTCGATAACCTTCAGGAACGGCTGATAAGAGAGAACGCAAGACTCAACGACGAAGAAGAAACGTCAGAAGCGCTGACTGCGACAGCCCAAAATCGTCGTTCGCGAGGAACGAAAAGTGCTAAAAATAAAAAGACTGAAAATAAACAGGACATGAAGGAAGTGCAGTGTTACAAGTGCCAAGGCATGGGACATTTCGCGAGTCGCTGCCGAAACAAGCGAAAACCACGCGATGGCGCCGAAAAAACACGTGACTGTGCACTCGTAGGTGAAATGAGCGGTTCGGTTGCGTCGGGCTTCAAAAGTGCGGAAACCGCGAAGGTGCTGTGGATAAAGACTCAAGTGATGAAGGCCGATCAGAGCGATGTCTGGCTGATTGACAGCGGCACATCGCGACATCTAACTCACCGACGTGACTGGCTATCAGACTACAAGTCGGACAATACGGGTGCTACAATATCGCTTGGCGATAATCACAACTGCAATGTCGCCGGTGAAGGCACAGTGAAAATTAAAAACTTGATCGATGGAGTGTGGCAAGATACAAAAATCGAAAATGTGCTACACGTGCCAAAGTCACGAAAAAATCTGTTCTCTGTCGGAGTATGTACAAAAAAGGGATTCCAAGTGCGTTTCGAAAATAATCAAGTTATCTTGGCGCGTGACAGTGAAGTACTTGCCACGGGAATGAAGCAAAACAATGGCGTGTACAGAATGTTTTTTAAGGTCGCGAAACAAGGGAGCAACGCAGAAGCTAATGTCGTTGCGACGAATTTAACCGTGTGGCACGAGCGTTTGGGACACGTCGGGAAGCGTGCAATTCGTGAATTAGCGGAAAAAGGACTCGTGATTGGCGTAACATTTACAGACAAAAGTGATGTTTTCTGTAAGCCGTGCAGTTTTTTAAAAGCGCACAGGTTACCCTTTAATAAGAAAATGGAGCGCGACAAGAAAATAAAGCCAGGTGAAAAAATGCACTCAGATGTCTGTGGGCCCATGTCGACGAACTCGGTCGGAAGATCAAGGTTCTTTTTGACATTCAAAGACGAAGCAACAGGCTACAGGCGCATCTATTTCATGAGAAGGAAATCCGAAGTATTCGAAAAATTCAAAACTTTCGAGAAAATGATCGAGAACAAATTCGGAAGAAAAATGAAGACTCTTCGCTCCGGCAATGGTTGAGAATTCTGTAACGAAGAGATGGACAAATATCTTGAGGAATGTGGCATCAGACGAGAAACAACAGCGCCGTACAACCCGGAGCAAAATGGAAAGTGCCCATACAATGATAATCGCGAAGAATCTTCCATTGACTCTATGGGCAGGAGCAGTAAATTGTGCAGTGTACGTGTTAAATCGAACTGTATGGACGAGTGGCATCGTAACTCCGTACAAAGCGTGGACTGGGAAGGTTCCGAACCTAAAGCATCTCCGAATCTTTGGATCAGATGCATACGTACACACTCCGACACAATTCACGTGAAAATTTGACGCTCGAGCAATCAAGAAAGTTTTTGTTAGATACACGGAAGAGTCAACAAATTATCGGGTATACGATCCTGAAAAGAAAAAGGTCAGCGTTGTTCAAAACGTCGTATTCAACGAGAAAATCGGGCCGCCGTCGGTAGAAGCAAACGAGAAGGAAGATGAATATGAAATATATCTTCCAATGAACGAGGCACGAGAAGATAACGAAGGACATGAAATCGACAAGGAAGAAGAACGCGAGAACAACGGTGAGGACAACGTCGACATCAGAGAACGAGAAGAAGAAGATCACGACGAGGACAACGCACAAGAGAACGAGCAAGAAGAAGAAGATCGCGAAAATCGAAGAGTCCTGCGAGATCGAAACGCAATTCAAACTCCGAGAAGGTATCGGCACGATGCAAATGTAGCCGAATACGTGATTCCATTGACATACGAAGAAGCAACAAAGAACACTGAAGCCACGCAGTGGGCAAGTGCGATTCATGACGAATTTAAAGTGCATGAAGAAAATCGTACGTGGGAACTTGTAACAAAAACGCCGGACATGAGGCTAATCGATTCGAAATGGGTATTCCGCGTGAAGACGGACGTCGACGGAAAGTCACATCGCTTCAAAGCCCGATTGTGCGCGAGAGGTTTTCTTCATCGTGAAGGGATTGACTTCAAAGAAACATTCTCCCCAGTCGTGAGATATGACACACTAAGGATTCTGCTGGCAACGATAGCAGCGAAAAATCTCAACGTAGTGCAGTTCGATGTTCAAACTGCATTTTTGTACGGGAAACTTGAAGAAACAATCTTCATGAAAGTTCCGGAAGGACTGAAGCTGAAAGAAGATGCCAGAAACGTCGTATGAAAGCTCGAGAAGTCTCTCTACGGGCTTAAGCAGGCTCCACGCTGTTGGAACCAAAGATTTACAAAGTTTCTGAGTGAATTTAACTTCAAAGAATGTGAAGCAGATAAGTGCGTGTTTACCGGGAAGTTTAAAAACAACGAAGTATATCTGGCGTTTTTCGTCGATGATGGGCTGGTAGCCTCAGACAATGTAGAGACACTTAAGAAAATCATTCAACGATTAAGCGAAACGTTCAGAATTACGATCGGAGATTCTAACATTTTTGTCGGGTTACAGACTGAAAGAGATAGAGAAAAAGGAAAAATGGTAATTCACCAGAGCGCGTACACAAAGAAAATAATCGAAAAATTCGGCATGGTAGACGCGAAAACGGTAAGCGTGCCAGTGGATCCGCACGCAGCACTGACCCCGGTCGTAGAAAGCGAAATAAAAATAAACAACGTGCCATATCGTGAAGCAGTAGGCTCTTTAGTTTTTCTAGCAGCCGTTTCGAGACCAGACATTGCTTATGCAGTAAATGCAGTCAGTAAATTCTTGAACGAGCACGATTCATCCCATTGGCAGGCGGTTAAAAGAATATTCGCGTATCTGAAAGGCACGGTTAACTATGGCATCGAGTATCAAAGCGGCGGTAGCGAAGCAAAGCTGATAGGTTTCTCAGATGCTGACTACGCCGGAGATGTAGAGACGCGGAGGTCGACGACCGGATATGTATTCTGTCTGTCAAACGGAGCCGTAACATGGTCGTCACAACGACAAAAAGTGGTGACGTTGAGCACAACAGAAGCCGAGTACGTAGCTGCATCGGCAGCTGCTCGGGAAGTAGTCTGGATTAGAAAATTGTTGTCGGACATCGGATGTCCTTGTGATAAAGAAACAACGCTTTATGTTGATAATCAAAGCGCAATCCAACTAGTCAGAAATCCAGTTTTTCACAAAAGAACCAAGCATATAGATGTTCACTTTCACTTTATTCGCGAGAAAGTGAACGAAAAAGAAATTCTTGTTGAATACGTTTCATCTGCAAATCGAAGAGCAGATATATTTACAAAGGCGCTGCCGCGAGATCGCTTCAAGGATCTATGTTACAAGCTAACATGATAACAGCAAACGAGAAACACTCGAACGGCGGTAGTATTAAAGCTGATTGAGTTCAGCGTGTTTTTGTATTGGAGTGTACAGATGCACTACTTTCGTGCGTAACTGTACTTGGCGTAGCAACCGAGTGCGACTCAGTTTTCTTTATAAATACTCGAATGACGTTGGTTAAGTCAGTTCGTTTCGATTTCTCCAGTAGCACGCTCGCAAATAAAAGTCTTATTAAATAAAATAAAATTATTAAACTAAAATCAACGTTTATTTATTCACCTAAACTTGTTCTCCCATTCCTGGTCTAACAATAAGCATCAAACGGGACCACAGAAATTTCTGCACCACTATCCACCTCCATAGGAAATTCAATTTCATTATCGATTTTTACTTGAACGCAAATCGGCGGATTTTTAGATTTCGAAGAAAAACTTTCAACGTTGTAAATCCCCAAATAATATATGTCGCTCTCATTAGACTCCTGTACTATGCTTTTCGTATTTGAAGCCTTCGCTTTATCTTTTTGACATGCTTTGGCTATATGCACCTTTTGAAAACAAATTTTACATTTATAAGACTTATATTTACACTTACTAAAATTGTGTTTTGTTTCGCCGTACACACTGCTGTAGACTGTTGTTGTGACTGCTTCACAGAATCGTTGTTCTTTGGCGGGGTCTTTGCCGGTGGTTTATTTCGCTAAATGACCTTGTTTATTTCAGATACATTCGTAGTAGGCGCTGATAACGATGCTTCCTTTTTCAAAGCGGTTTCTAAAGTAGCCTCCAATGAAGAAGTATGGTTTTCCTTGAAAACTCTGTTGTGAATTTTGGCTTCCTTCATGCCACTCATAAAGTGATCCTTAATGTATCCTTCGAGTTCTTGAACAAACTCGCAATCCACAGCTCCTTGTTTAACACGCGCAAACCACTGAGTGACTGTTTCAGCGGGACCTTGTCGTAAATGATAAAACTGTCTACGCTCTTTATGCACAGAAATGCGCGGCGAGTAATGCGATGCCAGGATGTCACACAATTCCTTGTAAGTATTAGTTTTTCGGTTAAGTAGGATTACACAAATTTCGAAGTGTTTTATACACTTCTGTATCTAGTGAAGTAATTAAGACCGACACTTTCCGTTGATTGTCGACAAAATTAGCTTCGAAATATTGTTCAAGTCGTTCACTATACACATGCCACTCAGAATTTCCTTTAAATTCTTCAATTGTGCCTATATTACCACAAACATTGACAACTGGTGCACTTTCCGTTGATTGTGGAGCAACTTTATTTGTTCCAAGAACAAATTCTAAACCTGATGGAGACACGAATGTGCCACATTCTGTCTCGATTAATTTTAAATCAGCTATTTTCTCTTGTTGACTTGCACTTGCTAATGATAAAAGTGCATAAGCGGCTTCTGAAGTAGTGTTTTGTTCATCAGTTAAAGACTCGTCGAGTCCAAATTTCGTCATTACACGAACATTTCAAAAGAACTAATCTGCACTTAGTACAAAACTGATGTTCAACTTCAAACACTAAAGGAACGACTTAAAACGTTTCTATCCTCGTCGCCAATTGTAATATATTACCACCTTGGCAGAATTGCAGGGTATTAAATAAGGATAAAAGGTAATCAACAATAATTACAACTTGTAATTATTAGAATACTTTATTACATTAAGACTACCTTCTCTTCTTCTTCTTCTTTGTAGCACTACAGCCCCTCTCGGGCCTTCGCTTAAAGATAGAGTATCTCATTTTCATTTGTGGTCTGCCGTATTGACGGCCAGATCATCACCAAACGATACCAATGATCGCGTTGGCGACACGTTAAAATCAAAGCCGGTCAATAGCTTGCGAATGAATATTGAGAAAAGCAGAGGTATAGTAACTGTTCCTTGCTGTAGACCATTCAGGACCTTGAATTCGCGCATTGTTGTCAGATTTCCATTTCTTACAACAAATAATTTCCCGTATAACATATTGCACATAATTGCGACAAGATGTCTGGGGAATCTGTCCTGAAGGAGTTTAAAAATTAGTCCATCTAGCCCCACCGTATCAAAGGCTTTCTCCATATCAATGAGACACGCTCCAACACATTCTTTATCATTTAGTTTCCAACAGATGTCTGAGGTTACTTCTGTTATCACATGTTTGATCGAATGCCTGGCACGAAAACCAAATTGGCAATTCGGCATCAACTCATATGTGTTTAATGCTTTATTTAGTATCACTTCAAACACCTTGCTGATGTGATAAGACCTGTATTATGCTACATGTGTGAAACATGGACCCTAATGCAAATATCCGCAAGTATATTGAACGTCTGAGCGACGGATCCTGAGGCGAATAATTGGAGTGAAGCTAGACGGGGACCAGTGGCGAATTCGATACAACCATGAGCTGTATGAAATTTTTGACGAGTTGAGGTCTCAACGATTATGACTGCGGAAGCTACAATGGGCTGGACACATGAATCGCATGAACGAACAACAGATACCTAAAAAGATATTCGTTGGGAGAATTGAAGGCCGGAGACCAGTGGGGAAACCGAGGAATCGATGGTCTGACTCGGTCGACGAAACCGTTCATCGCTGCTCGGATTCGAAAATTGAAGGACGTGGTCAATGGACCGAGACTTGTAATGTGACGCCTACGCCCGGGAATCGAAGTGATTCCGATCCCGAACCCTTGCACTCGGCCAGATGGGTATGACCTCGAAGTGCAAGCGGACTTCATCTTTCGTGCGGATATCGTTGCGCAGAAAATATTTTTTTTTCTCTCCAAATATTTAGATCTGCGGATTTAAATATTTGAAACATAATATTAATCAAAACCCCGACACATTTCGAGACATATCCATCTGGGAATGCCCCCTCCACCGTTGCCATCAGAACACTATGCCACTGGCGACAAATGGAAATGCACACTGCCGCCATGTGGCGTTCCAATCCGCACATCTGTTTTGTCGGTGGTTGTCGGATTGACAGTCCGGCGCCACGAGGAAAAGAAACGGCGGGAAATAACAGTCGTTCGTCCGCTATTTCTTCAAAGGAGGCACGTAAAACAAAAGATAAGTCTAAGTCACCGGCCAAAAGTGGGGATTTAAGTGTTGAAGAAACTGCAGAGGCCGGGTTCAAACCAGGGCAGTCATCTTTCCTACCAAATATAAAATCAGGAATAGACGAGTGAGTTCCAATGGCTATTTAAAGAAATCTTGGCCAAAAATTAACCTTGTTTTTTTAACCTAGATACAACGATGTCTGGCGCGATAAGAATGAGTATATGAATCGTAAACAAACCCATTATGATGACATGATATATCAGGAAAAGTATTCCGAGGTGGAAGCTGAGCTTCGTAAAATAGTTGATGAACTGATGCGACAGGAGTTAGATTTACTGCAGGTAAAACTCACTTGTAAATCATAAGCATTTTTTTTTATTTGTAATCATATTTTGTTAAATGTTCTACACGTAAGGCCGCCCTTGATCGAGATCGTGCCTCCAAAGGCAGAAATCCACAAAAAGGTAGCAAAAAAAAAAAAGCACGCCGGAGCGGCAAGAAAAGTAAAAAGAAGAAGGAGAAAGATTTAACTCCTGACCGCACGACTGAATCTTTATTTGAAGAGCTAGTTACAAATGGAATAATAAGAAAGTATCCGGAAACCCCATTAGCTTCGTATATTGGTGATAAATCTTATATCGAAAGGAACGGCATCAATCCGTCACCAGAGGTTATTCGGAACTATTCGCCTTGCATACGCTCAATACTTTTAGCTGGGCCAAAAGGGACAGTCCGACGCCACGAGGGAGGGAAACAGTTGGCACCTCTTAAGACGGAAACATAGAACGTCGGGTTTTGCCAAAGTAAAATGGTAGAAGCAAATTCGCATACGATTTGACATTGCTTTGGCAGTTCGATAGTGAACACACGTCCAGCAACCTTCTGCAGTGCCCCATAACCAACTTTCCAAACAGAATTGTGTGCGCGGATACAAGCATCAGCAACCATCGGCTAGGAAAAGAATGCAAACGAAGCTAAAACGAGATTCGTACAATTGTCAGTGAGCTAAGCGAGCAAATAAAAGAAATCATAGATGTCGATCATCGTGTACATCCACGCCTAATAGGACAAAGAGGTAGGAGTGTAATTAAGGACTCTGTGTACAATACAAGAGATAATAATAATATTACGAATTGGGGCCTTCGTTGTGGTAGTTCGGATTTAACTGAATTTCGGGAATTTATACCTAAAACGTGTCTTCTCTACAAAGTGCAAGTACTATGCATCCAGAGCAAATTAAATATTTATGACACGTGTATAATTTCGTCAAAAGTTAAACACGAAAAAGGACGATACAAAAATAGCAATCCAAATCCACAAGCAATATTTCAATATCCTGCCTCACCCAAACACCGTTCATCAAATAAAACTCATGAAAAATACCTTAAAAAATTCAAATTTTTAAATGCTTATCGGACCAGTGTTTGATAACAAGGCTTTCACCGATAATTGTGTCGAACAATAATTTTCAGATGACAATTTTAGAGATGCTACTATTATTTAGTTAGTGGTGAATGCTTATAATATCCATTACCGGAAAAAAAAATAAATCAATACTGTCATAATAGTAAACGTTCTCTAGAAACACTTAAAATAAAATTGAAAAAACTTCAGCTTATTACCCAAATTATGACGAATGAAACGAAGAAAGAAAACAGAAACAATTTCGTAAAAATTTGTAATATAAACTTTTTTCAAACGATTTGTAAACGAAACGTAAACATATATTAAGTATAAATTAAAAGTGAAATGATATAGTCATAAAATTTATTTATTAGAGTCTATTTATATCAAGTTAATTTAAAAAAAGAACAGAAAATGATGGCCAAAATGAAATTTTTCCAGTAGTATAAATTGAATATGACGAAAATATTTACATTGTAAGGTACATACTGAAGAATGCATACATCTAATCAATATATTAGAAATTTAAAAATTTATGAAAAAAAAATATCACAAATGTAATTTTGGGTCTAACCTAAAATTCATACTGAACTATTTTCGATGAATATGTTTAGATGAATTATTTTGAAATTTACTCAACATGTATTGCATTTCTAAACGTAATTTTCATGTGATTTTCAATCTTTGTTGAAAGGCCATTAAGAGATGAAAACTAATTTTGCAAGAGTAAACTCAAAAAAAAAAATTAAAAACCTTTCCAAAGAACTAACTGACGGTTTATGGTAAAAGGAGGAAAAAAAAGACTCTCTTACAATTAATCAATTTTCCCTTTACACTTGATTAAATTTCCTAACCCATGTCTTCCCAGTGTAGAACTAAAATCCTTTTTGAATTTATATTACCATTTCTAATCCGTTGAGTGCCTTCCCAGGCAGAAGAATCAATCTTCAATTGCCATAAAATATCGTCACGCATCCTTATGCCTTAGCATAAGCCAATACTATCAAGTTGCACTGTAATTGTAACGTTACAATTAGTAAGAGAACAATAATACATAGACAGAAAACACATTTAACATATATGTAATTTACCAAGTGTGTTCCTTTTACTCATCCATAGATTTACGTTTTTTTCTTATTCCTTATTTTCTAATTGTTGTTCTTCATCCTTATCCATTTATTTTCCCTGTTAGAATACGTCGATTCGATTTAAACATGTTGGTAGAAATTTATCAAATCAATAATTTTTTATGAAGAAAATCTTTTTCTTTTTGAATCGTTTACTATTTAGTAGTAAGTTACTCGTAGTGTTGGTAAAAGTAGGAATTGAATCAATAAACAACATGAATTGCTAAATTTAACCACGACTTTCCTTTTCAGCGGTTCTTCTTTTTCAGTGGGAACAGAGAGTGCAGGGTAGGTATGCCGTCGCGAGGGTAGGGTTTCGACAAATCCGCTGAGGTCGGTTCCGAGTCGCGCGCGGTACGCGGTACCTTTGTTGTTTTGTTATTTTATTTAGAGTAGTTTTCGTCGGGTTAATTTCGAGTAGCATACTTTTCGGTACCGCGTCGGAACTTCGGGAACGCGAAATGAAAATTAGATCTTGTATTCTTGACTGGTTATAAGAAGAAATACGGAGTAACGTAAAGTAGGTTTCTTCTCCGTATGGTTTTGTTTTGTAACGCGTTTGGAAAACGGGCATGTTCAGGTGGCTGAAAATATTGTAATTGAGCGTAACCCATTCGGAGACCCGCGACCGAAATCCTCTCCGAACTAGCTGGCCGACAAGCAGCCACCGCGTGAATGGGTTACGGTGCACGGATTGGTTGACCGGTTGGTACCATCCGTTGGCACTACTCAGACTTAACGTCTCGAACCGATGAGAGGTCGGTTCCGCGTTGGACTTTAAAAAGTTGAAAATCATTACAGACTGTTAGAGGTATCATTTGCAAGAAGCGAAGGCCTGAGAGGGGCTGTAGTGCTGCGAAGAAGAAAAATAATGTTCACTAATTTGCTGCATTCTTTGTACAAAAACTAATTTTTAATAAATTTGGTTGGTTTTTTTCCTCCTTTTCCCAACTAATTCATATTTAGAACTTTACATTTGATAACATTTTATATTGTTTTTTGACTAATTTTTTTATTGAATATTGCTTAAATTTAGCGTGCCATATTAGCAATTATGTTTTTGAGTACTATAATGTTTTAAAATTTGCTTTATGTTTCTTATATTCAATCAATTCAATTCAATCAATAAAGGGCATTTGAATTTGAAAAAAAATTATTCTAAATAAGGCTCTATAGATTTGTGCTATGGCACGTGCAGTTCAGTTGATTTGTGTGGAGAGAGCCTTTGATACTGAGGATATTTGACGGAAAGTTGTGCAAATCTTCTTTGATTACAATTTACGTTAAACGAGTGTCTATTTTCTGATACTGTGGTCGGTTCTATCATGAGTCGTCATATATGTGAATATGCAATATACCATGAATAGAAGGACAGGTGGCAAAAAAGTTATTCTTAGGAAAAATTAAAAGGGCTAAGGCCATAAGGGAAAAGGACGGGAAAGGGGGAGGTCATGTTAAGAAATGAAAAATTATTGTCTTAAGAAGACATGGCCGTTTTATTTAATTCACAAGGAAAAAAATTCTACATAAAAATTCACAATTTGTAATTCTAATAAGAAAGCCCCTTTAAACTTTTATGTAAAAATAATCCGATAATTTTTTTTTTAAAAGAAAACACAAAAAAAAATAATTTAATAATATTCACTAATGGGAATATAAATAGAAAACTCAAATAAGTACTAACTCTTTCCTTGCTGAGCTCCGAGTGCTTGGCGAAGAACAAAAAAAGGAAGTTCGGGGCATCTGAAATCCAACCTTCAATTTAATAATTACGAGTAATGTTAACAAAATAAAAATAATACACGGAACGGCCACTTTTCACCAAGACGCTGCATACACTCTCTCTACTAATGAACGGTCCCTTGAATTTCAGCCAATAATAAATTCAAACTCAAAAATTGAATTTTTCACCAATTCATTGATAAGATAAGATATTTCTTAGAAAACTTTCATTTTCCTTTTTTTTTCTCGTTTTTATTTTATTAATTATGAAACTTTACTGTTTCCTTTTTTTCTGTCCTCTGCATCAATTCAAATTCTTATCCACTATATAGCTTGGTTAATTTTATATTCAACACAATTTTGGTGTTTAGATTATGCCAGAATATATTTAAGCCGTCATTATTTTTATCCTCGGTTCACTCTCTTTAACTATGTTTTTCTTTTCTCTTACTCAATCAACCATAACGTAAAAAATAAGAGCTATGTTCAGGCCTTTGACCTTTACTTTTCGTCAAAAACCCGCACTTAACTTCGACTCACATATGTCACAAGCCAAATTTCACTCCTTTTTACAATTCGCAGAACTTCTTATTTTCTCACCCCTGAACTGCTGCCACCAACTATTTCTATTCACCCCGTCGTCACCAAATCAAAAGCTGACTTCTATTTTTTCGTAATGAAAAATAAGGCAAGAGGGTAGGGTTGAGATGATGGGAGAAATAATAATTAAAATAAATGAATGTACAGATTAAAAGTTATATGTTCCCAAAAGAAGGTGGAGAAGTTATGGAGGCAATTTGAAGTTGCGAATGGGAGAATGCCGGTACGCCGGAATTCGCAACAATCGTGGGGACAACCCAGACCCTGACTGTAGGCTCTGATGGCGTTCAATGTCGACTGATTTGACGTCTCCGAGGCACTCACTTGCGGTGACTGATATGGAGTGAAGCGGTGCTGCACCCCATAGTCACTCATAAGCTTAGCGAATACCTTGGAGATGAACTGCACACCCTTGTCCGAGTGAAGCTATTCGGGAACTCCGAAGGGCAAATTTGCGACCCTTGACGGAAGTCTCTGCGTAGGTTCTATTGTTGCCAGGAGTTGCAAAATTGACTCCACGCAGGCACGCTTCAAGAGACGCCTGGTGAAGAAATATCTCCAGGATTTCCGAAAGCGATCCCGAAAAGGTCGTGATCTAAAACTAGTGGGTGACTCACGATCATTGCCCACCTTTCCATTACTTTCGGAGAAATCCTACTTACGACAATCGGACGGTGAAATGAAGTTGACTGACGATATGTGCTTGGACGTTAGGAACGATGTGAAGAGTCTGAGGAAGTGAAAGAACTGCTGTTATTGAAAGGCGTAGGTCTCAGTCACTGGAGGCATCTGAGGTCTGGATCCACATTCGTGGCCACATCTACACGCCCATATGGCTGGGTTGGATTAGCCCCTGAAGAAGATATATCCTTACGCAAAGGGGCTGTTTTATAGTTGCAAACATTGTAGTGAGGCTTGGTGAGTCCTTCCTTCCCACAACCCAAATAAAAAACGTGTTTGATAGAAGACGCACAATCAAAAAAACTATGGCCTAAATCCTTGCAATTCCAGCACATGCTGAATTGACTCCATTGTTGGTAGTTCGGAGAGGAACCAATCTTTGGTCGGGATATCACGGCTTGAATCTGAGGAGTCTCAGGTAGAAGGCATTTCGTTGAAAAGGCTGAGAGGGTCGATCACACGCCGTCGAATTACAAACATTCTTCCAATTCAGGGGTTCCTTACTACCGAATTTTGGTTCAAAATTGGCAGAGTACGGTTTATCATAGATGTCCCAGTCCATCAGATTCTCTGGAGTTTGGACGGAATGTAATCCTCCCCCCGCACGTCTTTCGAACAGCCTGCGACGGGACTCTACACCTCTCCATGAAGTTTCGGTGCGGCAGCATCTTCTGACTAACTCCCTGGTGGACGGGAAAGTCAGGCCTACCAAGTGATCCTGAAGCCGTAGGCTCATATTCTTGGATGTGATGCATTGCAAAACTAAGTCGAGAATTGGCGCCTGAAGTTGTAATAACATTGCCTACAATGATTCATAAAATTCAACAAATTTTTCACCAGGATGCTGGAGGGCGGCCGTGCATTATACGATGAATATCACATTTGAATCTTGGCCAGGTCAGATTCTACCGAAAGATGTCGCGAGCCTGCCAGTACCACTGTTACACCACTCCTTTCAGTAGTATATGAAGATCCTTCATCAATTTACGGTCTGACAAATTGTAATCGCTTGCCAACCTGCCAACGCGAAATATAAATTTTTGGGCAGTCACACCATCTACTCCACCATCAAACGTGATACTCAATTTGGTGGTGGGAAGTCGATCTGATATTGGAAGTTTATTGCGTTGGGAGTCGCGAAATGCGACCAGCAGTGGCGTTCCCTACACCGTCTGCCATGTAGCTGCCGCGCTTGGGGCACCAGCTTGAGAAAATGCGTCTTGTGCTTCTCGCAGGCTAGATGATAGGCCAAAGCCGTTGAGTATAGGTCGGATCCAAACCAGCCGTTCGCCGACGCGTGATTGTCTGATTTCTATAGAAAAATATAAAAAGAAATAAACAAACTAAACCCTACTAACACCCAAATGTTCAATCCAATAATCAAAGATTCCAGATACCTAAGAAAATCAAAATAAGTTTAACGAAAATTTTAAAGAAAACGAAATATAAATGATTTCACTGACTAACAGACTATTGTAATAATAACAATTAAAAATTTTGTTTTTTATTGTGATTAATCCGCGATGAAGAGGAACAGTTGTGAAAAGGACAGAAAACATTTGTTTTCCAATAGCAATTGAAATCAAATTCATAAAAAAAATTCATTTCTTGAAATGATCCCAGAAAGGGTAATTAAATGGGATGAAGGTTAACGTTTGCACATTATATAGAGCAGACAAACCACACCAGTGCCTGGCATAACTATGGAACTCGTAAGTGGACTCCGCGCAAATTGTCACCACAAAGGGCCACACAAATCCCAAAGCTAAAACCAGATAGATGGTAGAAGGGCCGAAGGCGTTGCCTAATTCCATGTATTGGATCCAAGTGCAACTATCCCGTGGAGGGAGATTTAGCCAACGACTTGAAATTCGGTTGATTCTAACGTTGCCTTCTTACTCAGGCCCGAAAACGGAAACACCGCGTCACGTCGCGAACTAACCACTTCGAGCAACCTAATCAGCGCCATCTAGTGCTGTTTACATCAAACAAACTTTTTAATGATTTTTGACAGTACATATGACTGTAATTTGAAATTTTATCCGTACTATGTCAACGATTTATTTTAAATATGAGACGTCGAAGACATTAGCGCGCAAATATATGTATTTCGATCCCGTTTGTATCATTTCCGCTAAATTTCATCTGAGAAATGTCATATTTGACAATCTTAAAAGTAGCTGTTTATCGAAATTTAGAGCTACTGATGAAATTTAGAGCTACTGTTTCCGGTACGGGAAGTTACGTCAGGTACGTTAATTGATTTCCTTATGGGCCTGAGTAAGATGGCAACTATTCTAACCAACATCTACAATGCCACAGCCTGACCAATGTCATTACCGGTGAAGACTATCAAACATAAATTTAGCACGGTAGGCGCCACTCCAACTACGGCAAACCCCGTGATCAAAATCCATAATTAACTAATACAAACCCACAGCTAAAAATTCTCAAACTCAATCTATTCAAACAAATATCAATATTTCCTACTAAAACCATTCAATCAAATCATCAAAAATTTCTAACAAAACAAAAAAAAAATGATTTCTCTGGAATACTCACACCACTATTCAAGTCAGACACTCCTCTTTTAATTACTTACAGCCCACAAAATCAAAACCTTCTACTTGGGTTTGGGCGCCATTCTGTAACAACCACGGAAGTCACCGCAGTTGCAGACATTAAGTTATAGCAGAGGGGTGCGTAACCCGGGGTGGCACTCTGAGGCCGGCTAGCGCTCAGTCGTGTTGCGGATTTTCCGGGACACCCTCTGTTCGTGCTAAGCCACCCTACACATAAAAACTAACAAGAAGGGAAAGGGGGAGGTCACTTTAAGAAATGAAAAATTATTGTCTTAACGAGACATGGCCGTTTTATTTAATTCACAAGGAAAAAAATTCTACATAGAAATTCACAATTTTTAATTCAAATAAGGCAAGAGGGTAGGATTGAGATGATGGGGGAAATAAAAATTATAGGGCAATTGTTAAATGATAAAAAAAAATAAATGAATGTAAAGATTAACAGGTATATGTGCCCAAAAGAAGGTGGCGATGTTACGGAGGCAATTTGAAGTTGCGAATGGGAGAATGCCGGTACGCCAGAATTCGCAACATGCTTTTGCAGGTAGTGAGAAGTAACCCGTGATGAATAAGTTTTCTGCCTTCTCCAACCTTCTATTATAAAGCTTTGAATATTTGCATAAAAAATTATCTGTATTTATAGCCGTATTAATCTATATGGTTGGATAGAGTATTGGGCTCAAGGTTCGCTTCCAGCTATAAAGAGCAGCCAATCTCCTAGCTACAATATTTACCCTCCATTAAAGGTTAGCCTAAAAGAGTCATTCTTTAAAAGATTGAAATCATATGTAGAAAAATATTCAATTTGATATAAATTCTTCTTATCCTTCTTCGTAGCACTACAGCCCCTCTCGGGCTTTCGCTTCCTGCAAATAGCGCCTCCAACTGTCTCTTTCCATTGACTGTGTCCTCCAATTTTGAAACCCGAGCAGCGATCAACTGTCCTCGTCGACCGAGTCAGACCAGCGTTTCCTCGGTTTCCCTACTGCTCTCTGCCCTTCAATTCTCCCAACGAATACCTTTTTGTGTATCCGTTGTTCATCTATATAATTCATGTGGCCAGCCCATTGTAGCTTCCGCGGTAGTCAAAAATTTTATACAGCTCATGGTTGTATCGAATTTGTCGCTGGTCACCGTCTAGTTTTGCTCCTATTATTCGCCTCAGGACAATATATTTGCGGATTCTTGGGTTAGGGTGTAACATCCATAGCATAACACAGGTTTTATCACAGTTTTGTATACTTGGAACCTTGTTTTCCCGTGTATGCAACCGGTCTTCAAGATCATCAATACTGAATAAAATATTTTATTTGCGAGCTGTATTCTTCGGCGTATTTCGTCTCTTTCATCACCGGTTCTCGTTATTTCAGCGCCTAAATATACGAGTTCGCCCACATTTTCGATACTGTATTCGCCAAAGTGTTATATTTTGATCATTTGAGATATTTTTCTCGACTGCGTCGTAAGCTTTGTTTTATTCTCATTGATTTGTAGCCCTCTAGTTTTGCTTCACTGGCGAGTTTCAGGAAGAGTTCTTTGGCAGTTGTTAATGATCGTGACAAAATGTTGACGTCTATGATGTCTATACTATTTGGCTCGATTTGTATAGTAATGTACCTCGTGTATCGGCAGGTAGCTTTCTTATGACGCACTTCAGAGCCAAATTGAAAAGCAATGGCGCCAGCCCATCTCCCTGCTTTAGTCCGATATTTGTGCCAAAACCTTTGGTGAGTTGGTTATTGATGCGGACTTTGAAGGTCATCGCCGTCATTATCATTTTGGTAAGACGGACTAATTTGGCTGTGATACCAAAGCAAAGCATTATTTGGTACATAAATTACGATCAATATTGTCGTATGCTTGCTTAAAGTCAACGAAAATTTGGTGTACGTCTATGTTGAACTCCCAGCATTTCTCAAACCACCTTGAAACTCCCCAATAATACTGTTGGTTATGATCTGATTTTATTTTCTAAGACCTTTGAAAATATTTTGTACGCCGTACAAAGTATTGATATGCCTCTATAATTTTCGCACTGTAGCTTGTCATTTTTTTGTGGATAGGGAATATAATTGATTGGCTCCACTCTTTCGGCATATGTTCTTGTTGCCAAATGTGCTGTATAACATTGTGAATAGCTTTATGAACACTGGTGCCACCATATTTAATCAGCTCCATTGGAATCTCGTCGATACCCGGCGCTTTATTATTGTTTTGGGCTTTGGTGGTGAAACAAACTTCATTCAGAGTTGGTGGGGGCAATGGCACCTTTCCGGAAACATCTATAGGCTCCGATTTTCTGAAGGTGTGCAGAGGATTAAGGAAGTTCTTGAAATATGATGCCAATCTTTCCTTAATCTTGGTTTCATCAGCGACAATATTGCCGATGTCATCACGACAGAGCGCGGTTTTGGGCTGATAACCACGTTTCAGGCTTTTCACTACTTTGTATGCTTGTCTTTTGTTGTTGCTCGCTAGACCTACATCGAAACTTCTCAATTGGTCATCATTGTACTTTCTTTTCTTAATTCTAATTATCTTATTCGCTACTCTTCTGCGATTTTGATAATGTTCTCTCTTTGTCCTGGTTTTCCTATTCAAATATTCTTTGTATGCCTGATTCTTTTTGTCTAACACATTTTGGCACTCATCATCGAACCAATCATTTCTTTTGCGCCAGGCTTGATGTCCGATTGTGCGTTCTGCCACGGTCTTAATAGTCGCTTGCATATCCATCCAGAGCTCGTTTTCAGCGATGCGTCTGATAAGATGGGAACCCAGCTGTTTGTCGATGGTCTCCGTGACATTTTTAGCCACAGACGTTTGGAGCCTTTCGATATAAAATTATTGTAGCTTGCTGGTCTTCGATGAATACGCCTTTGATATACGACATCGATAGGTTAATTTGATCAAGTAATGATCTGAGTTACAATTGGCTCCTCGGTAAATACGGACGTCAAGTATGCTTGAGGCGCATCGGATCTCCAGGATCAGAACATTGTTGATCTGGTTTTGTGTGTTACCATCAGGTCATTTTATGAATGCATTGATGACGGAAGCAAGTCGACCGTATGACTAGATTTCTGCTACATGCAAAGTCAATCAAGGGCTGGCCGTTGTCATTTGTTTCATCGTGGAGGCTATATTCTTAAGTCATTCCCATTGCCAACCTTAGCGTTGAAATCACTCGGCGTGTACATTTATCAGCCGAATTTTTAAAAATTTCGCTTTCATATGGATTGCGCACAACCATGTATTGATTGCTCTAAAATCAATCACGTGTGATTTAAACTCTCTATCCATAATGAAGGCCACTCCGAAATCTCGTTTTCCAGTAGGCTTCTCACTTTTGAATATTGTGTGCGATCTCATGCCTTGAATATCATTTCCAATCCAGTTCGTTTCCTGGATTGCCAGTATTTTTAATTTATATTGACTGGCCTGTTGTAAAAGGTTCTTAACAGCACCAGGGTAATTGAGTGATATAACATTCCAGGATCCAATGCCATGGTTCTTTTTGCGTGTGCGAGGTCGGTGCCGTGAGTCCAATCCATTTTGAGGCCAGATAAATTCTTAGTCATTAGGATCTCTCCCGCCTTACTCGTATCAAACTATTATAAAATCATAATCTGATGAGCTCTAAAAAAAGTTACCGTAACGCACATGTTTCAACGTTCTTTCGATGCAACCAGAACATCTCAAAATCATCCATCCTTCAACGAAATGATCAGACAATTCCTCTAAATAATTTGCACGAACCTGCAAATTGCAGAGAAATAAAAACATTGAAGATGACTCAAATGAACCGGAACGCATCTGCTCACTCAATTTGTCAAAAGTACCGATGTTTGCAATAACTTACCGTTCCGACATTGCAATAAAGCCTCGGATGTCCTGGTTATTGCTGATTTTCGTCTACTTTTGATTAATTTGTATCTACATTTTTACTTAGGCTACTATCGCAGTAATAGTTTGAGTTTGTGAACTTAACAAGGAATTCCTTCCTTCTCGTAATTTCCTGTGTAGCCATTTGATCAATTCTTCTTAAGCGCTTTATCACACATATGCATTTCTCTCTTTTGAACATATGTATGATTTCAGTTAATGGCTCTACATGATACGAAAATCCGACATTATTGCTGGCGCCGCAAAGGAACATACATCAATTGAAAACGTGACATAAAAATAATTAATTGTAATTCTGTTTACACTAGCATCGGAGTTTTTTGGTCGTTAATAGCACTTTTAAGATTAGTTTAGTCTTGTTTGCTAAAGAATAATTACATAGCACATATTCATAGAAATAAAGGCAAATTTCCCTCTATATGAGGGTTACCATACTGGTGATATTTACCAAAACTATATCATTTTGAAATTAAATAACATTATCTTGTCAACGTTTTAGAAGTTAATTACTTCGGTGAGAAGTCTATAGCACAAAGTTAGCGATAGAATCATACTTGGTATCTTTAAGTCCTCCAAACTATCCACCAATTGCGTTTCGTGTACTAAACACTTTTGCATATCCATCAATGTTTTCTGTAAGCTAAATGGGTCCTGGATAATATTTATCGCTATCGGATACAAACGAGTGCAAAGGTGACAACCTTTTTCCAATTAGTTAAACACCATTTGTATCTTTATGTAAACATTTTATTCGAATTTTATTAAATCTTCGATTCGTAAATAACAAATATTAAATTGAAAAGTAAATGCTTTATTCATAACCTACAAAGCTCGTTGCTCGGAAGCTCCACTTGACGCATTAGTATCGTCACTTATACAGATCCATTGATTTTCATTATTCTCTTTCCACAAACTAACTTTGTTATCTCCTCCAGACACTGCCAAAATATTTCCAGTTAGAGACCAGCTAACATTCCAAACAACATCTTCAAAGGTGTGCAATATCAGAGGTGTCCATGTGGTCAAATCTTCACTGTTCCAAATAATAACGCGACGATCTTGTGAGCAAGATGCGATTTGCGATCTCGGTAATCCAACGCTTGGAGCCCATGCAACATCTCGCACCCAATCAGAATGTGCTTCTAGACGCGATTCTTCTACCCAGCGGTCTTGTTCTTCTTTCCATATTTTTACACAATTATCACAGCCGCCGGATGCAATTCGTTTTACGCTTGTACTTCGGTTTGATTTTTGATCAAAAGCAGGCTCAGGAACAGTCGATGGACACCAACTCACAGCGTTACAGCCAATTGTATGGGCGTTTGAAATTTTCTTGAAATCCCATGTACCGAATTCAACATTGCAAGTTAGAATAGATATAGAGCCATCAGAACTGCCGCAAGCAAGAATAAGGCCGTACTCGGCTGGCGCCCATGCTACCGAGTTTACCGAAGAATCATGATTACCATATTCGTATCTGTAAAAAAAGAAAATATTTATTTTTGTTCGTCTATGAGTTAGTTCTTTCAGTAAATTATGAGAGCTATATAAAATAAATATTAATTCGTAAGAAAGCTAGCTTATAGGATAGGTTTCTTAAACATAAATACTAAGCAGCAGTAAAAGCATATGCGCAGTAGAATGCTTGCAGATCTGCTTTAGAAAGGAGAAATGTATATACACAACTTCTTGCACCGCTTGATATGTAAAATATGAACAGCAGAACAGTTGCAAGATTGGTGATAAAGTATCGTATTATACATATGCAATAAGAGAGACAAAATATGATGTGCAAATTACGTAGACGTCGTTCTACTGTGTACATTCCATAAGGCGCTATTGATAGTATAGGAATGAAATAAACTTTCGGTTCAGCGCGCTTCATATGTATCAAGTTGGTTTTCAAAGGGGACGGTTTGTGATTGACTACTTTTGTTTTAATGAGGCAGGTGGTGAGAACATAACGTTGATGTACTCGAGCATTAGTTTGTCTGACTCTCAAACTAAGACCGAACAACAGTCGGAGGAGGAATTGAATCAGGTCTAAAGCAGGAGAAAATACATGTCCTCATGTTTTCTGTAATGTGAATGTAAAAATAGGAATTTCTTATTGCAATTGAAAGCGGAATATCGAAATATTGAATGATAGGGAGATGAAGACTATTTACGCCCTGAATGTAGGACTCTAGAAGCTCAAGGGTCCTAAAACACCTCAATTGCCGATCTGAGAACCTAGCCTGAAAGTTAGCTAGATCTCGTTTTCTTACGTCCAGAGGCAACTTCAGATTACAAAAATGCTGTTTCTAGCGAGCAGGAGGAAGAGGGAGGAATTGCGGGAAAGATGATTGCGCCCTCGATCCCCTCCATTCGCTCAAGTAACCCCTTTTTAATCATCAGTACTACCCGAACATAATGTGCCACATGGTTCCACCTGTCAATTAATCTTAGCATCTCTCTGATTAAAATTCTGGGAAGATCTCTCTAATTCAGGTGGAGTGATCACCGCGCTGGTTCCTCCAATTTTCACACGCAAAAAATGTGTGTCAGGCATCATCAACCTTTCCTGCACAAAACACAAAACCACTATGCCCTCTCAAGAGCAGGTAGAGCAGATAAGACTGAAATACCTGTTCAAAAGCTGGGTCAGATAGAAGTCAGTCTCACCATGCCTTTGATTTAGTCACGGTCTCACATCCGGGATGAGGCGCGCAGTCCACCTTCCGTTCGTGCAATTCACCCAAGACTACTGCCAATCGTTGAGTGAGCGCTGTCTCCCCTTGCGGGCGGCCGTCTCTCTCGCGTCCTCGTTTCGATGTAGGTAAACAGCGCGGCGCTCTCTAGCAAGAACGGCAAGAACTCTCACCACCGAATCAGAGACTGTCAGATATGAAGATGCAATTCTCAGTGCTCCTCTTCTCTGTACCTGCGCGAGCCGTTTTCGGTATACCTCCTTACTGAGAGCGTCACTTCATATTTCTGTACCGTACAGTAGCACTGGCCCTACAGCACTCAACAACAGGCTCTTCTTGATGGGGCGGGTCCCCCTACGTTGGCCATAAGTCGACTCAGAGCCGATACTACCGAAATAGCCTTCTCAGCAGTTGCCCTGATTTGCTCAAAGAAACTCATCTTCGAGTCGATCGAGCCCCAGGTACCGCTGGCTTCGATTCGGTTAGTATATCTCCAATGCTGATCATCCTTACTCTAGGGATTCTCTTTTTGGTCAAGATGACCACTTCGGTTTTCTCGAATGCTAAACTGAGCTCGCGAGCAGTCATCCAGTCTCTCACTCGGCTAACGTCAAGTGTCACCAACAGGACGATCCGTCGCTTGATACTGGTGTATGCCTCTGCCTTTTGGACCGCGCAATTGCATCAATGGGGGAGCGTCCTGCTCTGAAGCCGTACTGCCGAGGAGATACGTCCCCAGTAGCACGAATCGAGTCAGTGAGTCTTCCCTTGATGAGTTTCTCTAGCACTTTCCCATCAGTGCCTAGCATGCGTAACGGGCGATATACAGACGGCGATACGGGATATCCCTTCCCCTTGCTGATCAACACGAGCCTCGCTACCTTACATCGTATCGGGAAAACCCCGTCCCGTAGGCAAGCATTGAATGTGCTGAGCAGCAAGTCAGGACAATGGTGATAGACAAGTTGCAACACCTCAGCTGGAACACCATTTGGACCTGGAGTCTTCCTCGCTTTCAGTGAAAGGACTGCCTCTTCCAGTTCCGGCTGTGTGAAGAGTGGACCCTCGATTGCTGTTTCACCATGGACAACGTTAACAGGGACGGGATAGGCGAGCAAGAGGGCCCGCACTATCTCGTCCATCTTTTCCGCATTACGTATGTAAGGCGTCCGTAGGGCACCGAGCTTACGCATAACTAGCTTGTAGCCAAGGCTCCACGGATTCTTGTTCACATTGCCCACTAGATCTTGCCAGCAGCGAGCCTTGCTATTGTTCATCAATTTGCGAAGGCATTTCCTGGCCGACTTATATGCATGCTCCGTCACGGTTCCGCGATATTTAAGCCTGATGCCGATGCTTGCGACACCCCCTTCACTTTTCAGCGATTTCAGTCGACCATCAGTACACTGGGGGCTTGCCGTGCCTGGGTTTTCGACGGGGCATAGAAGCTTTGCAAGCAGATGCTCATAGTTGAGTTCACCACGTCTTGAGCTGCCAGTTCTTCCGTCCCCTCCGAATCTCTCTGCAGTGGTGCATCCGCTTTGAGTATCTCGAAGAACCTCTCGACGTACATCCTTCCGATGTTCCATCCAATTGTAGAAAATCGAGAACACGGACGCCCGGAGAAAACATCACTGATCTCAAGCAGAATGCACAGATGATCACTGGCTGAGTAGTCCTCTACTACTCTCCAATTGGGTTTCCTCCCCCGTACTAAGGACTCCGATACGAATGTCACATCCGGTATGGTTCCTTCGCAGCCAATATGGGGGAAAGTTGGCGTATTTCCGGTGTTTAGTACGAGTGCCGTCCGATCCACCATTTCTAGGATTCGTTTTCCCCGCTCTATTCGATTGCTTTAGCCCCCCGCTCTACTCGATTGCTTTAGCGTTTTCTTTGCAGATGATGGTCGAGTTACTCAACCTGCCACAGTTCCTGCACAATTTGAAATATTCGACTTTGGCATAAAAGTATGCGATTTTTAGATAGTCTGGGAGGGTATTGCCCGAGACCGCTATCTTAACTGATTTTGTTGAAATGAAGTTAACCTTATCAGGATCTCTCTTGTTCAGTCTTGAGGCGTTGATTAAGATAATGTCATTAAGTAACATTCCCATCTTGCTATTTCAATTAGCTCTTTAAGGTCAAAGTCTAATTCGACATCCCGAATAACACCATACCTGCAGGTGAAGCTGCCTTGAATGTAGTCATTTATCTTCTTTTCTTTGAGGACGACGTTTGCCGTCACGTTGTTAGCTTCCTTAGGTGGATCAAAGGAAGCTTTAACTCTGAATCCATTTTACTTGACATTTGCAGCGTTGCATTTGGCTTCTTTGTTGAGCATAAAGAATCTCATCGGCGTCAACCTGACAGGTTTACCATTGATTTTCCATTCCATAATAACCGGGAAGATTTTTCTTTGGATTCTAGGTCGTATTTGTTAGATTTGCCCTGAACAGGTGGGACTGATTGCTAGATATGTTATTATTTTTAACCATTAACATAGGTGGTGTGAAATTCAAGGTTATGTCAGTCGCTATGGTGTTGATTCTAAAATCATTTTTGCCCCTTTGCTTAGAACTCGTTGGTGCCCAGCATTTGTCCTTCTTATTAATCTCCTCCAATCATCAACGTTCCGCGACGTTGTCCGCCAGTTGTTTACTCCCAACACGGATCTGTTGTCAACTTCTATTGCGCCCTCCCATCGAGTCCACGGTCTTCCCGCAGGACGTCTACCTTGTGCTCTAGACATTAATGCTCTATTGGGTAGCCGGTTTTCTTCCATTTTTTCTACATGTAATATGCTTAATTTCACGCAAGATGAAACAGGTGGTCAAATAGTTCATACAACTAATCGTTGTAACGTAGTCTCCACTCTGTTCCTTGTTTCCCTGGGCCGTCGATTTTTCGGAGCACTTTACATTCAAATACGTCCACTGCCTTTTCGGATTCGCTCGTCAGGGTCCATGTTTCACTTCCATATAAGAGCACAGGTTTGACCAGTGTTTTATAAATGCGCGGCTTATTTTGCCTGTGCACCACTCTGGACCTTAGAATGGGAAGTACGGAGTAATAGGCTTTATTTGCGGCATCCAATCTCGTCCTTTTCGACGCCTCTTTTATTCAGGTTGGCTCCGAGGTAGATAAAATTATATACACTTTCAAGGTTGTAGTCGCCTACGGTCAGGTTTTATCGAACTGGAGTTTTCTTCCTCGTTTGACTCATGAATTTAGTTTTAGTTTCATTAACTTTTAGGCCAATTCGGTTTGCTTCAGATGCTAGGCTCAGAAATGCTCCTTTGGCACTTAAGACCTCAGTAATGTTCCTTTGGCATCTAAGATATTCCAGCTACTACATAAGCGACTTATTTGGATATTTATTTCTTTCAAGCCATGTAAGAATGGGTTCAGAGAAAAAAGTCTTGTTTTACGAGTATATGTCGTGCACAAATAATAAATGAAAGGAAATGAATAGACAATTATTTTGTTCATTTGAAATCCGCAGGCCAATTCTGTTTTTTCTTGAAAACCTTTAGGGCCTTGCTTTGTTGTGTCAGCGGACGCGATTTGACTCCTTTGTCATCTTCAGTGTCTAAAGGATGTGTGATAGGAAATGACTTTATATAGGTGTAGGATTCTTCTCTGTTTGAGTCATGAATTTGGTTTTAGTTTTATTAACTCGTAGGCCAATCCGGTTAGCTTCAGAAACGCTGCTTTGGCATATGCGTTTGAATGTGCCATAATATTGACGTCATCGGCATATGCTACTAATTGAGCAAACTGAAACATTAGTGTGCCGGAAGTCTTCCTGATGAAGTTTTCCAGTACAATATTAAAGAGCACTGGGGTAAGTCCATCCCCTTGTTTTAAACCTGATTCTATTATGAAGCTGTCCGTTAGTTCGCCGTTTACCTTGTCCTTGGACTCTATGTTTTGCATCGTGAATTTAACCATGCGGACTAGTTTTGTTGGGATGTAAAAGTCAGGACATTTTTGTCAACACTGTCATATGCTTGCTTGAAGTCTCCAAACAGTTGGTGCACATAGATTTTATATTCCCAGAACTGTTTGAGCACCTGCTTTACTAAGAATATTTGGTCTATTATAGACCATCCACTTCGCAAGCCTCCTTGATAGTCTCCTATCATATAGGGTGGTCTAACCAAAACGCTCGATGTTAATTGTAAATGAAACAAAATGGTTTCAGAGAATTTTGTTAATATTTTTTATTAATATATAATAGAAGGATCTATGACAATTATGTGTAAAGCAAAATAATGCCCAAATGCTCGCCACGATTACGGTGGCATACTTCTATCCGATGGTCCATATTTTCAATGACTCTGAGACATAATTGAAGTTCAATGTCGTTAATGTGCTGAATTATCTGATCCTTTAGCTCTTGAATTGTTCTTGGCTTATTGACATATACGTATTCTTTTAAATATCCCCAGAGAAAGAAGTCCAACAGTGTCAAATCACATGATCGTGGCGGCCAATTAACATCGCCACAACGTGAGATAATACTGCCATTAAATTTCTCGCGCAAAAGAGCCATTGTTTCGTTGGCTGTGTGGCAAGTGGCGCCATCCTGTTGGAGCCACATATCGTCCACGGCCATAACCTCAATTTCTGGCCACAAGAAGTCCGTTATCATCTCGCAATAGCAAACACCATTCACGGTAACTACTGGCCATTTTCGAAGAAGTACGGCCCGATGACACCGCCAGCCCATAAACCGCACCAAACAGTCACTCTTCGTGGATGCATCGACTTTTCAACAATCACTCGTGGATTCTCATTTGCCCAAATGCGGCAATTCTGCTTGTTAACCAATCCACTCAGGTGAAAGTGTGCCTCGTCGCCGAAGATGATTTTATAAGACGTAGACAGTAGAGCGATGTCTCTATAATATTCCAACTTTCACTTGCCCCCACTTTTTTGCGTACAGGACATATACTTTTTCTCCAGTCCTATGGTAACTGCTCCTCTGACCATATTCTGCATATAAGTGAATGGAGGTTACTTAGATGGGGACCACTGATCTGGAGCAATTCTGCTGGAACTCCATCTGTTCCAGGAGCCTTATTTGTACTTTATCTCTGGTCGGCGGTGAAACTGAGACCTCTTGCTCTGCTTCTTGAATGTTGACAGCTTGTTGTTGTTGGGGACGCTGTGAATGGCTTCTGAAAATATTGAAGTCATTTGTTTTTGATTTCGACTGGGAACGTTTAGGGATACCCACTGGATATCTCGATGCGGGCAGAGTGTGAAGCTTACTGTGAAGCATATGCTAGCAGCTAAGTCTGCCAGGCATTGTTTGTTGTTGCTGGTCTCTGCAGGATGCTGTGCCCTGCGGTTGTTCTTCGATGCGCCGATATGCAATAATCGCATTACAGTCACCCAGAATAATTTGAATGTCGTTTGATGGCAATGCATCGATAGTGCGTTTTATGGTGCTGTAAAATTGCCTCCTCCCTGTCTTCAGTGAGTGCGTGATAGTTGGTCAGCCAGACATTGAAGAATTGGGTCTTGATACGAATAGCATAGATCCTTTCGTTAACGGGCTTGAACCCAGTGAGGATGTTGATTTTATATTTCTTTATTTCATCCAGAAGTTGTCACAGTGCATCTGGTCTGTTCAATGATCTAACATTCCAAGTTCCAAAAGAATAGTCCGTTATACGTTGCGATAGTTGTTGCCGTTTACCCAATCCAATCCAAGGCATCTGGAACTGGAGGAGGCAGTCCTCTCATTGAAAGCGAGGAAGGCTCCAGGTTCAGATGGTGTTCCAGCTGAGGTGTTGCGGATCGTCTTTCACCATTGTCCTGACTTGCCGCTCAGCACATTCAACGCTTGCCTACGGGAAGGGGTTTTCCCGGTACATTGGAAGGTGGCGAGGCTCGAGCTGATCAGCAAGGGGAAGGGAAATCTCGGATCGCCGTCTGCATACCGCCCGTTATGCATGCTAGACATGGCTGGGAAAGTGCTAGAGAAACTCATCAAGGGAAGACTCACTGACGCGATTGGTGCTGCTGGGGACCTATCTCCTCGGCAGTACGGCTTTAGAGCAGGACGTTCTACCATTGATGCGATTGCAGAGGTGGTGAACGCGGTCCAAAAGGCAGAGGCATATAGTCGCACCAAGCGACGGATCGTCCTGTTGGTGACACTCGACGTCAGGAATGCCTTCAACTCCGCTAGGTGGGTGGATATTCTGGACACGCTGGAAAACTCTATTCAAGTTCCAGAATATCTAATGCGGCTTTTGAGGAACTACCTAAAGGACCGAAGCCTGCTCTACGACACGACACAGGGCCAACGAAGGATGGAAATTACATCGGGAGTTGCCCAGGGATCTATCCTTGGTCCGGACCTGTGGAACGTGTCTTACGACGGGCTACTGAGACTTGAGATGCCAGATGAGTCGCGCTTGGTCGGCTATGCGGATGATGTTGCGGCTCTGGTCGCTCGACGCACCGTTGAACAAGCGCAACTTAGGCTAGGTATGCTAATGCGCCGAGTGAGGGACTGGATGACTGCTCGCGGGCTGAGTTTAGCACTGGAGAAAACCGAAGTGGTCATCTTGACAAAAAAGAAAATCCCTAGAGTAAGGATGATCAGTATTGGAGACATACAAATCGAATCGAAGCTAGCGGTGAAGTACCTGGGGCTACTGATCGACTGGAAGATGAGTTTCTCTGAGCAAATCACGGCAACGGCTGAGAAGGCTTCTTCGGGAATATCGGCCCTGAGTCGACTTATGGCCAACGTAGGGGGACACTGCCCATCAAGAAGACGCCTCTTGATGAGTGCTGTAGGGTCAGTGCTACTGCACGGAGCAGAGGTATGGGGCGACGCTCTCAGCAAGGAGGTATACCGAAAACGTTTGGCACAGGTACAGAGAAGAGGAGCACTGAGAATTGCATCTTCGTATCCAACAGTCTCCGACTCGGCGGTGAGAGTGATTGCAGGCGTGATACCTGTCGCCCTCCTTGCTAGAGAGCGCCGCGTTATTTACCTGCGCCGAAACGAGGATGCGAGGGAGATAGTTGTCCGCGAGGAGAGACAGCGCTCGCTTAACGATTGGCAGCAGTCTTGGGTGAATTGCACGAAGGGAAGGTGGACTGCGCGCCTCATCCCGGATGTGAGACCGTGGCTGAATCGAAGGCATGGTGAGACTGACTTCTATCTGACCCAGCTTTTGAGCGGGCATGGGTGTTTTCAGTCTTACCTGCACAAAATCGGTAAGTCACGGTCTCCCGATTGCCGGTTTTGCCCAGGAGAGGAGGACAATGCCTGTCACACATTTTTTGCGTGTACAAAATGGATCAGGCTGCGAAGGGAACTCTACAGGGAGACGGGAAAGCTCAACCCGGATAATATAGTTACGGTGATGCTCGAATCGGTTGACAAATGGAACCAGGTGGCTCGGGCAGTCCTAAAATATAAAAGGGACTCACAGCAAACGGGGGCGCTGGGGCTGGGGGATCGCTCTTCTAGCATTTCTTCTTCCCCTCCCCTCCCGCTTGGAAAGGGACTCCCCAGCTCGAAGGCGCCCCACGGCGTAACAAAACGAGACCTGGTCCGAAGTAATGTGTCAAACGGTTCCAGGCTGGGTTCTCAGATTGACAGGGGAGGTGTTTAGTGGGTAGTCCAGTCGCGATGGGAGTCCCACACTCTGTGCATAAATAGCATTCACCTCCCTACCACAAAAAAAACGCTGCTGTCGTGGTTCCATGACGCGTAAATACTAAGTGGAGCCTTGTCAGCGCTTCGACTTAGTCGGTTGTTGGTCCGCGAGTGGTATTTTATTTCACACACACTCACACATTAGGACACCCTCTATCCATCACCTGAGGCGTTTCGAGGGGGACCAAAAGCCCCACACGGAATAAGAAAAGTTATTTGCAGATGAAGGATTCGAAATTGTATTTGAGTTTATTGCACGTTTTTCAAATATCTTTACTTTAACCTTTCTAGACATCTCCGGAAAATATGAAAAACATGTAGCTAATAAATTTACATATATAAGTAATTGAGGAACAAACCAAAGCAACTCTGGTCCCTAGTCCGAACCTGCGAAGAAAAAAGTTCATTGCAGCTCGAATTTGGGATTTGGAAGTCACATTTTATGGACACGGAGAAGCGGGCAGGACAAACCTGGACAATATCTAGTTAATATGCTAGCTAATTTTTCAAAGGGATGATAGTAAATATCTATATACGCTAGACCCTTTTAGAAAAGTGAATAAATGATTTAAAGTATTTTTGATTTAAGTCCTAGAAAACTACTTGGATATTCCTGCAATGTTATACACATCTTAGTGGTTCCACTAATGTAACAATCTATATCTACACTCCGTGCATCGCGGAAAGATGGTTAGAAAAATATTGAGAAAAACTATCAGCATACGTTACAATACTTCTTAAAATGCGAAACTGGTTTCCAAAATTTATATAGGGTTTTCTATTAAGGCCATAACAATAAATAAATAAATTTCAATAAATCGATTGTAAGGTGTGCGGTGCGGCAAGTCGCACCGTTTTGTCGAAACCACATGTCAAGTTCATTCAATTCTGGCCACAAATAACACGATAGCGCTCTCCATTAACGGTAACATGACGGTCGTTTTTATCCACGACAAAATACGGCCCAATCACACCCCCGGCAAGAAAACCGCACCAAACAGTAATTTTTTGCAGATGTAACGGTGTCTGAAGAAGCACATGTGGGTTTGTAGCTGACCAATAACGCATATTTTGCTTATTAACAAAGTCGTTGACCCAGAAATGAGCTTCTTCGCTGAAGATGATTTTTCGATATTAGTAATTAATAGTAATTTTTAATAATTTCCAAACGTTGCTGTTTCGTCAGCTTTACCATGATGAGCATATTGACTTTAACTAACGTTTTGACAATGACAGTTTATTAAAAAAGTTTAAAGTGCGTTCATATAAAGATACCAATCCTATTCCAGACGCCCTAGAGCTCACATCCCTACATAGACCACTGTGGATTTCTTTGAGGTGTTGAAGCCGCCTTTTTATCTTTATAATACGTAGAGTGAGCTCGAGGAAGTTAAATCCGAGGGCATCGGTGTTTTAGGATTAGCATCAGTAATTTAATGAGTGATAATTTGGTGGAAAAAATGAAAAGAACACATGTCCCAGAATGGAATAGGGTGCAGGTCTAGTTCAGCGATAAAATAACCTTCTAGTTCTTGTTTACCAAAAAATAACTTTAAAAATTCCGAAATTACACCTAGATAAATGTAAAGAGGATACTCTTCGATGACATACTATATTGCAATGACGAATTTTAAGCATGTTTAACTGAAATTTCTTTACAATTTGGTTCTCTCTCATAAACATTTTTAAATAAATTATTATTAAGATTTGAGACACAACGGCCCATCTATATTGATGGTCGATAATTTGAAAATTTGATTCTTATAAATTATATATTCTCAAAGAGGGTCATGTCGTCCCTTCCTTGGAATTATCCTTTAAAATGTTAACAATTCCCCACCCAACTAATTAAACTAACCACCCCTTGAGGGACAGTAGTACCTACTAGTCATGAGTCACTGAATTTATTTGTCAACACTAGTCCCATAAGTGGACACGATCGCTAAACGCTGGTCAAAGTGCCGACTGGCCAGACAAATAATATTGTCCACAGTATTCTTCTGTGGATTTCCAGTCTTCACTGTGGATTCCTGTTTTTATACAGGGGAGAAGAGAAAAAAATATATATGTATATGTAAAGATACGAAATTGTTAAGTTCCTAATGCAAAACCCTACATTAAAACTGCTACACGTCAAAATAAGTGTTTCTTAAAAACGTTTCCATGTTGATTACTTACAGCTTAACCCAATCACCAGATTCTTGCCAGATAATCACTTTCCGGTCATATGAACAAGACGCTAAAATGTTTCCATACTTAGGATGGGCCCAGGCAACTTGCCAAACCGGCCCTCCGTGTCCTTTCAGATCCGCTATCAAGGACTGGCTTCCGTTTTTAATATCAAAAATTTTCACCGAGTTATCCGATGAACATGTTGCAAGCCTCAATCCATAATAATCCACTTCAGCACCATGGATCATATCCTCATGGCCGGTATCAATGGTATTTAATAAACTCACCATTATTTTAACTAAATAATCGCAATGGAATCAATACAAACAGTTAATAAAGCAAATTATCCGGCCACCACTACCCAAAGGTGACAGTTCGACTTTGACATACGTGGAGGCTTGCAGTCATGCCAAACTAACGTGCCGAGACTTCTAGCTGTTTCGTGCCAACAAAATCACAATCGGTTTAGGTTGATGTCTTTGCTGATGATCAAACGTCATTTCATTTGGCGGGAAATCAATTGTCAACCGCTCAATTTCGTGTCAAAACAATTAAAACTTTGTTCTGTGTTTGTCGACAAATTAAAATAAATAATAAAGTTATTATGGAGCGTAAGGGTGCTCCGTCCCTGCAAAACACTGGGAAGTTCATTCCAGAAAAGTCAGATGGGTGAGTTATGTTCAGTATTCATAGTTAGTGATCTTTTCATATTCTGCCATCATATTTCTAGAGACGACTTCTACAATGAAGCTGGTTACCGCCAGTCCAGAGATAATGATAAAATCGATTCCAAATTTGGATTCGATAGAGTTAAGGATACTCAAGAGAGGACCGGATACCTGATAAACATGCATTCGGTAATATATATTTGCGATGTTAGTCTATCGGTCAATAACTTACTTATAATTTAGACGGAAATTCTAGACGAGGACAGACGATTAGTAGCCGCTCTAGATCTTTTCTTCATTCAAATGGACGGAACTCGTTTCAAAGCAACTATTCCCTTTGCTCCGTACTTTTTAATTTTACCGAAAAGAGAACAGTGCGTGGAAGTGGCACAATTTCTTGGGAAGAAATATGCTGGACAACTTGCTAGTATCGAACATATCTCTAAAGAAGACTTGGATTTGCCGAATCATTTGGTTGGTATTAAACAGGAGGTGCTTAAACTTTCATTCCTGAATTCAAATGCAATGATAAAAGTACGGCGTGAATTGCAAGCAGTTGTTAGGAAGAATCGCGAGCGCGAAAAAACGAATACATTTTATATGCAGATGCTCAGTCACTCTTTGGCAAATGCTTCCGAAGGTAAGACAAATTCGTGTTACTTATTACGTAGAATTTATATTATTTAAATATTTATCGTTAATATTTATATGTTAACTGGTTTCGAAACAAAAGAACACAATAGTGTCTTATTTTAAAGTTGTGTAAATACTTGCATACAAAAAACTATTGTAATCGCGATAAGACAAATCCAGCAACCTTGTTCTTTCTGAGGCCTCGCATATCCCATGGTTTGTATATTGTTGATGGTAAGTCTAAGAAATCTGGCACATATCCTAGAATATTCAGTTTTTTTTTAAATTTCGAGTGAATTGTCTTACATGGAATCCTGTTTATTTTATAGACGGTTATATGTGATTAGAGAGGGAGACTTCTCTTTGTCGTTTAATCGGGACATAAACTTATCCGGTCTCATTTGGTGTCCTAATTTTATTTATTTCCTGGATCGTTCGGTTTATAAGAGTGGTTTTTCCGGTACAATTTTTTGATGTCGGACTTTGCTTTGTATCACCGTTTTGGCTCGGGTTAGTCGTTGGGTGCAATTGTTATAGAACTTTTTCTTTTCCTAACCGCATCTTATGTATTATATTATTCTGTGAACCAATCAATTCATTCTTATCATCGATGACCCGATGTCGGGAGCATTTGTGGCTATCATATTACTTAGATATCGATGCTTCTTTCGCCCGCATTTGAGAGTGTTTTCATTGAATGCTCTGGCGACGTAATGTATGTGGGGTTCACCGTGCTGCTGTTTAACTTGTGTAGTGTACTCGTAGACACCAGAATTCCAGATTGCAGAACCCGGGATAGCAAGTGCTCCAAATCGCAGGCGACGCTATGAAGTTGGGAGGCGGCTCGTTTTCCTATGAAATTATGGCCAACATGGTTGTATGTTATATGCGGCCGCTAGGAGATATGGCATCTTCTTTTGCCAATGATGCTCGGTGCTGAAAACAGATTCAGCTTACAATGAGGCTTTTACTGACAGCGAAATTCACTTAGCGTTCTTCATTCCCGTTGGTCAATACGTGCAGACTATGCCTACGTTTGTTAATTTGTCTGTTGGACTTTTCTCGGCAGGTTTTGTCACATAGGATGACTTGTGTGCGGGTGGTGCCTCCCGAGCTGCTGTAAACGTTTTTCTTGATTGCTTTCTCATTTCTTTTCTGGGGGTATTAATTTGAACACCTCCACGATGGCAAACCGCAACAAATTTCTACCGATCTGTATCGACATACAACTTGTATAAACAGTGCACCTTCGTATATCATTGATTTCATTACTATGCCATCTAAGTCCTTAAACTGCAAGTATGTCATACAATGTTTCGAACATCTAAGCTGTTTACTGATAACTGTACCGATAAAGTTTGAATTTTATATCAGATTAGGCAAGAAACACCTCAGGTCATCATAGGAACCTTGTGACGACCTTAAGATGTTTCGCAGGGCATTGTACACTTGGAGGAGACTTTAAAAAGATGGGTCTGAAGGAGAATGGCGCGTGCAGATCCTGCAATTTTATGGATGAAACATCAGTACATCTTTTATCGCGCTGCGGAGTGCTGTTTCCTAGGAGAAGAAATAAGCTGTATTCCTACTGCCTGGTCGAGAAAGAACTGGTGTACCTTGAACTACAGCAAATCATCAGATTTCTAAGCCAAACTGTGCTGCTAGAACTACTCTAGATACAAAATAACAACGGGGCATAATGAATATGTAAAGGTTGAAGTGCATCACACCTAGTTATAACAATCAACAAGGATGTGGATCTTATGTAGTTGTAATAGATCTCATCTTCACAAAATTCTTTACATGGAAATAGAAATTAAATTAGTATAATAAAGGAGGACATAGCCCAGATTATGTCAAATTTTATTAACGTGCATATTAGGAATGGAACTTTTCCGGAAGAAGAAAAACTTGCAAAAATAGTTCCTATATTTAAGGGTGGTGATCATCTTGACCCGAATAACTATCGCCCGATTGCGCTGCTGACGGGATTTAGTAAGATATTTGAAAAAATACTAAACAATCGATTAACATCATTCTTAGTTGAAAACTCTATCATAAGCCAACATCAGTTTGGTTTTCAAAAGAACAAGAGTACTTTGGATGCCCTACATTCTGTCACACGTTTCATCAATCTAGGACTTGACAGGGGTGATTATCTCATCGCAATTTTTGTGGATTTGAAAAAAGCATTTGATACAGTTGATCATGACCTCTTGCTTCGTAAACTTGAATCGTACGGTATTCAGGTTAGTCCTAAGCAGTTGTTTAAGAGTTACTTGGAGGGAAGATCGCAGAGGACTTTAATCAACAATGTCCTGAGCGATCATGCACCTACGGAAACAGGAGTTCCCCAAGGTTCAATACTGGGCCCAACTTTGTTCCTGCTATACACAAATAATCTAAATACATGTGGGCTGACGGGATATCACACATTATATGCTGATGACACAGTTCTACTTTATTCAGGACGAGACAAAACTGTTATTGAGAACACTATCAACGACGATCTAGGAAAATTCCATCAGTGGTTAATTGGAAGCAAACTAGTATTGAACACTTCAAAGACAAAATATATTGTTTTTCAGCAAAAGAACAAAGGAGACATAGATGTCGACGTAAATATTAATGGCGAAAAATTGCAAAGAGTGCTAGAAATGAAATATCTTGGTCTTATCATAGACCATCGTATGACCTGGTTACCACACATAAATAGCTTAAGGAGGCAATTAGCCCCAATAATAGGATTGTTAAGAAGATATGAGGATTTTCCAATGCGCATCAAGAAACTTGTTCTAAATGCGTTTGTCCTGGCGAAATTGCATTATGGAGTACTTATTTGGAGTCAATCAGCAAAGCAACATTTAAGCAGTATATCCAGGGTGCTGACCAAAGCGTATAAAAACATTCTGAAGCTGCCAATGCTTGCTCAAACTAGTTTGGTTTACCAATTGGCTAAATCATTAACCTTTAGTCAAATTATTATTATGGAGAAAGCTAAGTTTATCTACAGAAATTTAAAAACTAATGGATCGGAACGAGCGCCATTAATATAACGCGAGGAATGCAGATCAATTCGTAATACCTTTTGCCAGAACGGATCGTCCAAAGAACGATGCAACGAATGATGCTCTGCGTATATATAACAATCTACCAGAGATTGTTAAGGAAGCAAAATCACTTATGGTATTTAAGAAAAGACTAAGGGAGCATTTAATGAGCACTGATTGAAGCGTGGACCTGTAATCCTGCTTTTATGAGCCCAGTATCTTAGGGTGTTCTTTTTGACCCTATCGGCGAGATACTGAAGTGACAGTTACTCAGAGTTTTTTTTTTGAATGCGTCGTATTATATGGAATTTTTTTTATCTCTGAGAGCTGATCATGATTTTTTTGGACTCGATGTTCATGAAAAGGACTAGTTCACATTATATTGTGTGCCCCCTTATACCGATGTGTTAAACATTGTCTGGGTGGCACAAAGGACCAAGCGACGTAATGTGAATGCAGATCGCACGAGCGTTGTGCGACGAAGAAAGAGTGATGGAGAGAGTGGTAGGGAATGGAGGTATTTAAAAAAAAAAAATAAAAATACCTTGCTTCCAATTTAAAAAGAATACATTTAATTTCTATTTTCAGGTAGATCTTATATTTATTCTCTTCATCCAATAATATCTCAGTGACCTAACCCTTGAAATGATTGTACGTTCTCCATTCATAAAGAGTAGTCCGTCCCAATCCAATCGACACAATTAAAATTTTGACGGGACTGAATTGTTGTTATCCATGCGGAACGAATAGCAACGCCATTGGTGAAAGTGAAGTGTAAAGTGAAGTGCAGATCGCGCGAGCATTGTGCAGCGAAAAAATAGTGGTGCAGAAAATAGTACAGAATGGAGGCATTATAAAGTCGAAGTAACAAAAGAGTGCTCCTGCCTGAATAATGTTGTAAGCCAATGGGCACTCAACGTCTTCTGAATATCAAAACTTGACTCATAGATAGTTACCATAAATTGAGTTCGAGAAACTAGAATATCTTTATTATGTATTTCAATTCGTCGCCATTTTATTTTCAGCGTGTTTTTAGAGTAGTTATGTTGCAAACTATTTCTAAAATTTTTATCAACATTTTTGCGAACGTGTATCTCCACAATATCACATGATGCTGTTGTAATTGTTAAATTTCCAATCGAATGTATCTTAGTTGGTTATGGCTCGGTTGTTATGAAATTTTCGGGAGTATTATTAGGAAGTCTGAATACGAGCTGTTGGCAAATTTGAGGATTATTGTGGAGCACAGACGGACGGACAAACAGGTACCGGTTATAGTAGAGTCTTTAAAATTATTTTACAAAACCCTTAAAAAATGCAGGAAAAGGGCCAACAGACTACTGCCCTCAATAAACAAATCGAAAAGTAAATACACTTCGATTTATTGATTGAGGGCACTAGTATATATTCTATATATTCCGACTGGAAGTTAAACTTCGTCACCAAGTCAGAAAGGAAATCACATGAAACGACTAGTTCTCTCGAAGAAAAAAGTAACCACAATACTCAGACTATACTGAATCGATTGTATAATTTGCTTGATAGAAAGACCAAAAAATACGTGAAAGGCGGGAAGCGTTCAATAATCAACAACTAGAAGACCCAATTTAAAGTTAGTGGTTGCTGTACGAATTATGAGCAAAAAAATGCTCAGACAGCAAAAGTTTTGTCGCAAACTTTCGCCAATTTATATGGCAGCTGTGTGCGTGCTTCCATTTATTTTCTTCGAAGTACTACTGCCCCTTTCGGGCCTTCGCTTCCTGCAACAAGCGCCTCCAACTGTCTCGGCCCATTGACCGTGTCCTCCAATTTTGAAATCCGAGCAGCGATGAACTGTCTTCGTCGACCGATTCAGATAAGCGTTTCCTCGGTTCCCCACTGGCCTCCGCACTTCAGTTCTCCCAACGAATACCTTTTTGAGTATCCGTTGTTCGATCATACGATTCACATCGCCAGCCCATTCCAGCTTCCGCAGTCTAACAATGGTTGAGACTTCCGGCTCGTCAACAATTTCATACAGCCCAAGGTTGTATCGAATTCGGCATTGGTGCTTGTCTAGTTTCGCTCCGATTACCCCCCCGTCTTTCGAAGGCGTTCAGTATGTTTGCGGATGCTTGGATTATGGTCCAAGTTTCACAACTATAGCATAGCATAGGTCATGACATTTTGAGCATTTGAGGTATTTTTTCTCAACTGCGTCATGAGGTTTGTTTTATTTTCAATGATTTGTAGCGCTACTAGTTTTGCTTCGCTTTCGAGTTTCAGTATAAGTTTTTTGGCGATTGTTAACGACCGTGGCAAAATGTTGATGTCGTCCACATAGGCTACCGCATGACTTGATTTGTAGGATAATGTACTTCTTGTATCGCCAGGTAGCTTTCTAATGACATATTCCAGAACCAAATTGAATAGCAATGGGACCAACCCGTTTCCGTGCTTTAGTCTGATAGATGCATCAAAGGCATCGGTGAGTTGGTTATTGACGCGGGCTTGGGAGGTTGTCGCTGTCATTTTCATTTTGGTAAGACGGACTAATTTGGCTGGTATATCAAAGATAGCATTATTTGGTGCAGTATGTTACCATCAATACTGTCATATGCTTTGCTTAAAGTCAACGAAAATCTGGTGTACATCTTAATTGAACTCCCAGCATTTCTCAAGTACAGTGTTATATATTTATATAAATATTTTGTACGCCTTTCAAAGTACTGATATGCCTCTATATTTTTCGCACTGTAGCTTGTCATCTTTTTTGTGGATAAGGAATATAATTGATTGGCTCCATTCCTTCGGCATATGTTCTTTTTGCCAAATGCGCTGGATTACTTTATGGATGGCTTTCTGAACACCGCTGCCACCAAATTTAATGAGTTAACCTCGAATCTCATCATTGCTCGGCGTTTTGTTATTCTTTTGGGCCTTGATGGTTGAACAAACTTCATCCAGAGTTGGTGGGACTAATAGAAGCTCTCCGGGAATATCTATGGGCTCCGATGTTCTGGAGCTGTGCGGAGGATTTAGGAGGTTGTCGAAATATGATACCCAACTTTCCTTAATCGTATTTTCAACGACGATGATGTTGCTGATGTAATCACGGCAGAGCATGATCTTGAGCTGATAACATTGTTTCAAGCTTTTCACTACTTTGTAAGCTTGTCTTGTGTTGCTCGCTAGAGTTACATAGATGCTTTTCAATTAGTCGTCATAGTATTTTCTTTTCTTAGATCTAATGATTTTATTCGCTATTCTTCTGAGATTTTCATAGTGTTGTCTCTTCGTTCTGGTTTTTCTACCTCATATTGTATGTACGCCTGGTTCCGTTTATCTAACGCACCCTGGCATTCGTCATCGAACCAATCATTTCTTTTGCGCCGGGCTTGATGTCCGATCGTCTGTTTTGCCCCGATCTTAATTACTGCTTTCACTTCCACCTATAGCTCTTCGCTTGTTTTCAGCGATCTATCTGATAGGGGAGCTAGCTGGTTGCCGAGGGTCTCCGTGAAATTTTTTTTGCCACAGAAGGCGCCGTTTGGAGCCTTTCGATATCCAATTTTTGTAAAGGGCAGGTCTTCACCGAATACGCCTTTGACATATGAACGCGATAGGTTAGTTTGATCAAGTAATGATCCGAGTGACAATTGTCTCCTCGGTATGAACGGACGTCAAGTATCCTCGAGGCCCAACGTTGTTGGATCAGAACATGGTCGACCTGGTTTTGTGTGTTACGATCCGGTGATACCCAAGCCATTTTGTGTATGTGTATCGTACACAACCGTTCATTGACTGCCTTAAAATCGATAACGTGCGATTTGAACTCCCTATCTACAACAAAGGCCGCTCCGAAAGCTCGCTTTCCAGCAGGCTTCTGAATATTGTGTGCGATCTCATATCTTTTTTTGTGGTTTGGAGGTGAATGCCATTTGCGCACTGAGTGTGGGGTTCCAATGCTCGCGAGCGACTGGACTACCCACTAAACACCTCCCCTGTCACGCGAGAGTCCAACCTGGAACCATTTTATACATTATTTCAGGCTAGGTCTCGCTGTGTTACGCCCTGAGGTGCCTTCAAGCTGGGCGATCCTTCCTCTAGCGGGAGAGGAGAGAGAGGAAGAGGAATTGCCAATCTCATATCTTCAATATCACTTCCAGTCCCATTTCGTTTCCTGGATTGCCAGTATGTTTAATTTATCTTGGCTGGCCTGTTGTAAAAGGTCCTTAACAACGCCGGGGTTGTTCAGTGATCTGACATTCCAGGATCCAATGCCATAGTCCTTGTTCGGTTGCGAGGTCGTTGCCGTAAGTCCAATCAATTTCAAGGCTCTGTTGCAAATTTCGAAACAATTTAGGGTTTTCCAGGGACGATCCCGTCGCCCAACCGGCGGCATGGTTATAACATTCGATTCCGTTATTAGGCGCGGAAAACTCGCCTTCACCCTCTTACGTCCCCACAAAGGAGTTGTAAGTAGGATTTAGTAGCAGAGCCGTATTTACAGTTATTGGAATTTATCGGCATTTAATGTCGCATCATTGGCGAACCAGTAAACCCAATGCGCGATCGCGAGACCATTTGCTACAATTTGGTCATGGGATCTAGTATGACGAATGGAGAAACAAGAGGATCCCTCTTCCTTTCTCAAACGGGCTTGGGACCGAATACAGTGGAGTTGTGCATCCATTTAACCATTTGTAAATTTCTATTTGTCACAGATTGTCACGCAACTGTCCTGTGGCTGCTTCCGTGCACCCTTAATATTGATATCTGCGGTAGGTGAGCTTAACCCTGTGTCTATCGTGAAAACTATGAAAGCTGCGTGGAATCGTCAGTCCTGGGCTGACTACTACACTAATAAAGCAGTGCTTGGATGCAGGTTAATTGAGATTATCATACATAAAAATGACTCCACCGTAAGGTAATGCTCGAGCGGTCCGAGGGTGAGATTCTGCCTCGATAAAGTTGTAGGTGAAGTTTTAAGTGAGCTCGCCCTACATACCAGATAAGTGACCAATTCTGGCAGAAACTAATATAGATGTAACTGAGATCCAGGATGTCATACAGAAGGCCAATGTAACCGAGAACCAGAATGTGATGCAGAAGGCAAATACAGAATAAAATCAGCACTTATTTAGTAGCAAACGTCAAAGAGAGCAGTATCAGCATTTGCTACAAATCAAAATGTCTTTTTCGTTCACCTCATCGATGAATATCAGGATATATTACACAGCCACATAAAAAAGTTATCTGTACTTTATATGAGATATATGTTTTCGTGGTGTTTTTGCCCTTATGATCACGAATCTGGTATTAAAACTTCACATCAGAGGTATTACCTAACCTCAAAAAACAGGTCACTAATTGTAAAAAATCACGAAAAAGTGCTAACATAAAACCAATTTTTTATATGCTTATGTAGTTATATGTTTGCCATTAATAAAATCATCCAGCACATTTGGCAACAAGAACATATGCTAAACGGCGGCAAGCCACAGTGCGAAAACTACAGAGCCATATCACTACTTTGAAATGCGTATAAAATATTTTAAAGATCTTAGATAATCAAATCAGATCATACGCCAGCAGTATTATAAGGGAGTATCAAGGTGGCATTCGAGCAGGTAGATCGGCGATAGACTAATTGTTTACTGTCAAGCAGGTACTTGAAAAATGCTGGGAGTTCAACATAGAAGTGCAAAAAATCTTCGTTGACTTTAAGTAAGCATCCGCAAATATACTGAACGCCTTCGAAAGACGGGTCCTGAGGTAGAAAATCGGAGAGAAACTAGACGGGGACCAATGGCGAATGTGATACAACCATGAGCTGTATGACATTTTTAACGAGCCGGAGGTCTCAACGATTGTAAGGCTGCAGAAGCTGGAATTGGCTGGCCATGTGAATCGTATGGATGAAGAACGGATACCCGAAAATATATTGGTTGGGAGAACTACAGGGCGGAGGCCCGTGGGGAATCGAGGAAATGCTGCTCTGACTCGGTCGGATATTTCGAAATTGGAGGACGCAGTCAATGGACTGAGGCAATTGGAGGCGTTTGTTGCATGAAGCGAAGGTCCGAGGGGGGCTGCAGCGCTACGAAGCAGAAATATGTTTAAGACACCGCGAAACGTTAATTCGTGGTCAGAATTGATTTTTCTCGTGATGGTTTTTTTCTAACCTCAAATATAATGGTCAATTAAGGTAAGAAAACACGAATTTTAAAAATAAGTTTTTTTCAGCAACTAAACATTTTGCATAAATGTATGTTAAATATTTTGAGAATCTTAAGGGGAGTCCGCCTATATTGTTAACTGCCTCCTTAAAAATTTTGTTCATGGCAATTAAGTTTGGTATCAAATGAAAGGTCGCAATGAGAAGTTGCCAAACCAGGTATTGAAAGGTTTTTTCGCGAGACGGTCAGGGGGAAATTAGACGCTAGTGCGAAAAATAGCAACAGTCAGTAGTCACGATTTTTTCGTGAAAATTTACCATATTTGATCTATTTTTGAGGTCAGCAAATTCCTGTGATGTCATAGTGCAATTCTTCCGCCAGATTCGTGATCAGGAAACTACGAAAAATATTTTTTTTGTGTGATTGTGTTATCAACCGACGATGCAGATTACCGAAAACCAACATTGTGAAACACTGAAAAGACACCAGAAGTGCTGCACAGAAGCGTGATAGTTAAGAACAAGTTGGATAGATAGAACTACACTTATGTCAGAAGAGTTTTGTACTCAACCTACGATATCATCATCAATGGCGCGACAGCTCAAGCGTAGCCTTGACCTCCAGAATTAATCTCCTCCAATCATCACGGTTCCGCGACCTTGTCCGCCAGTTGCTCACTCCCAATAAGAATCTGCTGTCAGCTCCTATCGTGTCTTCCCATCGATTCCTCGGTGTACCTTGTGCTCTACCCTTTAATGCTATTTTGCGTAGCTAGTTTTCTTCCATTGTTTCTACACGGCCCGTCCATTGCAATTCGCGTAACTTTATGCAAGTAGATACATGTGGTTTGTCAAAAAGTTCATCCAACTCATCCTTGAAACTTATTCTCTACTCTGTTCCTTGTTTCACTGGGCCGTAGATTTTCAGGAGCACTTTCCGTTCAAATATATCCACTGCCTTTTCTGATTCGCTCGTCAGGTTCCATGCTTCACTTCTATATAACACCACAGGTTTTATTAGTTATTTGTAAATACGAAGCTTATTTTGCTTGTTTACAACTCTGGACCTTAGAATGGGAAGTACGGAGTAATAGGATTTATTTGCGGCGTTTATTCGGCGCCCGCTCTCGCCCTTTTCGGCACCTCATCAGGTTTGCTACAAGAAAAACAAAGTTATCCACACTTTCAACGTTATAAACTCCTACAGTTAAGTTTTATCGGACTGGAGTGTTCTTCCTCGGTTCAGTCATGAATTTAGTTTTAATTTCATTAACTCGTAGGCCAATTTGATTTGCTTCAGATTCCAGGCTCAAAAATGTTTCTTTGGCATCTGAGATTGAACGTGCGATAATATTGATGTGATCAGCATATGCTACCAATTTTGTGGACTTGAACATAAGTGTACCAAAGGTTTTAGCTGTTGAAAATATTCTATGACGTGTTCCAGCGCAATATTAAAGAGCATTGGGGTAAGTCAATCACCTCGTTTTACGTTTGATTCCATTTTGAAGCTGTCCGTTAGTTCGCCGTTTACCTTGACCTGAGGCTCTGTGTTAAGTACCGTGAATTTTGTTGGGACGCCAAAGTCAAACATTTCGTGTAGCGAATTCCTGTCGGCTGTCTCGTATGCTTGGTTGAAGTCTACAAAAAGTTGATGCTTTGTTATATTCACAGCACTTTTCAAGCACCTGCTTGACAGAGAATATTTGGTCTGAACTGAATTTAAACACAGGCCTTATAACAGATTTGTATACTTTGAGCTTTGATTTCCTGTGTATGGAGCCGGTGTTCAAGATCGTCAAAACGGAATAAAAAATACCTGCTTGAGTGTAAACAATTGGTCTATCGGCGATCTACCTGGTCTAAAGCCACCTTGATACTCCCCAATAATACTGTTGGTGTATGGTCTGATTTTATTTTCTAAGACCTTTGAAAATATTTTGTACGCCTTTCAAAGTAATGATATGCCTCTATAGTTATCGGACTGTAGCTTGTCACCAGGGAATATAATTGATTGGCTCCACTCGTTCGGCATATGTATGTTCTTGTTGCCAAATGTGCTGGATGACTTTATAGATGGCTTTCTGAACACCGCTGCCACCATATTGAATGAGTTCCACTGGAATCTCATCGATGCCCGGCGCTTTATTATTCTTTTGGGCCTTGATGGTGGAACGAACTTCATCCAGTAGGTGGGACCAATGAAAGCGCTCCGGGAATATCAATAATCTCCTATATTCTGGAGCTGTGTGGAGCATTAAGGAAATATGATGCCCATCGTTCTTTAATCCTGTTTTCATCAGCGATGATGTTGCTGATGTCATCACGTCAGAGCGTTATATTGGGCTGATAACCTCGTTTCAGGCTTTTAACTACTTTGTATGCTTGTCTTGTGTTTTTGCTTGCTAGACTTACATTGATGCTTCTCAACTGGTCGTCATAGTATTTTCTTTCCTTAATTCTAATCATCTTAGTCGCTACTCTTCTGAGATTTTCTTAGTGTGTCTCTTCGCCCTGGTTTTCCTACCTAAATACTGTTTGGACGCCTGATTCTTTTTGTGTAACGCATTCTGGCACTCATCATCAGTGATCTGTCATATAGGATTGGAGCCAGCTGGTTGTCAAGCGTCTCCGAGATTTCTTTGCCACGACGTATGTCAGCCAGTTAGAAGCGGTGTTGAGGCTGAATACTTTAAATTAGTTGCACAATATGATGATGCTCCTTCACAAAGATCTGGTCTTTAGCGCACTTTTGACGAGCTTAATGATCAGTTTGTTGAACTTCTCGTCCTTGTTCTAAAACAACAATTTGTCGCGATATTGTCCAAACTGCCTGCTAGAAGATTCGTTCGTAACTTGCTCCACGATACAAGCACTGGTGAAATATCAAAATCTGCAACGTCAGCTCGGCTCAGATGGTGTCGGGATCTGCCAAATGCTGGATCCCTCAGGTAGTGCGATTTCAGCTGTTACGTGACGGTATCTGCCGCGAAATTCGCTAGTTGTCTTGGCTGCGTTTACTCTGGAACCGAAATTCCCAAAAAACTGGTCTCGAACTCGCGAGTTGCTTTGGATGACGAAATGCTTATTGCAATTCCGATTGCCAACCGTTATCGATGGACTGAAGCACGTCAAGTAGCTTAGCTATGGTTTAATCCTATGCGCGCTGGTTTTCGAAGGCCTCTTGCAACCTGCTTGGAGCGATTTAATTGATTTTTCTGATTGGGTCTTTCTTACTACAGAGTTCCCTGTGAGTCCCAACACACTTGCTTTTACAATTTTTACGAATATTTCGAGCACTGGGTTAGGGAAATCAGGTTGTAGCAATTTAACGTTTTTCCCACTTTCTTTTACTATCCTATGCGGTTATCAATAGTTTTTTTAGTTTTTTTCAGCGATTTCATTGGCATGTTTTGAAATCTTCACTTCCCACGAGAGTATGAAAATTTGCTTTTCCCTTACTATTGTATGTACGAGCCTAAATCCAAGAAAGCGCGCTTTCAACAATTCCTGCTTTCGATGATCGAAAGCGGCTTGGAAGTGTTCCATTTTATCCGCCACACCTTCATCAAAATAGCATCTGTAATCAGTCATCCCTGGTGGGCAAACATAGATCTATATGGCTCTATTTGATTTGCATCAACGAAAACTCGAGTGCCGTTTCGATTCTAATATTTTTCTGCGTGCAACGAACCAAAACAAACGAAAGGCTTTAAGCTGTAATTTCACTCACTCAGTGGTTGAAAGTTTTAAAAAATTACAATTCTGATTTATGGATTTTCACTCACCAGATTTTAGGAAATCATAAGATTTTGGAAGTAAAACAATATACGTCACTGATGCCAAATTCAAATTCGAAATAATGTTAGTTCATAAGAGAATATTTCGACGCGACCGAGCAAACAATTGTTTTTCTATTTAATTTATTCTTGTCAATGCTCCTGTCCGGCCAGAAATTTGCAACATGACAATAGAAAAATGAAAATTCTCTACGAAAATTGTTTTTCCTCTGATTGTTTCTAGACTTTGAGAATTTCACATGCCAACCATTAAATTGAAGTCACTATTTATGCCAAATAGCTCAAACACAACACAACTTTCACAAGCCGAAACTAAAGTTCTTTAATTAGAAGTTATTAATAGGCAATTTGAACCGGAGACCGATAATCTCAGCGAAATATGACAGATGCTGACCGCGTCTTCTATCCGATCCGATCACCAAAACTAACGGGACGAGAATCACGCACTATATCCACTTTCAGTTTTTGCTTACTGGCATATGACTTCCCGCATTCCATGCATTTAAATTCATCTTACATTTAAATGCTTTGGGATTCGGATGTTGAGCTGTAAGCTCATTCTAACTCCGCTCTGTTTGGAGCTACTTCGCACTTAAATCGCTTTTAAATGAAGCCGGATTTGAATGCACAAGTTTATGCACTTCCTTGAAAATAGCCTTCCACATAAATCGCGCTCGAATGAAACGTGGCCCCACTGGCGAGCGAATTCGAATGCAACGCTTCGTCCTTTAAGCTCCATAACAATCAGATGCGCTCACACAAGTCCCAGGCGATTCTTATTAGAATGGGATCGCAGAAAAACAATTTACACGCGGCGCAAGTGATCAAAAAATTGCTGACGTATTTTTGATTCGTCTTTGAAATATCATCCGAGGCGATATCACAAGCACTCGCTATTAACGATCGCCACTAAAGTTTGATGGCCTGATTGAGTTGGTTCTGCAAGGTCTTAGTTGGGTTTCCAGTTATGGCCGAAAAACTCACGACATCAAGTGGTGAACATTTGCAAATATCGCTACGCATGTTATGCAACAGTTTGTGGCATAATATCTCCGTCAAAACAGCATACGCATTGTAGCTGGAATTGTTAGGTGCATTGGCTGAATTATCGAGTAGTTCGTGGGGCGGACTGCTCGATTAATACATGTATCGTTGCTGTTGCGTGTAAACGAATATCACAACACTTGATGTTCACAGGTTCAGCATAGAAACAAGTTTGTGGGCAGGAGTATGCTACAGTCAAAAGGGTTTTGCATGCAACTTATAAAATGTGGATCATCATCCTTAGCCACTCAAATAAATCGAAAAACAATTTAATATCATGTTCAATATACGAGTATGGTTAAATTGAAGAAAAACTATGCAAATTTACTCGTATTCTGTTTAAAGTAGCTTCCTTTTTTTACATTACATAAATCATTGATTCATCAAATCAAAATTTTAAAACCGTAAGTTAGAAGCACAAATGATTCCATAGCCATGAATTATTGTTGTTGTAACATAAGAAAATTGAATGAATATAGCTCCATTAAATATTTTGTGATTCTTTTGAAACTTTCAGAATAAAATATGCTTGTAAATGAATACCTTAGTGTAGAATTTCATTGAGTTTAAACGTACCTTCACGATTTTATAGAGCAAAACGTAAATTTGATAAATTCTATTTTTAAAAAAGTTCAGTGAATTTCAACTTCTCAGGTATTTTTTGCCTTATTAATATATGTAAAGACCTACTTCTGTGATTTTTTCAGATTTTTAGGCTCACTGGTGATGGGGACAACACTTTTCGTGTTCTTTCTCTTCCCCTGCGCACATCGTTATCGATAATACAATTTTACGACTTGAAATGATACCCCACTCGACTATCCCTGAAAAAAAGATTTTAAGCGATCACATTCTTTGAAATTTTGTTTATTGTGAAACTTTCAGGCGACCATCACATTCAAGCTTTTAAAAAGTTAGGTAATTCTAGCTTCTGTAGTAGAGTACTCACTTCTTAAGCCGAAGGCTCGAAACAAATCCCGTTGGTGACAACGAGATTTGTTTAGAGTGATTCTTCCGACGGATTATAAGCCTGTTCAATTATGATACGTACTGGTTTAAAATCGGAATATATAGCAGCTGGGTGGACGGACAATATGGCTTAAGCGTGGCACTGACCATATCACTTTCTCAAGTGACAATACATTCGATCGAAATAATGAGATACTCTAGCTATCTCCAAGTGAAGGCGCTAAAGGGTTAAAAAATTCTAGTTTCTAAAGTTCTTGAGAAAATTTGCTGTGAACGACCGGCAGGCACCGATTTTAACAGGGTATTGTGCTATTATTTTTTGCAAAACCCTGTAATGTGACGCCTACGCCCGGGATTCGAAGTGATTCCGATCCCGAACCCTTGCAACCGGCCAGATGGGTATGTCCTCGAAGTGCCAGCGGACTCCATCTGTCGTGCGGATATCGTTGCGCAGAAAATATTTCTTTTCTTTCCAAATATTTAGATCTGTGGATATAAATATTCGAAATATAAAATTAATCCAAACCCCGACACATTTCGAGACATATCCATCTGGAAATGCCCCTCCACCGTGGCCATCGAAAAACTATGCCACTGGCGACAAATGGAGAGGCACATTGCTGCCATGTGGCGTGCCATTCCACACACATCTGTTTTGTCCGATGTGACAACCGGTCGAATTTGACAACCACATGGGAGTGGAAGGAGGTTTGGCTGAGTGAAAGGAAAGGTGGCGGTAGCAGCATGTTGGCGCGGTACTAATTGGGAGTAAAACTAAATTAAGAGGTAATTTTTTCGTTCGGCTTACATCGACGAATGCATTACCATGTTTTGCTTGCAGTTAATCGCTCCATAAATTGGAATGCTGACACAACCTTCAAAGTGGAGAATCGCTGGAAAACTCGACGACTGGGAAGCAAATGCACCTAATCTACCGTTGTAGGAGGCTTGGAGGATCCTAATTGCCCAGCTAAGTATCATTAGGAAGTGCAGATCAATTGCATTACTGAACATCATATTAATGTGTTACATAACTGTTTCGTACGTGAATGGGAACTGAAGTGGGCCAATATCCATGATGTAACTCTTAGTGAAATAAACCGGGAGTTATACATTAACCTCTAACCGTTAGCTGCTGGTAAACTGACGTGGTTAATCTGCCCAAGGCAAGGCGCATTGCCCTCGATTCCAATCGGACTAATCCCGAGTGAAAAATCGTGAATATTTCGCGCGTTTCTGTGCAAGGCTTCTGTTTATTTTTCCATCGCTCGATGAACTTTAACGCTACATGGTGTGGGATTCGTTGAAGTATGATCGAGAAAAGTGCATGATTGGCGTCGTGAGTGTTATTGCATTGTGCATGTTTGTATTGAGCGGAACAAGTGCATGATAGCGCTGAAGAAATCGATTGCACTTGCACTGGCGCTCCCTAATGCCCCGTATTCATAGTGCGATATAGGAAAAGCAAAAGTCATGAAGGAAGAAGCCACGAGTGGAAACGAGAATCTGCCTCGCTCTCGTGGAATGTGTCACTCTCGCAAGTAAACTGTCAAGTCATTTGGCTTCTTGGTGTTTATGTCAATTGGGAAACGTCAAAGAAAGTAAATCGAACGAAAATTGCATAGTGGCGTTGCGGCAGTGTAAATTGTCGCGTGAAAATTACAATTTACATTCATACGATGGCAAGTTAAGTTCAGGCAAATAGTTTGGCGCACTGTTATGCACTAAATCTGAGAGAAGAAAAATACTTGTGCTTGGTTGATGAATTGTTTATGATCAACGCGGATAGAATCCCAAAAATACCAGAGGGACCAATAAATGGAAGAGAGAAAATTATCAGCAAACTGCCAGCTGGTGTAGAAAGAAAAACAAAACAAAGCTTAATCGAAAAAGCCTGAGAAATGAACAAACGTTGAATTTTTACAACTGCTGATGGAAGCAGACAATGTCGAACAGGCTAAAATTCCGAAGCTGTCAAATGAATGGGTGGAAAAGGACTTGGTGTTGTATCATGCTTTTAATACAGGAAAGCGAACAGTGGTGAGACCACAAACTACAAAACTAACGTCAAAACAGACAAGGACCATCGAGATACCGCATCCTGGCATGAGCTATAATCCAAGCATAAAAGATCATCAGGATCTAATGAAGCAAGTACTAGAAAAAGAAAGTAAACTTATAAAAGAAGAACAACATCTCAAACGTGTGACAACTGATATGTTTTCGAAAACTCATCCAATTGAACGTGCCATTCAAAAAACTCCAAGCAGGTTCTTCTGAAGCTGAAGCTGAAGAGGAAGAAACGGAATTCGATCAAGAGAAAAACACAAACAATTCATCAACTAATCGACCAGTTCACAATAAAAAGAAGCCCCTAAAGAAAAGACGTAATGAACGCATAGAACGACAATTAAAGCAAAAGAAAAAGGAACTTAAGCTTGAGAAGAAAAAATCACAGATATTCATAGGTTGAGGTTAATATTCTCAAGGAATAAGCAAAAATTTGTACTCCAAATTGAAAAAAAAATTTAGACTTTAATGAGTTGCAATACCTAAATTGCCTGAATCATATACGAGGCATCTTTTACCTTAGATTAAATTGTAAACGATTGCCACTAGGTCACAAGGTAGTTTTAAATGAATAAATTTGTCCGCGCAATCAAAGAATTGCTTTTGCGGTAGTCTGTCAAGATGAAATATTTTTCGCACAACTGTAAATCATGCGTCCCACGTCTTAATTTTTTCCTTAACGGACTTTCCATCGTGAAGTATTCTTAATTTTAATATTTCGTAATACCAAACAATTCGATTTTTTGGTTTGGTTTCAGTTGGCTATTTTAGTAACTTGATATTCGCTCATCTCTCCAATTGATATTAAAATCTCATCAAAAATTAATATTTCAAAACAAAACTTTGAAAAAAGTTAGTAAAACGTCTGGTCAATAAGGGGAAAAATCATTCATACCTTCCCACCATCTATTATTTTTTTTTGAGTATCAACTTTGAAAAACATTATGAACCCCAAGACGATCCCGAAATTCTTACCTATTTCTTCTGCCGTAATGGTGTCTACAGCTTATTGTATTACGTTACACTAAAATTAGATCCCTGTCTAAAATATGCCCAAAATAAAGTGAGCGAAAAAAAAAGAAAAAAAATGGTTTACTAGAAATGTGCATAAATACTTTTGATAACTGGAAAGGAAATTTATATTATACAAGTAAAACACTTCTGTAAAAAGGATTCCATTGAAGATAAAAATAAGTACTACTACTACTTCAATTGAATAATTAATTTTTAAGTTGATGCAATATTAACTATTAGCAATTATTAAATTCTGAATAATTTGAAAACAAAATTACTTGAATTCAGAGTAAAGTCAATTCCACTTGGCCATAGTGCTGTAAATTTGATAAATCACAAATATCTCGATATTTTTTTTTCTTAGCTACTATGTAACAACAATATACATACATAAATGCATCGTTAAGTAAGATATTTTCCGCAGGGAATAGAATTGAGTTTAACAAAAGCAATTGCCTTTGAAACTTTTCTCATATAATTAATTTCGAAGATATTAAAATACATCTATAAAAATTTGTAAATACTGATAAAATATTAGGAAATAATATTTAGATTTAATACCGTATCAAGATATTCGACTATAAATTTGTTTTTATTCGCGAATCGCCAACCTTAAGTAATCAAATCATTTTTTTATTTAAGAATAAGATTTATTTTATGTGGTGATTCTAATTAGAAAATTTGCGTAAAAAAAAAAAAAAATAAACACCATGAATTGCTAAAGATACCCACGACTTTCCTTTTCAGCGGTTTTTCTTTTTCAGTGGGAAGAGAGAGTGCAGGGTAAGTATGCCGTCGCGAGGGTAGGGTTTTGACAAATCCGCTGAGGTCGGTTTCGCGTCGCGCGCGGTACGCGGTACCTTTGATTGTTTCGTTATTTTATTTAGAGTAGTCTTCGTCGGGTTGAGTTAGAGTAGTATACTTTTCGGTACCGCGTCAAAACTTCGGGAACGCGAAATGAAAATTAGATCTTGTATTATTGACTGGTTATAAGAAGGAATACGGAGTAACGTAAAGTAGGTTTCTTCTCCGTATGGTTTTGTTTTGATAACGCGTTTTGGAAAACGGGCATGTTCAGGTGGCTGAAATATTGTAATTGAGCGTAACCCATTCGGAGACCCGCGACCGAAATCCTCTCCGAACTAGCTGGCCGACAAGCAGCCACCGCGTGAATGGGTTACGGTGCACGGATTGGTTGACCTGTTGGTACCATCCGTTGGCACTACTCAGACTTAACGTCTAGAACCGATGAGAGGTCGGTTTCGCGTTCGAACGTAAAAGGTGGAAAATCATTACAAATGGCGCCCAACGTGGGGCCTAAGACATCCTAAGGGGGAAAGAACTTTGCGTCTTCTGACGAGTTGGTCCTTTACGGAGGATGTAAGGTACTCTGGTACTCGAGTCCCACTATCAGGAGCAGTGGAGTTGTGTGATACACACTAGCAGTCGCTTCACGTGAGTTGTATCTTCCGCTCTCCTTTGTTTGATTTTTTTTTTTGCGACAGAATCCTTCCGATGTGTTGTCCCAGGTTAACCCCTGTAAGGACCTTCTATTTTCTTGACGGAACAGCCAGCCTGATGGGTTTACCTATCAGCATGGACTCTCAAGAAAATAGAGGGCTACCTTGCCTTTATGTCGCGGAAGGATTCTAATTATTTCGTATGCGTGATAGACGAGTGGTATCGGTTCAACGTTCGGTGGCGTACGCTGGAGTTGCGAAGCCCGGAATGCTTCCACGCGTCGGGAAATTATGACCGCGTACAAAATCGTTACGGTAGCTCTACCACTTGTCTCGTCGAGTCCTTTAACGTAGATTAGAAACGGTTTGTAATGTATGTGGGCAGGGGCTTAAATTTAGTAAATCGACCGAAAGCACCTTTTCTTCGGCAGATTACCACGCACTCTCCTTTCCCGTTGAAGCATTCGACCACTGAAAAGGAAAGTGTATCAAATAAATTTTTTTTTTTTCCCTACCATACCATTAATAGCTCGCCACTATCGGCCACTCAATTAATATTGAATTCTTTTTTTCACTTATATAGTAGGAATAAGTATATTTTATATTTTATATTTTTTTTCATTTCATACTAGCAACCACCCATAATAAACCCACACGAAATGGCAACGAAGCGGACTCCCGATAAGCGGTGGACCCGGTCCAAAACGGTCCAACCCGCGAACTGCGGGATCTGTTTCGAGGACGTAGTGGAGGGGGTACACAGCGTGCGATTGGATTGTGGACATCTATTCCACCGTGCCTGTGTCCAACAGCTCCTCCTCACGTCCGAGCTGTGTCCCTTATGCCGGCGACCCATCGAGCGGACCGCCCTAGACGTCCCCCTCGGAACGCCCCTACCAACGCGTGGAGCAGTGGCGAAAGGAGTTCCAGAGGCTGAACCGTCACAACCACTTTTAGACCTGCAAGGAGCCGTAGGCGGTGAAGTTCCGGCCGCAAGTGTCGTGTCCGAGGTGACACCCATGCCTTCCGCCCACTCCATTGACACCCTCGTGGCGTTGATGAGGGATATGTCGGAGAGGATTGGCAACCTGGAGGGAAAGCTCCAGAATCTCCCTATGAGCCAACCCCCCAGTCGCGTGAGAACTCCGCTTGGCTGGGAGCCCAATCCCAGTTTGGCGATGCCCCCCTCCCGACAATCCGAGCAATGGGTCCCACCTCCAAGGAACTCGGGAATGGATTCCAGAGCTCCCGAATATAGACCACGACACAGTACCGGACCTCCGTTGGTACCTCTAGCCCCCGAGGCCGTTCAGTACAACAGGTCAATCGAGGATGTGATTCCCCCCGGGAACGCATTGACACTTTTTCGAGACCCGACGCCTCGTATCATGGAGAGTTGGCGCCTGAACTTTACAGGGTTCAACGATATGATATCGGCGGACCGGTTCCTTTTCCGGATTCAGGCGTTGGTATCCAGCACCCTGGGAGGTGATTCCTCGGCCTTCCTCCGGCATGCACATCTTTTGTTCAGCGGCGACGCTGCCGACTGGTACTGGAGATTTAAAGAATCAACGCCACGTCCCACTTGGCACTCTTTCAGTGCAGCCTTCCGCAATCGATTTGAGGATGGCTTCACTGAGAGAGAGCTAAAGGAGCAAATAAAGAAACGGAAACAAGGCGCTCACGAACCGTTCGACCAGTACTACACAAGTATAGTGAGATTGAGCACTCGCTTGCGAACTACCATGCCCGAGGACGAACTGGTAGAAATTATCAGGGAGAACATGCGCTGGGATCTCCAAAACAGCCTTCTACATTTTCCCATCAACACCATACAGGGATTGCGACTCCATGCCCGTAGGCAAGAACACTTGGATGAGCGGCGAGGTACCTTCCGTCCACAACCTCGCATAACGGGACCAAATCCCCGAAATCATCACACCGCGGAGTTGATGGCAGCGGACCACCTGCTTGCTGATTCAGTACCAGTACCGAGGAGCGGAGCACCACCGGAGCTTGAGGACCCAGCATTGATTGATCGACCCTCCCTTGAAGCAATTACAAGCCCGACGGTCTGTTGGAACTGCCGACAACCGGGACATCGGTTCTATGCATGTCCAGCGGAGCCGACGCTTTTCTGCTACCGATGCGGGAAGGCCGACACATACGCACCTGACTGTGCAAATTGCAAAGGGCGAAAAAACTTGCCACCGAGTGCCGCGACCACCCGTCGGCACTCCTAAACCCCGGACGAACCAATCCAGACCCCATCACTAGCTATGACCCAGCTCCCGACATGACTCCCATTCTGCTGACTCGCACCGCCAAACACAGTTCTCCCGAAGTTCCACAACCGACGCCATCCTTCGCCGAGGCCAACGCGCAGGGAAATGATAGCGAAGCGAAAGTTCCTTGGTATGTAAAACCTTTTCATGTCAGGCTGCGGAATTACTTGGCTACTCGACAGCGCATCTTCCATGAGGAGTTGGCTACAAATGTCCCACCGCGAAGCAAGCGAGCCACGCGTCGGATGCGGAGCTTCTGGAGAAAAGTCAGGCAGTCGAGGAAGGTGCTAAAGGACATACACTTAGATGAATTATTGAGGGATGATGTTCGGCCATATGCGTCAGTACACCTCCTGCAAAAACGAGTGTCAGGCTTAGTCGATACGGGAGCCAGTGTGAATTGCATATCGGCCGATTTTGCAGGGGAGGTACTGGCAAGGCACGCGGACCAAATCCGTCATTTCACCTCCTGGTTAAGCACGGCGGACGGAACTCGCCACTCTGTAGTGGGAAAAATTATGACGGATGTCACCTTTAAAGGAGTAACTAAACCTATGGAATTTTTCATCATACCTCAGTTAACCCAGAATCTTTATCTAGGAGTGGATTTCGTTCGAAAATTTAACTTGGCCCCGGCACTATTTTCCGGTACGACCCTGGAGTCCGTCACCACCGTTCCCGACCAATCTCAACCCTCTCACTTACTACGACATACACTGGATGTAAATCAGCAACTGCGTCTTGACTCGGCTATATCGGCTTTTCCATCGCATGAGAAAGAAGGTCTCGGGAGGACTGCCCTGGTGTTCCACACTATAGATGTGGGGGATGCTAAACCCATAAAACAGAGACATTTCGCCATATCTCCGGCGAAGGAAAAGTCGTTATATGCCGAAGTGGATCGAATGCTAGCATTAGGCGTAATCGAAGAATCCCAGAGCGCGTGGGCTTCCCCAGTCACCTTAGTTGTCAAGCCGAACAAGGTCCGGTTATGCTTAGATGCCAGACGCTTGAACGCCGTCACAGTCAAGGACGCATACCCTCTACCGTTGATTGAAGGCATTTTGAGTCGGTTGCCTAAAGCCCACTTCATCACGAGCTTAGACCTCAAGGACGCCTTCTGGCAAATTTCTTTAGACCCCGGTTCAAAGGAGAAAACAGCCTTCACAGTCCCTGGTCGGCCCCTATATCAATTCGTGACCATGCCATTCGGATTGTGTAATGCCCCCCAAACAATGACGCGCCTTATGGATAAGGTGATACCACCTCATTTGCGGCACCAAGTTTTCGTTTACTTGGACGATCTGTTGCTTATAACCGAGACCTTTGACGAACACATCGACCTGCTTCAGGAGGTGGCTCTACACATCCGGAGGGCAAGATTAACCATCAACATACGGAAGAGCCAGTTCGTGATGACGGAGGTGAAGTATTTAGGTCACATCATTGGGCATGGCCATATCAAGACCGATCCGGAAAAGACTCAAGCGATTGACGTTTTTCCATTACCCAAGACCACCAAACAATTACGACGATTCTTAGGTTTATGCGGATGGTACCAGCGTTTTGTACGTGATTATGCCACCATTACCACTCCTTTGACCGACATGCTGCGTAAGGGACCTAAATTCGTCTGGGAGGAGCCCAGCTTGCGAGCCTTTGAAGAGCTAAAGAAGAGTCTGACTACAGCCCCCGTACTGCACAGCCCGGACTTTGACAAACCGTTCTCAATCCATTGTGACGCGAGTCAACATGGGGTGGGAGCAGTCTTAGTCCAGGTTGCACAAGACGGCGAGGAGAGACCTATAGCCTTCATGTCTCACAAGTTGAACCCAGCCCAGCGAAACTACACGGTCTCCGAGCAGGAATGTCTAGCTGCGGTGTTGGCAGTGAAACGCTTCCGAGCCTATGTGGAGGGACACACCTTTGAAATCGTTACGGACCACGCTTCACTGAAATGGCTAATGAGCCAGACTGATCTCAACGGCAGATTGGCCAGGTGGGCACTGAAACTACAGGCATTTGACTTCACAATTCGCCACCGAAAAGGAAGCCAGCATGTAGTCCCCGACACCTTATCCAGAATGTTCGCCCCTGAAGGAGCCGAGTTGGTCCAGGAGGACGACAGCCCCCAATTGATCGATCTGGACCATCCTGCCTTCAAGTCAGCCAGCTACACCCAACTGATTCGCACTATCCAGAATCAACTGTCCCAGCTTCCTGAACTGCGGTTGACGGATGGATTTATTTATAAGCGGATGGGACACGCATCCGGAGACCCCATACAAGAAGAAGAACAGTGGAAGTTGTGGGTGCCCGAAGAATTAACCACTGATCTTATCAGACGGGCCCATGACCACCCATCTAGTGCACACGGCGGATACGGTCGTACCCTTAGGCGGTTGAAAACCTGTTTCTTTTGGCCTAAGATGGCACAACAGATAAAAGCGTACGTAGCCTCTTGTGAGCTATGCAAGTGTACTAAAGCGCCCAACACCATTCTTCGGCCTCCCATGGGTAAGGTTGAGGTCCCCGAACGCGTGTTCCAGCGCTTGTACATTGATCTTATCGGTCCTTACCCTCGATCTGCTTCTGGTCACACGGGAGCTGTCGTGGTCCTGGACCAGCTCTCTAAATTCCCTATCATAGAACCACTGCGTAACATGCACACTGGACCTATAATCAGCTTCTTGGAGAACCGAGTCTTTCACATGTTTGGAGTTCCGGAGAAACTTGTCTCCGACAACGGGGTCCAGTTCACCTCCAGCAAGTTCCGAGACCTAATGTCCAAATACGGCATCATCCACCAACGAACCGCCATCTATTCACCACAAGCCAATGCATCCGAACGACTGAACCGTACGCTCATAGCGGCCATTCGCGCCTATGTCCACCCGAATCAGAAGGACTGGGATCGCAAATTGTCCGCCATCACTAGTGCGCTGCGCTCGTCGTACCACGCCACTACCGACATTTCGCCGTATTTCGCATTGTTCGCCCAGTACATGATCTGTCATGGGAGCGCTTACCGGCTATTGCGGCAACTGAAATCGCTAGAGGACCCAATCGTGGTTCTGGAACCGCACGAAAAGCTCCAACTTCTGCGAGATCAACTGCGGAAGAAGATTGAAGAAAGTAGACGGATGGGAGAGGAGCGGTACAACTTGCGATCTCATCCTTCTGGCTTTAAGGTAGGCGACGAAATATATCGTCGAAACTTCCGACAGAGCGATGCCACCCGACATTACAATGCCAAACTAGACAAGAAATTCGTGAAGTGTCGAGTCCTACAAGTAATAAGCCCCACCCGATACCTCATCGCGGACATGGCTGGTAAAACCCTGGGAATTTACCACGCAAAAGACCTTAGACGATGAAGTACAACTATTTCCCACGAAAAACCTTGGCTTACCCAAATCTCTGCCTGGACGAAGACCTCCGAGTAACCCCTGACTCCCTACGGTATAGTCACTGTCGAGTCTTCACGAACATGGTTGTAGCCTATTCCTCGAAACCGACCTTCGACCCGCCACGGCCCTAACCAAGACCTTTTACATAGGAGGCGGGATCGTAATTACTTCGATTTTGGGGGGGGAATGTGTAATGTGACGCCTACGCCCGGGAATCGAAGTGATTCCGATCCCGAACCCTTGCAACCGGCCAGATGGGTATGTCCTCGAAGTGCCAGCGGACTCCATCTGTCGTGCGGATATCGTTGCGCAGAAAATATTTCTTTTCTTTCCAAATATTTAGATCTGTGGATATAAATATTCGAAATATAAAATTAATCCAAACCCCGACACATTTCGAGACATATCCATCTGGAAATGCCCCTCCAGCGTGGCCATCGAAAAACTATGCCACTGGCGACAAATGGAGAGGCCCATTGCCGCCATGTGGCGTGCCATTCCACACACATCTGTTTTGTCCGATGTGACAACCGGTCGAATTTGACAACCACATGGGAGTGGAAGGAGGTTTGGCTGAGTGAAAGGAAAGGTGGCGGTAGCAGCATGTTGGCGCGGTACTAAATGGGAGTAAAACTAAATTAAGAGGTAATTTTTTCGTTCGGCTTACATCGACGAATGCATTACCATGTTTTGCTTGCAGTTAATCGCTCCATAAATTGGAATGCTGACACAACCTTCAAAGTGGAGAATCGCGGGAAAACTCGACGACTGGGAAGCAAATGCACCTAATCTACCGTTGTAGGAGGCTTGGAGGATCCTAATTGCCCAGCTAAGTATCATTAGGAAGTGCAGATCAATTGCATTACTGAACATCATATTAATGTGTTACATAACTGTTTCGTACGTGAATGGGAACTGAAGTGGGCCAATATCCATGATGTAACTCTTAGTGAAATAAACCGGGAGTTATACATTAACCTCTAACCGTTAGCTGCTGGTAAACTGACGTGGTTAATCTGCCTAAGGCAAGGCGCATTGCAATTGTCGCGTGAAAATTACAATTTACATTCATACGATGGCAAGTTAAGTTCAGGCAAATAGTTTGGCGCACTGTTGTGCACTAAATCTGAGAGAAGAAAAATACTTGTGCTTGGTTGATGAATTGTTTATGATCAACGCGGATAGAATCCCAAAAATACCAGAGGGACCAATAAATGGAAGAGAGAAAATTATCAGCAAACTGCCAGCTGGTGTAGAAAGAAAAACAAAACAAAGCTTAATCGAAAAAGCCTGTGAAATGAACAAACGTTGAATTTTTACAACTGCTGATGGAAGCAGACAATGTCGAACAGGCTAAAATTCCGAAGCTGTCAAATGAATGGGTGGAAAAGGACTTGGTGTTGTATCATGCTTTTAATACAGGAAAGCGAACAGTGGTGAGACCACAAACTACAAAACTAACGTCAAAACAGACAAGGACCATCGAGATACCGCATCCTGGCATGAGCTATAATCCAAGCATAAAAGATCATCAGGATCTAATGAAGCAAGTACTAGAAAAAGAAAGTAAACTTATAAAAGAAGAACAACATCTCAAACGTGTGACAACTGATATGTTTTCGAAAACTCATCCAATTGAACGTGCCATTCAAAAAACTCCAAGCAGGTTCTTCTGAAGCTGAAGCTGAAGAGGAAGAAACGGAATTCGATCAAGAGAAAAACACAAACAATTCATCAACTAATCGACCAGTTCACAATAAAAAGAAGCCCCTAAAGAAAAGACGTAATGAACGCATAGAACGACAATTAAAGCAAAAGAAAAAGGAACTTAAGCTTGAGAAGAAAAAATCACAGATATTCATAGGTTGAGGTTAATATTCTCAAGGAATAAGCAAAAATTTGTACTCCAAATTGAAAAAAAAATTTAGACTTTAATGAGTTGCAATACCTAAATTGCCTGAATCATATACGAGGCATCTTTTACCTTAGATTAAATTGTAAACGATTGCCACTAGGTCACAAGGTAGTTTTAAATGAATAAATTTGTCCGCGCAATCAAAGAATTGCTTTTGCGGTAGTCTGTCAAGATGAAATATTTTTCGCACAACTGTAAATCATGCGTCCCACGTCTTAATTTTTTCCTTAACGGACTTTCCATCGTGAAGTATTCTTAATTTTAATATTTCGTAATACCAAACAATTCGATTTTTTGGTTTGGTTTCAGTTGGCTATTTTAGTAACTTGATATTCGCTCATCTCTCCAATTGATATTAAAATCTCATCAAAAATTAATATTTCAAAACAAAACTTTGAAAAAAGTTAGTAAAACGTCTGGTCAATAAGGGGAAAAATCATTCATACCTTCCCACCATCTATTATTTTTTTTTTGAGTATCAACTTTAAAAAACATTATGAACCCCAAGACGATCCCGAAATTCTTACCTATTTCTTCTGCCGTAATGGTGTCTACAGCTTATTGTATTACGTTACACTAAAATTAGATCCCTGTCTAAAATATGCCCAAAATAAAGTGAGCGAAAAAAAAGAAAAAAAATGGTTTACTAGAAATGTGCATAAATACTTTTGATAACTGGAAAGGAAATTTATATTATACAAGTAAAACACTTCTGTAAAAAGGATTCCATTGAAGATAAAAATAAGTACTACTACTACTTCAATTGAATAATTAATTTTTAAGTTGATGCAATATTAACTATTAGCAATTATTAAATTCTGAATAATTTGAAAACAAAATTACTTGAATTCAGAGTAAAGTCAATTCCACTTGGCCATAGTGCTGTAAATTTGATAAATCACAAATATCTCGATATTTTTTTTTCTTAGCTACTATGTAACAACAATATACATACATAAATGCATCGTTAAGTAAGATATTTTCCGCAGGGAATAGAATTGAGTTTAACAAAAGCAATTGCCTTTGAAACTTTTCTCATATAATTAATTTCGAAGATATTAAAATACATCTATAAAAATTTGTAAATACTGATAAAATATTAGGAAATAATATTTAGATTTAATACCGTATCAAGATATTCGACTATAAATTTGTTTTTATTCGCGAATCGCCAACCTTAAGTAATCAAATCATTTTTTTATTTAAGAATAAGATTTATTTTATGTGGTGATTCTAATTAGAAAATTTGCGTAAAAAAAAAAAAATAAACACCATGAATTGCTAAAGATACCCACGACTTTCCTTTTCAGCGGTTTTTCTTTTTCAGTGGGAAGAGAGAGTGCAGGGTAAGTATGCCGTCGCGAGGGTAGGGTTTCGACAAATCCGCTGAGGTCGGTTTCGCGTCGCGCGCGGTACGCGGTACCTTTGATTGTTTCGTTATTTTATTTAGAGTAGTCTTCGTCGGGTTGAGTTAGAGTAGTATACTTTTCGGTACCGCGTCGAAACTTCGGGAACGCGAAATGAAAATTGGATCTTGTATTATTGACTGGTTATAAGAAGGAATACGGAGTAACGTAAAGTAGGTTTCTTCTCCGTATGGTTTTGTTTTGATAACGCGTTTTGGAAAACGGGCATGTTCAGGTGGCTGAAATATTGTAATTGAGCGTAACCCATTCGGAGACCCGCGACCGAAATCCTCTCCGAACTAGCTGGCCGACAAGCAGCCACCGCGTGAATGGGTTACGGTGCACGGATTGGTTGACCTGTTGGTACCATCCGTTGGCACTACTCAGACTTAACGTCTAGAACCGATGAGAGGTCGGTTTCGCGTTCGAACGTAAAAGGTGGAAAATCATTACAACCCTAAAAAGCTAGTGGCGTTCTCTCATCACGAGTATATCTATTATATATTAAATATATTGTATTAAAAAAGAATATAAACGTTTGGGCTTATTTCAAATGGCACATAAGCGAAATGAATATGATTTCCTTAATATCAAGCGGCGGGCGCCATTTGAAGAAAAAAACTCTTAAACTACTCGTATTAAATTTTATTGCAAATCATAGAAAACTACAAAACTTACGAGCACCATTATCCTGGAGGGTAGCTACCTGAATTGTGAAAGAATTACTATACTATACTCATACCAACCAACTCAGACTAAACACTCTGTTGATGTGTCTTTTCAGGACTTGGCGGTATTGGTCAGAAAAACAATGATTATATGGATTGTATAATAGATATTAGAGAGCATGACGTCCCTTACCATGTACGAGTGTCGATTGATTTGAAAATCTTCTGTGGTCAATGGTATAATATACGTTGCCGCGGAGGTGGTCTTGAAATGCCAGTTGTAACATGTCGCCCTGATATATTAGAGCGACCAGAACCAATCATTTTAGCGTTTGATATTGAAACGACAAAGCTTCCCCTCAAATTCCCAGACGCACAATCCGATCAAATAATGATGATATCATACATGATTGATGGTCAAGGATATCTCATAACAAACCGAGAAATTATTTCCGCAGACGTGAATGACTTTGAATATACACCCAAGCCAGAATTTGAAGGAAATTTCATAGTTTTCAATGAAGAAAATGAAATGGGACTGATACAAAGGTTTTTCGATCATATAATGGATGTTAAACCACATATATTTGTTACGTACAATGGTGATTTTTTCGATTGGCCATTCGTCGAAACGCGCGCTGCAGTTTATGATCTGGACATGAAACAAGAAATTGGATTCTCCAAAACGCGTGATGGAAATTATCTGTGTCGTCCGTGCATTCATATGGATTGTCTGTGCTGGGTAAAGCGTGATTCATATCTTCCTGTGGGTTCTCAAGGCTTGAAAGCCGTAGCAAAAGCGAAATTACGATATGATCCCGTTGAACTTGATCCTGAAGAAATGTGTAAAATGGCTGTTGAACAACCTCAAGTTCTATCTAATTATTCAGTTTCCGATGCTGTAGCCACTTATTATCTATATATGAAATATGTTCATCCGTTTATTTTTGCCTTGTCAACAATTATTCCAATGGAACCAGACGAGATTCTCCGAAAAGGTTCGGGAACTCTTTGCGAAACGCTTTTGATGGTGGAAGCATTTCATGCCAATATTATATTTCCAAACAAACAACAAAGTGAATTGAATAAACTTTCTCAAGATGGGCATGTGCTGGAGACCGAAACGTACGTAGGAGGACACGTCGAGGCCCTTGAATCGGGGGTTTTTCGAGCAGATATTCCTTGTCGCTTTCGGCTGGACCCGGAAACAGTTAACATGCTGAAAGACAACATTGATAAAGTATTGGCACATGCAATTGAAACTGAGGAGAAGGTTCCACTAGATAAGGTGTCGAATTTAGCAGAAGTAAAAGAAGAAATTATGAGAGCCTTACAAGGGCTTCACGATATTCCCAATCGTTTGGAACAGCCTGTTATTTATCATTTGGACGTGGGTGCTATGTACCCGAATATTATTTTGACAAATCGACTTCAACCTTCTGCTATGGTAAATGAGGCAGATTGTGCTGCATGCGATTTTAACAAGCCTGGCGCGCGATGTAAACGGGATATGGAATGGCTCTGGCGAGGTAAGATCCTGCTTTTAAAATTGAAACGATGGACTCGCATATATTTCTTGATCTTTTTATTTCATTGCTTCCACAGGAGAAATGCTTCCAGCCTCTCGCAGTGAATTTCAACGGATTCAGCAACAATTGGAAATAGAAAAATTTCCCCCAATTGTTCCAGGTGGTCCGTCTAGGGCATTTCATGAACTCTCAAAAGAAGATCAAGCGGCATACGAAAAGAAACGTCTCTCTGATTACTGCCGCACTGCTTACAAGAAAACGAAAATCACAAAATTGGAGACCAGAATATCAACGGTTTGTCAAAAAGAAAACAGTTTCTATGTAGACACAGTGCGTGCTTTTCGAGACAGGCGTTACGAATACAAAGGTTTAACAAAAGTGGCCAAAGCAGCTGTTGTCGCTGCCGTTGCAAGTGGGGACGCAGCAGAAATCAAAGCAGCCAAGGGGCGAGAAGTTCTGTACGATTCATTACAGTTGGCGCACAAATGTATTTTGAACTCTTTCTACGGTTACGTCATGAGAAAAGGAGCGCGTTGGCATTCGATGCCTATGGCTGGGATTGTATGTTTAACGGGAGCAAATATAATTTGCAAAGCTCGAGAAATCATTGAAAGAGTCGGAAGACCCCTAGAGTTAGATACAGACGGTATCTGGTGCATTCTACCAGGCTCATTTCCACAAGAATTCACAATTCTGACAAATCACGAAAAGAAAAAGAAGATAAATATATCTTATCCCAACGCAGTGCTGAATACAATGGTTAAAGACTATTTCACAAATGATCAATACCATGAACTACAGTCTCCTGCAAAAAATGGGAAACTTCCTGAATACAGAATTCGTTCAGAAAATTCGATTTTCTTTGAAGTTGATGGTCCGTACCTAGCAATGGTTTTGCCTGCAGCAAAGGAAGAAGGGAAGAAGCTGAAAAAACGTTATGCAGTTTTCAATTTCGATGGATCATTAGCGGAATTGAAAGGGTTCGAAATCAAGCGGCGCGGCGAACTGCAACTGATTAAAAACTTCCAAAGCTCTGTTTTTGAGGCATTCTTGTTGGGAAGTACATTGGAAGAATGTTATGCGAGCGTAGCAAAAGTAGCAGATTATTGGTTAGACGTACTTTTCAGTCGTGGAAGTAACCTGCCCGATAGCGAACTTTTCGAGTTAATTTCAGAAAATCGTTCGATGTCTCGAAAATTGGAAGAATACGGTGCGCAAAAGTCGACATCGATTTCAACAGCTAAACGGTTGGCTGAATTTTTGGGCGATCAGATGGTGAAGGATGCTGGGTTATCTTGCAAATATATAATATCAAAAAAGCCAGAAGGCGCACCTGTTACGGAGAGAGCTATTCCCCTGGCTATATTTCAATCAGAAACAAGTGTGAGAAGGCATTATTTACGCCGATGGTTGAAAGATAATACAATGGGAGATGCCGACATCCGCGATGTATTGGATTGGAATTACTATATAGAACGTTTAGGCGGTGCAATTCAAAAAATTATAACTATTCCCGCGGCCTTACAAGGCCTGACCAACCCTGTGCCACGAGTGCAGCATCCTGATTGGTTACATAAAAGGATGCTGGAAAAGAACGATGTTCTGAAGCAAAGAAGAATCAATGAAATGTTCATCTCTAAGCCAAAACCAATCGAAGAGGCCCCAGTAACAAGAGATATAGAAGATGTAGCCGGGACGTCAAGTGAAGCCAGATCGAATGGTGTACCGGTTGTTACTAAACGGAAACGCGTCCCTTCGGTCACTGAGGAACCGGAAAATAATGCTAAGACTTGGCGCGACGCGTTTGGACCTCCGCCACCGATCGGGAACACTCGTGCGGACATAATCGCATGGGTGGTGTTTCAAAAGAAAAAATGGGCATGGCAACTGGCTCAAAAAGAGAAAATAAAACAACTTCGAAAAAAAAGTCGTACAGAAAACGGAAAAGAAGTAGTTCCTCAATCAAGAGTAAGGACGAACGCAGCGACCCTCGGGGGATTTTTGCAAAGAGCGAAACGATCGATTCTAGAGTTAACGTGGCAAATTATCCAAATAGTCCCAATAGATAACCTGGGAAATTTCAACGTGTGGGCAATGCTTGGCGACGAGTTACACAAAATACGTTTGATTGTGCCAAGAATATTTTACGTAAATCAAAGGACTCCTGCGCCGCCAGAAGAGGGTCAAGTATGGAAAAAGGTAAATCGAGTACTACCCAGATCGCGACCTGTAAACTATTTATATCGATACAGTGTACCTGAGAAAGTTTTCACAGACAATCGGCTAGGAATGCTGGCTGATTTGGCAACTCCCGATATCGAAGGTATATACGAAACTCAAATGACCTTAGAGTTTCGGGCCCTTATGGATTTGGGTTGTCTTTGTTCGGTAAATCGCGATGAAGCTCGAAACATGATAAACGGACCAACTAAGGAACTTGATGTCTTCTCGATTGAGCAACTTGAGAGACGTGCTTTGTCTTACAGATCTTATTTAGAAAATTCAGATAACGTGAAAAGGATATTTTTGTATCAACATAATATTCCAACAGCAAGGAAAGAAATTTGGGGCCTGTTTTTAGTGGCAAGTAAGAAAGCTTTGATTATTGCAATTGATACTGTCCGCACGAATCAAATGCCTAATGTAAAAAATCTCTATACATCTGAACGCCTGGTGCTTCTTAAAAATGCTGAAAATGAAAGTGAAGTAGCAAAACTTCCACCCGAAGATATGTCATTCGAAATAATGCTTGAAGTTGATATTAAACAAGTTTATCGTCATATTCAAAAGGCATTGAGTCAATACAAAGAGGAGCGACGAGGCCCTACCATATTATGTCTACAAACGGCTGTAGAGGCATTCAAATTGAACTCAGCTATGCCCGTTCTCCTGGACTTTCCCGAAGCCCAAATCCACATCAGTGACGATGCATCACTTCTTCAGCCCTTAGATTGGCAACGAGTGGGTTGCAGAGCTATGATCCGGCATTTCCTAAATCTGAATAACGTCGTAGATTTGATGTTAAATCAATGTAGATATTTCCATGTACCCATTGGAAATATGCCTACAGACACAGTTTTATTTGGTGCTGATTTGTTCTTTGCACGACTTCTACAGAAAAGCAACTTTGTTTTATGGTGGTCAGCAACAAGCCGTCCCGACTTGGGAGGCCGCGAAGCAGATGACAATCGACTTCTAACGGAATTCGAAGATAACATATCTGTAGTTCAAAACAAGCCTGGATTCTACCCAACTGTTATCGTGGAACTAGCGCTCGACAGTTTGGCGGTGAGTGCATTGCTTCAAGCAAGCAAAATTCAAGAAATAGAAGGGGCGAATTCAGCAGTTACATTCGATACAATACCACAAGCATCTCTTGAAGAAATAGTTGGAAATGTTCCAGTGACAACGTTACCTAGCTACGACGAAACAGCTCTGTGCAGCGCTGCCTTCAGAGTTATGCGGGCCATGGTAAATGGGTGGTTGCGTGAAGTCTCTATTAACCGAAACGTTTTTTCTGATTTCCAAATTATACATTTCTATCGTTGGGTCCGTTCTAGTAATGCTTTTTTGTATGATCCCGCTCTGCGTCGGTCATTAAATAACTTGATGCGTAAGATGTTCTTGCAAATTATTGCTGAGTTTCGAAGACTTGGTGCTAAAATTGTTTACGCCGATTTCAATAGAGTTATAATAGACTCAGGGAAGAAATCAGTTATAGATGCGATTGGATACGCTGATTATATTGTACAGAGTCTTCGCAATAAGGAAATATTTCACAGTATACATTTATCATATCAGCAATGTTGGGAGTTCATGTTATGGTTAGACCCATCCAATTACTCAGGCGTACGCGGTAAATTGCCTCGCGGACTGGCCCTAACTACTACCTCCCAAAACGACCAAGCTGAGGAAGAAGACGATGACGACGATGAAATCGCTTTAGAAGTTAACTGGAACATTGCTGAACATTTGTCGACTGAAAAGGAATGCCAAGAGAAATTCAAAATGTTATTAGCACTGTATATGCAAGCTTTAGCTGAAGAAAATACACCATCTAAAGCAGTGAAGGAGATTGCACACTTCGCATATGAATGTACAGAAAAATTACACAAAGGATATGGTAAAGGAAAAGAGAGCCCAGCTTTGGATTTTATTAGAGGTTCAATTAAAGTTTTATCAGTGGACACGAGTATAGAAGATGAAGTTTTGAATCTGCGGAGAAATATGTTACGTCTCGTTGGAGTGGGTGAATTTAGTGATTTGGCATCATGGCGGGATCCAATGGACACTTATGTTTTGAATGAAGTCATATGTAAAGCCTGTAACCATTGTCGTGATTTGGACCTATGCAGAGATAAACACCGTGCATCAAAGAATGGGATGTAAGTATATTTAACCTTAAGTTTAATGTTATTTTACGCATTCTAATAAATTATATTCACCTTTTTCATATAATATTATATATTACACCAAGCCAAAAAACGGTCGATGTGTCCATCGATTCATAATATTCAGTAACATTTCTTGATAGCACACGTCCTGACCGCGATATTGAATTCGTCAGTTTTTTAATACAGAATCCAGTTCACTATAATAGAAAATACACAAATTATTTTTCTACAAAAAATGTCATCCAAATATGAACTGGTTTATTGAATTTAAGCCTCCAAATAAATCTTAAGCATTCACTGGCCAACACGCAGAATGCGTAAAATTTACGTTTTGAAGAGAAAATATGGTATTTGGAATTTATATATCTTCGCTTCCCACATTTCAAGAAACAAAATACAGGATGTCTCAAATGAAAGTTTTTATTCGATTTACCAATAAAAAAGAAAGGTTGACGTCTGTGGATAAAATCTTTATTTTATTTCCCAGCAAACCATATTCATTAAAACCCTTAATGGAGCTACGGGTTTCGGTGAGAATACGTGTGCGTTTCCCTATCTTAAACTTTCGCACGTCTTGCCTTGCACCCTTTTTATCTGGACGGTGTGACGGGAGCGTCGTAAGGTTTGATGTTTATGATTTTTGAATTCTCCTTCGTAGCACTACAGCCCCCATCAGGCCCTCGCTTCTTGCAACAAGTGCCTCCAACTGTCTCGATCCATTGACCGCGTTCTCCAATTTCAAAATTCGAGCAGCGATGAACTGTCGCCGTCGACCGAGTTTCCTCGGTTTCTCCACTTATCTCCGCCCTTCAGTTAACCCGATGAATATCTTTTTGGGTATCGGTTGTTCGTCCATACAATTCACACGATCAGCCCATTGCGGCTTCCGCATTCTTACAATCGTTGAGACCTCCGGCTTGTCAAAAATTTCATACAGCTCATGATTGTATCGAATTCGCCATTGGTCTCCGACTAGCTTCGCTCCAATTATTCGCCTCAGGACCCATCTTTCGAAGGCGTTCAATATGTTTGCAGATGCTTCGGTTAGGGTCCATGTTTCACACTCATAGCATAGCACAGGTCTTGCCACAGGTTTGTATACTTGGAGCTTTGTTTCACTGTGAATGCAGCTGGCCTTCAAGGTCGTCTAAACTGAATAAAAATTTTTATTTGCGAGCTGCATTCTTCGGCGTATTTTGTCTCATTCATGACCGGCTCTCGTTATTTTGGCGCCTAAATACACAAATTCGCCCACATTTTCGATACAGTATTCGCCAAGTGTGATATTTTGTATATTTTAGGTATTTTTCCTCGACTGCGTCATGGCCTTTGTTTTATTCTCATTAATTTGTAGCTCTACTAGTTTTGCTTCAGTGTCGCTTTTCAGGAAAAGTTCTTTGGCGGTTGTAACGATCGTGACAAAATGTTGATGTCCTCCTCATAGGCTACCAGTTCGTAGTAATGTACCTCTTGTATCGACAGGTAGCTTTCTTATGGCGTATTCCAGAGCCAAATTGAATAGCAATGGGGCCTGCCCATCGGCCTGCTTTATTCGATATTCGTGTCAAAGGCATCGGTCAGTTGGTTATTGATGCAAACTTGGGAGGTTGTCGACGTCATTGTAATTTTGCAAAGACAAACTAAGTTGACTGGGATACCAAAGCAAAGCATTATTCGAAACAGTAAGTTACGATCAATACTGTCGTATGCTTGCTTAAAGTCAATGAAGGTTTGGTGTACTTCTATGTTGAGCTCCCAGCATTTCTCACGTACCTGATTGACAGTAAACAATTGGTACATCGTCGATGTACTTGCTCTAAAGCCACCTTGATAATACTGTTGGCTTATGATTTTTGAAAATATTATGTACGCCGTACAAAGTAGTTTTCGCATTGTAGCTTGCCACCTTATTTGTGGGTAGGGAATACAATTGATTGGCTCCAATAATTCGGCATATGGTCTTGTTGCCAAATATGCTGTATACTTTATGGATGCCTTTAATGAGGTTTACAGGAATCTCATTCATGACCGGTGTTTTGTAATTTGTTTGGTCCAAGATGGTGGAACAAACTTCACCCAGAGTTGGTGGGGCCAATAGAAGCTCGCCGGGAATATCTATAAGGTTTCACACCCATATCATAACACAGGTCTTATCACATATTTGTAATATATACTTGTAGCTTTGTTTTCCTGTGTATGCAGCCGGTCTTCAAGATCGTCAAAATTGAATAAAAAGTACCTGCTTAACTATAAACAATTGGTCTATCGTCTATCTACCCGCTCTAAAGCCACCTTGATACTCCCCAATAATACTATTGGTGTATGATCTGATTTTATTTTCTAAGATCTTTGAAAATATGTTGTACGCCTTTCAAAGTAGTGATATGCCTCCATAGTTTCCGCACTGTAGCTTATCACCTTTTTCGTGGATTTTCGTTCTTGTTGCCAAATACGCTGGATGGCTTTCCGAACACCACTGCCACCATATTTAATGAGCTCCACTGGAATCTCATCGATGCCCGGCGCTTTATCATTCTTTTGGACCTGCATGGTGGAACGAACTTGATCCAAAGCTGATGGGACCAATGGAAACCCTCCGGGAATATCTATAGGCTCCGATGTTCTAGAGCTATGCAGGAAATTAAGGAGGTTCTTGAAATATGATTCTCATATTTCCTTAATCGTGTTTACATCAGCGATGATATTGCCGATGTCATCACGGCAAACGTGGTCTTGAGCTGATAACCTCGTTTCAAATTTTTCACTACTTTGTATGCTTGTCTTGTGTTTTTGCTTGCTAGACTTACATCGATACTTCTCAATTGGTCGCTGATTTTTGATTTACCAATTGCCAATCTGTCCGACCGATTGTTAGTTGGCAAGTTCTTAACCAAATTATACTTACCTCAAAGCTGAACCAAGCTTACGGAACAAATTCTCAAAGTCGTAACTAAAGACTTACAACTTCGAACCTGCTTTGTGTCCTTGCAGTCTTCTACACGGGCATTTGCCGAATGAAGGACACACAATTTAACTCATTTACCAGAAAAGAATGGGAGGATTGAAAGTACGTAAGATCATATTGGGTGCTTTTTGAACAGGGTTGAGGAAGTTGTAATTACATAAGTACATTTTTGAAAGTTTCATTGCGAGGGATGGAATGATGTACTAAACCAACAAAAAATCGTTTCATGGTGTTCAAAGTAGTGAACGGTTGTTTAATGAATTATTTCATAAAAATAATATCTAATTTTAAACCATAATATCTAATTTTAAACACCAAAATTTCCCAAAACGTGATGGCAGCCATTTTGTAATGAATCATTTCTCTCACCTACGCCATAGTAGTGGGATTATCATCGCACATTTTAGATTTGAGATATCGCCATAAGAAAAAGTCCATAGGGCTGAAATCAGGACTACGTGGGAGCCATTTATGTCAGGCACTCGTGGCAGATATGTATTTGATGTATTTGGCATGGCTCCGTCCTGTTGGAAGTGCGTTTCTTAGTTAAAATCAGAAAAATGCTGCGGTTCAGGTGTCAAGAACTCATCTAAAATCATCAAAGAACTTTGGTGTATCAAATATAAACTTTCTTTTGAGACACCCTGTATTATTTCTCGCGGTAAGATCTGGATCGGATGCTTAAATAATTTTGTTGTCATTTGGCTGTTCCCAAGGTGGCTTTTTGGCTGTTCTAAAGACTAAATATGTAGCTCAAAGGACAACGGTTAGACCATATCGAGATAATGCAAAATGATACGACGGTTGCGCTGAAGGCCACTCTGAAATCTGAATTCAGGATGTGAAAATATCGATGAGAGGGTTTTTGTTCAGTCATGTAGCGACTGCTTTGAAGAATGCTATGACATGAGCAATAATTTTTGCAAGTTTTTTGATCTCAGTAACTGCTGTTTTTTGATTGAATTTCATTCTATTCAGCGGTTTCTAAGAAAGTTAGCATTATTTCCTTGTAGATTTCGTGAGCGCATTTGGTTAATATTTTACATTCGTTGTTAGATTAAGCCGATAACCCAATAGGTGTGCATAAGTTCATCTTACGGTCTTCCAGCCCAATTGATGGCACTTAATTCACTGCGCAATAACTCATCGGCTGTACCGGTCACTCACAAAAAGTATACTAAATTCATTATTTTCATCTGATATGGAAGTAAATTCGTCCATTTTAATAGAATCAGTGCAGCACCTTTTAACATTTGCCATCATTATCAATTATGCGGCCGACCATTTCCGAGCTGCTTTTAAGTATGGCAATTTCGGGGTGATTTAAACACACTCGGACTTAAAGAGTCTAATAAATGAACAACTTAGTGCTGTATTAGCTAAACTTTTTAATTAGATCATTTCACCCTTTCCACATCAACTTAATGTAAATTTATACGACAAATTTGCTCTACATTTGAAGCTTATCTAATGTCGCGCGGATATCGATCCCTCTTTCGGATGGCTCCGATAGCTTTTTAAATTACTTTTTATGGAATTGTTTGCAGCTACATATAAATGAGTTGCATATTTTGAATAATAATTTTTCTGAAAAATTATAGAAGAAAAATGTGAAATATGAAATGATCCAATTAAAAAGTTTAGCTAATACAAGTACTTACAAGAGAAATTTACCTTGAATATAACTTGCAGATACAAAAACATATTGAGTTTGCATAAGTAGAAAAATTAAAAATTAACTCCCTCACCTCTGAGCATGGTGTTCGCCATCACCGGTGTGTATCTAAGAGTGATGGCCTGAGGAGAATTAGTGCACACGTCGAAACCACCTTCTTCTAACATTTTTCTTCTATAATAATTTTTCAGAAAAATTATTATTCAAAATATGCAACTCATTTATATGTAGCTGCAAACAATTCCATAAAAAGTAATTTAACTTAGTGCTGCTTCATTAACATTGTCAATTCTTCTTCAGAAACAAATGCATTCACATTTGAATAATCAAAGTTCAGATGCCAGACCAGTTACACGGAGCAGAACTAACTCTAAACAATTTTGTTTACAACATTAGTTTAAAGAATATTTATTTTATTTTATAATCTTTATACAAGAAAGTGTTTTTTTCGTGTCGTTTTTTTTTTGGGTAAATTTTTGATTTTGTTATTGTCATATATATGTATACATATATTTACACTTATATATATATATATATATATATATATATATATTTATATTTATTTATTTATATATATGTGTATATATATGTGTGTGTATATATATATATATATATATATATATATATATATATATATATATATATATATATATATATATATGTGTGTGTGTGTGTGTGTGTGTGTGTATGGTATATATATAGAGATATATATATATATATATATATATATATATATATATATATATATATATATATATATATATATATTCTTTGATTTCTCTCTGATTTTGTTATTGTCATATATATATGTATACATATATTTACATATATATAATATATATATATATATATATATATATATATATATATATATATATATACATATATATATGTATATGTATATTCTTTGATTTCTCTCTGATTTTGTTATTGTCATATATATGTATACATATATTTATATATATATATATATATATATATATATATATATATATATATATATATTCTTTTAGCTGTTGATGTTATGGCTTGTAATGCGAAGAAATGTGCTGACATTCACGGCAACTCTCCTTTCGGACACTGTGAACTGTCTTTTGACACCGCGTGAGTGGATCCTACAGGCTTTGTCATTTGTAGTGAATTGAGTATAGATACATGTCCGTGGAGGGCTGCAGCAATGGTCTGCTGCTTCGGTGAAAGAGGACGGTAGTATCCGCTGAGATTTGGCCTTGTCTAGGGACGCGTGAATGCGCTGGCAGGCTAGCGTTGCGGTGTCGTGGGGCGGGTTCTGCTCCCCAGCACAAGACCCACTACTAAAATTCGCATTCACGAATTCGACCGATCAAATTCCGATCGACTAGTGTCGAGGCCGAGGTAACCTACTAAGGGTTGAACTTTTCTGCAGCCAGTAAGAAACTGGGCCGGGAGAAAACAGACGGACTTGAGCGCAGACTTCGTCGTTACCGACGATATTTATGGCCCACAAATATGAGCGGGGCATCCAGGTGGAAGCGGTGGCCCCTCGCACCCTCCCAACCGGATCAAGATCCAATTGTAGACGTGGCCATATATTTCCCATTTGGGTGAAAAGCACATACAAACATAATTTATATGAATTTTTCCATCAAATGAAAAATATTAACGTAGCCAATTTATGTTATAGTATTATGTGATGGAATCACATAACACTATACCATAAAAGGGCACGCGAGTGGAAGGCGACTCTACCCGGGCAAGAACCCCCATAACGCAAAAAGAAAGGGAGGAGAAGCCCGATGGTTAGCTCATTTTAGTGGAGGGGCCGGCTATCGTTGCGGTCCCATACCCGGTCAGGATGGATGATAAATGGGAAGACCGAGTTTAATTTGAAGTTTATCTAAACATTTTTTTCATTTAATTTGTTTTTTTTTTAAATAACTATTTGTATACATTGATTTGTTTTCTCTCTTTTTCTTTCAAAAATAAAATTTAAAAAAAATTTACGTGTTGTGCAAATAAACGAAAAAATTTAGGAGAATTAAGATGAATTCGAATTTAAGAACAAGCTCAAGAAAATAAACATTTGTAAAAAAATAAAGCAAAAGAATTTAGTAAAAATTTGAGAAATGAACAAAAGGGTACTTACCTAGCATCCTCGCAAGGCGCCCGCTGATGATGTGGGTAATTCCTGCAATTTAATTTTAATGGGGAGGAAAATTCCAAATCACACATTTGCAATATATTTAATCCAGTATCTGTAAACAAATATGATATCGATTCGATCTGCTTTGGGTAAACTACATTTATAAGTGGTTCCGTTATAGCTACATTTCGGATGAAAATTATATCGAGTTTATGCGCATCGTTTCATCAATTCCTTCGAATCGTAGCATAAATAAAAGCTCTCCTGCCGATTAGTTATCGGGCACCAAAGTAAGTTACCCGTACACAATCTTCCATTAGCGCTGGCGACAGTAGTTCGGTCGGGTTTTCCCTATACTCCACTAAGCCACTCGGCTGCCCACTCACGCTCGGGGACACACCGGAAATCATTTCACACGTCCAAATTTCCACTTCTTTCTACTTATTCCCTATTCTACACAATTTCCATCGTTACCATCTTACGATGTTCGTATTCACGGCACTTTTCGTGCGACTTTGCCCGACAGGCTCTATTTTTCTTCATTCGTCGGAAATAAGCTTCGAAATGAGAACTTCACCATTGCTGTCGGGAGCGACATTCGACCGTCACAATGTTCAAACACATTTCACGTTGCCGAATGCAAGCCAGGGCTACACACTCAAGAGAAATGCGTTGCAGACCACTTTCAACAATGCTTTTTCAATCTATTTCCTGGAATTTTCCAAACATTTCACGAATAAATCAGAAAAAAATGACAACGAACGACGAATTGACGAGCGCTTCTCTCCTCGACAGCAATACCCAGCCGTCGCCGTAATTGTGTAGTCGGCGGTAGCGAGCAAACGTATCGCACATCCAGCCGATTACGTGCGGTTTCACCACGCACTGTTCAATGTAATATCGACGTACTAACTTTTGCGACAAAACGGACACGCGCTCCTGAAATTTATATATTTGTGCTACCGTGCTTATTTTCAGTTAATTACCATATGATAACGGTTAATAATGTTATTGCCTCAATAATATTCATAGCCAAGTTACTTAGTCCTGGAAAAGAATTTCTGGCATTTCATGGCAACATCAATTTGCCGTTGACGTGTTTGTGTGAGTAAAGTCGCACATTCAGCGTATTGTTCAACAATAGCTATAGGCAAAGTTCATACAGAACCTTCGCATGCATGCATTAGACGGGGCTCCTACTCCATCCACTGAAACTTGCCAGGTGAAAGCACCTTGCGAAAATCGTCCAGTGTGCACTTAATCCACAAATTTGCTTATAAACTCGGATAGCTTTTGGAACCGATTTTCACCGTAAAAATTATGTTTTTGGCAACTTAGCAGACGCAAAACACGAAAAATTGTGCGACACATGACGAGTCAAAATTACGCTCTACGTTGCTCAATCGCGTACTCCTCGAATCAATGTATACAATCCTCACACCGAACCTCCGCGTTGGTGCGCAATCTCGAGCAAACTCCCCGACCCGTCCAAATCTCCGCATGATTTTCTCCGCCACACCTGTAAATCCAAAAACGTTGCTAGCTCAGCTGAGTTAGATTGCATTCGCCAATGAAATACATGGATGTGATTCACTAAATCAGTTGCAGATTTGTATAATTAAGTTAATAAAATTAATAATAGATTCAAAATTTAAATCATCATAAAAGAAAAATATTATAACGAATATCAATGCAAAGCAAAAAATTACGTGTAATGGAATAAAAAAGAAACAATATAAATTTATGTTTATAATGAAAAATTAAAATTTTACAATATAATTTACCAAAAAGTTAAATTTGAGTAACTAAATTTTTCAAATCTGCAGTTGAAATTTCGGAACAGTGTTATGCGGTTTTCGGGCAGTTGGCATCTGTGACTGCTCGATTACTACACATTGATCTCTTAATAGTCCACGAAACGATATTCGATGGCAGACAATGTAAGCGGAGGCGGACCATACATTTTCAACAAGACTGCTCCTTCACATAAAGCGATGGCGACACAAGATTGGATGGCCGAAAATTTTCATGACCACATAACACCGAGCCTATGGCCACCTAGCTCACCAGACCTTAATCCCTTGGATTATTACGTATGGGGCGCAGTTGAGCGTGAGACCAATAAGCGTCCTCATAATACCACTTCTTCGCTGAAGACTGCTATTAATGCCGTTATGGTCAATATGAACAAGGAGCATTTGATATGGGCATGTAATCATTTCCGGCTATTTTATTGAATTACTTTATAGCCATATATTAATTTAACGTTATATAAAAAATTTCTGAAATTTGATTAAATTTTGTTAAAAATACAAGCTAATTAATTTTACTCTCAAGTTGTCCTCAAATACCGTACGCACCCTGTATATATATATATATATATATATATATATATATATATATATATATATATATATATATATATATATGTGGGTGTATAGATTTATTAGCAAGCGCTAAAAACATTTTTAACTCACCGAAAAATCATTCATTATATGTACGAGGATTTTCGCTATATTGCATATTGCAGGGAGAAATATTTAGCATGGAAAACATAAAAAAAATGTAATATGAGGGCTTTCCAAGTAGCATTAAGTAGTTCCCAACATATCTGAGGACAAATTCATATTTTGATTTGTGCATTGCCCACGCACGGCTGGAATTCAAATTTTATAGTATCTCACGGGGATCAATTACTTTCAGAAACCGAAATGCTCCGATTTCAAATCATTCCTGAACGGCCTATCTTATCTTCAATTCAATAAATTAAATCATGCGTTAATCGGCACTAACATTCGGACTCGACCTCCCGGACTATTCGGGATGACTCTAGGATTTATATCGATGCATGCCGAAATCATGAAAGATAAAGCTGACTTTATTTCTAATACCAAGTAAAAGCGGCAACTACGAGCATTTAGTAATTTGTCAAGCAAATAATTATACTCATTTGTTTGAGTGGAAATTAAGTTATACTCATTTGTTTGAATGGAAACATAGATTCTAGTGCAAGTTATCGGAAGGTTAAAAATTTCTGTCCAGCGCAGGGTTTTGTTTGTTTTTGAGTGACACTTTGAAAAAGCAATAAGTTATTCAAATGTGTATATTTGCACAAGCTTCGATTTTTCTGCATTTAGTTAAGGTAGAAGCATTAATATTGTATTTATTTATTTATAGGCAATTTTTAAAGTTAGACATAGAATGACATTTCGGAATATTCAACTGTAAAGAGGAAGAGAAAACATGAGAATTTCAGAAGAGTAATAAGTTAATTAGAATTAAGAAAAGTAAATACTATGGCGGGCAACAACACAAGACAAGCATACAAAATAGAGGAAAGCCCAAGACCACGCTCTGTCGTGATGTCATCGGCAATATCATCGCTGATGAAAACAGGATTAAGGAAAGATGAGCATCATATTTCAAGAACCTTCTTAATCCTCCGCACATCTCCAGAACATCGGAGCTTATAGATATTCCCGAAGAGCTTCCATTGGCCCCACCTTCTCTGGACGAAGTTTGTTCCACCATCAAAGCCCCAAAGAATAATAAAGCGCCAGGTATCGATGAGATTCCAGTGGAGCTCATTAAATATGGTGGCAGCGGTGTTCGGGAAACCATCCATAAGGCAGCAAGAACATTTACCGATCGAGTGCAGGTAGACCGACGATAGACCAATTGTTTACAGTCAAGTATGTACTTGAGGAATGCTGGGAGTTCAACATAGACGTACACCAAATTTTCGTCGACTAAGCAAGCATACGATAGCATTGATTGTAACGTACTGTTCCAAATAATGCTTTGCTTTGGTATTTCAGCCCTTAGTCCGTCTTACCAAAATGACAATCACGTCGACAACCTCCCAAGTCCGCATCAATAATCAAATCACCGACGAATATGACACAAATATCGGACTAAAGCAGGGAGATGGGCTGGCCCCAGTGCTATTCAATTTGGCTCTGGAGTACATCATAAGGAAGCTACCTGTCGATACAAGAGGTACATTACTATACAAGTCGAGCCAAGTAGTAGCCTTTGCGGACGACATTTTCTCACGGTCATTAACAACTGCCAGATAACTCTTCTTGAAAGTCGACAGCGAAGCAAAATTAGTAGGGCTACAAATCAATGAAAATAAAACAAAGCTCATGGCGCAGTCGAGGAAAAATACCTCAAATACACAAAATATCACACTTGGCGAATACAGTATGGAAAATGCGAGCGAATTTGTGTATTTAGGCGCCAAAATAACTAGAACCGGTAATGAAAGAGACGAAATACGCCGAAGAATACAGATACCAAATAAAATATTTTATTCAGTTTTGACGGTCTTGAAGACCAGTTATCTACACAGGAAAACAAAGCTCCAAGTATTCAAATCTGTGAAAAGACCTGTGTTATGCTAAGGGTGTGAAACATGGACCCTAACCCAAGTATCTGCAAATGTATTGGACGCCGTTGAGCGACGGGTCCTGAGGCGAATAATCGGAGCGAAACTAGACGGGGACCAACGGCGAATTCAATACAACCATGAGCTGTATGAAATTTTTGACGATCCGGATGTCTCAAGGATTGTAAGACTGCGGAAGCTGCAATGGGCTGGACAACTATAAGCTGTATGAAATTTTTGACGAGCCGGAGGCCTCAACGATTGTAGGACTGTAGAAACTGCAACGGGCTGGCCACATAAATCGTATGGACCAACAACGGATACCCACGAAGGTATTCGTTGGGAAAACTGAAGGCCGGAGACCAGTGGGGAAACTGAGGAAACGCTGATTTGACACGGCCGACAAAGACAGTTCATCGCTGTTCGGATTTCATAATAAGAGGACGCGGTCAATGGACCGAGACAGTTGGAGGCGCTTTTTGCGGGAAAGGAAGGCCCGAGAGAGGCTGTAGTGCTACACAGAAAAAGAAGATATCAAGTGATCATTATTATATAATATGCAATTGAAAACAAGGAGAAAAATCAAATCTATTAAAAATAACAAATAATCCAAAAAATGCAACAAAATAATGAACTTTTCGTTGATATTTAATCAAAAACAATGTATCTATCATTTGATATAGATACTTTGTTTTCCGATTGATATATAATTTTAATATTGGCTAAATTGAAAGTGCCAAGTGGGCCATTAAGTTTTTTATTTTGATGTTTTTTTGTATTGTTATTGCATGGAATTTGCTTTATATTCTTTTAAAATTTATAAAGATTAGTATTGAATAAAGCGCTTTTGACTTTGATGTTTTCGAAACTAGCTTTTTATTTGAACTGGAGCTGGATATCAAAAAAGCAAAACGAAGAACTCAAACTACAGATAATTAATTGCCTGCGAATAAAAGTGTTTGCAATGTTTACCATATTTATGTTCATTGTGCCACTACTCAATGCCTCCACACTCGGGCATATTGGCAGATGCATGATGTCACACTAGGGAGAAGGCTTTTAGACCTACTGAACGCCAAACGTCATGTACCTTAACTGCTTTTTTTGCACTAGCATTTTAATTTCGAAATACTTTCAATGGTCCAAAAGCACATTACTCTCTTGAAAGTGGACAGAGTTCTGCAATTTGTATTTTCTTCGAATATATTAAAAAAGACAATTTTTCGAAACTCGGCTTTACAGTGTTTCAACTTGAAAATACTCAAACTTTTCTTTTTCGTTCCAGGCCCGTTTGGCTTTGCGCTCAATGTTACGTAAATTATGATAATGAAGAAATCGAAATGCGAATAATCGATGTAGCTCAGCGCAAATTGATGTCATATACGCTTCAAGATCTACGCTGCACGAAATGTAAACAAATTAAACGCGAAAATCTCACAGAATTATGTTCATGTGCTGGCACGTTCGAGACACTGATTTCCCCTCGAGATATAAAGGCTCTGTTGAAGACATTTCTCCAAGTCGCCGAATCACATCAAATGCATTTACTTAAGGAAGTTGTTGAACAGTTTGTAAGGAGTAAATAAATATTTAAAAAGCACTATTGTTAAGACTAAACTGTATTGTTTTTATTCACTTAAACGATGTTGAATGTTACAAGCTGTGATTTTTATTTTACTTTGTTTGCAAGTTGATTGGATCGATTTTGGGTTCTTCGAATTTGAAATCAGGGAATTTCGTCATATCAGTACCCTCGGCACCACCGTATTGTTTGGCTACTCGCTCCAATTCGGTTTTGAGTTCTCGTTCAATTTCTGGAGTTGGGTCAACCATTTTGCCACCACTGTGGAATAAAAAAATTACGCAATTAGTTGGAAGTTTCGAGTTATTTTTATTCGATTAATGAATAGTGCTGTAGGAAACAAAAGTTGAGAGATGAAAACGGTCGGTAAATTAAGTATATATCAACGAAATGTGTTTTCAGAAACCAATCTGGACTAGACTTGATGCACGAAATAACTAAGATCAGGAGAGGGTCTTTCTTCAAGAACAGGTTGGAACATTATGGTCTCGTTTTGTACTTAAAAATACAATGTGCTTTGAATGCTTCAGATCAATTATTTTACAGTATATAAGGTCAAATTGTGTCAATTTGAATGCATGGTATAATAAATCACATAGAAGCAGCATAGTGCAGATTTTATACCAATGCATAAGTACTATATGGGAAGGACAAGAGTAAATATTGAAGCGAGATCATGGTAGGGAGGTGAAGGCATTGCGCATTGGTAGGGAGGCGAAGGCATTCCCTTGTCAATCTGAGAACCTAGCCTGGAACCGGTTGATACATTGCTTCAGGCTACGTCTCGTTTTTTTATGCGCTTAGGTGCCTCCAGCGTGCAGGGATCATTTGAAGGAGGAAAGGAGAAGGATTTCTTGATAAAGAGACCCTCCTCCCTCACGCCTCCAGACGCTCCAATAAAATCTTTTTGGCTTTAGATCGGAAGATGAAGCGACGAAATGTAAATGTAGAACCCACGAGCATTGTGCGACGAAGAAAGAGTAATGGAGAGAGTGGTGGGGAAGGGATGTATTTAATAAAAAATACTTACGCGCTTTTGGATTTGTACTCGCGAACCTTCTCCAGGAAGAGTTGCTGGATGGGATCAGACACTTTCTGCATTGCCGGTGCTACAATGCCGAAGCTGCGACGTGCTTCAATCCGGAGGACACGGATTCCAGACAAGAGTGATTGCGACAACATCTGAAACGAAGAATTATTGGAAATTAACATTTCTTCATGAACAAGCAGTGGCTAAGTACATTTAACCTCAACTTAGTTATGTAACCCCACCTTCGACTATAATTGATGTTATGAATCAATTATAGAGTAAAAACTAAATCGATTCGTAACTATTTTATGAAAATCCTAATTCAATCGTACTTTTTTACTTACCGTGAGAGGTGAAAATTTAAACCAGGGCCCCTAAAATATCCGGACTGCGATCTGTCACTTCAAGACGTAAAGTGTGCTGTCAAACAGTGGGTTACACTTTTGATGGTTTTCTTTTTTCCGTTGGAATGTGGAATAAACAAGTGGACTTTGTTTTGGTGGGAAATCTTTAAACTTTCTTCCAACAGCTGTCTGTAATTGATTTTTAGTCAAATATTAAACATGGGCTACTTGATATAAGACTATCCTAATATATGATTCCGCTATACTAGTGTGGCCTATTCGCAATGGTGGTAGTCTGTTCAAACCCTTACTGAGACAAAATTGCGTCTATTTGGACGACGCGGTCGATAGACCAAGATAGATAGTTGGGGACGCTTTTTCAGAGAGTGAAGGTCAAAGAGGTTGTTGTGCTACGAAGAAGAAGAAAAAGATCTGTAATTAAAGGTCTAGAAAACCAGTTTTCAAATGAAGAGCTAATAAATGAAATTCAGTAGTTAAACCCCAATACTGGGAAGAGGGAAAATCTGGAACTTTTCACGATAGCCGCTAAAAATTGGAAAGTGTTTGCACATCATTCAGGTAAAATGGAGCATGTACTAGAGACGATGTATTAATCGAACAGTCGCCTATGCAAACTGCTCGAAAAATATTCCCGGGCGACAAAATCGTTTTATTCTCCACTCAAAAATCCTTAAATATGATTCAATTTTTATTTGTAATAAAAAAAAAAATTTAATATAAAAATATTTCAATAATAAAATCGATTTCGAATTATGTCTTACTTAATAAGAAATTTAAAAAAAATTCCAAAGAATTTATTAAATTTAATCTTCATTCTAAATTTCCATACATCTATAGTATAAAAAAACAAATTAAATAAAAATTACAATCACAAATTTGATGACGGCAATCCCCTTTGCAACGCAATTTAGAAAAAGAATTGCAGTTTTATCTTGTCAGAGAGGAACCATCGTTGCCGGCATGCAAAGGGCTCGCCAAGTAAACCTCCGTTGTTGGCATGTAGGGAGTCTCGTTGAGATAAGCCACGAGGGTGCATCAGCTGGGGAGAATTGTCGACGTCATCGTGGTGGTGTGCCGTCATTTGACGTTTGGACTGAAATTTCATTTTGCTACAAATGTTCTGTGAATTCGATATTCATTTCGCATCCTGTCTGTGATTTCGAGTTTCTCCTGTCGGGTTAAGGAAAATTGTATGTACGTTTCGCAAATAGAACGGCGTATCCGAGAAACTGATTGCATTTTGCATCGTGCTCACGGTTCACGTTTCGCATTTGGAACAATGGACGGGTTAGAGGTCACGTTGGTTAGTGCTACAAGTTCCAAAAAATTCTCCTACGCTTAACATTTCAAGTTTCTCAAAGCGGAAAATAATAGAAGTTAAAACTTCTTTTTCTTCGTACCACTACAGCCCCTCTCAGGCCTTCGCTTCCTGCGAATAGCACCTCCAACTGTCTCGGTCCATTGATCGTGTCCTCCAATTTCAAAATCCGAGCAGTAATGAATTGCCTTCGTCGACTGAGCCAGATCAGCGTATCCTCGGTTTCCCCACTGATTTTCGGCCTTCAGTTCTCCCAATGAATACCTTTTTGGGTATCCGTTGTTCGTCCATTCAATTCATGTGTCCGCCCCATTGCAGCTTCCGCAGTCTGACAATCGTTGAGACCTCCGACTCTTCAAAAATTTCATACAGCTCATGGGTGTATTGAATTCGCGATTGGTCCCCGTCTGGCTTCACTCCGATTATTCGCCTCAGGAATCTTCGCTCAAAGGCGCTCAATATGTTTGTACACCTATAGCATAACACAGGTCTTATCACAGATTCGTATACTTGGAGCTTTGTTTTTCTGTGTGTGCAGCTGATTTTCAAGATCGTCAAAACTGAGTAAAATATTTTATTTGCAAGCTGGATTCTTCAGCGTATTTCGTCCCTTTCATTATTGGTTCTCGTTATTTTGGCACCTAAATACATAAATTTGCTCACATTTTCGTTGCTGTATTCGCCAAATGTGATATTTTGTGTATTTGATGTACTTTTCCTCGATTGTGTCATGAGTTTTGTTTTATTTTCATTGATTTGTAGCCCTACTAGTTTTGCTTCGCTGTCGAATTTCAGGAAGCGTTCTTTGGCGGTTATTAATGACCGTGACAAAATGTTGATGTCGTCCGTATAGGCTACTACTTGGCTCGACTTGTATAGTAATGTACCTCACGTATCGATAGGCAGCTTCCTTATGACGTACTCTAGAGCCAAATTGAATAGCAATGGGGCCAGCCCATCTCCCCGTTTTAGTCCGATATTAGTGTCAATGCGGACTTGGGAGGTCATCGACGTCATTGTCATTTTGGTAAGACGGACTAATTTGGCTGGGATGCCAAAGCAAAGCATTATTTGGTACAGTACGTTACGATTAATACTGTCGTGCTTGACAGTGAACAGTTGGTCTATTGTAGATCTACTTGCTCTAAAACCACCTTGATAATTAAAATTAGAGTGATAAATATAATTTGCGTTTTTCACTCAATAATCGTCTGCAGAACAAACTGAGGAGGCAATAATTAACTACTGTGAAATAAAAATCGACATCCGACCAGCTTTCTTACTTGCATATATTTTAATGACGAATTAAATTATAACTTTTTTTTTCGTAGCACTACAGCCCCTTTAGGGCCTTCGCTTAGAGATAGTTAGAGTATCTCATTGTCATGGTTGAATGTAACGGCACTCCATAAGGTGATATGATCATTATCACGCTTTGGCCGTGTGTTCGTCCACCCAGCTGCGATACGTTCTGATTTTAAACCAGCAAGTATCATAACTGAATAGGCTTATAGTCCGTCCAAAGAATCACTTAAACTAAATCTCGTTGATGCCAACGAAACTCGAACCAGAGACCGTCGGCTTACGGGCTTAATGCTCTAACCACTAAGCCACGTGGACTACTTCAATTATAACTATTCAGTGCAAAAACGATACGTTCTGTGCATCATTGTACTAATTGTGCACAATGGATATTATTTGATGGATGAAAAGGAGATCATATTGTGATTTAGTTAGTGTTGATTGAACGGGGGAAATTATCGTCGCTAGGTCATGTTTCGAAGAATGCCCAGAATTTTAAATGTGGAAAATTCACGTTGATTTTTTGATGAATCCATACCGCAATGATTTTAGATAGTCTTCAGTATATAATACCGTTGGGAAAAATTGTGGTAATAGTCGTAACCATTTTTACAGTGATTTACTTGCTTGTTGGCCCCATTTTTGCAAGACTGCACGATACATTTGTATTAATCGAGCAGTCACGCAAGCAAACGGCTCGAAAACCTTCCTTTCCCCCACTTGTGATTTTATGCGGCAGATTTAGAAAAATAATTTATTATTTCCATTCCTAATCGTCATTTGTAAAATAGTTTTCTTTCTTATTATTATTATTGTTAAATGTTATTTTATGTCAATTTTCCTGTATATCAAACGTAATTTTATCTCGATTTCCCTCTATTATTAAATGTAACTTTAAATCAATTTTCCTCTATATTAAATTTAAACGTTTCCCTTTAATTATATTTTTGATGATATTTAATTTTTATCACTATTTAAATATATATATATATATATATATATATATATATATATATATATATATATATATATATATAATATAACCCAGTATTCCATGGATTGCATTGCTGAATGCAATCTACAGTGGCTGAGCAAGGGGCCATCTTCATCCACCGTAAGGACGTGACGATACGGTAGACGACGAAAAAGCGAGGGTGTCTGCTTTTGAACGGCCCGGGGAGAACGTCGGGAAAACACGATGCACAAGAAGAAAATAATTAAATCAAAAGATTTGGAAATAAAAGTTAAATGAGAAGGATATTCTCAGGTTTTTTGCAGTGCACTTTTCCCTTTTGCTCCGTTCTTGCAAATACTTTCGAGTGTTGAACACAAAATAAACGCAATCAGTTTCGCTAGTTTTCAAGACATATTTTCAATTTGCTCGGTTGAGTTGAGTTTGTTACGAACCCGTAAACTTGGCTTCTAGAAAAGTTTTCTAATGTGAATCAGTGAAGTTCAGTTCCAAGAAATTCGAAAATGGAAAGAATATTGTTGGCGGTGCAGCCAAGAAGATTTTTCGCAAGTGAAGAAATAGTAACTGGGGAAGCTATCGAATAAGAGCAATTTCTCGTGCGTTTGTGAATTGTGGTGATTAGATCCACTTTTGTGCTGCATTTGCGATTTGATGACGATAAGCAAAACGGGTGTCGCCGGAAAGTTATGAGATCCGGACATTGCGGGGGTAATTTCGCGTATTGAATTTCTCAGTTAGAGTGGAAACCTTTGAGTCCCTGAAAAGATACGGTTGTTCGGAATTGAAACACTTCAAGCTAGTGCGCCTGCACCCAGTCCAAGGCTCCTCTGTCATTGCATGGAAAAATCCAAAATCTGATTTTGAAAAAAGTCGGAATATTGGTGTTATGGTGAAATCTTTATATGTGCCTGCGATTTGTGGCCTGAAAGATTTCCGAGTTAAGCGGATTAAAACTTGCATTTTGATGTACAGAAAATAGAAGGATCTTATTTGTTCCAAAACAAGTAGGGGAGCGGGTTAGCGGTTTCCGAACAGCTGAATAGATTTGATGAGGTGTTTCCTCTATGGCTTACCTCAACACGGTACTCGCTGCCTGTATTACTTCCAAATTGCGACCCCCTCGAGAAATTTCACCGATGCATCCAATCTAACCACAGATAAGAACGATCGTACAACAATCTGTAATGAAATATGGTTATCTTCAAACGCTGCTGCTACTATTGCTGCCGTTCATGAAATTGGTTTGTTCTATGCAATACTATGAGGTAATTGTATGAGTATTTGAAGAACTGCTGGAAATGCCGTTTGTTGTTGAGTAGCAAGCGTATGAAATGTTGAATCTTTTTGCACGTATAAGGTAAGCTTCGATTCGCGAATAAATATGATGCTTCGGTTTTTCAAAATCTGAACGAGTTGAACGCTGAGCTTAAAAACCATTATTGTGGATGATATGTTGCTAGACTGCCTTGAAATTATTGTAAATTCAGAACGCTTCAGTAAAAAAGTAATGTTACTGAAAAATACATCGTCTAGCGCTGAATGGAAAGATTCATTCAAATTGGGTCTATTTAGCGCCTACGCAGATTGCTTTTATTTTAAAAATATTCTTATTTCCGCTTTGAAACGTTTGAGGAGCATTTTTGCATGTTTTAAAAATTAGTTCATGATAAGACGATAACCAGGTGGCATGGAACTTTTAACGGTTTACAGACAAGTCACCTCCCAGTAACAATAATACTACTGAACAAGAATTGCATGCAAACCGAAATTTTTCTAATGGCCTATAAGAAATGATGGGAGCCGTATACATATTTCTTAATAAGAAGTTTAACGTTTATCGCATATTTTTTCTCCGAACGCAAACGTACAGTTATGAAATGATGTGTCTGGTGTGAGTCGAATTCTCAAATAAATATTAGTTTTTCATCTAAAACTCAGACTAGAACATCGGTTCCACTATTTGAAAAACAAGCTGTAACACGCTTTTGGCAAGTTCCATACCGCCAATCGTTAGGAAGTAAAAAATATTGTGAACCTGTCATCTGTATACATTACAAAATTATTTATAACATTCCCTAACTTCTAGATAAAATGGTGCATGTAATTTTATTTACATGTTTAATATACAATATTAGTTTGCATTTATGTTGATAGAATATAAAAACTAAACAAATTTAAATCAACATTAAATTAACATTTTATAAAAATGTATATCATATGCTTGTAGTTATAAATTTTTATCATAATTATTTTGTTTGACAGTTAAGTAACACGTATTATACTTAAATTAATTCAATTAGTAACATTTTAGGCTACACTCGTTTCAAAAGGGGTTTCTCTTTTAGGAATGATTTGCTTTCTTGCTATAAAACAACAATTGGGGAATACTTGTACAAGAATAAATGCATTTATTCTTCCTAAAGTTTTTGCAATCGTAAACCTTAAAAATAATTAGATTTTTTTTTATTTCCCGTTTGCACCATTTATACCCTATACTTAGCAGTTTAACTTATAACTGATGAGACTTATTCTCATCCTACAAATTATGTTTTTTTTCTATAAATCGAAGTACTAAATAAATGGATTGTTACAGTTAACAACTCAGTCTTTCCATTTCGTTGTACCTGAACGGGTATAGGACCCACATCGATGGCAGGCTCTTCCACTCATATGGGCTAGTCATCGGGTGCACTCCTCCGTTTTTTGTCACTTAACAGGGGCTCTTGCCGGGTAGAGCGGCCTTCCGCTTGCGTGCCCTTTTATGATATAGGGTTATGTGACTTCATTGTGCTTCTCATTTGAGGGAAAGAGTCATACAAAGTACTTTTGTATGAGTTTTTCACTGAAATGAGAAACACATGGCCACGTCTACGTTTGGATCTTGATCCGGTTGGGAGGGTACGAGGGGGCACCAATTCCATCTGGATACCCCACTCTAATTTGTGGGCCATAAGAATCGTCGGGTAACGACGAAATCTCTGCCAGTCCATCCGTTTTTGCTCGGCAAAATTTGTTTTTCGAACAAACTTAGCAACCCTTAGTAGGTTACCTCGGCCTCGACACCAGTCGATCGGTATTCGACCCTTTCTTAATCGTGAATGCGAAATATTTTTGTAGTGGGTCCTTCTGCTAGGGGGAAAGTACCCACCCCACGAAACCACAACGCTAGCCTGCCAGCGCAATCACACGTCCCCAGACAAGGCCAATCTCGGCGGATACTACCATTCCGCCGAGGTAGCAGACCATCGCTGCAGTCCTTAACGGACATCTATGTGCCTCAATTCACTACACATTTTACAGTGCCGTAAAACTAAATCTCATCACAGCTTGAGAATTCGAGACCATCTTTTAGCGAAAACAAATTTCCCACTTATAACCCCAAAAATCACCGTTATTCCTCCGTCATCGCAAGCTAGTGAGAATGGTCACTTGTCGTGTGTTACTTCTTGAACCGTTGAATTGTTAATTGATTCAATTTACAAATCCAGTTCGAATTAATTCAACCTTTTTTTGTGTTGATATTAAACAGCCTTGAGTGAATTAGGTGTGATAAAGATGATTGAATATTGATCGTTGAGTTTGTGCGTTCTCCTGCTGCTCTCCACTTTCTAAAAAGTGTTCATAGCTTTTTAACATGACATAAGATTAATACTAATTACTATCTTTAAGTGAAATAAAACCAGAAACTCAACAACAAAATAAACGAAAAATTAAGAAAAAACGGACACTTCTCGCAATTCAAAAACAACAAAAACATGTGTATGTTAACGAAACTAGAAAAGATGGAAAAAGGAGGGGAAACACCCATGGAAGAATTATGCTGCTTAAATAAAATGCGTTAGCTTATTTTTCCATTTTTAATTTATCTTTCGCTTAAGGAAGTGTTGTATTTATAATATACAAACAAATGGGCGGTTTGATTATATGTGATAGCAATACTTAAAAAAAAAATTTGTGGAAAAAATCATGAAAATCATGGAAAAGTAGTGATTGCAGAAACGTAATTTTAACCTGAATGTGCTCCTTTAAAGATTTAGCGTCGCATTAATGCGTTGAGACCAAGCAGTATATACTTATTCATTAGTAATTGACATCTTAAGGAACATTTGATTTAGATAAGCATACGTGCTTAGGTTAAAAAAATAATAGTTTATTTTGAATGCAATAAACATATATAATTACAGAATGCATTTCAAAGAAGTTCGAGAAGATTAAAAATATTTATATAATTAAAGAACTACATGAAGAAATATTTTACCTCCTTTTCATTTGATGGTTTCTTGCTTAATAATATGCAATTAATGCCCTGAAAGCATATACTACCAACTCTTCATTGTGATGTTAATACGATCGGGTTACGCATTTTTTTCTTATTTTCCTACTGTTTTTAAAACAACACTTGTGCAGTAAATCGGGAATGAGCGTTTCATAATTCATAGTGTAGTGATTTATCCAAAATTCCTATTGAAAGATTCAATAAAAATGAGCATTTATTTATTTGCAAATGACTTAGAGTCCTTATCTATTGGATTTTTACCAAACATTTAATTTGACTTACAAATTAAACCGTTCAAGCTCAGAAGATCAATCGTACTACATTGAAAGTATAATTGCGTCCTTTTTAGGCTTGGTGTAATGCAGTGAGTAAATTTGAACTCAGATATCCTAATTTGATAGATAGAAAGAAAAACTAAATTACTGAGAATCATGGCTGAAGAACTGTATAGGCATAATAAATGATAGGCAAAATCGTAAGACGGTTAATTTTGCCTTTTTTATTTAAAAAATGGAAAAACTTTGCAAATAGAACCATTTTAAAAAGTAAACAAAATGTCTTCTTCTTCATAACGCTACAGTCCCTCTCGGGCCTTCACTTCCTGAAGCAAGCGTGTCCTCCAATTTCGAAGTCTGAGCAGAGATGAACGGCCTTCTTCGACTCAGTCAGACCAACGTTTCCTAGATTTCCCCACTGGTCTCCGCCCTTCAGTTCGAGTACCTTTTTGGGTATCCATTGTTCATCCATACGACTCATGTGGCCCGCCCATTGCAGCTTCCGTAGTCTTATTGTCGTTGAGACCTGTGGCTCGTCAAAAATTTTATAAAGATCATGGTTGTATCGAGTTCACCATTATTCGCCGTCTAGCTCCGCTTCAATTATTCGCCTCAGGGCCCATCTTTCTAAGGCGTTCAATATGTTTCCAGATGCTTGGGTTAGGGTCCATGTTTCATACGTATAGCATAACACAGGTCTTATCACAGATACGTACACTGGTCTTCAAGATCGTCAAAACTGAATAATTATTTTTATTTTCAAGCTATATTCTTCGGCGTATTTCGCTTCTTTCATTGCAAGTTTTCGTTGTATTGGCGCCTACATATACAAAGTCGTGATGTTATCATAAATTATGGAAGCTATAAACCATGTATAATATTTTTTCAATACCACAAATATAGTTAGAATGAAAGAAAAGCTACCCAAAAGGTCTACTTCTGCTTTTTGACACATTATAATTTTCATTGTAAGACAGATTTGATAGATACATTGTTATTTTCAACTTTTTTGCTATTTTGGTTACTAAAAAGTAAGGAAAGAGTAAAACGAATTGCTAAATATAACAATTTTCTTTCAGTAGCTTAGCTTTCAGCGGAGATGGAAGTGGAACGTGAGTACATTGTCTAGTTGGCGGGGTTATATGTAATCCCCAACTAGCTGACTCAGGCTTTCGGGTCAGTACGCGGTGCTCTAATTTGAGTTTATGATTTTTAAGTTAGCATAGGATGTGTCATTTCTGAATTGAAGTAGGTTATTTCTGGCACGACTGGTCGGTACGTATTCGGTAACGCATGTTTTGTTTTTGGAAGTTTGTGATTTCGGAATGTCGGATGGTTGAAAGAGAACGGTAGAGTAAAGTAGATATCGAGTTGAAGAATATGTTTTACACGTTACTCTCCGAATTAGCTGGCTGACAAGTAACCACCTTGGTGTAGACTATGAGCATCCGAACGGGGAGGCCCTAAGAGACACAGTTCGTTGATGCGTCTCAAGGCTTCACTGTTAAATTGATGAGAGTTTAGTTTAGATTTCCTTCATGACATCTGGCGAAACGACGACAAAGAAGTAAAAACTATTAATAATAACACATGCTGATTTCTTATTTGCTATTTATACATTTTATGCTAGCTGTGTAGCATGATGAAGTTTTGATTTTCTGGTTAAAGTTACTCTGAATTTCTTCCATCTGCATCTTCTGCCCTTTTCTTTAATTTACTCGATATCTGCTTTGTACTTGCAGTGAGTGATAATATGGCCAAAGTGCCTCAGTGTCATTTTAACGATGCCCAATTCTTGAGAATGACTCGGAATTGACTGATTTGACTCATTTTAAATTGGTGAACTTACGGCTGCAATATTTCTTTCACTTCAAGCGGTACGACGTCATTTGGCCGGAACGTTCAATAGTGAAAATTTAGCATCGAACTTTTCCACTTTAGTATGCACAGTCTGTCGGATGGGACAGTTATTACGGCCAAAAATTTGTGTAAGTGCTCTTAAAGCTGCGAGCACTGACTCAGAATTTCGGTAGTAATTTTTAAAAATTTCCAAAGGTTACTGCTTCTTGAACTTTACCATGATAAAAATGTTGACTCCAACTAACGTTTTGACATTAACAATTCATTAAAAAAGTTTAAGGGCGCGTTCATATAAAGATACGAAATTGTTATGTCCCTAATAGAACCCAATACAACTAGCAAAGAAGTCAACTAAATCAGTTTCAGCATCATTTATATATCTAAAAGAAAATCTGGATTTGCCAAACAGAAATTACTGCCTAACTTTGTTTTGACGATGCCGAACAACAGCAACCTCTTAAGAAAAATGATCTGGACAGTAATCCTACTATGCCTATTGGATGCCAGTAATGCTCCATGCTCTCTTTGGCTCCATGTATCTCATTAGGTGATGATACTGTGAACTGTGACCGTACTCCAATTTTCACCAGAAGCACAGATCATCAGCTACCACAACGGATTAAGAGATCTACGAGAGTCTGAATTGAGAATATCTTCACAGCCTTGTGATAATTTTCGTTCTAATATTTAACGTAGTATACACGTACAGTGATTGGTATCAGACTCTGATTCATTATCAAGATTTAAGATCTTTATTGGGGTTCAATCTTTATTTTCTAATTTATACATACAATATATAAACAACTTAGCCTAATAATATTCATTCGGGTTGTGCCCTAGGGCTTTACCTGGAGTTCAATAATCATTTACTTTACTTTTTTGTGGTAGGGAGATGAATGCCAATTTACGCACAGAATGTGGGACTCCCATGCTCGCAAGAAGGCAACTGAACTACCCACTAAACACCTCCCCTGTCAACCTTTCCACTTTACTTAGCTGACAATATTTTTTTCGATAAAACAAAACATTAAAATGTCGACACTCACAACATTATCAAACATCAATAGATTATAAAAAGAAATTTGGTGTGAAATTCATTAACTTTACAAATGCAGATTTTAAAAATTGGATTTCATAAAATTAAGTACATAATTTTCTTAAGACTACCTTAAAACTACTCTTTCGCTGCATTCACTGAGTGGTTATCTGTCGCTCTCCTGACTACTTCCGCTTTGTGTTCCTTGGCTCTCCTGATTCCTGATTCCATCAGCTTTTCCGCATACGATTTGATTGTCTCCATTGCTGCCTCCTGGTATAGCGCCTCGTTGGGGTAAGACCGTCTGTCCTCCCGTCTGTATAGGCCTATGTAAGCTTGAAAGATTTTTCGTCTGATGCATCATCCTGTATATCAGTGCCTTGTATACTTCAGAGTAGAAATTCAGAAAGCACTTCATTCAACAACTAATCCATTGATCGTCCGCGAATTTTAAACCAAAATAAAACTAGCCAAAATGTCAGACAAGAAATACAGCAATTGATGCCTGACTCAAATAGCTCTATCCACAGTGGTGCCAAACATATAACTTTCACTTCAAATGCTGTCTCACATAAAGAAAGTCCCTCATTAAATGTTCAATTGGAGTACCGTCAAGCCATTACGTCACCGTTGCAGACTTTATTTCAAGACTGGCATACAACAAAATTCTTGCATGTATTACGCTTACGAAGGAAAATCATCCACACCGCCAGACTGCTTTTTTAAGCTTATCGTAGCCACTAATTGCAATATACTCAATATAAGCTTACCGTCCACTGGTACGTTAGTGAAGTTTATAATGCATCAAATGTAGACATTTTTGCAAGCCAATTTGATGAGAATTCCAGGCTTAGCAAAAATTAGTTTAAATAGTAAGTTGAGAATATATTATCAAAATGTAAGAGATCTATGAACTAAATTGCACACCTTAAATATTTCACATATTCTTTGGAATGATAATATTATTTGCCGGACAGAAAATGGTTGAGGAATGAGATATTCTATTCAGAGATTTTTCCGCAATATTTTGTCTATCGTAGAGACCGTCACCTAAATCCAACAAATAATGTTAGTTTGTTAGTGATCCGCTTATCTACAACCGTTCCGTTTCGTTTATTTCTAAGCACCATGCGACAAAACTTACACTGTAAGAAATCTTAGTGTGAGAATTCCTACTAATATTTTATAAAGGGCCATATGAGAGGTAGATAGGCAGATAAATAGGTAGAAGCAAATGTGTTCAAGTTGAGGAACAAAAAAAGTCACTCTGAGCTAGCTAGCATGTGTGGAACCGCGCGTTGTCTTGATGAAACAGCACCTTCTTCCTCGCCAAGTGTGGTTACTTCTTCTTGAGTTCCGTCTTCAAACGATCTAGCAACGCAGCGTAATAGGGTTGGTTAATTGTTTTACCTTTTTGAAGGTAATCAACGATAATTACCCCCCGGCTGTCCCAAAAAACTGTCGCCATCACTTCGTAGTGAATTTGGAGGAATATAAGTGTCCGTATAGGACTGCAGCGGTGGTCTACTGGCTCGGCGAGCGAAAATGTTGTTGCTCGCCGGGATTGGCCTCGTCTGAGGACGCGTGAATGCGCTGGTAGGCTAGCATTGCGGTGTCGTGTGGCCAGTTATTTTCTTCAGCATAAGGGCCCCAGTACACAAAAAATCGCATTCACGAATTAAGTGGTTATAGGACTCGGTTCGACGGTGTCCAGGCCGAGGTGAACTACTGAAGGGATGTATTGCCAAAGCCAAAACGATAGAATGGGCCTGGCGAATGTGGATGAGACTTGAGAGGATCTCGTCTTTACCGTGTATACTAACGACCCCCAAATGAGAGTGGGGCATCTAGGTGAAGGCGGTGCCCCAATTTGGATCAAGATCCATCGTAGACGTGGCCATATATTTTCCATTTGAACAAACATAATTTGCATGAAATTTTCCTTTAAATGAAAAATATGTACGTTTCAAATTTATGTTAAAGTCTTATATGATGGAATCATATAACACTTTAACATAAATAAAAAACTCAAGCGGAAAGCCACTGTATCCTGCAAGAGCACCTGCAACGCAAAGAGAAGGGGGTGAGCTCACCCAATGGCTAGCTCATGAGTGGTGGCAGGATTCTTTTGGAACAGCTAAAGAGTCTCGCGCGACATGTCCATCCGTACGCGCTTTTGGTAGATCGTCAAGAAACACAGCACCCATCACACGGATAATTTTCTCGTACATAAATCTTCATATAAAATCGTATGCACCCATTCAGTTGATATCCCATAAGCCTCAGCAATTCCGTTAATGGTTAATGGACGATCTTTCATTACAGTTGTGTGCACTAAATTGACGATATCTTCCATTGAAACAGTTTTTGGACGTCCAGAACGTTCATCCTCAAAAAATGCTTGTGGGACCGCATTTGAACTCAGCCACCGAGTTTTTTTCCTTTCAAATAGAGGTACTTTATCACCGCGCGATACTTGATTTTATCCATTGTTGTTAACAAACGTCATCTATCAACTTAAGAAGGGTACCATGTGTTTAGTACTGATCGGAATGCCTTGAAATTTTTATGGCATATATATGTAAGAGCCATGTATTCGTTGGCAAGAGAACTTGAGTGTACCATGACTTTTTACTGGTAAGACCAGAACTTTTCAAATGACTCTCATACTCAAGTTTCTCTGAAAATAAATCACATACAATTTACCCGTAATAATTATTGAAGTATGTTGTACATGATCGATTCATATGTGTAAATATTAAATAATTCTCATGATGTTAGTTGCTATCCTCACCAATTTTTTGGCGAAAAAGACGATATAATAATCATTGAAGTATAGCACATATTATCATATATTTTAATGAAATTTTTGGCTCAATTAAAGATTATTTTAGTTAAAGTACCTGGGAAAATAATTTAATCTTAAAAAAACGTAATGTAAGAAGCACCGTCAGTCAAAAGATAGGAAACACTTGTCCTATACATCAATTACAAGCATGTAAAAAGCAAGCCCTTGAAAGAGACTAAAAGATTAGATATGTTTCATGTGAAAGCATGCTTAAACACAATTTTTACTAATTTTCTCTTTAGTACCATTACTATCGTTGATATCCCTGATTGGAGAGCTAGGAAATTTTCAATTAACAAACAATAATATTTACATAACATATGCATGCTTAATAATTGAAATACATCGAACATTGGCGGGAGAAATAATCGTCAAAGTCGTAAAAATACTTTTTTAACAGTAAATATCTTTTCCTATTATTTAATTGACATATCCTTTGCATGGAGCTTAACCTAAAGTAAATTCACGAGTATGGTGGAAACAAGATTCGACATTCTATCCTCGTTCCAAAGTAACAGATAGTATCATGCAAAATTCTAGAAATGCTATTTTCTGGCCATTTTTGCTGCGTATTATAATAAATATCTGAGCCCATCATTGAACAACTACCAAAAACTGATATATCATACTGCCATATAATATGTTATCCTTCATATGTAAGCTCAAGTCCTGAAATCCAGCCGCAGATCAATTCCTGATGAAGGAACATGGTACCAAAGTCGGAAAGTTGAGCATCACATGAAGGGCTTCATCTTTTACCGTTATTCTATTTACGTATTGTTCAGAAGGGTACTAATGACAAGCAAGCTTAACTATTTGCTGAAAACTGAACCCTTTTACCACTGCTCGTTCAAAAGTAATTCCTGAACATGCATAAAAAAACTAAAAAATATACTTCATATGCATAGCGATAACCTGCTTTTCCATGTAACTACATTAGAAACTAAATCATAGGCTTCTAATAGCTGTTAGAATACGATCTTTGCAATAATAGTCCAACATCTCTTCCGCTAACGTGCTCCGCCTAACTATTTCATGATATTCATATCAGCAGTAGTAGGAGTCTTTATTTGTTCAATTATAATTTAAATACAAGGTTTTACCAAAGAGTGTTTGTCCTTTTTGTACTAGATTGATATGTTTTTAGCAAATGTAATATTCCTTGTTTTAAAATCATGTTACAATAATATTGACCATAATGTGTAATGATTTTACGTCTACGTGCGAACGCGGAACCGATCTCTCATCGGTTCTCGACGTTAAGTCTGAGTGGTGCCAACGGACGGTACCAGCCGGTCAACCAATCCGTGCACCGTAACCCATTCACGCGGTGGCTGCTTGTCGGCCAGCTAGATCGGAGAGGATTTCGCTCGCGGGTCTCCGAATGGGTTACGCTCACTTACAATATTCAGCCACCTATACATGCCCTTTTTCAAACGCGTTACAAAACAAAACCATACGGAGAGGAAACCTACTTTACGTTACTCCGTATTTCTTCCTATAACCAGTCAAAAGACAAAGATCTAATCTTTACTTCGCGTTCCCGAATTTCCGATGCGGTACCGAAAAATACACTACGTTAACGTAATTCCGAAAAAAGCTACGCTAAAGAAAAATCAAAATCAACTAAGATACCGCGTACCGCGCGAAACGCGAAACCGGCCTCAGCGGATTTCCTCAAACCCTACCCTCGCGACGGCATACCTACCCTGCACCTCATTTCCCACTGAAAAGAAGAACCACTGGAAAGGAAAGTCGTGTTTTTCGTTAGCAATTCATGTTGGTATATAAATTTTTATTTATAAATATAAATATGATATTAAGAATTCTAAATTATTAATGTAGTTTATTTTAAATTTATGATTTTTATATACAACTTGTACTGATTTGTTTGCATTTATTTTATTTATGTAATACCTTTAAGTTTAATTTTATTGAAGATTCTTATTGTGAGTGAAGTGATTTTTGTAGGGCGTAAAAAGACGAAAGCTCAAAATTAAAAATGTTTAATCAGAAAAAAGAAACAATTGTTAAAGCATATTGAAATGTTCATAGTGACAATTGGAACTTAATTATTTATTAATTTTTATATAATTGCCTATTGTTTTTTTTTCAAAATTATCAAATAGCAGTTTGGCCATTTAGATAGTTGAGAAGATTAAATTAATTATGTTGGATAGATATTTCAGATCTATTTTGCTTTCTACATTAATTAATCAGGCCGATTTGTTTCCAAAGTACAATCGGGTTGTGATCCATATGTTTTCATTCAAATGATTACAACGGTGCGGGAAGCAAATGGGAAGGATTTACTATACTAAATGGAAGGTATATTTCGGGAAGGTTCCTTGAAGTTAATATCTGAAGTTTTTAGTTAATTAGATTTTATTAATTTACAACAAAGTGTAAATATTCATTTTAAAGGAGTATTTATGATTCAAATGTTTGAATGATTTATTTTATAGTTTAATAAACTGAATACGTTATGACAGACTGGAAAAGATATCACAAGGAGTGAAAGGTGCCAGGGGAAAGATTTAGTAAATTAATTTATAATTTAAAATATTTACTGGATATTTCATGGGTTATTTTTGTTTTACGTAATTGAATGTAAGAAATAAATAATTCACTTATACTCATGACAAAATATTCAGAAAACTTTTCTTGCTTTGTGCAATTAGTTACAACCTTTATAAATGCGAATCAACGCTTCCTTAACTTATAAATATATTAAAAAATTGATAAAAAAATTAAATTAATTTTTCTTCTCCTGACTTTACTCGTTTGTTCAACTTTTAACGCAAAATTTTAAATGTTTGCGTTTCCTATTTCATGGTTTTTGTAAAAGGTACATTGATTTCGTATTAATAATCAAACAAAGTACAAAAAAAATAATTTCTTTCAACAAGGAGTTTAACTTAAATGAAAAGCTTAATCTAAATTTACTCCTAAAGGCACATAGCAACATTGTAAATTTCGGTTTTCATATATCTATTACATTAGCAAAAATGAGTTTACTCTTAAAAAAGAAAATTATTGCATTTTTGTGTGTGTTTTTCGTTTGTTTGTGTTATTCTTATATTTAATACTATTGGATATTTTTCGATTTTCATATCGATCCCATTCATAATTTTTTAGAAACCTTTATCTTAATTAAGTTCATTATTGAATAATGTCATTTCGAATAATTTTAGTCTATTAAAAATATTTCCGTAGTAAAAATACGATTAAGTATTGCTTTGTAAATATACAAACGCGTATGTATACTTCATACTTCGCATGATTGTTTGTGTTTTTGTAAAGAGATCGGAATCTTAGACATGTCCAAGAAATTTAGAAATTTGTGCCATGTACGAGTAGTTTGAAATTTTCTTTGTGCGAAATGTGCTTTTGTTGCAATATTTTGAGGGAAAATAGGAAATAAGTTTCCCTGTAATGAATGACTTCTTTCAACCTCATTCTCACAAAGATAAATGCAAAATACAGCTGAGGCTTTATTTTAATAGATTGACAGTAAGTTTGAGGTTAGAGTAGAGGAAGGAGCACCAACTGACCACAAAGTGGGAAATCTATCGTGTCGCATACTTACTTCACTTCTTCCGTTTCCATAAGTGTCATACTGGGCTCGGCTATTGATATTGGCAGCAGAGGATTCTCAAGGATTTCATCTTTAACGATTTTTATGCAATTTGTGCGCTTTTCCCGAGCATCCTCGTTTTCAGTGTTTTCGCCACCAGTACTGTTCTGATTGGTTGGAATTGTATTTTCTATAATGGTTACGCTGATGAGTTTTCCATCTGGGTGAAAAGTTGTGGAATATCTCCTGCAGCGGCTGCTGTAATTAAGTAATTGAGTGGATGTTGCTGCTGGTGCTGCTGCTGCAAACTGAACAATAGCCCGTTGCCCATCGGTGCCGGTGGTGTAGCACATAATGAACGGCACCATTCGTAGCACACACAGTCCGTTCCTTTTTTGTTTTGCATTCAAGTTTCCAAAACTGTTTCGAGAGGATTGAAACAGTTTTCGGGACAAATCGACCGTGGAGCCAGTTCTGGGTACTGAACACGAACAGCTGTTAGCACTACAAAATCGAAATATTACACAAATCTCCGAAAATTTAAAGAAAACTTCGTGATTATACATACATGCGACCACTTCGTATTTGTGCACCGTTTGTTCTGTTTAATCGTTCGCTGTCGGCCAAAACTCCTTAAAACTGCTTATGCATGGCGGCCACTACCTCCACACTTCAATTCACTGCCATGTGGCTGTCAATCTCTGTTGGCATCCCACGACAAAATAGACGTGGGATGTGCACTGGTCGCAACCAACGTAAAATGACAAGCCACCTAGCAGCAAAGTGTGTTGGTAGTGGTCACCAGCGGCGTCGCATGATTCATTACAAATGTAAAATTATATTTTGTTGCTAATTTCAATATAATACAAACTATTATAAACAGTGCTAATTTCAGTGTATTTACATAAACGTTATTGCTATTGAGAAAATTTGGCAAGCATTAAATTCAATATTGTATACATTTTGAAAATCTGTGCCCCAACGTTTTTAATATAGTCGGTAGTATTCGATAATTTTTGAGGATTGCAATTTTTGGTAATAATTCTTGGAATCATTCACATATTTGGAGTTAATCTATTACATCATATTCGTACCATCGCGGTAACAACATTGCAGACTATTTAATCCATACAATATGCATGTAATTTTATAAAAAATATAAATCTAGTAATCTTATAGTGTACATTTCAGGTTCCACTACGAGGAAAAAATAATCTCCATGGGATTGTTGATTCCGAAACCGAAGGTGTGTGGCCACTGAAAATGACCTGTGCCACCTGAGTTGAACTGAACCCGCCTTGCAAACGAACATGCTGCAATAGTTGAACAATTTCCATACGCAACAGGCACCCCAAATTACTATATTCATCGTTTAACGACGGTCTGTCAGCTGAATACGTATCTTTCGTTCCATCTGTTGATCCAAGTAGAATCGATCTATCTCCCTCATGTTAACAAAGCATGCCTTGCAGAAGACAGCCAGCGATTGTGCTGGCATGAAGATTGTTGTTTTTTAAGCACCCTTCGCCCCATCTTCCTTTTCTTTTATTGATACTCGTTTTGCCTTATCGGCAAGCGTGCAAATGAGTGAAAGAGCGATCTCCTCAACGCTGTTGCTGCAGGGGAATATAAATGAAACCCACACAGCTGAGAATTTCATTCATAAAATCTGTTTCTTCCCTCGCTCTTCTGCCGTTGCGAAGAAGAAACACAAACCAGAATCGAATATACCAAAAATAACCGCGAGTATCTGGCAATGTGGTAGTGAGATATAGATGATTTGTTACCATAGATATAGAGAGTACTGGATCCGCAACCGGTCGTGAGAGCCGAAGCAATTGGCAACCTGCGCTAAAGTTGTGTGAAGTTGTGGTTTGAGGCGATATGCTTTTAATTTAGCACTCCATTCACGGCAAAACACGTTCACATTTAAAAAGTTTTTAATTTTAAAGATCGCGCGTACGTAATCGGAACTTTAATTCACTGTTTTAATTAAAAATTTATGAAATTTCCATCCGCTTTGACACATGAGTTTTCCCGCGTGGTTCGCGCTCTTTTCGATTTTCTTTTGCTTTGACGTTCGAGTTTTCCGTGAGAGTTGTTTGTTGTTTATACTCAAACTGAAATGAAATTTCGTTGGTGTGCGCGGGTGTCAGTGGGGGAAGCGATTCTTCTGAAGAGAGAAAAGAAAAACCTGTGTGGTAACAAAGGGGAAGGAGAAGCAGAGGGAATCACATAGTTTCGAGAGCGTAAGTTATTTATAACTTATTTATGTGACAAATTTGCTTCTCACATGGACGAGTACACAGATTCTCGTTGCTCGTCCATTTGTTTATATGTCTTTGTTTGTTACTTTTTGCCAAAAGACAGTTTTTGGTTTATTTTGTTGAGATTTCCAACATCAACACAGCGCACCCTCACTTATCAGCTGGTGTACGTAAGTATATGCGGCAAATTACAGTGGTCAAATCTAGTTTTGTGTCGATCGCACGTGAAGGAAAATTATTCAGATAACCTGTGTATACTTATCACTCCCATTTTTAAAAATTATAGTTTTTGTTTCATTATTCAAAGGCAATATCACCGACACATGGCAACATGAAGTTAGTTATACTTTTATATTTTTAATTTTTTTCACTTATGGAAATCCATCATTAATCAAGAATTAAAACATTAACGTTTATGATTTACACTGCCCTTACTTTTTAGTGTAAATCATAATGTTAGTGCGTTGATTCTTAATTAGATATACTTGTTGATATTTGTTTTTCATTAGCTAATGAGCTGATTGATAATGCAACTTTCACAATTTCCGTTTGATAAGCGAAAAAATATGTAAAATCAATAAATTTTAACATAAAACGTATACTAGTCTTAGAGTTTGTAAAGCATTTTTCATTGTAAAACGACGCTCACCCGATACCGAATTCTGTAATTTTTGTCCGTAATTTTCGAACTAAAAGAAACGGTTTACATCAAGTTCACGTGATTCAATGCCACTTCACACAAGCCCGAAAGCGGATGCATGACGTCACAATGCGAACTAGGCTTTTAGACCCATTAACCTATTCTTTTAGAGCAATTGAACTCTTTTTGGCAGTTCCTACGGTGACGTTATGTACGTTAATTGCTACTGTCAATGGAAGGCGCTATCGTATTATGTTGAAAGATCATTTGTGACCAGAATTGGATGAACTTGACATCAACAATATATGGTTTGAACAAAACGGTGCCACTAGCCACACACGCCTGACAATCGATTTATTGAAATTTATTTATTGTTATGCACTAAATAGAAAACACTATATATATTCATATGTTTATTTATATATATATATATATATATTTATATACATACATATATATATATATATATATATATATATATATATATATATATATATACATATATATATGTATGTATATAAATATAAATATATATATATATATATTATATATGTATACATATATGTTATATATATATATATATATTTATATATATATATATATACATATATATATATATATATATATATATATATATATATATATATATATGTGTATATATATGTGTATATATATATATATATATATATATATATATATATATATATATATATTATATATGTTATATATATACATATAAATATATGTATATATATATACTCGTATATATATATATTATATATATATATATATTTATATATATATATATATATAAATATATATATATATATATATATATATATATATATATATACTATATATATGTATACATATATGTTATATATATACATATATATATATATATATATATATATATATATATATATATATATATATCTATATATATATATTTATATGTGTATATAAATATATATATTATATATGTATACATATATGTTATATATACATATAAATATATGTGTATATATATATATATATATATTATATATGTATACATATATATATATATATATATATATATATATATATATATATATATATATATATACTGGTTGTTCAACAGAAAATATCGTGGCTGTGGTTCACCGATGTTACTGAGAACGATGAAACATCAACCAGACGACGGGCCACACAATTGAGCATCACCAGATGGACCATACAGCGAATTTTAGTGAAACAATTACACATACAGGTATTCCCGTATAAAGTGCAAATAGTGCGTCAATTAATGCCTACTGTCTGTCAATCACATGTGAATTACTATCAAGCCATCCTCAATCTCATCAACGAAGAGGACAATTTTGTATGGAAAATCATCATCCATCATCAAACGAAACCTACAGCGAATTTTAGTGAAAAACTTTCACATATTTCCGTACAAAGTGCAAACAGTGCGTAAATTAATGCCTACTGACTGTCAATCACGTATGAATTATGATGAAGCCATCCTTAATCTGAACCACGAAGAGGATAATTTTGTATGGGAAAGTATCATGAGCGACGAGCTGCATTTCCCCTTAAGCAGTTATATCAATAAGCAACATTTTTATTTCTGGAGTACTCAAAGTCCGCGCGTGGTACAGAAACAGATTTACATGCACTCAAAGCCACTGTGTGCATCACCGTTCAGGAGCGAGGAGTGATTGGGTCATAGTTTTTGAGGACGTCATCGGCAATGCGGTCACTGTTACTGGCGAATGCTATAGGGCCATAATAAGCGAGATATAACTGCGGGAATTGTATAAGTGGAGCCTGGGAAACATGTAGTTAAGTAATCTCCCATTTTGGCGATTTGGCATGGCCAGCAAGATCGCCCGATTTAAACATCCTAGACTTCTTTCTTTGGGGCTATTTGAAGGCTTATACTAACAAGCCTCAGAAAATCGCGTAGCTTAAGGAGCATATTCGACAGGAATACGAACATTTATCCCCGGAAATCTTGCGGAAAGTCATGGAAAATGCGGTAAAGCGGATACACATGTGTACCAACACTAGCGGCAGCCACTTGATAGATTACATCCACTTAAAAGAAATTATAAAAGTCCAAATAAAGATTTCCATCCGTTCCATTGATATGGTATGAACGAACAACGGATACCCAAAAAGGTATTCGTTGAAAGAACTGAAGGGCGCAGACCCGCGGAGAACCAAGGAAATGCCACCTGTGCGAAATAAAGAAATATTATACTTGTTGGGATTGTCTGTAGCAAGACAAAAATATGAGGATCTTTTAAGAGCTTGAAGTTGAAAGGAAACCATGAAAATATATATTCAGAGCTCAGAAAAAGGGATTTTCACAGTGACCAGCACAATCTTTTAAAGTCTGAGCTATACAGTAGGTTTTATGATAAGATCAAAAATAAGATATGCAGATGCATTTGACTTTTTAGTGATGTGATTTTATGTTGAGAATGTTGTAGACACTCACAAGACATGTTTTATACTAACTAATAATGTTATGATTGAAACAAAATATCATATCAGATAATTCAATTTATATCCTTACACAATGCATTGACCTGGTGTATGGTATAATTGATATCACAATATTTGATATGAAATCATATAGTGTGTGGTTCAACTATAATGTACAATGTTAATTGTGAGTCACACCTTAATGTCAAGTTTTTTGCCCAACTTAATTTGACATTTCTTTATTTCAGTGTTTGACAAATTCAACCATGGAGAGGTACACAATTCAGCAGTGCCTTAAGTTTGTTGAAGCCTTAAGTTGTTGTTTACGAAAATGGGCGTTCAAATCAAAATGTATTTCATGCACTTCGTGATTTTTTGGTCAACATAATCGACCAAATGTGTCCACAATCGGGAGAATTATGCGCAAATTTCAGCAAATCGGATCTCTAGGAAATGTAAAATCACCTGTGCATGCTCACCCAGTTCGTTCTGTGGAAAACATTGCTGTTGTTCGCGATAGTGTGGCAGAGGAGCCGTCAACCTCGATCCAACAATTGAACATCTCACGAACATTACTGATGCGAATTTTGAATAATGATTTGAATTTACAGGCTTAGAAGGTTCAATTGGCTAAAGAACTGAAGCCTGCTGACCATTTCAAGCCTCGGCAACACGCTAAATGGTTGGTCAAACAGACAGATGGGAATGGTGACTTGACAAAGAAAATCACCTTCAGCGACGAGGCACACTTTCACCTCAATGGATTCGATATGTGGTTCCAACAGGATGGTGTCGCCTGCCCCACAGCCAACGAAATAATGGCTATTTTTCACGAGAAATTCCATGACCGTGTTATCTCACGTTGTGGCCGCCACAATCATGTGGTTTGATACCGTTGGACTTCTTTCTCTCGGGATATTTAAAAGAAAAAGTGTACGATAACAAGCCCAGAACAATTAAAGAACTAAAGGATGAGATAATTCAGCACATTAACGACATTGAACCTCAATTGTGTCTCAGAGTCATTGAAAATATAGACCATTGAATAGAAGTATGCCACCGTAGCAATAGCGAGCATTTGGACAATATTTTGTTTCACACATAACTGTCATAGATCTTTATATTAAAATAAAAAATATTAACATAATTCTCTGAAAACTTTTTGTTTTATTTGCAACTAACATCATGTGTTTAAGTTGGACCACCCTTTATTATGGTATTTTAAATTTTCTGATTATATACAGATGGTATTAAATGTAACATAATTTTCATTGACTTTTATAGGATACATGGTTATCAATTCAGTCATTTTTTTGTTAACTGTGGCCAAAAAAAGTTTTAATTAACCATCTACGAGTATGTCCTATCAGGATGTATAGAAAATCTATTTATATCATGAAATGCATAAAACTAGATAAATTTAAATTCTAATATGTTGGACAACAACTTTTATTTGGTTCTACTCAGGAAAATTTTGCGTGGAATTTATTTGAAAAAGGTTAAAATGACAATTTTTTGTGTTGAATAAACTTCGAGGAATCAAAACTATATCAATAGCACAGCTAGCAGCAATTTGTTTGCTTAAAACGGGATTTTTCATTATGTATATGAAAAATAACGGTTTTAATGCCAAGCAAAGGAAATGCACCAGCCCAATGGGTAATATAGTAGATACTAATTATAAGTGACATAAAAATACTTTTTTCATCCATAAATAAACAAAAAATCATTTAAAGAAAGGAAAACAATTAAATTTATTTCACTAAAGAAACAATTTATTTGGGAGTGAGTTCTATTTCAAATTACCCATTCGAAAACTTTGATTACCGAGAAATATTTATCAAATAATAGAAATTAAGCTCATAAAATTACGTTTATCTTTATTAGGGCATTTTGAAGCTATGTAAACTGGTTATACTAATCTGAGAAATAATTCATGAAACACTTCTAATATAATATTATTTGTATGACTTCAAGTGGCTAAAGACAATGCGTTGGGATTGAATAATATTTTCTTTTGAATTTAGTTAATCTGAAGGTGTAAAGAAATGTTTTTTGCATAGCTAAAAAAATGTGCTGAATGTGGGTCTCAAACCTCCACCCTCATCGTAAGCCTAATCAGTTGTTCTTTGTTATAAACAATAAAAATGTTGCCATGGTAATGAACTTTATTATAAATGCAGGCTTGTTTTTGGATAATACTCTCAATTATACATATTTTAGTTACTAAGGAATATGATGATACGTGGCACACCCTTCTAATGTATTTCACTAGAAACGCTTATGCTGATTTAGTGAAAATGATTTTGGCTGTTTATTTTTGTTAATTTAACCACATGGCAACCAAAACATTCATGCAAATTAACTCACTTTGCTTTCCAATAATTTTATTTTGTATTTTTCCTACTCTCTGCTTTATTTGAACATAATAAATTCATCATTTTTGGCAAAATTTCAAGACTGCACATAGTTCTACATTCACATTCTGGGTATCGAGCCTCAATTTAGTGCTTCACTAAATTTCATATACGTATACGTTTACCGCTAATCTGGTATATACTTTATCAAATTGTCAGTCATATTCCCACGGAATACTTTAAGGATAAGCATATCTTTGCAAATAGAAAATATTAACTAAGCAAACGAAATCATCAAATAAAATCTAATCATATAAAGATATTCAATTGCTGCCATCAGCATAGCCTTTAGTTAATATCTTATAAATATACAAGTATCCGTAATACCATTGACCTTAGCGTATATTTCAAGCTGCTAGTATGGTAAGACTCTTGAGTTTGAATCATAATAAACCATTCCTACAATCCTTGTAACGGTACTCGAATTTCCTTAAAGCCACTTTTGCTGATAGCCAAGTATTAACCATCTCGTTATTTAGGAGCCTAAACATTTCTTCTTCTCCCGAGTAGCACTACAGCCCCTCTCGGGCCTTCGCTTCCTGTAAAAGTACCTCCAAATGTCCTGGTACGTCGAATATGTCCTCCGATTTTGAAATCCAAGTAGCGATGGACTCCCTTTATTGACCTCATTGCACCAGCATTTCCTCAGTTTCTCCACTGGTCTCCACCCTTCAGTTCCCCCGATGCATACCTTTTTGGGTATCCGTTGTTCGTCCATACGATTCATGTGTCTAGACCTTTGCTGCTTCCGCAGTTTGACAATTGTTGAAACCTCCGGCTCATCAAAAAATTAATACAGCTCATAGTTGTATAGAATTTGCCATTGGTCCCTTTCTAGTTTTTTCCCAACTATTCGCCCCATGACACGTCTCTCAAAGGTGTTCAATATGCTTACGGCTGCTTGAGCTAGGTCCCATGTTTCACACTCATAGCATAACACAGGTCTTATCACAGATTGTTTTCCTGTATACGCAGCTGGTGTTCAAGATTGTCAAAACTGAATAAAATATTTTATTTACGAGCTGAATTCTTTGGTATATTTCATCTCATTCAATTTCAATTCTCGTTATTTTGGCATCTAAATACATATACGAATTCATCCACTTTTTCGATGCTGTAACTGCCAAGTGTGAAATATGCTGAAGAATACAGCCCGTAAATAATATATTTTATTCATTTCTGACAATCACATACACAGGAGGCAAATAAAGCTCCAAGTATACAAATCTGTGATAAGACCTGTGCTATACTATGAGTATGAAACCTGAACACAAAACCAAGCATCCATAAACATATTGAACACCTTCTAGAGATGAGTCCTATGGTGAATAACTGAACTAAGGCTGGATGGAGATCAATGGCAAACTCGAAACAACCAAGCACTGTATGAAATTTTTGATGAGTTGAAGATCTTACGAAGACATCAATTTTTACAAATAAAATTGAAATATTATTTCCTAATACTTAAATTAAATTAGTTTTAAAAGTAGAACACGATGTACTTATACTGCTCTTTGAATAATCACAATTGTACGAAAATTCCAAGGTAGCTATTTGATATAGAACATTATTTAAAATATGAAGTTTTGAACGTATGTGTATTTAAAAATGTTTTTGTACTAGTTTTTAGCTCAGATCTGATATTCATATCTTTTTTGGGTAGAGTATACGATCTTGAAAAGCGAAGAAGTCTGTAAAACTTCACACATTCATTAGCGCGATTTTTCCCAAGATTGAACATCAGCATCAGCTAATTTATCAGAAGAAATCACAGAGGATCTTCTATATTATACGGACAGTAAATGTCTCAAGTTTAGGTTGGTTAACGGTCAACTTGAACATCCACAAAGTTGACTTGTGCTTTGAGCATTTTACTTTCATCATCAGAATCATCGATTATCAATCGCCTTGCATAGTGTAATGTGGAACTGGATCTTCATTATTCTCAGCACATCAACACAATCAACGATTGCGCAAACTAAGAATACAATAATAATCACTACTATTCAAGATAAAAACAAGAATTTAACAGCCTCAATGATTGTAAGACAGAAGAAGCTTCATCTGACTAGCCATGTGAATTGTATGCACGAATAAAATACCCGAAAAGGTATTCGTTGGGAAAACTGAAGGGCGGAGGCTAGTGGAGAAATCAAGGAAACGCTGGTCTGGCTCAATCGTTGCGGGCAGCTCATTACTGAGCGGATTTTGAAATCGAAGGATGCGGTCCATAGACCGAGACAGTTGGATGTACTGTTTGCATGAAGCGCAGGCCATAGAGTGGCCACAGTCCTAAGAAGAATAGAAACCATCTGAACGGTTAATGAAGTACGAGAACAAAGCAGAGGTAAATATGCATCTTGAACATTTGACTACAATCTCAAATATATGCTGATTCAATCATCACCTTACCTTATGATTGATCATAACATGTTCACAGTTATATGATGTTTAAATTTCAAGTTGTTGTCAGAGATTTGTGAATCAAATACCATAATGAAAAAAAAATTGTGCGTGGACAGATTAGAGAAGAAAGTTAAAATAACGGGTGGAGATGAATATTTTTATTTTTCAATAGTTTTAATGATAGATCCACGTAGGAATATTGTAAAAAGTTGTTATTTTTTAATTATTCACATGAAAAAACATTTCATCGCCACTAAGTTGTGTCAGACATTCTGGAGCTACTCATTGAGGATTAGATCCCATGTCCTATTTTTGGAACTCAAAACAATGTGATCAAACAAATGCTGAAAGGTATATACTATAGGTATTCGTCTTAGTTGGCCTTATATTAGAAATTGCTATTGGTGCATGCGTGAGATAAGAGGATAACGGAATAAATAAAGCCAGTCAATTATTGTTGACTCTGGCAAAGATATTGATTGCAACATTTCTAATTGCCATGCAAAATCCACTTTCAAATTTCAGCAATGGAGTATACATAATGGGATTTAATTTATCTCTACTCACTTCCTTGGTCGTTACAGTTGTTATAACTTTTCAATGGCCATTATTTGACTGCTCATAATCTATAACATTTGATGTTTCTCCGATACAAGCGAACGATGAAGATGACCAACATTTTGAAAATCAATTGAACTTGATTCCTAAGGTTAATAATTGGGAAGCTTAGAACAAGACAGTTTATTCAAAAAATCGTTTAACTAAGTTATGTAAGAAATTGTTGAAATATTCGCTGCGAAAGTATAGGGTTTTCCAATAAGAGATGTTATTTTGTATAGATCTTGTGATTTAACACCTTGCGACTTCTTCCTTTGGGCAACGTGAAAGAGAAGGTCTGCGCCAATAGCCCAGCGTCCTTTCAAGACCTGAAAGATGGAATTCGCGAGGCTCTCGTGGACATAGTGCAGCCCCTTGCGATTTGGTTATGGAAAATTTCATGAATAGGATATGGTCCTGTAAGCGTGGTCGTGGCGTTCATTTGCCTGATGTTATTTTTCACTATTAACGGCATAACTTCCTCTTTATAATGAAATAAACATTCGATCATTTATATTCAAAAATTGCATTTTTCTTTTAATATCAAAATAACACCTCTTATTGGAAAACCCTATATTAAGTTGAAAACTCCGCGTTTTGATTAAATAGTCTGTCCTAAATCTTATGGCACTTGCTGTATATAGATAATGCTCCCACATGTGTTAGTGTTGGTACTAATCGTTTTTTGCTGATTCTTGTATGAGCGATCGTCACTTGTGGCGGCAGAATAGTCTCACAATTTCTTGGACATCTTGAGACGTATCTGTGTTCTAGGCCCAGGGTTGTGGCTGTGACGGATTGTTGGGTCTTGCGGCAAAGTGTAGTGTCCGAACGATTTGTATCTTTTTCGTTTTCGGAAAAACCGCCGTTGTCTTTCAAACGCTTCAAAATAGTTTGGATCTGTTTTTGGGCATAATTTTTTCTTGCAAATACTTCTTCTGAAATTGACAGGCAATAATTTTATCAGTAAATTCATTAAAGTGCGCAATAATTGCGGCGACCCAGGTGATAAGAGTAACGCGACGGTGTTCTGTCCGATAGTGTGTAATCGTCGGTAGTTACGGTGCTTCAACGATTTAAAGACGTCGGTGTGTACGATAACGTGATAAAGTTCGAAGAATTAGAAAAAAGTCTTGTATATACGAGTATTTGATATTGGTTATGGGTTGTTTGCGACAAACAGTGATTAATTAAAAGAAAAGAAATTAAAAATAAACGAAATAGACTCCTTCAAGGAGGCGGGATGTGAGAAAGTGCTAATGAAAAGAAAAGAAAGAAGGTGGAAATAAAGGCAACAAACGCGCGATTGTTTGTAGTGCGAGTGCGACAAAAGAACGCCAAGTGTTGTTTACTATTTTTAGTGCAATAAAATACAATCGAAGAGGAGGAGACGATTCAAGATCCGACTGCGATTCTGTGAATTCTCCCCCATTCAGTTCTTTGAATTTAAGGTTTTTTTTACTAATCGTGGATTCTGATTTCTCGCTGTTTTATTGCCCATTTCGTTGTAATAGCTTGGAGTCTTGTTCATCAAACAGGACGGCAGAAACGGATTACTTCTTAGGGTGGTCAGTATTTTCAGCATTTCTAAATTTGTTGTGTACTCCATATTTATGTACAATTTAGTTTTATGTACCCGAGTTCATACAGAATGGAGCAAAGTCTGCTTCAAATATAAAATTTATGGGTAAGGTATTGCAATAGCTACCCAAAAATTTCATGCGTTTTTTTGAAACCAATAAAATATTAACTCTCAACTGGATTCGAGGGTCAAAAATGTCCCAAATATAGTTGTAATTTTAAATGTGTGGCGCTAGAATAATAAATTTTATATGTCGCAAGATCTATTAATATTTGATTTTCATATTGAAAAGGTACGAATTTTATCATAACATTTTCGCGACCTGTCTATACGTCCGTACTTCACGGCAAGTTTTCTCAGAAACTACAATAGCCAAAAATTATGAAATTTTCTGAAAAAGTCAAATGTGGTGACCCCTTCAAAGTTTAGTCATAAAAAAAATAAAATGGATTTGAGGGGGTCCGCCCATATAGAGGGATGACCCCTAAACATTGTTTTACCACATGTAGCCAATATTGGTATTAAATGATAGGTCTTAATGCGAATTTTTCAAAACAGGTCTTCAAATGGTACTACGAGGAGTGTAGGGGAAGGGAATGTATGAAAAATTGATATCCCTTCTGGCGATAGGACAGCTTTGAACTAAAAAACCTGAAAAAATTGTAGAAGTAGATCCTCAGAAGTAAAAATTTAATCAGCTTTGTTAATAATAGCACATTTTATTAATTTTACATTTTTCCTATAAAATCAAATAGGCACCCTTAAATTTGCCCAGAACTCGGTGTCTAGGTTAAGTGAAAAGTGCTGGGAACATAGCATCGAAGTGCACCAACTGTGCACTTGACAGTGTCAACAGAAGATTAATCTTGGTGAGCAAGGTCTGGCTTGGGCTTTCGTACCATAGATGACATATCTAAGTTTCTAAGTGGTAGTTGTTCGTGTCGTGAAAATTTCACAACAATCAAACCGTAATAGATAGGTTACACCGGATTTATTGTTTAACAATTACACTAGCAAGATGCGATACCAACGTTTCCTCGCTTTCCCCACTGGTCTCCGTCCTTCACTTCTCCCAACGAATACCTTTTGAGTATCTTTTCGATATTGTATTTACCGTGTGCGATATTTTGGATATTTGAGGTATTTTCCCTCTACGGCGTCTTGAGTTTTGTATTATTTTCGTTGATTTGTAGCCCTACAAGTTTTGCTTCGCTGTCGAGTTTCAGGAAAAGTTCTTTGGTGGTTGTTAAAGACCGTGACAAAATGTTGATGTCGTTTGGGTAGGCTACCACTTGGCTCGACTTGTATAATAACGTACCCCTTGTGTCAACAGGTAGCTTTCTTATGACATATTCCAGAGCCAAATTGAATAGGAATGGTGCCAGTGCATCTTCGATTTTTAGACAAAAAAAAAATTTCACGCTTTTCCAAAACCTTCAACTTAAATGAGTCGAAATTGAAAAGTCTAATGTTTGAGTTGAGAAGTACTTTTTTTGACCAATAAATATAACTAGTTTTTCAAGGTGATAAAATATAAGCTCGTCCTTAGCTAGGTATTAGAAGCTTTCCCGAACATAGTACCAATTTTGATTTAACTTGATCATGGCGGCAAAACGCTCATCATAGAGACTTATCGGGAGAATCAAGATCATGTTGGACTCTGTTTGGTATTACGACTTTCCCGGCGAGATTTCGATTACTCTAACCTACCCTTTTTTGTGTAGGGTAGGCATGAGCGGATCACCTGGGTGTTCCTGATTAAGTACTATTGGCTCCTGAGAATCCCTCGACTAGGAAACAGTTCCATCAAAAATTTTAATCAAATGTAGTCTATCATAACAGAACAGGCCGTACAGCTATCTTTCTTCAAAGAAGTTTTATCTTCTGGATACATTCACTTCGTTGCTTTGGTAGTTTTTTCTCTTGGATTTAAAAAAAAGTACTGCAGTCTACCAAGGAACTTCTGTTCTGTTTCAATCTTGATATAATGAAATTTTTGTCATGCATAATACCACCTTTTTTATCTTGGTTGTGACGAGATGCTTTGCTTCCTTTCAAATTTCTTTCTTCTGATTTTCCTTACCAATTTTTTTCAATCCAATGTTATCTACTGGTCAGCTATCTTGCATCATGAGCAGCATGGTTCTAGTGTAAACCGACTCTCATCAACCTACTTGAGTTCTCTGGCTGCGTTGCTCGAGATCTTGGTTTTCATATGGCAATCGCCGCGGTTTATTCCGTTGTTGCCAAAACTTTTGATACAGTTCCTTATAAAAATTTACTATGCATTTTGTTAATCTTTTTCACCTTGTACATCCTTTTTCCCTTTTGTGTCAAGTGGGTTTTTGGCACTATAGCCCCTTACGAGCCGCACTTAGAGATAGTTCGAGTATCCCATTATTTTGATCATATCATATAATATATCTGTACCATGCTCAGTCGTGTGTCCATTCACCCAGATGTGATATGTTCAGGTTTTTAAAGTAGTACGTCTGAACGGGCTTAAAGTCTTTTTTTTCCTTCTGCCTAACCTATGTTAGGTGTGTATTGGCTATGGCTGAAACGCACAAGCTATCGATATATCGACAAATGTGGGCTTGTAGTCCGTCCAAAGACTTACTCAAAACAAATCTCGTTTTCACCAACGGGACCTTCGGCTTATGGGTGAGCACTCTTAATCATTACACCACGCAGACAACTCTGAATATAATTTTCGCATCATATTTGGCTGACACTTTTAGAGCATCGCAAGGCATCCTTATTTATTCTTTTATGTATTAATATCCAAGTTAATCTGATCACCTTTGGTTTAATGCTGACGATTTTAAACATTTTAGTTGAAACAAAAAAGCTGATTATTAACGAATTTCGCCTAGAGATACTATCACGTTGAATATCTATTTTGAATCATTTAAATCTTCCTAAGTGTCATGTAATGCCCATTCTTCGCAACGTGAACGTATCCTGAACGAGTATTTCATTAATGATATATCGCGAGATTGGTCCATTTCCTTCGTTATTTTACAGATTTAAATTTTTAATTAGAGCGAAATTATTGAATTCTTCAATCAGAATTTAGAATATTTAAATTTTGTAAATTTCTGGTATTTCTTTCCCTTTTACTTATTATTCAGAACCCTTTAATTGCGACCCTTATGAGCAAGGATTGGATAAAACAAAGGACGTACGATCTTTAAACAATGGTCAACATATTTATGGTGTGTTCAACATTTGTTTAAATTCATCGAGTTGTTCGTTTTAGGCTTATATATTGAAGTAAAAAAGCCGATTGAAATTGCGACGTGTCCGTCCTTCCGTCCGTCTGTGTGTCACCGCAATTTGTCTCTGAAACCACAAAAGCTACAATCACTAAACTTAGTAGGAATATAAGAAGCGATTTCCTTTTGAATGGTGTGTTATTAAATCATTTTCAAATGGTTCTTAGGGGGGTTTCCCCATATAAGGAGATAGCTCCCCAAAAATTGAGATGGTTATGTGAGGTATTAAATGAAAGGTCTTGACGAAAACATTTCAAAACAGCAGTATTTGATTCGAGCTGTGCAGGAGCTGGGGAAAATTATGAAAAATGTATGCCCCTCGTTCTCGCGACTGCACATTTGTGATCGAAAAATCTGGAAAAAACCATGCAATCATGAGTACAACAACAAATAACTTAGAAGTCAAAATTCACTCAATTTTGTTGATAATAGTATGAATTGTAAACTTAACATTATTTACTAAAATCGTATGGGTACACTTCAATTGATAGAAATTTGTATAATGTATGATCCTTATATTCTGCAAGTTTCAAGAAAATTGAATCATAACCAGACACCATAATTTTCATCAGATATTATCAAGGTTTCCCGGTAAAATGAATAACATGAATATTGCTCAAATACTGCTAAATAATAATAATGAAGTGGAATGATAATGGAGCAATTTATGTACATGTCGATGGAAGCCTTCATACAGAGACCAGCAACAACGGACAACGCCTGATTGACTTCGCTACTAGAAGAGGCTTCACAGTAAGCTTCAAACACACCCCGCACCGAGCCACCCACAAGAGAATGCACAGTCAATCAAATCGACTGTGTTCTCATACAAAAACGCGTGACCACTAGCATTCTCAACACGTGCTCGTCTCGCGGCTGCGATTCGAACCACTTCCTTAGGTGGGTCAATTTCGAGAGCTGCAGACAAAGAAGATCAGTCACCCCAAGGTGCCAGATACACAAGCTGAATGATGGCTTCAAAGTAAATTTAGTAACGTTCACATGCATGTCAGTGCTGGGAAATCGTATCAACGTATCCTCGCAGGCGGCAGAAGGTAAAGATGACAGCAAAACCATGTCGACGATAGTAAAGTATGCAGTAACAGAAGCGGTCGAAGAGTTCTTGGGGCATCAACCAAAAAAAGTAGGAACGGCTGGTACGACGAAAAATACAAGGAAACGGTTGAAAAAGGAAACCCAGTTATACAAAGAATACATCCAGCGACCAACACATGCGAAAGAAAAACACTACTACTCCGGCGACAAGCCAAAAAAGTGTGCGCAAGAAAGAATCGACTGACCATCAACAACAGATTAACGAAAACTTGACTCTACATGAAGTCAGATCGGCGTATGTCTCTTTTAAACAACCAAGAGATGGCTTCAATCAACAAACAAAACTTTGCAAAATTGCACAAGAATCAATCATATGTTAGGTAGCCCAGTCGAAATTAAAAACATATGGATGCAATATTTTCTGAAAGTATTCACAGTGCTCAACAACTACTGAAGCTTTGAATATTTGAGAAGCAGAACAAGAGCTCCCAGTGTCACCACCAAACACACGAAGCAAGCCTCCTGGAATAGATAAAATACCAACAGAACTGCTCCAGAACGGGTACGTCTCCCATCTGCGTAGCTTCTCCACCAGATGAGCATTTACCGGAAGACTGGCATAGTAATATATTGGGTTGGTCAATAATTAATGTCGTTATTTCACGTTTTTCAAAGTAAATTTATTCATATTAACAACAAACATTAATGAAAATATATTGACCATGTTGTTGAATGACCTTTTGCCATCTTTCGGTAAATTGAAAAATTCCACGTTCGAAGAAGACTTGGTTTTTAAAAGCGAAAAACTGGTCCAACTCATTTTAACAGCCTGATCGGAATCGAACGTTTTACCATTCAAACGGTTTTGATGGGAGCAAAATAAATGAAAGTCCGGTAGTGCTAAGTCAGGGCTAAAGGGTGGATGTGGCATCAGTTCGTAATTGAGCTCCATTATTTTTGACGGGTTATCAAAGAGGTGAGGGGTCTGGTGTTATCATGATGGAACATCACGCCTTTGCGATTAGGCAGTTCAGGGCGTTTTTTCCTGATTTCTTCATTCAATTTCGATAGTTGACGACAGTTGACATTCCAATCAATAGTTTGGTTTTATGAACCAGCTCAAAGTAGACTATATCCACAACACAGAAAGCATAATCTTCTTTTGGTGAATATTGGCTTTGGACGTCGATTGTGTGGGCTCATCTTGCTTTGTCTATTATTGTTTTCGGACTTTGTGATCGCAAACAATCCATTTTTCATCACCCGTTATAATTCTTTTTAGAAATGGGTCGTTTTGGTCACGATTCGGTAAAGAGCCGCATATGTTAATGCGTTTAGTCATGTGGATTTCCTTTAATTTGGGGGGAACTCAAGCTTCAGTTTGTTTACCTGATGAACCTGTTGTGAGCGCAAGTAGACGGCTGAGTTAGATTATTTCGAACTTCTCTGCTATCTCTCGAGTTGTCATACTCCGGTTAGTTTAGATGAACGCCTTTATTTGGTCGTCATCAGTAGTTGTTGGACGGCAAGTAAGTGGTGAATCTTGCACATTAAAATTTCCATCAGCAAAGCGAGCAAACCAACGCTGACACTGGCGTTCAGTAAGGCAATCCTCACCATAAACTTCACATAATTTATTTCGAGCTTGCACTGCATTTATGCCCCTTCGGAAGTAAAACAATAAAATATGCCGATAATGCACTCTTTGATTGTCCATTTTCAAGCTTATTTTTAACCGACTTGTTGTTTACTAATGGAGCTCACTTTTAGACTGAAGATAGTCTAAAGACTAATCTTTAAAATAGTATATAATAATATAAGCCATGCAATCACTACTACATGAAACATGCAGTTCATGACATCTATAAGGTAAAACGACATAAATTATCGAACTACCGAATACTTTTAAAAATAAGGGTACCTACGAGAAATTTGCCTTTCGGGCTGGTGGTGCCTACGGGATTTCTTTTAAATTTGAGGGAACAGAAAAAGTTACAAAGCGAAAGGGAGATGGTGAAGGACAGTCATCGATTGTTTGACTAAAAACTCATAATTTTTGAGGGCAGGCTGTACTTCGCCGCTGGTCGGTGGTGAAACTGGGACCTCTTGTTCTACTTCTGGAATGTTCATAGCTTCAGTAGTTATTGTGGACGCTGTGAATAGCTTCTAGGAATATTGCAGCCATCTGTTTTGATTTCTACTGGTTTACCTATGATTGCTCCTTGTGCACTTTTGCAAAGACTTGTTTATGCATTTATTAGAGGCATACGCCGATCCGACTTCATATAGAGTCATGTTTTCGTTTATCTGTTGGATCTTGGTGTTTCTTTCCTCGCACATTTTTGTGGCGTGTTGTCGGAAGATGTTACATTGTTCTTCTTTGACATGACTTGGTCGCTGGATGTATTCCTCGTACGCCTCGCTTCTTTTTTCAACCGCTTCCTTGCATTTTTCATCGTACCAGTTACTCCTTCTTTTCATTGGTCGATGCCCCGAGAGCTCTTCGATAGCTTCTGTTTTCGCATCTCTTAATGCCTTCCGCATGGATTTGATGTTATTATTACTTTCTTCCGCCTGCGGGGAAATTTCGATGCGGTTTTCTAGCACTGACAGTAATGTGGACGTTACTGAGCTATCGTGTAGCTTGTGAATCTAGTACCTTGGAATATCTGATGTTCCTTGTTTAAAACTCTTGGTGGTGCGGTTTGTTTGAAGTGCTTAGAGATGCAGAGCTTGACCCTTGTAAGGTAGTGGTCGGGATGACAGACAGTGCCGCAGAGCGAGGGCGTGTCGTGAATGCTGGTTACCGCTCGTTTTTGTAAGAGTACATTGTCGACCCGGTTGAATGTGCGACCGTCTGGGCATGCTTACGTTGATTTGTGGATGTATCGATGCGGGAGGTGACTGGAGCTTACTGTGAAGGCTCTGTTAGTAGCGAAGTCTATCAGGCGTTGTCCGTTGTTGCTGGTGCCTGCTATTTGGCTTTTCTTCGCCGATTTTTATATTGGAGTCACCCAGAACAATTTTAATGTCGTTTGGCGGCAATGCATCGGCAGTGCTTTCCAGGGTGCTGCAAAATTTGTCCTTGATTGCCCCCTTCTTGTCCGTGACAGCTGTCCAGACAAACATTAAAGAATTTGGTCCTGATACGAATTGCACAGCTCCTTTCGTTAACAGGCTTCGAGTCGCTGATAATTTGTTTAAATGTGCTGTCCACAATGGAAGGAACTCTAAGCTCAAGGCTTGCTTGTGATGCTCCGCTTTTAAACATGGTACGCGTTCGCATGTCAAAGGTATCATCACCTTGCCATTTGGTTTCTTGTATTGCGAGAATGTTGATTTTATATTTCTTTATTTCATCCAGAAGTTGTGGCAGTGTACCTGGTCTGCTCATTGATCTATCATTCCAAGTTCCAAAAGAATAATCTTTTATTCGTTACGATCGTCGTTGCCATTTATCCGATCCGATCCGGTTCCATGACAAGTAAACACCAAATGGAGCGTTGTCAGCGCTTGGACTTAGTCGGTTTGCCCGGTTTTGCCCACCGGCTAGCTGGTTAGGGCACCCTCTATCCACCACCTGAGGACGCGTTTGATGGGGGACCAAAAGCCCCGCATGGGAAAGATCTACAACTTCAAATTCAATTTTTTTATACGAGTATAATGATAAATTTTCTGGTGTATAACTAGAACGTTTAGATCAAGTTAAGTTTTTTCGGTGCACTGATGATTTTCTAGAGCTTTCCAGCAATATTTGTATATCAGCCTCCCATTTCGAAATGTCTCAACTTCAGTCATAACGCATAAATTTAGCAGCAGCAAAACAACATTTAGAAAATATATATACTTCTTTTAAATTATTCCTTTTTTTGAGACGCCGAATATTATAGTGCGCTTTAATAGTTACAGAAACATGATTCATCATCGGGTTAAATGAAGGCATTGACCAACTCAAAATCTTGAATGTTTTCTGCAATAATAGGTACAACTTATAGATTTTTTTCGCCATCATTAGCTGTGGGCCGACAACTTAGATCGAGCTATAGCCTCCTGCAATATTGAACTCCAATCTTCATCGCTCCATGACGCAAATTCAAAACGCTGATTACCCGCTTTTCTTCCGTTTTATGCCCACTATTGCAGTTGGTGTAATTTCGACTTTGACACTGCAAATTCATTGATAATCGTATTTGATTTCGGATACGGATAAAAACAGTATGTTATAACAACTCCACTATTCACCATCCGTTGAGCGATAGTTTTTAACATTATAATCAGTAGTTTTTAATGGATTATTTTTTGAACTATTTGCTTTCAAATTTTAACAAGTTGAAGCAGCAGGAGAGTAATCTTGCCGGAGAGGTTTTGTAAACCAATTAGTAATTTAAACGTCTTCAGCATATCAAAACTTGGCAACATATACAGTTTCCATAAATTAAGTTCGAAAAACTAAAATATGATTATCTAGAATCGCCGCCATTTTGTTTGAGTAGTCATGATAAGATATCAGCGTTTCAAAACATTTCTAAAATTTTCGTCAAAATTCCTACATATCTGTTTATGTTCTTCGCAAACATGTATCTGCACAGTCAAATATTCAATCAGCTGTAATTAAACTTTTCGTGGCTCGATTGTTGTGAAATTTTCAGAACACTTAAATCTTCTATCAAAAAATCGTGCACTCATAAGAACCTACTTCCATGATTTTCAGATTTTTTTAATCAAATGTGTCTAATCGGGAGGGGCGAGCGATTTTTCTTACACTCCCCCTGCCGCGCCTCTCTTGAGGCAAAAAGCATAAGTTTAAGACCTATTTTGGAAAGTCCTCATCAATACCATTCATTTGTTATCCTTATTAACTATCTTTGGTGAAAATGTTTTTATGAGTAACTTCCCTATATTGAGAGGCCCCTCTTAGACACCTTACAAATTTTTTAAGTTTAATATATGAAGACATCATCACTTTGACTTGTTCAGAAAATTTCATACTTTTAGCTGTTGTAATTTCTGAGAAATCTTGGTGTGACGCATAGGACATATAGGTCGCAAAACAAATAGATATTTTACTAAATTCTAACAAAATAAAAGAATTGAAAAAATGTTATGCATTTTTTGGGAAAAGTTTGAACGATAGCGCACTCCATTAGCGGTAACGTTATGGCCAGCGTTATCTTTGAGGAAAAATAGGCCGCTAATGATTCCATCTACCCATTAGCTGCACCAACAATGTATTTGTCTATGTGGAATGGAAATTCTTTTATTTCCTGTGGCTTCTTTAAACCAAATGCGACAATTTCGCTTATTGGAACATCAGTCGGTAAAAATAATTTTCTGGTAAAAAATGGGTTATCCTCAAGCCACTTTGGCACTGTGACAAGTCATTCGGCTTCGCTTTTTGCACGGGCTGTACTTTATGCAGTTTCAGACTGAGATCCTTGCACAAAATCTTCCTTATAGTTGAGCCATCTCGAGTGCTGTAGTGCCGGACGGGTAAAGTTCAATAATTTGTAAAAATTCTTCGCATGCAATTTACACAACCTTCCACGCATGGAATTCCAAAAATATGAATGAAAAAAAAAACAGCGAAAAATTACCCGTTATGCACTATGCCTATTATCCCTCTACACATTTCCAAACCTTAGCATAGGAATTACAGAAAAGTACATATATTTGTTATGTAATGTATTTGTTGTTGTTGCACTTAGTAACACCTACCACATAATTTTTTTCAGATTTTTCGGATCACAGGTGTCCAATCGCGAGGGGGGGGGGAGACACAAACTTTTCGTGTATTTCCCCTCCCTGCGCGTCCCTCGAAGCAAGAAGTATCAAAGTAAGACCTGTTTTGAAAAGTTCTCATCAAGACCTTTCATTTGATACCCATATACCTAGGTTACCTTTGATGAAACTTTTTTTTCGGGGGCCACTCCCCTATATGGGGAGACCCCCCCTTAAATACCTTATAAAGTTTTTTGTAATTGAACTTTGAAGAGAGCACCACTTTACACCTGCTTACAAAATTTGATGTTTGTAGCTTATGTAGTTTGCGAGAAAAAGTGCTGTAACACACGGACGGACAGACGGACAGACAGGTCGTGAAACTAGTAGGGTTTTGTAAAATTATTTTACAAAACCAAAACCCTAAAAAATGAACCATCGTTCCTGTTAGTTTTCATGAATCATCAAATAGTTGCGTTCAAGTGCAATACATACGAGTAGGTATATGTTATAACATATATCTACCAGCCATAGCTTAGAATCTTTGATATTCACTTTATTTTCAAGAATTAAGAAACCCGGTCTCAATTTCCATAGTGTTTGAAGTGGTCCAGCAGAAAAAAGATATCTTAAGATTGAAGACACCTAAGCGGCAGTTGAAGTCAATTCGTATCCCCTCAATCAATATTGCTTCGATTTAAATGCTCTTTTCGTTTAAAACTTATTCCTGTTACTTTTACATATGAGATTTGGTAGTATAGCGAATAACAAACACAAACGTATACTGGCAAATCTTGATTTGGTGATCAACGAAACTTTGCACTGCTACGCCCACGATAAAGCGTACCTCGCCAACGAAAGACCCTACTTAGTCTCATTTGAATGGCAAAACTAGTTTCTTGCAATATATACTGTAAATTCGCGCCAATGGACCATTTATCATGCGATTGATGAATGGATTTTCTACGTTGGACGTTCGATTTTTAAATAAATTTCCTTCTTTCACCACGAAACATATTGAATTGGTTTTGTGAAATGTATGCTTGTCACTGATGCTTCCCAGTCAGAATAGACACGATTAATTAGATTACATTTAACATTCATTGTTGACTCTTTGAAATGTTGACAAGCAGCCTTATTCAAACGATTCTCCTGAAATCTAAAATTTGGTTTGCTTATTTTGCTAGAAACGAAGTGGCTGGAATGTGTTGAAGAGAATCCGTTTTATCGAATTTTTAAAATGTGTACTCGTCTTATTCCAAGGTGTTCGAAATCTTCTTATATTCAAGGTAAGATTCTATTTATTCAACATGTTAATATTCAATATGTTCTTGTGTTGAGCTTCGACGTATGTACAAGTACTCGTATAGAAATCATTTACAATTGTGTTTTGATTGCTGATTGACCTTCTGGCTTTTTTACCCACTTACCTCAAAGAATATCCTTTTGTCGCAGCATTTTTTTTGTAGAACAAATGAATCTGTAATTGAGCTTTGTTCTTGTTGCTAATTTTCTTCTATAATAACACTTCGAGATACTGCTTATCCTCGATAATTATGCTTCGAGTTATCACTATGCTCTTCAGAAATTGTAGAGCTCTTCTTACTATTGAATCAGAAATATCCAAGCCGTAGAATTCTTCTTATTATTGATTCTGAAATTGAATATCCAAGTTCTAGAATTCTTCCTATAATTGAATCAGAAGCTGGTAAATCGAAAGATCACAATCTTCGCCTGTTCCTTCAATATTCGCCTGTTTCATCGTTCCTCTAGTTATCAGATTTTTTTTTCTTTTGGTTCCTTACTAAATGATTATTTATATTTAAGAATTATAAAATATTCAAAACCGAATTTCCTAAACTCAGAATAAAATAGTTGAACTTTTAAGCTTTAAGTCTGATCATTTAATTATGAATGAATTTTCTAATACATACATTTTAAACACACATCAACATTTTATTTTCCTGATACAAACAACTATCCTGGAGTTGTATGTAAAAGTGTCCTTAATTGAAGAGTAGATTTAGTGCAAATAGTTTTTACAACTTGTTAAATTTAAATTTTAAGGACTTCTGCTTTAAACTTTCTTTGTAATAAATTTACGTTGCCACAAATCGATTGAATATTATAGTATTTTACGGTTGATAATGAAACACTTAATTTTACACTGAAAATATATCTTTGTATCATCAATCGCAACGATGTTGCCCCAACCTCACCGCGGTGTTGAATACGGGGAAATTTGCCAACAAATGGATTCAACATCAATACAGGGTTGAGCGATATCATCATCAACCCAAGCCGGACCTTGGTTTCCAGGATCAATCACTCCCAGCAAGGACCTGCTGTCAGCTTCTATCGTTTCCTCCCATCGACTCCTCGATCTTCCCGTGGGACGTCCGCCTCATGCTCTACCCTTAGTGTTCTTTTGGATAGCCGGTTTTCTTCCATTCTTTCTACATGACCCGCCCAATGGTTCTTCAAATATTTCATACAACTCATGATTTTAGCGTAGTCTCCAGTCTTTCCCTTGTTTAACTGGGCTGTAGCTTTTCCGGCGCACTTTGTGTTCAAATATGGCTACTGCCTTTTCGGAGCCGCTCGTCAGGGTCCATATTTCAGTTCAATATAACAGCACAAATTTGACTAGAGATTTGTAAATACGATGTTTATTTTGCCTGTATACAATTCTGGACCTTAGAATGGAAACTAAAGAGTAATTGGCTTTATTTGCGGTGTTTATTCGGCGTCCAATTTCGTCCTTTTCGGTGCCTCTTCTATTTAGGTTGGCTGGCTCCAAGATAAACAAAGCTATCCACATTTTCAAGGCTATAGTTCCTACGGTCAGGTTTCGTCGGACTGGAGTGTTTTGCCTCGTTTGAGTCATGACTTTAGTTGTCATTTCATTAATTCGTAGGTCAATTCGGTTTGCTTCAGATTTTAGGCTCAGAAATGCTTCTCTGGCATCTGAGATTGAACGTGCCATAATATTGACATCATCAACAAATGCTACCAATTGTGTGGGCTTGAACATGAGTGTACCAGAGCTTTCAACTGATGTCTTTCTGATTTTCCTTCAACCGATTCCTTAACATGCATATCGAAGTCCTGCTGACGTACGAGTAGTCTTGTTGCGCTTGTTTTTTGATGCTCAAAACCTTTCTGACAGGCGTACACTCCTTTCTACTCGATTTGTTTATGTTTGTTTCTGCGTAACTTTTGAACAAGAATAGGTATTTGTATTTTCTTTCCATTAGGCACTATCTGAATAAAATTGAATAACGGTAAATGACAAATCGCGTTAGGTAAATTTAATTTCGCGACCTTCGTACTGATTTCTCTTCACATGGGATCGACTCCAGCTATTGAGAACGTATTTTACAATAAAAGCAACGTACAATGGTATAATCATAATTAACTCTAATCTAAGATGAAAATGGGCAAAAATTGCATTTTCTGATATTTGTTTTGTAGTAACAAACTTTTTCCTAGGAGATGTTGCGGAAAGCTTAGCTACAGACTTTTACCTAATGTGGGCTGTGGCAGCCAATCCTGCAGCTGCCATCTTCGATCAAAAAAACAGTTGAAAATAAAGCTTCGGAAATAAGAGGTAACATCACGTTTTGTGCTGCTTCCCAATGGTCGTCAGCGCCACACCAATGTAAAGGTACTGTGCCTCAGAAATACAAGTTTTTCCTCGTGTCGCTGGTAACAGCTTATCCTCATATCGGTCAGAGTCCCGTAAAGGTGGAAGACCTACACCAACGCAATGTCCAAGATGAAAAAACTATGTTATGAAAAAAAACTATTACATTTAATTATGTGTGCGTGTCCGATTCATAATCGGTTGTCCAGGAGTTTGATGAATTTTACATATATTTGAAGCTGGAATTATTATAGTAAGTTTCGACTTCTTTATCGAGCGCTCAATATTCAATCTGATTCCATTATCCATGGAAAATATGAACTGCGAGCAATTGGGTTGCGATTGAAGGGTCATACAAAATTTTATATTCTATGTGAATTTCTCAACGCTCAAAAAGCTTGCAACTAGTTTTTACTTACTTATGAAAATTCCTTGTTCCATAATTGAGCTACTTTTAAATAATTTTTCTGAAAAATTATTAGAGGAGAAAAATGTTAGAAGAAGGTGGTTTCGACGTGTGTACTAATTCTCCTCAGGTCATCACTCTTATTAGATACACACCGGTGATGGCGGCCACCAGGCTTAGAGGTGAGAGAATTATTTTTAATTTTCCTACTTATGCGAACTCAATATGTTTTTGTAACTACGAACTGGTTAAATTTCTCCTGTAAGTACTTGTCTTTTACTAAACAGCTCAACCGGTGTATATCTAGTTAATAAGAGTGGTGGCCTGAGGAAAATTAGTACACAGGTCGAAACCACCTTCTTCTCTCTGATAATTTTTCAGAAAAATTATTAAAAAGCAACTCAATGGAGACTTCACGTCGAACAATTTCCTAGAAAACAGATATGAATGCAATAACGCAGTTTTTTGCTGCTGTTTTCTTGTAAAGTTAAGTTTTGATAGTTTAATGATTTGAAAATGTTGCATTAATGCAAAATATAATAATTAGGTGGACAATTTTAAAAAGTTTAAAGCATAAAAGGCTTTTAAGCATCATTTGTGTTTTGTCCCCTTACTACTGCGAAAATTCTAATTATATTTTGATTATTTTCAAATTGTTGATTTGAAAGCAAAGTTATTGAAAATTCACACAAAAAAGTTAAAGCATTTTCATCGAAAATAGAAAACTTCAATAGCATTTTCACTAAATATCTTTTATAGTTTCAAATCACCGTTATCTATATATTTAAAATTATGAAATTCTAATTATCGGTGATTTTTTTATTGACCTATAAGTCAAAAAACAGCAGTGACTAATAGCTTTTATGGAAATATTAAGAAAGATGTCTTTTTACGTAAAAAATTCCACAAGAAATTATGCAATTCATGCTCTAAAATAGCATTTACTAACAATTTGCAAGTTTGTATATGTTATCATATAATCACAATCAATGATATGGTGTGCATAGTTGATTTAAGATACTGATAAAAGCGACAACTTATCTCTATGAAAACAAATTATGGTCTTGTTAAATTCAAACTAGAAGCGTAACTTATCATTTAGGTGCGGTCATTTATCAGGTCTAAATTTACATTTAATTGTTTTTCTTTGTGTATCTCCTTGTAGTATTTGTAGCAAAAAGTTAAAGCCATGCGGGTATTGAGATAATTTATAATTAAAATTAGTATCTGTATTAATATTTAGCATGCAATCATTAGTTGGGAAAGGGCCAAGCTATGTAGAACTTCCTGCTGAATTGAAAAACATAAATGCATTGGACTTTTTTTTAGGTAGGGAGGTGAAGGCTATTTGCGCCATGAATGTGGGTGTAAAACGCTTCTGGACTACTCTCCAAACAGCTCCCGTGTCAGCTGAGAATCTAGCCAGGAACCGCTTAAGACATTACTTCGGGCTAAGCCTCATTTTTTCAGAGGTGCCTTCGGGATACAGGAATCTCCTTTCTAGTGGGAAGGAAGGGAGGGGAGGGGATTACTAGAAAAGAGGCACCTGCTCTCAATGCCTCCGGATGCTCAAGTATGCTTTCTTTATCCTCTAGGACAGCCCGTAAATAATGTGCTACATGGTTCCGCTTGTCTACAGATGTAAATATCTTTCCGATTATAGTCTCTGAAGAGAGAGGGAGAGAGAGAGAGAGAGCTCTAACTTTATTGAAGGGGTCACCACACAACCTATCCCATCTTATGCAGGCAAAAAATGTGCTGCACGTATTCTCCCTACTGCGAAAGGCACGCAGTTGGGAGATCGTTACTTATAAATTTTGTGCAGGCAAGCTCGAAAACATGAAGTGAAGTAGAACTCAGTCTCACCGTGCCTTCCATGGTGGGATACGGCGCGCAGTCCAACTTCCCAGTGTACTCTCCCAGGACCGTTGTCAACCGATGCAAGAGCGTTGCCACTCCTCTTAAGCGACTCCCTCCCTGTCGCCCCACTTCTGCGTAGGTAAGTATTTCTTCGCTCTCTAGCAAGGAAGACGCTGGATATTACCCCTACAGTCACTACCACTACTGCCCTCGAGACTGTTCGATATACGAATCTAATTCGCAGCGCTCCTTGTCTGTGCACCTGCAGTAAACGCTTTCGATGCGCTCCTTGTTGAGAGCACCGATCTGTATTTCTGATCCATAGAGTAGTACATACTGCACGGCATTCATCAGGAGTCGTCTTCTTGATGAGATAGTTCCCCCTACGTTGGCAATCGGTCCAGCGAGTGCCGTTATCCCCCCTTCCGTCTTATCCGATGTTGTCCCAAATCGCTCGGAAAAATTCATCCTCGAGTTTATCCATCCGCTCAAGTATTTCACCACTGGTTTTGATTCGAGCAGCATTTCCCCGATACTGATGCCCCTGACTCTAGCGATTCCTTCCTTTGTAAGGATAGCTACTTCAGTTTCCTCCAGTGCAAGGCTACAGCCGCGAACAGTCATCCAGCCCGTCTCTTAGCACGTTAGCATACCTATTCTACGCTGCGCATATTTGACCACGCCTTCAGTGACTAGCGCCCCAAAATCATACACCTCGCTGATCAAGCATGACTCATCTGGTGGCTCAAGTCTCAGTAGGATAGAGCCCTGAGCGACATCCGATGTGAATCTTTAACGACCTTCAGTCGTATCCCTAAAGCAGGTTACGGTTCTTCAGATAATCCTTCGAAACCCATCATCATCTATGCCGCGACAGCTCAAGCCGGGCCTTGGCCTCCAGAATTAATCTCTTTCAGTCATCACGCTTCCGTGACCTTGTTCGCCAGCCGTCCACTCCCAACAAGGATCTGCTGTCAGCTTCTATCGTGTCTTCCCATCGAGTCCTCGGTTTTCCCGCTGGACTTCTGCCTTATGTTCTACCTTTTAATGTTCTTTTGGTTAGCCGGTTTTCTTCAATTCTTGCCCATTGCAACGTATGTTACTTTACGCAAGAGGAAACAGGTGGATCGTCAAATAGTTCATACAACTCATCAATGTAGCATAGTCACCACTCTGTTCCTTGTTTCACTGGGCCGTCAATTTTGCGGAGCACTTTGCATTCAAATATGTCCACTGCCTTTTCAATCCATCCTCTTTTTTAAGCCTGATTCCATTATAAAGCTGGCCGTTAGTTCGCCGATTACCTTGATCTGGGACTTTGTGTTTAACATCGTGACCTTGACCATGTGGACTAGTTTTGCTGGGAAGCCAAAGTCAAGCATTATTTTGTACAGCGCATTTCTGTCGACACTGTCGTATCCATATCGGTGTTATATCACCATTATTTTTCGAGCACCTGCTTTACTGAGAATATTTGGACAATTGTAGACCGTTCACTTTGAAAGCCTCCCTGATACTCTCCTATATACTTTGATAGTACGACTTTTCTATAATTTTCATACCTTAACTTGTCCTTTTTGTGTACAGGATATACGAGTATTATACCTTTTCGCCTGTCCTCTGGTAACTGTTCCTCTGACCATATTCTGCATATAAGTCGATGCAGAAGGTTCCTTAAATGAGGACCCCCCGCTCTGGAGCAGTTCTGCTGGTATTCCATCTATTCTAGAAGCCTTATTTTTTCTGAGGTCCCGTACTGCTGTCTGTACTTCGTCTCTGGTTGGTGGTGAGACTGAGACCTCTTGCTCTACTTCTGGAATGTTCACAGCTTCAGTCGTTGTTGAGGACGCTGTGAATAGCTTCTGGAAATATTGCAGGCATCTGTTTTTAATTTCGACTGGGTTGCCAATGAATGCTCCTTGTGCGCTTTTGCAAATACTTCTTTATGGATTGAAGCCATCTCTTTGTTTTTTAATAGAGGCATACGATGATCTGACTTAATGAAGGGTTATGTTTTCTTTTATCTGTTAGATCTTGGTGACGATGGTCAGTTGTTTCTTTCTTCGATACAATTTTTAGCCTAGCATTGAAGGGTATTATGTTGTTCTTCTTTGGTCCAAGTTAGTCGCTGAATGTATTCTTCGTGCGCTTGGTTCCTTTTGAAATGAAACTTCTTTACTGTCTGGTAAACATTTTCAGATGCCACGAAAAAGCAGAACCGTTTACACTTCGGGCGGACAGCAATACGACATTCCCGCGACAATCTATTTTAAGTAGAAGTTTACTCATGCTGTCATCTAAATTTTCGCATTCCGCTCGAAGCCCCTATTAGGAATAGTGAGGTAGTTGGTTGGATGGTGATTATGTGGTGTATTGTGATGAGAAGAGAATGCATGAGGGTCGGGTAGGAGTTCACTTCGTTGTTAGGTCCCAAAAATGATTCCGCTGACTTGCAATGAATGCAATTGGCGATAACAGTTCGTTTCGGTGAAAGAACCGTACTTCACCGATGAGCAAAGTATTGAAGTAGTTTCGAAAGATGGTGTTTGGTGGGTATATGGAAATCATGGGCGAATGCACTGAGGCTCGACGGTAGCCGTGCTTGCTCCTAGCACCATTGCCGCCGATATGAGATGCATTGAGGTGGTAGTGACGGGTGATCGTTGGTTGGTCGTTGAAGATCATGGGCGAATGCATGATGGTTCGGCGCTACCCGTCCTTGGTTGTAGCATCGATTGTCTTCTATGAGCGTGTGACAGTTGACCAGCTAAGCATTAAAGAATTTGGTCTTGATACGAATCGCTTAGATCCTTTCGTGAACGAGCTAGAAGTTGGTGATGATTTGTTTAAATGTGCTGTCAACAATGAAAGGCACTCCGAAATCATGGCTTTCCTGCAATTTTCCGCCTTTAAACACGATGTGCGTTCGCATGTCAAATAGATCTTCACCGTGCCAGGATGTTGATTCTATATTTCTTTATTTCATCCAGAAGTTGTCGGAGTGCACTTGGTCTGTGCAATATTATAACATTCCAACCTCCAAAAGAGTAGTATTTTATGCGTTGGAATCATCGTTGGCGTTTGTCCAATCCGATCGGAGGCTGTTGACCTAGTTCCATGACAAGTAAATGCTAAGTGGAGCGCTGTCAGTGCTTTGACTTAGTCGGTTTTTGGTCCATGAGTGGTATTTTATTTCCAATATACCCGCCGCTTACGGCACCCCCTATCCGCCACCTGAGGACGCGTCCGATGGGGGATTGAAGGCCCCACACGGAGCCACGCCAGTCGGAAAGATGAATACCTTGCGTGAAAAGTTGGATTCTGATAAACAAACAGGTAAATTTAACTTGGAAATGATAACTAATTACTAACTACTAACAAAACATATTTACCAACGAAAAAAATATTGCTTTAAATTTCTTATTTATAGTCTGGCTTAGAGTTACAATAAATTCGAGGCAAGAGTATATTCGATTTAATTTAAATCTGTGTAGAAACAAAGCTGTCCAAAAGTACCAAACAGTTACCATTTTAGCCTTATTTGCAAAGATGGCAAAAACTTAAACCTTGTTATCGATCTTAGTATTAACTTTTGTGTAAATCGAACGCAAATGAAGATTTGTGCAGGCCTTCAAACCTGTTGCCATTTCGAGAACTGGCATTTTACATCAATTCATCCCTTGCGTAATAACTTTTGCCAATCATTTTACTAATCTCTTAAAATAACAATTTTTTCTGATTTTAGATATTGGGGGGCCGCCGTTTTGAATTTGAGCCTTTGATTTCGGATTCATAGAGCGGTCGTATAGTTGTGTCGAATTTCATTCAAATTTGAGTTAGCCGACATGAAAATCACAAATTTATGTCTAAAATGGCAGCTGTAATATTATGTTTTAGATTTTCTTATTTAACATCCGATGTTGGAAGAACTTCACAAAAACATAAACTTTTACCAAAGGCTTCTGAAAAGCTTGGCCACTAGGGTAGAAAATAGAATTTTTGAACTGCCGCCATATCGAAACGTACACTCATATGAGGACCAAACATACATCATGGCTTGATCTTTGATCTTTCTTAGATTTATTTATCAAAGAAAAACGGACTTGCAGATTTTTAAACTTCCTATCTTTGATCGGCCGCCATTTTGAAGCAAACCTCCAAAACTTTCACTATGTCATCTATATATTTTTAATTCCTACTATACCAAAAAATACAACAAAATTGACTGCAACAATACATTTTTGTACGTTTTTAAGGTTTTGTACAATAATTTTACAAAACGCTACTAAAATCGCAACCTGTCTGTCCGTCCGTATGTCACAGCAGTTTTTCTGGCAAACCATTGAAGCTAGAAACATCAAATTTTATATGCAGGTGTAAAGTGGTGCTTTCTTCAAAGTTCAACTTCAAAAAAATTTTAAAAGGTATTTAAGGGGGGTCTCCCCATGCAGGGGAGTGGCCCCTGAAAAAAATTTCTTCAAACGTAGTCGATATGGGTATCAAATGAAAGGTCTTGCTGAGAGCTTTTCAGAACTTTTCAGTCTTAAACTGACCTTTTTTGCTTCGAGGGGCATACACGGAGGAGAAATACACTAAAAATTGGTGTCCCCCACGCGATTGGACACCTGTGATCTGAAAAAATGATGGAGGTAGACATATACCTTCGAAGTCAAAATTCGCTCAACTTTGTTAATAATAGTATGATCTTTGAATTTCACATTTTCCCCAATAAAATCGTATAGGTGCCCTTGAACTCAACGAATAATGTAAGCTTTTTTTCGGGAATTCGTGATTTGAGTGATTTTTTTTATTTTGTAACAGAATGGCGACCGTTGAAAATAGAGAAACAATGAATTTTCTTTTAAAGGTGCACATCTCTTTGACATGTGTCTTGACTTTATTCGTTGCTGGTGACTGCATTTCGGAGAAGTTGGGTACAAAACCCTTCTGACATGAACGTTGATCTGTCTACCCAACTTATTTTTACTTAGCACCGCCTCCATTTTATTTCACACGAATTGACATAAATCTTTTATTGTGAACTTCATACATATAGTTTAATAAACTTTGGTGTCAAATTTTGTCAAAGTACAAATCAAGCATGGCCGCCATTTTATTTTTGCTTGGCCTATTCAGCTTATGCTAAAATTAAAGCAACACTGTGAGTTCCAGCCTGATTTGCAATTTTCACTCAGGCAAAAAGGGAACGAACTGGCTCGTTTTTATATCTAGATGAATATCGCTATGTTAGATATGAGACTTTTTTGAAATAGATATGTTTTCCTCGTTCGAGTTAATTTCTGTAGGCATCAAAAAACCTTTCGGCTTGAAGAGCCCTGGTGTATGAAAAATAATTGAAGAGTAAAAAATGGGTAACAAGTGAGTCTAAGTAAAAAATTAATTTGATAGTACCGAAAATCGCTAGAATATGTAATTGTCCGTTTTAGTTTAATATTTGCGAAGAGTTACAATTTATTCTTACATAAATGGGCTAAAAGAATCGTTTTTTTAAGATTAGAAAAAGGAGTTAGCTTCCATTTCTATAAAACATCATCTACACTTCACTTAATATGTGTGGCAGTAAACTAGAAAAAAATCTTTCTTACCATATTTTCTCCCATCTGTTCTAAATGAGCTTGATTTCAAATAAACCACATGGCTGTCTGTTGCTCAATGTAAAAAGCGATTAAATTGGCGGAGGAGTCGTCACACTGATAGCGATAAAGTCAGCAACTATCGTAATAACACAGACTACACATATGTTTGAATGTTAAATGATGATAAAGCTAGCTCTTGGTATCTAAATGAAATAGCAACAAAGTCAGTCATCATGTCGCACACGTATGAAATCGTAGAACTTCATATGCATGCAATGGAAATAGTATGGCGGTGTTCAAAGATGTCAAGCTTCTTATCAGCAGAACTTGTTATCATGTAGAAAACAAGCTTGCAATGATCAATTGCCAACTAGCAAAACATTTCTTTTAGGTGACATGACAAACTAGTGAGAAGAAAATCAACCTCCTCAATAACGATGATAATAGGATTTGGCAATTACATTATGACTTTGATGTCTTCGCGAAAATAGACTATGTTATGTTTTAGATACTCGTAGTCTACCGAAATCTAATCTTCACTCCAAATCGCGTACGTACTGTATAGAAATGAATATGATTTATTAGACTTTGTTCATTATGAATATTGGATTCTTATTAATATTTTATTTTGCTAACGATCAGTATTAATAGCAATATTTATACAACATAGTGCAAAGCGAACGTGAGAAAATTTGTTGAATTGTTTTGAAATTAATTTCATTCTACACGTGTTGTAATAGATGTAATATTACATTTGTTTAAAGTATTTTGCTATGTGCACTCCAACTGATGAAACAAAAGTAATTTTTAAAAGAAAACTGAATTCACAAGAGATAAGAAATTAGAACGATTGTATAATAGTTTCCCACATTTGTCAAGCCAAAAATGTTCTTGCAAAGAGTCCAAAAAGGTATGCGTTGTAATAAGAACTAAACCGAGAACCTCTATAGTAACTCTTTCGGGGCAGACTACTTGCTGTTATACCGATTCTGGAACTAAATTTTTAACGAAGTTGAGTGAATTTCGAATTCTAAAGTATTTGTTGTTGTATTCATAAAGGAGTATCTCCTTGTTTTTTTAGATTTTCAAAGCAAAGGTGTCGAATCGCGAAAGAGGAAGGCACATACTTTTCGTAAATTTCTCCTTCCTCTGCACCCTAGTTAGAAATAATGCAAGTTTAAGGCATGTTTTGGAAAATTGTTCCCAAGACTTTATATTTGATCACTTACATATACAGGGTGCGTACGGTATTTGAGGACAACTTGGGAGTAAAATTAATTAGTTTGCAGTTTTAACAAAATTTAATGAAATTTCAGGAATTTTTTATACAACGTTACATTAATGTATGGCTATAAAGTTATTCAATAAAATCGCCATTAGCGGAAATAACCCCTTCGATCCGGGTCCGGAAACGATTACATGCCCGTATCAAATGCTCATTGTTCATATTGACCATAACGGCATTAATAGCAGCCTTCAGCGAAGAAGTGGTATTATGAGGACGCTTATTGGTCTCACGCTCAACTACGCCCCATACCTAATAATCCAAAGAATTAAGGTCTGGGGAGCTAGGTGGCCATACGTTCGGTGTTGTGTGGTCATGAAAATTTTCGGCCATCCAATCTTGTGTCGCCATCGCTTTATGTGAAGGAGCAGAGTCTTGTTGAAAATGTATGGTCTGCCTCCGCTTACATTGTCTATCCAGGGTTTCACTATCGTTTCCAAAATCTCCATGTATGCAGCAGAGTCCTTGAGTAAAAAAGTGTGGTGGCATAACATGTCCTTCGTTGCTGACAACACCTAAAACCATAACAGTGACTGGAAATTTTGTGTGCATAACAACAGGAACTTCCGCCTGATGAACTGGTTTTCACAATAGGCCATGTCGCAAAAATTCGAATGTATTCTACTGGAATAATAGCTTGATACGTTCCAACTAAAGTTCATCATCTCTAGGAATGGACTTTAATGTGTTATTCTTCGATTCGATTATTACCACCATTCAAAAATTTGAAACTACGAACTTTCTCGGATTGAACTTTGGTCCTAACAATCGAACCAAATAACTCTTTGATCGTAGTCGACAAAGCGATCACTTCCCCATACATTAACATAATCTAACGCCTGCCAACCCGTGACAAGAATAATAATTTAGAAATGTTATTACAGAAAATAAGAACGGTAAATGTAATTTTATTTCTGAGATGGTCCTATAAAGCACTAGGTGCAGTACATGAAATATAGGATATTTTAGTGGCAAACCAAATGAAGAGAATGAAAATGAATACTTAAATACTGGGCTAAAAAAAACAAGTTGAAGTAGTAGGAGAGCGCTCCTGCCAGAAGGGTTTTGTTAAACAATTAGTAAATCAAACAATTTATTCTGCATATCAAAACTTGACTAATATACAGATTCTGTAAATTGAATTCGAAAAATTATTATGGTTATTATGTTTTTAAATTCGTCGCCATTTTGTTTCAAGTGTTTTCTAAAATTTTTATAAAAATTCCTACATATTTGTAGTGTCTAGGTCCGCTGCAAACGTGTATCGCCATAGTATCACGTGTTAATGTTGTTGTAATTGTTAAATATTCAATCGGCTGTAACTTAGCTGTTTATTGTACAATTATTGTTAAATTTTCAAAACACATACAAATGCTTTCAAAAAATTTGAATTGTAGCTTTTGGGAAATTTACGGATCCCATTTTGATTTTATAGGCAAAAATGTAAAATTTATAAAATTTACTATTATCAACAAAGCAGATCGAATTTTGACTTCGAGGTATTTGTTGCCCTTGTACTCCTAAAGTCTCTCCTCTGTGAATTTTTTCAGATTTTTCGGGTCAAAGGTGTCCAATCGCTAGGGGGTCCACAAAATTTACGTACATTTCAACTTCTTCTGCACCCTCAAAGCAAAATTTGTAATTTCAAGACCTGTTTTGAAAAGTTCTCATCAAGACCTTTCATTTGCCTACATGCGATTTGGAATGAAGACACGAGTAACACCTGCGGATACGTCACAGTAGACGGGCGTTTCACAATTTCCAATCCGTACGGGGATTAGTCGCAATGATGAAGATGATGACTCCTTTAAAATAAGCTGCATTTCTTCGTCAGTAGCTTGCTGACCTGCGAGTTCTTGCAAATCCATAGTAGATGGGATAGTTACCTCCTCGATATGCGATAATGTATCGGCCACGATGTTAATTTGCCCTTAACATGCAACAATTTTTTGTAAATTCTTCTATGAAATGAAATTGTTGCAGTTGACGAGGTGAAGCTTTGTCGGATTTTTGTAGGAATGCGTACCTAAGCGGCTTACGGTCAGTGAAAATTGTTAAGTTATGGCCTTCCACAAAAGGACGTAAAAATTTAACTGTTTGATACACCGCAAGAAGTCGTGAAGTCGCGCAAATGGGGAATAGTGTGTTGGTCAGGGATGGTGATACTATTCAGACGGCGATGATCTTCGCAAAGCCGCCATTTGCCTGTTTTCCGACGGACTAGATGCAAGGGCGAGGCCCATTCACTATATGATGGTTGACAGATGTTCTTTTCTAACATAAAATCAAATTCCTTTTTCACAGCTTTAAACTTCTCCCCAGATAGCCTTCCAGCAGGTTCTGCGATACGTGCACCTTTTTTTAAAATGTGGTGCTGGATTGAATACGACACAGCTTTTTGTATATTAAACCATGTTATTTGGCCATACTCTGCCTCTTGATGATATTCATCAGTTATGTTATACGTGTGGATTCCTGGCACTTTCATTGTGGTTACTGATGAAAAAGTCTTTGGATTGACATTTTTATCCAAAAGCTTTCTGGCTTTTAAGTCGACTACAAGTCATGATGATGCAAAAAATCGGCTCCTAGGATCGCTTGTGTGACGTCCGCTACTGCAAAAGCCTAGGAAAATGCGCGCCTGAGTCCTAATTCCACTGTCACAACTTTTAATACGTAGGTGTTCATAACTGAGCCGTTCGTGGCGTAGAGTTTTAAATCCGGAGAATGTTGATATCTCCCGTATCAATGAAGAACTTGTATCCAGATTTTAATCGTAAATGGAAATACGGCTAGTTTTTCATTCTGACATGCGTCCCCCGATTCGCATGCTGTTGAAACTAGTTTTTTTAGGGTTTTGTAAAATAATTTTACAAAACCCTTCTAAAATCGCGTCCTGTCTGTCCGTCTGTCCGTCTGTCCGTCTGTCTGTCCGTCCGTCCGTCCGTCCGTCCGTGTGTCACAGCAGTTTTTCTCAGAAACTACTTAAGCTAGAAGCATCAAATTTTGTATGTAGGTGTAAAGTGGTGATCTCTTCAAAGTTCAACTACTAAAAAATTTTATAAGGTATTTAAGGGGGTCTCCCTATGTAGGGGAGTGACCCCCCGAAAAAAAAATTTCATTGTAGCCGATATGGGTATCAAATGAAAGGTCTTGATGAGAACTTTTCAAAACAGGTCTTATTTTGGCAAAGTTTGCTTCGAGGGGCGCACAGGGAGGGGAAATACACGAAAAATTTGTGTCCCCCCCCTCGCGATTAGACACCTTCCATCCGAAAAATCTGAGAAAAATCAAGAATGTAGGCCTTGATGAGTACAACAACAACAAATACGTGAGAAGTTGGAATTCACTCAACTTTGTTAATAATAGTATGATTTATCGATTTTATGTTTTCTTGAATAAAATCTTAACGGTACCCTTAAATTCAATGAAATTCAGTACACAGATGTCTATTAATAAGATTGATTAACCCTGCAAGTTTCATAAAGATTGCATCATATTTAGCGAAGTTATAGCGGTTTGAATTTTCCTGTATTACTATGGAACAATATGCGCTGCATGTATTACTGTGGCAACATATGGCTATGGAACAACATGCGCTTTTTACCGACTCAGACACTACAGTTTTGCTAGGATTTGCATGAAAATTTCAGGAATGATAGGTGTCATGAATAACTTTGAGAATCAGTTCAGCTAGTGGTATCAGTAATCGTAAAACAAAATAGTGGCTGTTTTAAATGCGAAGATTGAATAATTTTGAGTTATTTTTTCCCAACTTCAACGTTTAAGGTGCATGCTTTGAACACTTGATTCAATTTAATGAATGACTGAAGCTGAGTACCTACAATTAATACTCATAAGTGAAACAAGTCAAGGAGGCGGGAGAGAGCTTCTAACAAAAGGGCTTTGTAACAACTCTAGGATTCGAAAAAATTGGCCATTAATCGATGATAACAGTACAGGAGAGTGGCCCCTGAAAAAAAATTCATCAATCGTAGCCGATATGAGTATGAAATGAAAGTTTTCATGGGAGCTTTTCAAAACAGTTCTTAAACTGTCAGTTTTTGCTTCAGTGGGGGCACAGGGGGGAAATACATGAAAAATGTGTTTCTTCCCTCGCGAATGGACATCTGAAATAATTATCAAGGGAGATATTTATGAGTATAACAATAACAGAAACCTCAGAAGTCTAAATTCTTTCAACTTTGTCAATAATAGTATGATCTTCGAATTTCATAGTTTCTCCAATAAAATCGTCATTGACATGCTTCTTGACTTTATTCAATCTGGTGACTGCATTTTGAAAATTGAATACAAAACCCTTCTGACATGAGCGTAGGTCTGTTTACCCAACTTGTTTGCTGCTCCGGTCTGATGCAAGGCTCGCTACATTTTCTTGCTCGCTCACCAAACCTGGAGTGGTAAAAACACACATCAAGCTTCTCGAAAATTTTGTTTCGCGAAGATACCTTAATCTACATTGTGATTGAGAACGTCCACGCTGTAGACGCTGAACTTCCTTTTGCAACGCTTCCACTTGCATAGCCGTTTTTTCATTCGATGCGACGCGAAATTTCCATTATTTTATCGGCCTACGCCGCTAATTTGGCAATACGCGTTACTTCACTGTCCACAAGGATCCCGCGAATATACTCTGGCATTTCTTCAAGAAACATTGTCTTTAAAACCGCGTCGTTGAATTGGTCACCGGCCAAATTTCGTAGCTTTTGTAAGTTAAGAGACGGTCTTTCTGCTCCAATGTCAACACCACGCGACGCAATTTTGCTTCACTTAATTCCGCGAAAGATTCTAAAATCGCTTTTTAATCGTGTCATTTTCCATGCTCGGGCGGATTAATAGCGAAACCCGAAACCGCTTATAAAACTGAAGCATCCGTTCACCCGACACAGTATGGGAAGTTTCAAATGCCATTTCCACTTGAACGAACCACAAACCCGGATTATCTTTAATAAACGGTGGAATCGTGACTTTGTTCATAGTACTCGTATGCCGATTTCAGAGCGCGCGGGGCTTTCTTCTGCCCGTTTCAGTGTCAGAAGGCGAAGATATTATTGAAGGTTGAAAAATAGTTTCGTGGAAATATTAAAAAAGTAGTCACTACTTGTGTTTGGCGTCACTATTTGCATTTGGGGTCACTATGCACTTTCTAGCGTTACTGTAATTTAAACTATTCACTTTTCGTGCGTTCGAAGTCTCCACTATGGCGTTATAGAAAGATGTTTTATTTTTAACGATAATTATTAATGTAACATAAAAAAACTTAATCAATTCATTTGTCGCACCGCCTACAATTCTCGCGTCTCAACGTAGACTCCTTATCGCGTCCTGTTTAAGACTCGCTTATCCTTTTCCGTGTCAGTTTTACCAACTGAATTAATTGAAGTCGCTATATCTCACCAATAGATGCGCTGCGATTGCTCAAGTGTCACCACAATCCAAGTACACTGCCGACATCTGATTTTTTTTCTCAATAGTGGAGCTTTGCTTAGAAACTGTGAAAATATTTTTGAGTTCCATAAGGTTATCTGGTTTCCGTTTCTGCAGTAATTGTTGCAGGTTTGATTTTGTATGCCGGCTTCTATTTGTTTAAGGTTTGGTGCTAAACAACGATTTTTAAAACACGACGATCCAGCTCCGGCCAGTCCTCAAATGTGTATGTCATGGTTTCAGTTACTTTTTGATCATTGGTTATTATATGATCCAGACATTAGAAACTGGGCGAGTAATTTTGTTGTTGATGATAACTACTCCATTCGTTTCTAATATATCCTTGTAAATCCTGGACTCTTGTGATTCGGTAATTACATCAATGTTTGTGCCAGCTGCTGTTAAATTTTTTTCAGTCGAGTATAATGTACACATTTAGTACTGTGCAAAAGTCTTGTGCATTGTCCACTCTACATCTACACTTTTAAGAATAGCTAAATGAAGCACGTGTTCAACTCCTTCCACAAAACAGTTAAATTGAAGAAGTGAACAAATTCCTATTCTTCGAACTTTGAATCTGAATAAAACATGAACCAATGTATGAAATGAAATGAAATTCACTTTATTAATAGCGCTACGATGTTCTACGCGGACCGTTTCACTGTCGAGATTCACCTCGAATCCGTACAAAACTTTGATTTTTGTTGAGTTTTCCACATTTGTTCATATACCGCCATATAAGTTGGCGAGAACAGTCAGCTAACATGTGGCCATATGTTATGTGTGGTAGTAGGGCTTTCAGGTACATGGCTTGTTAAGCTGTAGTAAGGCTTTGGATGCAGCACTTGTCAAGCGTGGGTTTTCAGTCCTTCAGCTCATATTTTCCCCGTTCACATTTTGATATTTTGTGGTTGTTTTTTGGCATTAAAACACTTCGTTACGTTATAGTCTTCCTTCACAAAATATCATTCAGAATTTGTATTCACGTATTTATTTACAAGTCTCTTATACATGGTTCCATATGCATGGATGATGTGCAACTACTTTCCATTTTTTGCCCGCCTAGCATGTACAAGTGCCATTGTATCCCGCTCCCCTATATTGGAATTTAATGATTGGATTTCATCTCTTAGTTCCCCATTTGAAAATTGGTTTTCTAGACCATTGATGATAAGTCTAGGTTGTGCCAACCTAGTCTCAGTGATATCATGATCATCCTTCGTTGCATCCGTTGCTAAATTTTATAGCGATGTTGTGTTTCCATTGGTGGATGCTTTATTGTAATAATCGCCCAACCATTGCGAATGCCGCATTAGTTGAAGAAGAATCTTACATTTTGACGGCCTGATCTTCGACTAAACCATTAAGCGTTTTTTCTGAGGAAGAGTAATTTTTAGGATTAATTATAATCCCTTTTTTGTGACGTTGTATTTGTCCGATGTTCTATTGGAGGAGAATTAGAATTTTTAATAATTTCCGTAAATTAAGGTTCGCGCGCGCATGTAGATTTATCCATTAAAATGCTGACATTTGTCTTCAATTCTGCAATATGACTTTGCAATTCAATCATTAGTTGGAAGAGTTGGTCATTCGATGATGCATTTCAAGATACTATTATCATTTTTATATTTTTAGTGGAAAGTAAGTCGCCAAACTTTGAACAATTTCGTTTTCGGCGGGCACCAATTTGTGTAAATGTATTTTCGCGATGAAAGTATCTCGGAACGTATTGCTTCTTCCAATTCGCTGCTTATAAATATAGCATCCGTTCGCATATTATTGACTGAATTCTCGTTTCTTGCTGGGAAAGGATCTTCATTTCATAGTTTTTGTTGAAGTTAATCGTTATTGTAATGTAGCTGGCCTATGTTTCATGCTCAGTACAATTATGCTGGGACGGTTCTTGTCCTTCTTTAGCCGCTCAAAGACGAGGTTTCTACGCATTTTTTTTAAAGTTACAACTAAAAAATCTACCCTGAGAAAGCAGATAGGCTGACTTAATTGGGAATGCATTAAGCCGATCTCGCCGCGTATTACAACACAGCGAAATCCGCTATCATATTCGCCCAACAGGTGTGCGAGGTTGATGGCTCTAATTTCGCTCAACTACATGGTGAAGTCGATGTAATTTTAAAAATGTTTCAAGTAAATACGTATGTAAAGCCAAAACGAAGCACACTTGAATTAACCTTTTATTTATTTCAATAAAAAAAATTAATGAAGGAAGTACAGCAAAAGTCGTTAAATTTTTATCGAATGATTTTTTGTAAGAATTGTTGTACATATGTATTTGAGCTAAATTCGTCTGCTGATAATGATACTGGTATTTAAAGGAAAAGAGCCTCTTTACCATGCATGCATTAAAATAAGCTAATCGTAGTGATTTTGAAAGAAATACATAATTTTATCTTAAAATCGTATTATCTTTCCTGAACTAGGAACATCAAGTTCGTTGAAAAAGTACGAATTTGGTTCAAATTAAATGCGATTATTGCAACGGTTTATTGCCTTTGAATATATTTCTTTATTTTTCAGTATGTAAATTAACATCTCTACTTCAAATTCTCTTTATTATTTCATTAGAGTATGATAAGAAATCTTCAGTTAAATTATGAATTTTCCTCTTTATATGTTTAGTCAACCTGCGGATTCAAAGCTTTAGTTGCCTTTCATCCTTGTTATAGGTCTAGAAAACCTAATGTTCATTCAAAAGAAAGACAATTTTTTGTTAAGACTAACTATAATTTACCAACTATTACAAACTTATAATATAATAATATGAGTAGTCTACTCATATTATCAGTTCGCTACTCATATTATCATATAATCTCTTAGAAGAAAGGCCTTGTTACCATCATAAGGTGCAAAACAATGTTCAAGGATTTGTTAACAAGTCAATGACAAGTTCCCTATACTTTTAGTCTTCCCCTGGACCCCATGATATACGAACTTACTTTTCACTATAGGATTGTAAATTTTTTTTTTATCAATATCTTTCATTTGATTGATACCCCGGTATATAGAGAGGGTTGACATTGTAGCGAGAAATAATATTTTAATTGTCATCACATCTGATCATTCCGAAAAGTATGTTGATGAGCTTATCTGCTTTCTGAGAAAATTTGCTCTGAATAACGGACGGGCGGATGGACGGGCCGACAGGGCGCAAAATGAGTTTTCGTAGAAATGGTTTTCCAAAGTCCCAGAAAACTCTAACTCGCATCAAATACTTATATAAATGAAACCTTAAAATTATCATCAAATTTATGTTACTACTTTCCTATGACCATCCTATTTCTGTTATTATCAAGAACCCACCTTATAAAATGGCTAACCTTGTAATCTATTTCTGTCTATTTTACACATTTATTTTCAATTTTTGAAATTTTTCTGAAAAAAATCCATCATGTGCTCAATTAGTCACCTGGGCCGACACGTTTCTTTCGAAATTTCGATTACGTTCATGTAGTTAGCTTAACAACACCTCGTTTATTGCATAAACGATTCGCCATTAAAAAAATATTTAAACATACTTTCCTTATGTCACCGCGATGTAATTATGACGTGCTATTGTTATATGCTTGGAAAATTTCCTTAAACATTTTATTTTGTGTATACGTTATTTACCATATTTCTTGTTTTCTTATACGTCGAATTCCACAAAGTTGCCTTGTTTTTGAATTCTACGATTTGCTTTTCTTTTTGAACATCTAATAATATACAAGCTTGTTGTGAGCAATATTTAAATTGAACCAAGTCCAAGTGTCCATCGTGAATTTGCTAAAATTGAAATACAAAAGAAACAATTCAAAGTAACAGGAAAGTTCTCCTGTCAGAAGGGTTTTGTAAATCAATTAGGAACTCAAGCAACGTCTTCTGAATATCAAAACTTGACCCATATACAGATTACATAAATTAAGATCAAAAATTAAATTGTGGTTATTACTTTAATTTGCCGCTATTCCATTTTCAGCGCATTGACCGCATTTTTTGAGTAGTCATGATAAGATACCAATGTTACAAAACATTTACAAAATTTTCATGAAAATTACCACCCATCTGTAGTATCTAGATCCTTTGAAAACGTGTATTTGCACAGTATCACGTGTTGTTGTTGTAATTGTTAAATATTCAATCGGCTATAACTTAACTGTTTATGGCTCTATTGTTGTTAAACTTTCAGTACACTTACACCTACTATCAAGAAACATACATATGTTTGAGTTTTAGACAAATTTCAGGCTCCTCTTTTGAATGAATGGGCACAAACGTAAAATTCATAAAATGTATTATTATAAATTAAGTTAATCGTACTCATAGAGATCAACTTTCATGATTCTTTCGGTGTCCAATCGCGAGGGAGGGGATACCCATTTTTGAATATTTCTGCTCCCCCTCCCCCTTCGAGGCAACAGTTGTCAGTTTAAGACCTGTTTTGGAAAAGTTTTCATCAAAACCTTTCATTTGAGATCTGTATTGGCGGCTATTTTTGGGTGAACACTTTTTTTAGGTTCACAGTCTATTTGGGGGGACCCCCATTAAACACTTAATAACATTTTTTTATACTTAAACTTTGAAGAGGTCATCATTTTTGACTGATTGTACTCGTAGCTATAGTAGTTTCTGAGAAAACTTGCGTCGCGCGGACGGACCAACGGATGGACGGACAGACCGCTCGCGAAACTAAAAGGGTTTTGTAAAGATAGAAGATAGAAGAATCCTAAAAATGCAAAATTCAGGGAAAGATAGTCAATACTGTAGATCTTTCTCGGAAAACAAAGATCAGTTAGGCATTTCTGTCAGTATATACTCGTATTTTGTTGATACAAGTTTCGTATGCGCATATCATTGACTTTTTTAAAAGAATGGAACGGGCGTGTTGGTCACAAAAATTCGATCACGTTAAGTTTACAATTTGCTTATTCTTCGACTAACTTAAGGGAAGATGAGAAACAGGAAAAAAAATTGAAATGATTCATCCCTTAATTTGTGGAATTGTTTTTCGAGCATATTTTTCTTGTTTATAATATAAAGACTTTTAAATGTTTCATTTTGTATCCAAGTATTGGTGCTATTGAACCTCGACACTCGTGTTAGCTCAAGTACCGTAGTGATCATTTTGAATTTCAATGGTTTTGATTCTTATAAATATTTGTTTAACTTTAAAGTCAAAGTCAAAAGCGCTTTATTTAATAACAATCGTTATAAATTTTCAAAGAATTTTAAGCAAATTCCAAGCAATACAAATACTAAAGCTTAATGGCCTAAATGGCTCTATAAATGTATACGTTCACAATCAAAAACATCAAATTATATTAATTAAAATTATAACATATTTCTGATTCAATTCGATAAAGGAGAAAAAACCAACCAACGTCATTCAAAAATAAATTATAATAATAACACAACAGTGAAGTTTTATCCTACACCTAATATGTTATAACCTAACACTTGGCGAATACAGTATCGAAAATGTTAGTGAATTTGTGTATTTAGGCGCCAAAATAACGAAAACGGGCAATGAAAGAGACGACATACGCCGAAGATTACAGCTCACAAATAAAATATTTTATTCAGTATTGACGATCTTGAAGACCAGCTGCATACACAGGAAAACAAAGCTCCAAGTATAAAAATCTATGATAAGACCTGTGTTATGCTATGGGTTTGAAACATGGGATCTAACCCAAGCATCCAAAAATAAATTGAACGCCTTTGAGCGACGTGTCCTGAGGCGAATAATCGGAGCGAAGCTAGATGGGGACCAATGGCGAATTCGATACAACCGTGAGTTGAATGAAATTTTTGACGAACCGGAGGTCTCAACGATTGGAAGCCACATGAATCGTACGGACGAACAACAGCTATCCAAAAAGGCATTCGTTGGGAGAACTGAAGGCCGGAGATCAGTGGGCAAACCGAGGAAACGCTGGTCTGACCCGGTCGACGAAGACAGTTCATCGCTGCTCGAATTTCGGAATTGGAGGGCGCGGTCAATGGACCGAGACAGTTGAAGGCGCTATTTGCAGAAAGCGAAGGCCCGAGAGGGGCTCTAGTGCTAAGAAGAAGAAGATATATATATATATATATATATATATATATATATATATATATATATATATATATATATATATATATATTTATAAAATAATCCATCGCCCAACAGTCCAAATCCGAACTTTGGCGTAGAGATTTATTGTTAGAGGCTTGGCTTTGGAGCTGCTTCGCAGGCGAATCGTGCCCTAACTCTCTGCTCCGCACGAACTATGATGTACCATATTAGAAGAAGGAAACTTATACATTATATCAACGGTGTTTTACATTGTTGCTTATATTTCGTAGAATGATCATGATTTTTTATCACTGCCGCACTTGGCACAGAATCGATTATATCCTGGCACCGCTCCAGTGGTATTCCCTGCCTGGCTTTTTGGACTGTGTCCCGCAAATCCTTAGCATTGGATGATTTAACATATGCAACACATATTTTTTAATATCTGTCCATAAATGTTCAATGGAGTTGATGTCAGGTGATGAGCAGGCCACTATCATTTGATCAGAAGAACCAACAAATTCGTTGATTTCTTTGTACTTTTTGCCGTTTGCACGGTGATTTTTGATGATTTGGCGCTCTTTTTTGCTGCAATGCTTCCCTCTACCCATTGTTGTGAACAAAAAGAATTAATTCAGCCAAATCCTTTAAAGGGATATTGTACATTTCGGTATACTTCTTCTTCTTAGCACTACAGCCCCTCTCGGGCCTTCGCTTCCTGCAAACAGCGCCCCCAACTGTCTCAGTCCGTTGACCGCGTCTGCCAATTCCGAAATCTGAGCAGCGATGAACTGTCTTCGTCGAGCGAGTGAGACCAGCGTTCGTCGGTTCCCCACTGGCCGCCGGCCTTCAGTTCTCCCAACGAATACCTTCTGGGATATCCGTTGTTCGTCCATACGATTCATGTGTCCAGCCCATTGCAGCTTCCGCAGTCTTACAATCCTTGAGACATCCGGATCGTCAAAAATTTCATACAGCTCATGGTTGTATTGAATTCGCCATTGGTCCCCGTCCAGCTTCGCTCCGATCATTCGCCTCAGGACCCGTCGCTCAAAGGCGTTCAATATATTTGCGGATGCTTGGGTTAGGGTCCATGTTTCACACCCATAGCATAACACAGGTCTTAGCATAGATTTTTATACTTGGAGCTTTGTTTTCCTGTGTATGCAGCTGGTCTTCAAGATCGTCAATACTGAATAGAATATTTTATTTGCGAACTGTATTCTTCGGCGTATTTCGTCTCTTTCATTTCCCGTTTTCGTTATTTTGGCGCCTAAATACACAAACTCGCTAACATTCTCGATACTGTATTCGCCAAGTTTGATATTTTGGGGTGTTTGAGGTATTTTTCCTCGACTGCGTTATGAACTTTGTTTTATTTTCGTTGCTTTTTAGCCCTACTAGTTTTGCTTCGCTGTCGAGTTTCAGGAAGAGTTGTTTGGCAGTTGTTAATGACCGTGACAGAATGTTGATGTCGTCCGCATAGGCCACTACTTGGCTCGACCTGTATAGTAATGTACCTCGCGTATCGAGAGGTAGCTTCCGTATGACGTACTCCAGAGCCAAATTGAATAGCAATGGGGCCAGCCCATCTCCCTGCTTTAGTCCGATATTTGTGTCAAAGGCATCGGTGAGTTGGTTATTGATGAGGACTTGGGAGGTTGTCGACTTCATTGTCATCGCTGGGATGCCAAAACCAAGCATTATTTGGTACAGTACGTTACGATCAATACTGTCGTATGCTTGCTTGAAGTCAACGAAAATTTGGTGTACGATTATGTTGAACTCGCTTGACTGTGTACAATTGGTCTGTTGTTCTACCGAAACTCTGAGTCGGTTTCATCGAAAAATAATCTTCAGCGATGAAGCTCATTTCTGGCTCAATGGTTTTGTTAAGAAAAAAATATGCGTTATTGGTCAGCAACAAACTCACATGTTTGGTGCGATTTTCATCCCAGAGGTGTGATTGGGCCGTATTTTTTCGTGGATGAAAACGATCGTCATGTTACCGTCAATGGAGAGCGCTATCGTGTTATGTTGGAAGATTATTTGTGGCAAGAATTGGAAGGAAAAAAGTTGCGCGAAATTGGTCCAACGGTCGGTTGGACACACTCTTCGATTCAAAGAGTAATTGAAATGTATAAATCGATGGGATCTACCGCTTCAAAACCTCTTTCGAAATGACCCTCTAAATTGACTGATCGAGAAAAACGCTATATACGTAATGAAGTAGAGAAAAACACAGGACTTAAGGCTGCTGACCTTGCAAGAGACGTCAAGGAAAGATTTGATAAATCAATTTATAGCGATAGAGTGTGTAACATTTTGAAGAAAGATGGTTATCCTAGCTAAGTTGCACAGAACAAGCCCTTTGCATCATTAACCAACGAATTGCATTTGCTCACAAACTTATCAATAAGCCACCGGAATTCTTGAAACAGATTATTTTTTCGGACGAAAGCAAATTTTGCATATTTGGAATAAAAGGGCGTAAGTCCGTATCGAGAAAAGCGGGTTCTGATTCAATAAAAAAAATTTCGCGCCAAGAGTGAAATATGGTGGTAGTGGAATCATGGTCTGGGGTTATAGGGCTATTAATGGGGTAGGTAATATCGTGTTTATTGAATTAATAATGGACAAGACAGTTTATCTAGATATTTTGTACTTAAGGCAAATTTATAGCAAAGTGCAACAAAACTGGGGCCGGAGAATAGCTTTTTGTTTCAACATGACAATGACTCCAAGCATAGTGCAGAAATGCTTAAGCTTTGGCTACTTCAATGTGCCAAAGCAATTACGTACGTCTCCGCAATCGCCAGACCTCAATCCCATTGAGCATCTATGGGATTTATTAGAGCGTCGGATCTGCCAACACAACATTTCTTCGAAAGAGATGCTAAAATTCAGGACTTAAGGCTACTGAAGGAATGTAGTAAAATTTCAACTAAGGAGACACCAAATCTCATCATTACAATGCCAAAACGTTTGAGAGAGGTTATTCAGCGTAAAAGATAGCCGACTAGTTATTAATAAATACAATTTTTATGTTAAATGAATTTTGGATCATTTGTTTGTACGTAAACTTTTTCTGAAATAATTTTCGTTTATATTTGATTTTGTTGTTGCTATTATCTTACATTTATTTTAAAAGCTGCCAAACATTTGCCTAAACACAGACTGATAAATATATATATGTATATATATATATATATATATATATATATATATATATATATATATATATATATATATATACATATATATATATATATAAATATTTAAAAAAAAAAATATATATATATATATATATATATATATATATATATATATATATATATATATATATATAGTCAAATATTTTGTTTATTTGATATCGCAGTCCAATTCTCTTATTGCTTTAAAAGCCACCGGGCCTTGCTTAGTTGTCTGAGCGGACGCGTTTCAACTCTTTTGAATCATCTTCAGTGTAGACAAGAAATATATACACATACAGTGACTCCCAAAAAGATCCGTACAAGTAAGAAATGTTCCTTCTTTTTCAATTTATGCTTCAATCCATGACACAAAAAGAAAAAGGAAATATTGTTAATTGAACAAAACATCAGCTCGATAATTTTACTCAAAAAAATAATAAATGTACCGCAAAATGAGAAGTAAAACGAAGGATTAAAAAAGAAGCACAAAAATATGACGCCCCAAAAAGATCCGCACAACAAGGAAACTTGGCCTCATTACAGCATATCGCCTTCACTGGTAAAGTTGTAATAGATCTGGGCAGATCATATCTAATATTGATCACAAACCGCGTATTGTTCGTAGCTTAAAAAAAACGTTGTGCTTTTTTAATTAAAATAGGCAAATACACGTCTCCAGAGAAGATCCAGTTGGTGGTTTCTAACCATATGGAAGGTAAAAATGTGGCAGAAATATGTTCGAGCCTCAACATGAAACGTAGAACTGTTTACGACATTCTCCGGAGGTATAAAGAGGAAGGCAGAATAAACTTGAAGCATAGTCCTGACCGTCATAATGTTCTAACGACACTTAAAGAAGGCGCTATCGCCTGGAAAATCAAGAAAACCCCTAAATCGAATGGTCTAAAAGTTGTAAGTGAAGTTTTCCCAGACTTTAAAAAAAAAAGTGGGATGTGAAACAGTGCGCCGAGTTTTGAAAGATGCTCAATATAATGGACATGTTGCACGGAAGAGACCATTCATCAGCGAAGCGAATAGTAAAAAGCGTTTAAATTTCGCTAAAGAATTTATTTTAAAGGAAGTAAATTATTGAGAGGATGTGATTTTTGCCGATGAAAGCAAGTTTTACCATTGAAGGGCATTTCCTTTTTTTTTGGTATATTTAAAGTGAGAAACTATTTTATTTATGTGATCTGTAAGACTGTTATGTTCTGCTCATAATAAAATGTTTAAAAAAATTTTCCCGTTTTTAATTGCCTTATAAAATGAGAAAGGAGGAAAATTTCTTACTTGTGCGGATCTTTTTGGGAGTCACAGTATATATATATATATACTTGTATATATGTGGGATTGTAATAATAACGATGATGTTGATTCGATAAAAGATATTTATTTTATATAGTGATGCGGACTTGTAAATGAAAACAATATGAATTGAAGAATGATGGGAACGGCTCTCTGCTAAACTGCCTCTCACGACGTCTTCGATACGAATCTTTTTCAACATCCGTCTGCTATGTGTTTGTGCTCGCTAACCAGTTGTTCAATCACCCGTTATCTCGTCTGTGTCGTCTAGCAGGCCACTCGTTCCGGGTTGCCAGCACAGCTCGTTTCCCACATTCGGCCATCCTGAACTTCATCCGTCTCGGATGAAGAACCTTCGTCTTCATAGTCGGCATAACGGCGCCACGGTTTCATGTAGTCAGCACTTGTACTAGTTATCTTCGGACCCTCGGCACTGGCACTGGCTTTGACAACATCGTATCGCCCATTTCTTTTCACCTTCGTAACCTCGTACGGACCCAAAAACTCACTGGCTAGCTTTCTTCCAACAACAAACTGCGTTCTTTTGATAGCGACAAGGTCTCCCACCTTATAGATGTTTTCCGGCTTACGTCTCTTATTGTATTGCTGGCGGTTCTCCTCTTGAATTTTCTGGGTGTGTTCTCTGGCTTCGATTCGTCTCTGGTCTCTCTCGGCATTAAAATGTTGCACGTGTAGTTCCTCTATCATCTGTCGAATTTCAGTATGCTCTGCACCCCTGCCTCGTACCCCAAAGAGTAGCTCGAACGGCGTAGTTTTTGTAGCTCTATGGAAACTCGTATTCAGCGCGAATTGCAAACGGTCCACATACTTGAACCATTTCTCAGGATGCTCGATAGCCAGCTTCTTCAAAGCTTGCACTATATTGGCGTTGACTCGTTCAACCTGCCCATTTCCACGCGGCACTCCTGTAGTTGTTATCACATGATGTATGTTTTCCCGGTCACAGAACTCCTTAAAAGCTGCGGACGTAAAGGCAGCTCCATGATCACTGATTAACCGTCTCGGGTTTCCAAAGCTTCTCTGGATCTCGGCGAACTTCCTCAAGACTTCATCGGTAGACAACGTTTTCGTCGGAAACAGCCAAGTGTATTTCGAGAAAGCATCCACAACAACAAAAATATAGCGGTATGACTTACTGGTGGCATCCATCGGCCCCAAGTGATCCACGTGAAGAGTGTCCAATGGTTGATCACCCTTTTCTAGACAATGCAGCAACCCCTCTTGCTTTCCGGCTTTGCGACTTGCTAGGATGCACCGCACACAGTTTTGAATGCAACTCTCCACCTTCTTCTTCAAACTCAAGATGTAGTATTCGTTCTCAATTTGGAATATCGTCTTTCGTACGCCAAAATGACTCCGTTCGTGCACAGTTCGAATGACTTCTGATTCCATCGCTCTTGGTATACATAACAGCTCTCTTCCGGCAACTCCTTTGAACAGCAACGATCCTTTTAACACATAGCCATCGTAATTAGGATTGGATTCCAGCACTTTTCTAATAGCTTCGATATGCGGATCCTTCGCTTGCGCTCGCTCTAACCTGACTATAAATTCGTCTCGCATCAAATATATCATCGTGGGAAATCGGCTTAATGCATCAGCGTGCGGGAGGCGACTTCCAGCTCGATGCTCCACTTCAAAGTCAAAATCTTGAATAAACATTACCCATCTCGAGGCTGCTAGTGGCAACTCCTTCTTTTCTATTGTCTGTCTAAAAGCACTGCAATCAGTGACCAGCTTAAAATGGATTCCCAACAGATAGTGTCTAAGTTTCCTGAAAGCCAAATAGACGGCCTTAACTTCCAAATAGTAACTATGAGCACTCTCGTCAGCACTAGTGGTTTTGCTGCTATAATAGTAAACAGGGTGCAACTGTTGATCTTCGCTTCGCTGGAACAACACAGCTCCAAATCCTCTAGCTGAAGCGTCCGTATGCAGCTCTGTTTCTGCTCCTCGTCGATAAATTTGTAACACTGGGCAACTAGTAATAGCAGCTTTCAACTTTGTTACTGCATCTATTTGCGATGACTCCATGCGAAATTGCACTTCTTTCCTTAAAAGGTTTGACAATGGACGAGCAATCATTGCATAATTTAATATGAATTTTCTCAGGTACCCGGTTAATCCCAGGAAGGACTGTACAGCTTTAATATTTTGTGGCAATGGAAATTTTGTTACAGCGCGGACAACCTGCTCGCTTGGCTTGACGGTTCCGTCTGCTATACGGTGTCCCAAAAAGTCAATCTGCCGCTGCAAGAATCGACACTTTTTCCATTTAATCCGAAGCCCGTGCTTCATGCACACTTCCAATACGTACTTCAAGCGCTGTACGCCCTCTCTTTCATCCTTGGCCAGCACTATCACGTCATCCATATATGTTAACACGATCCCCTCGTGAATCAGCGGGTTGAAAATAAAGTTAATGAAACGCAAAAACACAGCTGGCGAGTTACAAAATCCGAACGGCGCGTACATGAACTCAAAATGCCCCTCGTTGGTGATAAATCCCGTATATCCAATACTCGATTCATCGACTGCTACATGAAAGAATCCGTTTTCTAGGTCTATTGTTGTAAACACGCGTGCGCCTTGCAGCTTGTCGATGACGTCCTCTATCAATGGAGTCGGGAAAATTTCTCTAATGACCTTCTTATTCAGATCTCTGTAGTCGACGCAAACTCGCGGCGTACCATCTTTCTTTCTTACGATGACTACTCTACTAGCATATGGCGACGTTGATCGTCGAATAACTCCATCCATCAGCCATTGAGAAATCTGCGACCTGAGTGCCTCTTGCTCAACAAAATCTAGTCGACTAGCCCGATGCACGACTGGCATTTTTTCTTTCAACTCGATATGCATCTTAAACGGTGGTTCCACTACGACCTGCGGCTTGTATGATTCGATTAATTCTTGCACCTCGTTTTGATATTTAGACGGTACTACTTCTAGCGGCAAACCATCGTCTTCTAATGTTGCAATGGACATAATAACAGCTTCGTCTTCAGCACAACAGTTTTTCAATTCAACACTGTCCCTCTTAATGATTATATCAGCAACGGCAGCAATTCCACGGCCCAGCACGCAATCAACACTCATGGCCCCATCTGGCACGACGTAAAACCATAATGACATTTTAATTTCATCTACCACGGCATCGGCCAGAAACTTTCCTTCCGCAGCAACGGAAACTCCTCCGAATCCAAGAAATGAACGAACAGCTGATTGAATTTGAATATTCGGTAATGTATGCAGCACAGTTTCCTTGATTAGATTCACATCACTGCCCGTGTCAATAAGTCCTCTTACTGAAACTCCTCCAATTGACACATTTTTCAACATCGGCGAATTATCAATGGACTTAACTTCCGCAACGTTCAACACTTTAGGGGTTTGGCTTAACGGACACTCCTTGGACATGTGTCCAGACTCACGACACTTGAAGCACTTTGTAGGGAAAGTGCACGCAGCTCTTATGTGATCAGCAGACCCACAATTAAAACAATATTTTTTATTTACTGCAAAACCAGCTCCACTGTTCAGCTTTGTGCTATTCAGCTCAATGGTATCGGCTCTTGATCGGCTCTCAGCTACAACTCTTGATCGGCTCTCAGCTACAACTCTGGATCGGCTATCGGCTACGGCTATTGCCTTCTCTTTTATGTCCTCGTAAATCTTCAGCTTTTTCTTCAACTGCTTTATGTCTTCAGCTCCATACAGCATCATTTTGTTAATTTCGGTGTCTCGTATTCCTTCGACTATGTACTCGATCAGCGACGCTTCATCTATATTACCACGAGCGGCCATCTCCTGCATTGCTAACACATATTCCATCATCGACTCGGAATTCTCCTTCTTTCGTTCTCTCAACACCCGATGTAGTTTGGCACCACTAATTTTCATCGAAAACTCCTTTTGCAGCAATCTTCGTAATTCAATCCAGGACCGCACTCCTCTTTCAGCTTGTACTAATGTTTTGGCATCGCCACGAAGCGATTTTTTAGCAAACACAAATTTTTCAAGCTCGTTCCAAACAAACATGTCAGCGATTTCTTCGAAATCTGCAATCCAATTCTCAATAAGGTAGTGTCCACTACCATCAAATGTACGAATTGTATCTTCAACGTCTCGAAACGAAAAACTGCACTTTGTCATAGTGCCCGTCCTACGGTCACCATCAGCCCACGCGCCATTTGATTTTTCATTTTCGTCGTTCTCGCTTACATTCGCCATTTTATGGTACTTTTTCAAGCAACGTTTTTTGTTCGCGCTTGTTCTCGAATGACGAGGATCGCTCAATTCGTCATCGGACTCCGATTCGTCGTTTATGCGCAGTTGTTTAATGCTCATTAGTTTTCGCAGCAACAACAGTTCCTCATGTTCGGCATCAGCTCGACTCCTCTGCTCCTCCCTTACTCCTTGCGATCGTTTGCTGGTGTTGTCGTCGCTTTCACTACTTGCTTGCACATTTCGGTCCTCGATTTCGCGCCCTTCATCGATTTCCATTTCCAAGACCTCGAGATCGTTCAAACATCGACACAACTGGACGGCTAACTGTTCTTTTGTTTTCTGTTTCACATTTATCGATAAAATTTCACTTACTGTTTCTAACTGTACTTTGTCGAAATTATCACAAATGTACTTTCTTTTGTTTTCAAATTCTTCACTGTCTTCGCCTTTATATTCAAACCCACCGAACTCGCGTAATTGTCTACGATTTTTTCTACCGTCATCTCTCTCGAAAACGACTTTATGCAGCACAGCTATACTAGACGCTTTCGTTCGCTGGTGGGTCAAACTATCCCACACTAAGTCACCAAGTGTTAACTTCCTACTCGACATGTTCACTGCACTTTTCAATTTCTATTGTCACTGAATTTACACTGAATATCAAAGCATTGTATAAAAATCCCAGTTTGATGAATCCGATTAATCAAGTATCCGATCACTCAATTATCCAATCCCGGTTGAGCCCCCAAAACTGTGGGATTGTAATAATAACGATGATGTTGATTCGATAAAAGATATTTATTTTATATAGTGATGCGGACTTGTAAATGAAAACAATATGAATTGAAGAATGATGGGAACGGCTCTCTGCTAAACTGCCTCTCACGACGTCTTCGATACGAATCTTTTTCAACATCCGTCTGCTATGTGTTTGTGCTCGCTAACCAGTTGTTCAATCACCCGTTATCTCGTCTGTGTCGTCTAGCAGGCCACTCGTTCCGGGTTGCCAGCACAGCTCGTTTCCCACATATATATATATATATATATATATATATATATATATATACATATATATATATATATATATATATATATATATATATATATATATATATATATATATATATATATATATATATATATATATATATATATATATATATATATATGTATATAAAGTAATCTCCGGAATCTGTAAATTTCTCTCGAGAAATTGATCTAAAAGGAGAACCTCCAATAAAGGGATTTATTTTCTCATTGCTTGTCTTTTGCGGTCCTAACTGCAGACATGATCGAATTACAGGTCAAATAACGATCAGGCAGTGTTAGCCACTAAAAGTCAATGAAAAGGGCTTGCCATGCTCAATTCATATGAAAAAATTATATATTTTTGGGGGTGACTCATAAAGAGCAGCAACTTGTTAGACCGCTGTGGTCAAATTTATCGAAAATTGAATAACCCCATCTTTGAGGAGAATACATTTTAATTATTATTTAATTTGAAATAGCAATATTTTATTGTGACAAGTTACACAGAGTTTTGGCTTTTAACTCAACTCCTCACTAGAATTTCTGTCGAACTTTAACTTATTTCATAAACAATTCGCTTGCAATAATTCCATTCTGTCTAGATTTTCGTTAATGCAACGAATCTCCTGCATACGTTCGCCAGCTGGTACAGTCTCGACGAAGCAGTTGCTCACATATGCGCATATGTATGAATCGTACCAAGCCAAATGATCATCTTCATTGTATATTTATTCAAAAAGTACGTAAACATTGTTGCATACCTACCACATTATTCACAAGAAAATGTAAACCATGGCTCTTCGTGATGTGGTTCGTTCAGAAATTGGAAGAGTGTTCTTTTCTGCACAATGAGACATTAAGTCGAGAAAAATGAAATTAATCGAAAACCATGCGACAGGAGCGGGTGGTTTGGGAAATAAGATACGATAATGATGGGATCAAGTGTCTACCCAAACGACAAGAATATATAGTATGCCCGTTGCAGACTCGCTGTTTTATGTTAACATGTTCAGTGTGATGCTGTCACTCGAGATTCAAACCGGGCGATCCTTCCATCAAACATCTTTCAGAATCATCTTTTTGAAGGGATTGTGCGACTGAGAATTCCAACAGTGGTACCGTAGGGAAGTAATAGTTGAAGGTAAACGATTTCACTTTATAGTATCTTTGTTTTAACGAAAAATTAAATTATATTCCTCTCATAGAAAATAAATATTTGTGTGAAAAAATCCCTCGTCCAGTATAAAAGATGATACGAATATGCTCTTACAAATGGCAACACGTTAGCGTATGTAGTCCGCAGCCCTCTCAACGTAGGATGTCGCCTGTTCACTCAATGGAAGTAACTAAAGCCCCCCATAAAATGCAGACGGGCGACGAGGTGGAGTTCTTAAGATGATCGTACTGTAGACGGACTTTATATCTTGGATTTATTCTTAAGAAAGTTACTGTATACTTACCATTGAAGGGCATTGCACACATGTTTCGATTCATTGCAGTTACTAGGTAACAGACAGAGAATTTAAGTGCTATACATTTACTGGGGAATGGAGTGTTACGATGGCCTGGAATTTTGTTCTTTTTGCTTAGCCCCTTCGGCTGATTCCTACAGCGCTACCAAACTGGATTTAGAGATGGAGATAATGCAATCAACGGTTAAAGTAGTGCTAGGAAGAATGAGTGGTCTTGATTGATATGATTTTTGAATGGGTAGAATGGATCCTGTTGGCTTCTTAATTCGACAAATGATTTCAAGTGTTTCAATGAAATGTCTTTCGGGCTTTTAACCATAGCACATTGTTATGATTAGCATGTCATTCATCAACAAAATTTTGAGAAAAAAGACAAATCTTCACAGACTATGAGTTTTACTCGTCTTTACCCTACACACTACACAATTTTCAGTGAATTTTCTGATTGTGACCACGTATTCCACCTGCCGTTTTTTCTATCGTAAGAAGTGATAAAAAGATTAATTGCAGGTTAATTCCGAGATACCTTGGTGTGTATGCTAGTATACTTTATGTACCAAAATTTTAAAATGGAAAGTCTACTTTCAGAAACAGGTTCCGATGTTCAGTTCCTACGTCATTATTTATAACTGTCTGGTCGGACTGCACATGAACGATCATATAGAATAAGGATAAGATGCAAGAAGAAAAAGTAGAAGGAACATGTTGCACATACTCATGTATACATTTATATCTAAGAGGAGATTTTTTTCAACAGATGCTTGACTGTTGGCTCTTAGTTGAGTGAGGTACCTGCTACCCTCTTATGTTGATTCTGTATATATGAAGTATGATTTTACTGTCGGGCTTCAAAGCGACCGAAAGACATTTCTTTTCTTATCGCCAATAAATTATTGGCATTTCTAGTACGGTTTTGGTAATGCATTGAAGTTTGTGTTTAATGTTTTAAATTACCATTGGGTTTATATATGTATCTTGAATAAATTTTTCTTCGAAGCAGTCTGAAAACTATGTTTTGTTCCTGGAATTTTTCTTTCTACTCAGAGAAAAATATATTTTTTTTAAGAATGTAGCAAGTTTTTTTTATTGTTCACTGGACTTTAACGGTCTGCACATTTCCAAATTTCATCAACATTGGATTATAGGTTTATTCAAAACTATAGTAACAAAATTTTGCACGTTTTTCGACCTTTGAGCAGCTGCCATTTTGGATCGGCTTCGGATTTTTTATTGTGAGCTTTATCGCACACTTGAATGAATCTTTGTACCAATTTTGGGTGCAAATCGGAGCTGTACTTTGGTCAGAATAGAAATCACGGATTTTCATCCAAACAGCCGCCATTTCGTTTTCGTTTCGCCAATTTGAATGATTAACAAAATAGCCCAAATATTCACACATCATAATTTGTGAAAATTTGGTGAAAATCGAAGCAAAATTGCGGCCTCCTGGCACAAATTTCGTTATATCCTTTATATGTACATATATATATGTATATATATATATATATATATATATATATATATATACATATATATATATATATATATATATATATATATATATATCTAGGTATATATATATAGGTATATATATATAGGTATATAAATATATATATATATATATATATATATATATATATATATATATATATATAGGTATATATATATAGGTATATAAATATATATATATATATATATATATATATATATATATATATATATATATATATATATATATATATATATATATATATATATATATATATATATATATATATATATGTATATATATATATATATATATATATATATATATATATATATATATATATATATATATATATATATAGGTATATATATATATATATATATATATATATATATATATATATATATATATATATATATATATATATATATATATATATATATATATATAGGGTGTGTACGGTATTTGAGGACAACTTGAGAGTAAAATTAATAAGCTTGTATTTTTAACCAAATTTAATGAAATTTCAGGAATTTTTTATGCAACGTTAAATAAATATATGGCTACAAAGTTATTCAATAAAATCGCCATTTGCAGCAATAACCTCTTCGATCCGGGCCCGGAAACGATAACATGCCCGAATCAAATGCTCCTTGTGTCGCCATCGCTTTAGGTGAAGGAGCAGAGTCTTGTTGAAAAATGTATGGTCTGCCTCCGCTTACATTGTCTATCCAGGGTCTACCGTCTCCAAAACGTCGATGTATGCAGCAGAGTTCACTCGAATTCCTTGAGTAAAAAAGTGTGGTGGCATAACTTGTCCTTCGTTGCTGACAACACCTAAAACCATAACAGGGGCTGGAAATTTTGTATGCATAACAACAGGAACCTCCTTGGGATTTGAACATAGCCATCTGTCATTTCTTCGATTGGTCTTTTGATCTTGGTCAACATTTTTTTCGCCGGAAAAAAACCATAACATTTTGAGCGCCTCAGGGTGTTTGATTTTGTTTAAAAGACGTTTTGATCGAAGAACTCCCTGTTCCCGTGTTCGTTCCGACATGAACTGTGCTCTGCGCATCACGTAAGACTTATACCGAAGGTCTTCGTGGACAATCTACGAATAAGCGCTGAGAAACATGAAGCTCACTCGCTTGCACTTGCTCTAAAAATTCTGCAGATCGGAAAGTGTCAGAACGTTGTTCGTGCTTTTTGCGTTTTGCAACCGATTCTGTGTCGCCCCTGATGCTTCCGATTCACGGCGAACCTTATGCACGAATGAACGGGCGCAATTAAGAAAATTAGAGACCTCTAAACCTTAATGGTTCGCACATAAAGCGATGATGACAGCATATCTCTTCATTTCTTGAGTGATATTGTAGTCCGCCATTTAAAAAAATTCGCGAAGTTATAGTCACATTTATGCATATCCTCAAATACCGTACGTACCATGTATTATCGGCATATTTTCTTGTTTTACTTGCGAAAGGGCAAAAATGCGGTGAAAATTCGAAAAAAATTATGCAAAGTGTATGGTGAGGACTGCCTTACTGAACGCCAGTCTCAACGTTTGTTTGCTCGTTTTCGTTCTGGAAATTTTAATGTGCAAGATGCGCCACATACTGGCCATCGAACCACTACTGATGACGACCAACCAAAGTCGCTAATCGAAACTAACTGGCGTATGACAACTTGAGAGATAGCAGAGTAGCTTGGCATATCGAATTCCACCGTCTACTTGCCCGTACAACAGCTTGCTTACGTAAACAAACTGGATATTTGGTTTCCTCACGAATTAAAGGAAATCCCTTGTTACGTGGTAGCGCCAAGTATATTAAAGCCGCGACAACCACGAAGAGATCTTGGCACGACTTGACGCAATCAGCTGCGAATAAACGCAAGCCTCACGAACAGAAAGCGTAAAGTAACGTACATGAAAGTTTTGTAAGGAACAAATCGACGACTCGAATAATTTAAATTTAATGAGTAATAATAATGAATCTGAAATCGGTGCTTTATGTTGTAAATGTACAAAAGAATCGGCACAAAATCCCACTATATTTATATCGCATTACGCGAAAATGAAGAAGGAGCGCCAGGACAACAATATCAATTTGATTCAAATTGTAGATACTATGATGTATACGACAAAGGCAAACTCGATAAATAACTCGTTAATTAAGGCGGCGAGTCCGATCAAATGGCTCCCACCGCGATGTGATTTATCCTTGAAGCGACAAGTTTCAAAAGAAGTACAAACTCGAGCTCTTGTATCGAGAGTGGCCAAATATTATGAGGATTACGTGAAAAAAGTGAATTTGGAAAAGCATTTCATGAATGACTCACTGGTTACAATGATCGCGCATATTCCTGAGAAGTGTCCAGTTGGAAAGCACAAATCAGCAAAATGGATCGTTTATGGCATCAATAAATCGACATCAAAGGCATTCTGCTTCATTAGCAGAAACGTTGTTCTGGCTAGTGGAACGTCAAACTTACCCAATCGATTGCGGTTGCTCATCGAAGACTATAACGTTTAATGGGTGAAGCATGAGCTCCCGCAGTTAGAATCGTCTTTGGAAGCGTTCACTGAGCGGGAACAAACTCAACTGAAACCCATGCTTGTTGTGGGAGCTGGCTTGAGTGCAGCCGATGCTGTAACCATTTGTCGATTATCGAACATTCCGTTGATCCATGTGTTTCGAAGTCGAAGTACTGGATTGAATAAAATGCTACCGGAAAATTTCTACCCGGAGTATCATGAGGCAATGGACCAAGTGGTTTGGCATTGTCTTATATGCTGGCGGGTAATTGGCCATATTGGAAGCCAGACAAAATTTCGAAACATCCTGACGAATTGTTATGAGCACGTTTAAATTATGCAGATAGTAGTAAGACCTTAGTTGTCCAAGACTTAGAGGCAATGGCCGAAGGCTCGGAAGGACGTAGCACAAATCCTGTTTCATTGTTGCTAGATAGCTTGGAGCATACGTGCGCCGATTTAGGTATGGAATTGCCGTCAATGTTGGAGTATAAAATACATTCAAATACACAGATCGATCACATCGTCCCGGGTAAAGATCCACCGGGTGGATCATTGCATCGAATGGCTGTCCTTGCTGGGCTACAGTTTTGAACAAAGACAACGATATCAGCAGGCAAAAGCGCAACACGACAAACAATACAGGAATCGTTGAATCAAAAAGGATAACCGATACGAAGGTAGAATCAACGGTACTACAGAAGCAAGCCATCCTGAACAATACAAATAACACAACGCCATGCCAAAAATGTTTAGAGCTACGAACAAAACAAATCTAAATTGTCAGTCAATTATCTCACTGACATTTTCCCAAACTTGTGTAGTAGGAGTGAGATTCTCGTGAACACCCAAGAGCATCGATTTTCTTGGTGGAAAACTGTACAGCCGACCACACGTAGTGGAATTTATAACGTCCTTGACCTACAAGAATGAGCCGTTGGTTGGAAAACTGATGAAAGGGGGACGAAAGGATGTCCCGCAATTCTTTCCATTATTAAAAATCATCCGGTGAAGAGTGCCGGTTGGGAAAAAAGTTAGTGGCCGCACATATTGGACAGAGAATCGAGATTGGAAGAAGCGGTTGCAGCTAAATTGGCCGCGTTCGTGAGCAGAGCGGAGAAAATCGCATAAACAAATTAGCAGCGGAATTGGCGAGAGCTCGAGCAGCGCGAAATCAAATTATTTGGGGATCCCCACATCAGCGGCAGCAAAATCATCGGTGTAAGTGTTGGCCAACCGTTCTCTTTTTTAATTAATGTTCGAGTGTATATAACATTGTGATTTTCGTATTAATATTTTGTGGTAAAGTCAAATTGAATTGGATTTTCCGGCTGTTACTCTTTCTTCCTTTGTTTCAATTCTACATGCTGTGAACTTTCTGCTCGTGCCCGGGAAGGTAATTTTTTCCAAGAAAGGATTTTACTGGTGTCGGAACGGAGTTAACGCATTGTGGTTAACAAGGTCTTAAGACGTGAGATTGCCAAGTGCCCGTTGTGGTTGTTATGCTTAAGACTTTCATAGTTTTTGAAGTGTTTCTTTTAATTTTGTAGTGAATTTCAATTTGGTAGAGTTCCATTAATTGTTCTCCGGGGAGCCGTAACCTCGTTCGGCGGTTCCAATCGGGCTCCAAGGGCGGACGAGTGGCGATTGCGCCGTCTCCGACGGAGCTATCCGGGGCTGAAAAGAGCCTGACCGGAGCACCCCTTTTAAAAGGGTAGCACCCCCTCACCAAAAGCATTAACATATGCGACTCTTTGCCGAATCGTAACCAAAACGACCCATTTCTAAAAAGAATCATAACCGGTGATGAAAAATGGATTGTTTGCGATAACGTAGTTCGAAAACGATCATGTACAAAGCAAGATGAGCCCCCACAATCGACATCCAAAGCCAATATTCACCAAAAGAAAATTATGCTTTCTGTATGGTCGGATCACAAAGGCATAGTCTACTTTGAGCTGCTTCCGGTAAACCAAACTATTGATTGGAATGTCTACTGTCGTCTATCGAAATTGAACGAAGAAATCAAGAAAAAAAAACGCCCTGAACTCGCCAATCGCAAATGCGTGATAATAACGCCAGACCCCACACCTCTTTGATAACCCCTCAAAAATTAATGGAGCTCAATTGGAAACCGATGCCATATCCACCCTATAGCCTTGACTTAGTACCATCAGACTAAACGTTTGTTTCGCTCCCTTCAAAACCATGTAATGGTAAAACGTTCGATTCCGATCAGGCTGTAAAAAATGAGTTGGACCAGTTCTTCGCTTCTAAAAACCAATGCTTCTCCGAACGTCGAATTTTTCAACTTAATCGAAAGATGCCAAAGGGTCATCTAACAAATTTAAATAATTAATATAAATAAATTTTCTTTGTAAAACATGAAAAAAAATGACTTTAATTATCGACCAACCGATTATCACATGGAATCTTTCGACAATTTTCGACATAAAGACTTGTTAGAGAGATTCTAAGAATATTTCTGATATTATTGAGGACATAGGATGTCCAATACCCAAACCGTCCTTGGCCACATATGTATGTATTATTATTAACCCTGAAATAGTTCTGCTTGATTTTGGTCTTTATGAGGTTGAGTAGTTGATGTGTGAATCGTCTGCTGTTATTGAATGAAAGTTTTTCTTTTAACGTGAACAGTGTTTCATTGACGGGCATAGTCGTGTAGAGGTTGGTGATGGAGCTCGCTAGACGTCGTCAAGATACATGACGTCAGCCAGTATCGGTGCCAAGTACCTCGCTAAGTGGTATGCAGGAGCTATGCGATAACTGACAATAGGGCAGCTGAAGTTGTGCTTTAAGGGGTGTTGTGGATGGATTTAGGTTTCTTTGCGCTGCTTAGTATTACATAGTGTTCACAGCAGCATGTTAGTCTGCTTGGAACTTATTAGTGGGGTCTTTGTTCGATATTTCAGATCCATTTGCGTTAATGAAGTCGTAGTCCGTTGTTTTTAGGAACACCGTTGTATGTCCCTTTGTCAGCCTTTTCCACTGTTAGTAGGTTGTCCATAAGTTTTTTCTGAATGTGTCATAATATTCTATAACATGAAGTACACATTAATATACGATAATAGCTGACATATAAGAACTGTGACATGATAGACATAGGAAGGATTACTGTTATATGCAAATTAAAGGACTCTCTAGACTAGCCCATTTCGAACAGTAACACACAAATCTCGTTACGCTTTAAACGATGTAATACTGAGCCGCACTCGATAAGTTTTTGTTGCAATAACGTAGAAGTTGAATACAAGAAACTAGTTGCATCCATAATCCAAAACTTTACTAGTAATGAAAATCAAAATGAATGAAGTATAGTTAGAAAGATAGGCTTCTTTAATTTGCACGCCACATCCGACACAACAATAACCGAGTAGCAACAATCAGTCAGACAATATTCACATCCCGAACAATCAGCTCATCGCCATATGCCAACTGCTACCACATCAACTAGATTAGGCGATCATGGCAACGAATTTTATGATGCACAAGAACAAGGTGGTTCACTAACATATCAAGAATACGCATTTATTCTCAAGATTCCTATGTCAAATTGTCGAGGATCACAAGAGGCAACCGGTAGTTCGTTAGAAAGTGAAGAAATAAACAGTGAAACAAAGCAGGTTTTAGTGGTAGCACAAGAAGAAAACTCCGACAGAATGGACGTTTCGGACAAATTAATTATAACGACCGGTCATTTCGGTAATAAAAAAATTTCACAAAACCAGTGAGAAAGAGAAGAACAAAGGTGCCAGGAATCCGCTTAATTGATGGTCAATTGTGCTGGTTTAAAAATCAGAAGGTATCGCAGCTGGGTTGACGGACCCACGGCCAAAGCGTGATACTGACCATATCAGCTTGTGGAGTGCCGACATATTCGATCATGATAATGAGATACTCTAGCTATCTCTAAGCGAAGGCCTGAAAGGGGTTGTAGGGCTACAATATGATATGTATTATAGTCAATTATGAAAAATTGTATTCAAAAAGACCTTTTGGAAAACCCCATGTCAGTAAATTTTAATGAACTAGTGCTTCATTAAATGAATGCTGCAACGATTAACCGAGGACTATGAATATGCTGAACTTCTGGACAAGGCGTCGGAAATGAAAGACTCATGCGAACAACTTTTATATGTTGCAAATTTACAATCTCCAGTTACTCGACTACAGCCAATCGCACAGGAAACCCATTTAACCCACTCATTGGTTGGACCACAATCGAGCAGAACTATTTTAAGTTCAAGAATAACACATATATTACCGAGAACGGCTTGAGTATGGGATATTCAATGTCCTCAATAATATCAGAAATATTCTTACAATCTCTGGAACAAATCTTTATACTCCAATTCGTCAAAAGATTCAATTTAATATATTACAAACGCTATGAGGATGACTGTTTCATCGTAATTGACTCACAAGAAAATAAAACAAGTTGAGTAAGCAGGAGAGTGCTCCGAAGGTCTTTGTAAACATCCTAGGGTTAGAAACAAGTTTTTTAATAGCGTGAATCGATAATTTGAATTTTTCATCCAATACTTGGATATGAAATCGTTCAAATTTATGCAAAAGATGCACAGTTTCTTTCATAAGCACAGTGCAGCCGTCATTTTGACCTAGCTTAAATGATTTTTCTGAATGCTCGGCCGATTGAACATATTCAAGTTAAACACTATTCCTTAAATTTTCATGAAAATCGAAAGAAAATAAAAGTGCCTAGGTCAATTTTTAATATGTATCAACCATAAACACGTGCTGTTGTTGTTGTTGTTGTTGTAATTCCACTCAATTGAAATGGCTATACCTCGCTTGATTATGATTCGATCTCGATTAAGTTTTGTGAACGTAAATACCTTATATCAGCCTATAAAATTGCAAAATTTCAAGAAGTTTAAAAGTACCGTTTAGATTTTATGGGCAAAAATGTAAAATCTACAAATCATACTATCATAAGCAAAGTTGAGTGAATTTCGATTTCTGAGGTATTTGTTGCCCTTGTACTCATAAAGGCTCACATTCGTGATAATTTTCAGATATTTCGGCGCAAAGGTGTCCAATCGCGAGGGGGGGGTACACACATTTTTGGTACATGTTGCCTTCCCCTGGACCCCCTAATTCATAAAATGATTTTGATACCCCACTCGGCTACCTTTGATTTAAAAAAAATTTTAACGGCTAATTCGCCATAAGGGGGGACCCCTTAAAATTTTTTTAAATTTTTGGTATGACCTTAACTTTTGAGAGACCATCACTTCTGACACTTTCACAAAGTTTGAGCATTCTAGCTTCTATAGTTTGTGAGGAAACTGGCTGTGACGCAGACGAACGGACAGACAGGTCGTGAAACTAGTAGGTCTATATAAAAAATTTTCTTACAAAGACCTAAAAAAAAGATGAACTACTTACCTATATGAATGAAATGCATCTGAACATAAATTTCACAATCGGTAGTCCGCGTGATGTAGTGCTTAGATCACTCATCCCGTGAGCTGAAGGTCCTTGGCTCGACTCTTGTTAGCAGCAACAAGATTTAGTTCGAGTGATTCTTCGGGTGGACTGTAAGCCCGTTCATTTATGATATGTTCTGGTTTAAAAACTAGAACGTATAATAGCTGGGTGGACGGACATGCGGCCAAAGCGTGATACTGATCATATCACCTTGCGGAGTGCCGACACGTCTAAGCGTCTCGAAGCGAAGGCCCGAAAGGGGCTGTAGTGCTAAAACCAAACCATAAATTTGACAATGGAAAAAGTAACAAATGGACCACTGAACTTTATGGGCTTAACTATGACACGAAAAAAAACACAATTAGATTAAAAAATATACAGAAGACCAATCACAGCTAATCATACTATACACGTAATATCTAACGACCCCGCACAACATAAACTAACAGTGTACAGATCAATGGCGCAGAAACTTCACTCCATCCTCATGACTCCCATTAACTACTCCTACTAATTAAACAACATTTACAGAATAGCTAATAATAACGGGTACAAACAACGTGACATTGACAAACTTATTACACAGTACAAACAAAAACAGGAACGCCTCCTGACTGATACACACAAGAAAGATCAACAGTGAATTTCGTTGACATATGTAGGCAAAGAGATATACAAAATCCTTAAGAAATACAAGCTCCAAACTACATTCAAAACTAACAACATTGGAAGAAAGTAGAAAAAAACCAAAACTGAATGATACACAAATATACTCTACCTGGCCTAACCTAGAACCTACCAGCTTAACCCATCCTACACCGATATGAAGTCATTTCCTTCCACATCCTTTAGATACTGGAGATGACTCAAAGGAAGCGGAACGCGTATGCTCACGTAACAAAGCAAGGTCCTACGGCTTTTCAAAAAGGAAAAAGAGAATTGGCCTGCGAATATCGGTAAAGTATAAAATGGCAATTTTGTTGATGCGTCAAATGTTGACAGTTTAACCTAATTGCGATTGGAACTCACATACGTGCCTTGGCATATTGTACAGTGACAACTAACAACTATGAAAATCAATTTAGGTGAAAATGGGTAAAATTGCACTTCGGTGACTTTGGCTTCTCACCAACGATATATTGAATTTTATTGTTTTGAGTTCTGTAACCCATTTTGGAGGACTTTTTACTTAGTTGTTAATGTTCTTGAGTTGAAACCGTGAGCATAAGACATTTAACGTGTTGGTTAACTTTGAAGGATATAAATCAATTCCACTGAATGTGCGGTGTGCCTTCTCTCACTCTAAGGGCCTTAGGAATTATTTCCAGTAAAGTTATTTTCTCTGATGGTGACAAGTACTAATGTGTATTTGAATAAGCCATTCCTCCTTGTAAATATGTTTTCGCTAAGCCTTATTAATGTGTTATGCTATGGGTGTGAAACATGGACCCTAACCCAAGCATCCGCAAATATATTGTATGCCTTTGAGCGACGGGTCCTGAGGCGAATAATCGGAGCGAAGCTAGACGGGGACCAATGGCGAATTCGATACAACCATGAGCTGTATGAAATTTTTGACGAACCGGGGGTCTCAAGGATTGTAAGACTGCGGAAGCTGCAATGGGCTGGACACATGAATCGTATAGACGAACAGCGGATACCCAGGAAGGTGTTCGTTGGGAGAACTAAAGGCTGGCGGCCAGTGGGGAAACCGAGGAAACGCTGGTCTGACTCAGACGACGAAGACAGTTCATCGCTGCTCGGATTTCGGAATCGGATGACGCGGTCAACGAACCGAGACAGTTGGAGGCGCTATTTGCAGGAAGCGAAGGCCCGAAAGGGGCTGTAGTGCTAAGAAGAAGAAGAAGCCTTATTAATTAGTCCTGCATACTGAGAGAAGATAACTTTTGAACATTATTCTTGTAGCAATACAGGCTCTGCCGGCATTCTCCTCCTGCTAGCAGTGCCTTTAAAGGTATCAGGCCATCGATCGCGGTTGTCTCATCGACCGAGTTTTACCAGCGTTTCTTCGGTTTTCTTTTGGTGGCCGAGATTCAATTCTCTCAAAAGATACCTTTTTGGATATATACGGTATTCGTCCATACGATTCACGTGGCTAGCACATTGTTGCTGATGAACTGAGCCCAGGATCAAAGCGATTTCAGGCGACGTCCTTTAGAATAATTTTGTGTTCGTGGGTCAAAACAAAATGGTGTTCTTGCCGAAAACGAAAGACTGACTACCATTTTCTCAGCTCACATTATGAAAGAATATCTGTTAGTATAGACACTCATTTCGAATTAAACAATGTGCACATCCTATTGCGAAACGCCCCTCAACAAGTTAAAAATATTGTTATGCATCTATAAAGTACTATATACGAGTACTCGTAATAATAATTCCACTTCAAAATATCTGATTTCGTCAGTGATTTTAAAGAACTGATTCGAAATGAACTGATAACAATAATTATAATCAAACTAAAGTGCCTGCTCGATATTATGAGCAATTGAAAAGTAGGGGATTTTTCTTTATTTTTACGTTAACAGGGAAAACACATTATCGAAGCAGAGAAGTGAGGTGGGAAATCTAAACGGAATTTTGTCTCACAAATGTGATTCATTGTTCTCAAATAGATAATTATATTTTTCATGTTCTGCCGAATACAATAAGTAGGTAAGAAATGTTTCAGATAAGTTGGATGTCATCAAACCATTTTTGTAAAATTTCAAGGATTTGTATATAACTTTTGGGAATTGTCACTGAGAAATTTTACGATAATTGATATCCTAAGCCGACCAAATTATCGGTTAATGGAGAAAGTAAAGGATTCCGCACGTGCACAATTTAGACAGTAAATGTTTAGTAAAACAGCGTGTTTTCAAAATGACGAATCAAAACCTCTGTGATGCTGTTTGTGCTTTCTTTAAAAATGTTAACAAAACCGTGCTTCAAGATAATCCAACACTCCAAAAACGTGTGCTAAATAAAAAATATACTATACCTCATTTACGTCATTGTAAAACGGCACTTCAAAACATACCGCCAATTCACTGGTAATAAGGTGTAAAATGGTTTTGCTAATCATTTTCTGTTTATCTAAATCAGCATTTAAATATGTGTTTTCTCACTTCTTGATTTACTTGTATTTTCCATATTTTTTCACAGCTAAGCTGGTACACATGACGCATTTTATGAATGAAAATGAAGTCGCAAATAGTATTTGATCATGTTTATTTACTTACAGGTGTCCACAATATGGAACTTGAGAGTTATGAGGCTGAATTAGCGGATTACACGCTTCAAGAAACCACCTTTTATGAGGCTTCAACACAGGCCGCATATGATACATACATGTCGGCTACTAATAGCGTTAGTACCGGTAAAGAAAACAATATGAGATTAAAGAAAGGACGTAAATGTGTTAGCTTTCTACCAAATTACATTCAAGTAAGTACAAATTTCGAATTAATTATTTCTTTTATTGATGTCCAATTATTTATAAAAAAAATTGAAAAAGAAAATTATATCTAACTTCTCAGTGAGCAGAAGTTAATTCTGGAATTCATTTCTTATTTTCCAGCTCTTAGTTGACGTTTTAGAAAAACTATAGTTTTATATTTAAAGCTTTGAAGCCTAATCAACTGATTGGACGAAGGTTGCAATAATTTTTATACATGTCGACTATGCGAAAAAAAGAGAAACAAATGTTTGTAATCCTACGTTTGAATCAAAACCATAGAAATAGAATGTGGATATCCAATTCGTTACTTCATAATACATAAGAAAATCCTGTAGCATTTTAGTGATGTGAACATAATTAACCTTGATTTCATTCTGATTTTCGAAACCCTTCATGATATATATCTGCTCTGCATAGTACAAGGCCTCATTGTAATATAATGAAAGTAGCTCGATATAGGCACGAATGTATGAAATCCCCTAGAAATCAAAATTCAAACTCTTTACTTACCAAAAACACACGTATCACTTTTCTAATATATTTAGTCAGGCAAATCCTAGTTGGTTTTTAGATTTTTGTACCCTATAGCAGAACTCTATTGAAACTGTAACCTGCCTCTCCGCCTGTCTGTAGTGATATGAATGGATAACAAATGTCCGTAAAGAACTGCAGTGATGATCTGCTGCCTCGGCGAGTGAGGGTGGTGATGCTTCCCGAGATTGGCCTTGTCTGAGGACACGTGAATGCGCTGGAAGGCTAGTGTTGCGCTATCGTGGGGCGGGTTCTTTTCCCCAGTACAAGGACCTACTACAAAAAATTTCGCATTCACGAATTTGCAGATACAAATACGTATCGACCGGAGTCGAGGCCGAGGTGGTAACCTACTATGGGTTGAAATTGCTAAAGTAAATGGCAAACGGGGCCTGGCGAAAACAGACGGGACTTGGGAAGACTTCGTCTTTACCGGCGATACTTAGGGCCCCCAAATAAGAGTGGGACATCCAGGCGGAGGCGGTTCCATCACATAATACTATACCATAAATGAGCACCCGAGCGGAAGGCCACTTTACCCTACGAGAGCACCTGAAACATCTTGAAAAGGGGTGAGCTCAATGTGTGACGTGAATTAGATTACATTCTCATATATTGCACGTCTTTCTTAATCTCGAATGTCCAATCCCATTTCAAATGTTCATGTGTCTCGTCGTCCATAAACCGTGATGACACAGAATAAGAACCATGTACCATCATGTCAGATGGGCCTCTTGTACTGTTGTCGTGTAGCTTTGAATTTCTTTTTTAGTGGATATGAGCCAACCATGTGTGTCGTTTTATCAACTGGAACGCCCATTCGATATGTTTTTTGAACGTATTTAAGTCCATGAACTATTTGACGTTGTACAATAAAGTCAATTCGGACCTTATATTTTACACCTTCTTTGATTTTGAAAACCTGTTTCTTAAGTGACGATAAATCACTGGTAAGATCAAGTTCCGCCTCATCACGCTCATCTACGCATAATCCTACTTTTTTCACTATGACTTTTCGTGGATCATTTGGTTCAACAATAACCAATCCCGCTTGAGCCCCTCCAAACAATGCTTCGTTATAACGCCGAACCTTAAAACAAGTTGTGTAGAGAGAATTCATGTCAGAAGGGTTTTGTACTTAACGTACGAAATATAGACAGCAATAATGAATAAACTCGAAACTTGAACGACATCTACAACAAAACACACTTGCTTTAAAAGAACAACCATTGTTGTTTCATATTCTTCTTCTTTTTCGTAGCGCTACATCTCCCCTCGGGCCTTCGCTTCTTACAATTAACGCTTCCAACCGTCGCGGTCCATTGACCGCGTCCTCCAATTTCGAAATCCGAGCAGCGATGAACTGTCTTCATCGACCGAGTCAGGCCAGCGTTTCCTTAGTTTCCCCACTGGAATCCGCCCTTCAGTTCTCCCAACGAATACCTGTTTTAGGTATCCGTTGTTCATCCTTACGATTCTTGTAGCCAGCCCATTGCAGCTTCCGCAGTCTTACAATCGTTGAGACCGCCGGCACGTCAAAAATTTCATATAGTTCATGATTGTATCGAATTCGCCATTGGGTGCCATCTAGCTTCGTTCCATTTATTCGTCTCAGGACTTGCCTTTCGAAGTCGTTCAATATGAGGATGCTTGGGCTAGGGTCCATGTTTCACACCTATAGCATAGCACATCTCTTATTGGAAAACCCTATATATACGAGTACGCAGAGCATCATTCGTTGCATCGTTCTTTAGACGATCCGTTTTGACAAAAGGTATTACGAATGGATCTGCACACCTCGCATTATATGGGTTGATCTGTGATGCCTTAATTAATGGTGTTCGGTCCGATCCATTAGTTTTTAAATTTTTGTAGATAAATTTAGCTTTCTCCATTAAAATGATTCGACTAAACGTTAATTATTTTGCTGATTGTAAACCAAACTAGTTGGAGTAAGCATTGGAAGTTCCAGAATGATTTTATAAGGTTTAGTCAGCAGCTTGGATATACTATTTAGATGTTGCTTTGCCGATTGACTCCAAATAAGTACTCCATAATGTAATTTTGTCGGCACGAACGCATTTAAAACAAGTTTCTTGATGTGCATTGGAAAAACCTCATATCTTCTTAATAAGCCTATTATTGGGGTTAATTGCCTCCTTAAGCTACTTATGTGTGGGAATCAGGTCATACGATGGTCTTAAGATATTTCATTCCTAGCACTTTGCAATTTCTCGCCGTTAATATTTATTTCGACATCTATGTCTCCATTGTTCTTTTGCTTAAAAACAATATATTTTGTCATTGTAGTGTTCAATACTAGTTTGTTTTCGATTAACCACTGATGGAATTTTCTTAGATCCTCTTTGATAATATTCTCAATGGCAGTTTTGTCTCGTCGTGAATAAAGTAGAGCTGTGTCATCAGCATATAATGTGTGATATCCCGTCAGCCCGCATGTATTTAGTTTATTTGTGTATAGCAGGAACAAAATTGGGCCTAGTATTAATCCTTGGGGAACTTCTGTTTTCGTAGGTGCTTGATCGCTTAGGATATTGTTGATTAAAGTTCTCTGCGATCTTCCCTCCCAGTAACTCTTAAACATCTTACGACTACCATGAATACCATACGAAACAAGTTTACGAATCAAGTGGTCATGATCAACTGCGTCAAATGCTTTTTTCAAATCCACAAACATTGCGATGAGATAATCCACTCTGTCAAGTCCTAGATTGATGAAACGTGTGACAGAATGGAGCGCATCCGAAGTACTCTTGTTCTTTTGAAAACCAAACTAATGGTTTAAAATAGAGTTTTCAACTAAGAATGATGTCAATCGATTGTTCAGTATTTTTTCAAATATCTTACTAAATCCCGTCAGCAGCGCAACCGGGCGATAGTTATTCGGGTCTAATAGGAACTATTTTTGCAAGTTTTTTTTCTTCCGGATATGCACCTTTATAAAATTTTCCAAATTTGCCCGGCGCCATATTCTTTTTCAATCCATTGATTACATTTAAGACTTCCTTTTTATTTGTTTGATGAATGTGAAGGATGGAATTTATTGAGATATTTGTATTATTTAAATTGCTTTCTGAACTGACAACGATTTCTTAATTGATTCTTCCACCAATTGTAAAAAAAAAGTTATTTAATGAGTTCGCCGCATCACGCGGACACGATGTATTAGAGGGCCCATCAGGATTCAGTGGAAAGTTTTGGGATATACCCCGGGATGAAGAGTTATCCTTAGCTCATTTATTATTTTCCATATTTCATGGGAGTTGTCAGCCGCTGTTTCTATTCTTCTTGAGAAGAATTTAGCTTTTCACCAGTCGTTTCGATTCTTTTTTAGAGTTTCGTACTAAACTACAAAACCCTATTGCAATCACGACCTGTGTCCGTCTGTCCGTCCGTCCATCTGTATCTCACAGCACTTTTTCTCCGAAACTATAACAGCTACAGCCATGAAACTTGTGGAAACTTCAGAAGTGGTGACTTCTTGAAAGTTTTGGGGTAGCAAAATTGTTCAAAGGGTTTTTTTTTTGTGGTAGGGAGGTGAATGCCATTTATGCACAGAGTGTGGGACTCCCATGCTCGCAAGAACTGGACTACCCACTAAACACCTCCCCTGTCAACCTGAGAACCCAGCCTGGATCCGTTTGACACATTACTTCGGGCCAGGTCTCGTTTTGTTACGCCGTGAGGTGCCTTCAAGTTGGGGGATCGCTCTTCTAGCGGGAGGGGAGAGGGGAAGAGGAAGTGCCAGAAAAGCGATCCCCCAGCCCCAACGCCACCGGCTGCTGTGAGTCCCTTTTATCTTTTAGGACTGCCCGAGCATAATGTGCCACCTGGTTCCATTTGTCAACCGATTCGAGCATCATCGCAACTATATTATCCGGGTCAACGGGTCCCTTCGCAACCTGACCCATTTTGTACACGCAAAACATGTGTGGCATGCATTGTCCTCCTCTCCTGGGCAAAACCGACAATCGGGGGACCGTGACTTACCTATCTTGTGCAGGTAAGACTGAAAACACCCATGCCCGCTCAAAAGTCTCACCGTGCCTTCGATTTAGCTACGGTCTCATATCTTCGTGCAATTCACCCAAGACTGCTGCCAATCGTTGAGCGAGCGCTGTCTCTCCTCGCGGACAACCATTTCCCTCGCATCCACGTTTCGGCGCAGGTAAATAGCGCGGCACTCTCTAGAAAGGAGGCCAACAGGTATCACGCCTGTAATAACTCTCACCGCCAAATCAGAGACTGTCGGATACCAAGATGCAATTCTCAGTGCTCCTCTTCTCTGTGCCTGTGCCAAACGTTTTCGGTATACCTCCTTGCTGAGAGCGTCGCCCCATACTTTTGCTCCATACAGTACCACTGACCCTACAGCATTCATCAAGAGGCGTCTTCTTGACGGGCTCTGTCCCCTACGTTGGCTATAAGTCGACTCAGAGCCGATATTCCCGAAGCAGCCTTCTCAGCCGTTGCCTTGATTTGCTCAGAGAAACTCATCTTCGAGTCGATCAGTAGCCCCAGGTACTTCACCGATCGCTTCGATTCGATTTGTATATCTCCAATACTGATCATCCTTACTCTAGGGATTTTCTTTTTTGTCAAGATGACCACTTCGGTTTTCTCCAGTGCTAAATTGAGCCCGCGAGCAGTCATCCAGTCCCTCACTCGGTGCATTAGCATACCTAGCCTAAGTTGTGCTTGTTCAACGGTGCGTCCAGCGACCAGAGCCGCAACATCATCCGCATAGCCGACCAAGCGCGACTCATCTGGCATCTCAAGTCTCAGTAGCCCGTCATAAGATACGTTCCACAGGTCCGGACCAAGGATAGATCCCTGGGCAACACCCGATGTAATTTCCATTCTCCGTTGGCCCTGTGTCGTGTCGTAGAGCAGGCTTCGGTCCTTTAGGTAGTTCCTCAAAAGCCGCATTAGATATTCTGGAACTTGAAAAGAGCTTTCTAGCTTATCCAGAATATCCAACAAATCTAGCGGAGTTGAAGGCGTTTCTGACGTTGAGTGTCACTAACAGGACGATCCGTTACTTGGTGCGACTGTATGCCTCTGCCTTTTGGACCGCGTTCACCGCCTCTGCAATCGCATCAATGGTAGAACGTCCTGCTCTAAAGCCGTACTGCCGAGGAGATAGGTCCCCAGCAGCACGAATCGCGTCAGTGAGTCTTCCCTTGATGAGTTTCTCTAGCACTTTCCCAGCCGTGTCTAGCATGCATAACGGGCGGTATGCAGACGGCGGTTCGGGATTTCCCCTCGCCACCTTCCATCGTACCAGGAAAACCCCGTCCCGTAGGCAAGCGTTGAATGCGCTGAGCAGCAAGTCAGGACACTGGTGATAGACGAACCGCAACACCTCAGCCGGAACACCATCTGGACCTGGACCTTTCCTCGCTTTCAATGAGAGCACTGCCTCTTCCAGTTCCGGCTGTGTGAAGAGTGGACACTCGACTGCTGTTTCACCATGGACAGCGTCAACACGGACGGGATGGGCGGGGAAGAGTCCCCACACTATCGCGTCCATCTTTTCCACGTCATGTATACAAGGCTTCCTTAGCGCACCAAGCTTCCGCATAACTAGCTTGTAGCCAAGGCCCCACGGATCCTTGTTCACATTGTCCACTAGGTCTTGTCAGCAGCGAGCCTTGCTATTGTTGGTCAGTTTGCGAAGGCATTTCCTGGCCGACTTATATGCTGCCACCTGGTTGCATGCCTCGTCACGGTTTCGCGCACGTTGAGCCTCACGTCGAAGCTTGTTAAACTCCCTTCGCTTTTCAGCGATTTCAGTTGACCACCAGTACACTGGAGGCTTGCCGTGCCGGGGTCTTCGACGGGGCATAGAAGCGCAGCAAGCAGGGGGTTAAGGGGGTCTCCCCACAGGTAACCCTTAAAAAAAAAATCCCCATTGGTAGTCGAGTATGGTGTCATTAGAAAGGTATCAATGTCTTTTTAAAACAAGTCTTAAAATTGTCTTATCAGTACCGGGGGTGGGAGGACAGAGGAAGGGAATATGTACGAACTTTTCGCGGCTGTGACTGTTTTAAATGCGATGATTGAATAATTTGGAATGATTTTTCCCCAATTTCAAAGTTTAAGGTACATGCTTTTAACTCTTGATCCAATTTAATGAATGACTGAAGACGAGTGCCTACAATTAACACTCATAGATGAATTAAGTCGAGGAGGCAGGAGAGAACTCCTAACAGAAGGGGTTTGTAACTATTCTAGGGTTCGAAAAATATTCTGATGTAATGAATCGATGATTTGAATTATGCACCCAATACTTGTTTAAAAAATCGTTCAAATTCATCCAAAAGATGCAAAGTTTTGTTCATAAGCACATAACAGCCGCGATTTTGTTCCAAGTCAAATAATTTTTCTGAATGCTCGGCTCATTGAACATATTCAATTAAACCACTTTTCCACTTTTTTGTTATGAAAATCCGAAGAAAATAAGTGTGCCTCGGTCGATTTGAAATATATGTTAACTATGAACATGTATCACTGTTTTTATAATTCTATACAATTGAAATGGCGATAACTCAACTAGCTATGATTTGATTTTCATGAAATTCCGTAGGCATAAGGGTCGTATATCAGCCTGCATATATGTAAAACCTAAAGAAGTTTAAGGGCACCGCTCCGATTTTTGGGTGAAAATTTAAAATTTGCAAATCATACTATTATTAACAGGGTTAAGTGAATTTTGATTTCTGAGGTATTTGTTGCCCTTGGAATCATAAAGACCTACTTCCGTGATTTTTTAGGATTTTCGGCTCAAAGGTGTCCAATAGTGTAGGGAGGAGATGCAAATATTGTTTGTGCATTTTTCAGAAAGCCCTAAAAATAATGGAGCTACGAGGTCGGTCCCAAAAGTACCCGACCCGACAAAGAAAACAGTAAAAAAATTTCGAAAATGTTTTTTATTTTTCAACATTTCTCATTTCAGCTCGATACACTTCTCCCAACGATGTTCAATAGCTTCGATACCCGCTTTATAGTAGGAACCGTCAAGCTCCTCAAAATAGCTATTAACCGCAGACTCTACCTCTTCATTATTGGCAAATCTTCTGCCGCCGAGTCATTTTTTCAAATTCGGAAAAAAAAATAATCCGAGGGAGCCAGATCTGGCGAATAGGGTGCGTGAGGAAGCAATTCGAACTTCAACTCATTGATTTTAACCATCGCAATGACGCACTTGTGGACTGGTGCGTTGTCGTGATGAAACAACACTTTCTTTTTCGTCAGATGGGGCCGTTTTTTCTAGATTTCATCACTCAAACGCTGCAATAAGGCTGCATAATATACGCCGTTGATTGTTTTTCCTTTTTCGAGATAATCAATAAATATTATTCCACGCGCTTGCCAGAAAACGGATGCCATGACCTTGCCAGCTAACTGAACTGTCTTTGCTTTATTCGGAGCCAGTTATCCCTTTTCAGTCCACTGCTTTGCCTGCTCCACCAAGGAGACCAACTCAGGTGTAAAATAATGGACCCATGTTTCGTCCATGGTTATGAATCGACGCAAAAATCCGGCTTTATTGCTGCGAAACATTGTCAAACACTCGATGGAAACACACTCATGTTGCTTTTTGTGCTCCATGGTGAGCAAACGCGGCACCCATCTTGCGCACAGCTTTCTCATGTTCAAATTTTCGGTTAAAATACGATGAACTGCACTTTTTGAAATGCCTGCTATATCTGCTATCTCGCGCACTTTTAGTCGACGGTCATCCAATATCATTTTGTGGATTTCCTTCACATTTTCTGACGTAATGACCTCACTTGGTCGACCACTGCGATGTTCATCTTGGCAGCTCGTACGACCTCGCTTAAACTCAGCTACCCAATATTTGACCGTTGTAAACGAAGAAGCAGACTTCCCCAGAGTAGAACCCAACTCGGCTTTGATATCGGTTGGACTTGACCTTTCATATGAAAGTATTGTATCACATAACGCTGCCCGATTGTTAGGTAAATTTCTCGAGAGACATTTACCTATAGCGGAGAGTATCTTATATATATATATATATATATATATATATATATATATATATATATATATATATATATATATATATATATATATATATATATATATATATATATATATATATATATATATATGGGATATAACGAAATTTGTGACCATGCTAGGTTGCAATTTTGCTCCGATTTTCACCAAATTTTCAGGAAAGATGTATTGAGTAAATATCTCGGCTAAGTTCGTGAACCAGCTATATCGGCCTGGCGAAAACGAAATGGCGACCATTTCAGTGATTTCTGTTCTGACCAAAGTATAGCTCCGATTTGCATGAAATCTGGTACAAAGGTTCACTGATATATGTGATGAATCTCACAATAAAAAACCCAAATTCGGTACGGCTGAAAGAAAATGGCGGCCGCTCAAAGGTAAAAAAACATACAAAGTGTTGTTGTTGTAGTTTTGACCAAAGCTTTCAACTAATGTTAATGAAATTCGATAGTTTGATAGAAACTATAAGTGTCTAAAATGTTATGTAAAAAACTGGAGGTCAGGTCGCAAAAAAAAAAATGGCGGCCAGTTGAAGCTCGAAACTTCAAAGTCTTCTAAGAGTCGCAATTTTAATCCGACGTATATGAAACTTGATTTTGAGATGGAAATCAATAAGATCTAGAAACTTTGACATTTTGGTGATCATGCATGTGCAATTTTCAGGTTTTTGTGGCCCTCTAGCGATCACATTTTCCAACGGATTTTGATGAAACTTGAGATTATGAATCTTTGTACTAAGTTTTTGTCTTATGCAGAAAATTTTTAAATCAAATGGAAAATAAAAAAGTCAAAATTTTTAATCCTAATATTTTTAAGCTGCCATTTTCACTATAAATTGAATAATTTTGCCCAGTCTAGAGTGAAACTCTGATTTGAACGAGATTTGGCACATTGATTGATGAGGTCCTAGCATACAAAGATTTAAAATAATCCAAAATCAAATGCATGCATTAAAAATGGCGGCCCCCAAAGGTCAGAAGGCAAGCGTCATTCGCTATTTTAGTAGCAACTGAAATAATGAATATTCTTCACGGAAACGTTTTAAATTACTTAACTTGAAAGTATTTACATAGAAGACCATTTTTAAGATATTGTTAAAATATTTTTACAATACCCTAAAAAATTATGAAATCGTGACTTGTCTGTCCGTCCGTCCATCCGTCCGTTTGTTCGTCCGTCACAGTAAGTTTCCTTGCAAACCACATGAGCTAGAATGAGGAAATTTTCTAGGTAGGTCAAAAGTGGTGGCTCTTAAAATTTGCTGAGCAAGAAAATATTTTAAGGTGTTTAAGGGGGGTCCCCCCATACAGGGGGTGACATACAAATTTTTTTTATATCTGTAGCCCTCTAGCAGCCAAGTTTCTCAACAGAATCCGATGAAATTTGAAATTATAAGTTGTTAAAGCAAGTTAATTTAACCTGAAAAAAAATATGCAAATCGGATGACAAATGAAAAGGTCGAAAACTTACGGCTTAATATTTTTAGCAGCCGTTTTCAATAAAAATTCAAAATGACGGCCCCTGATGGTTCAGAAAAGATTTGAAAATATTTATGTTAATAGCAACGCAAGTGCTGTTTGAACTTTTATGGAAATCATTTGAAATTATCTATTTGAGCTATTTTAGCCGACAAGTTATCAACTTTGTGTGGTAACCACTGTGTAAACAGCAAATGTGAGAAAGACAACACCTGTATTTATATGTTCATAACAATTTATTATCTGCCGATTTTCAATATGTGATCCATAAATGTGCAACTCAATTGAATGAGCGAAATCTTTGCGCCTCTATAAAGGGTCTTTAAATACGAGCGTCGGCAGATTGTTTTTATGTCAATAAATACCCATGTGGAGCTACGAAAATTGCAGTAAGAAGTTTAGTAGTACGCAAGCCAAATTCTTTTCCAAAATCTTACGCTACATACGAGAAATTTTCCTTTCCGGCTGGTGCTGCCAACGGGGATTTTTCCATATTTACAAATTCACTGAGAGCGTTCACTTTGGATGTCTGTAAAAAAATAATAATAAACGTACCGTTATGAATTTTTCACATTAAGTTTTTGAAAGGTGGTATTCTCAGTCGCAGTAATTGTTTTTTTTTAAATTGCCTGTATTCATATGTCAGGCCGGGTACTTTTGGGACTACCCTTGTAGATCCAATCACAAATAACTTACAGGGTGAAACTTTTCTAATAGTAGTAGAATTTAACATTTTTGTTAGTAAAACTGTATCAGTATCATTCAATTAGATGAAATCAGCCATTTAAGTAGTTCTTAAAAATATCATTTTATTCTTTAAGTTTCAATAAAAGTTACCGACGTTATAGCCGTTTGAATTTTCTCCGATTACAACAATCATATACGATCTTTCTAGTACATGGGCTTTTCATCGAACCAGACACTACATGTTTGATTGAATCTTCTGCAAATTTTCAGATAAGATGGATAACAAAAATACATTTAAGATTCAGATCAGTCACTGATTTTAGCAATATTGGAACAGAATGTTGGCTGGTTAAAATGGAGTTCTTTTAAAGCAAGAATTTATTTGATGTCCATGTCATTAAAGTTTTTCTTGAATAAAATCATTCTATTTATCCACATATTGTAGGTTAAGTACAAAACCCTTTTGACATGAGCGTAGTTCTGTCTACCCAATTTGTTTCGCTTGGATATGTACAAACTTGAAGGCCTGTTTTCCATTGTTGTTCCTGTAGTCCATGTATGCCTTCCTTTTTTAGGGTTTTGTAAAATAATTTTACAAAACCCTACTAAAATCGCGTCCTGTCTGTCTGTCCGTCCATGTTTCACAGCAGTTTTTCTCGGAAACTACTTAAGTTAGAAACATCAAATTTTGTATGCAGGTGTAAAGTGGTGCTCTCTTCAAAGTTCAACTACAAAACAAATTTATAAGGTATTTAAGGGGGGTGTCCCCATATAGGGGAGTGCCCCCGAAAAAGAATTTCATCAAACGTTGCCTATATGGGTATCAAATGAAAGGTCTTGATAGAACTTTTCAAAACAGGTCTTAATTAGGCAAAGTTTGCTTCGAGGGGCGCATAGGGAGGGGAAATACACGAAAAATTTGTGTCCCCCCCCCCCTCGCGATTGGACATCTGTGATCCGAAAAATCTGAAAAATATTATGGAGGTAGGTATTTATGAGTACAACAGCAGCCTTTTTTTTTTTATTTTTTTTTTATTTTTTTTTTTGTGGTAGGGAGGTGAAGGCATTTATGCCCGCCGAGTCTGGCAGTGTGGGACTCCCATGGAGGATACCTTTGGACTACCCACTAAACACCTCCCCTATCAATCTGAGAACCTAGCCTGGAACCGTTTGACACATTACTTCGGGCCAGGTCTCGTTTTGTTACGCCGTGGGGCGCCTTCAAGCTGGGGAGTCCCTTTCCTAGCGGGAGGGGAGGGGGGAAGAGGAAATGCCAGAAGAGCGATCCCCCAGCCCCAGTGCCTCCGGCTGCTGTGAGTCCCTTTTATATTTTAGGACTGCCCGAGCATAATGTGCCACCTGGTTCCATTTGTCAACCGATTCGAGCATCACCGCAACTATATTATCCGGGGTGAGCTCTCCCGTCTCCCTGTAGAGTTCCCTTCGCAGCCTGGCCCATTTGGTACACGCAAAAAACGTGTGACAGGCATTATCCTCCTCTCCTGGGCAAAACCGACAATCGGGAGACCGTGACTTGCCGATCTTGTGCAGGTAAGACTGAAAACACCCGTGCCCGCTCAAAAGCTGGGTCAGATAGAAGTCAGTCTCACCATGCCTTCGATTTAGCCACGGTCTCACATCCGGGATGAGGCGCGCAGTCCACCTTCCCTTCGTGCAATTCCTCCAAGACTGCTGCCAATCGTTGAGCGAGCGTTGTCTCTCCTCGCGGATAACGATCTCCCTCGCATCCTCGTTTCGGCGCAGGTAAATAGCGCGGCGCTCTCTAGCAAGGAGGGCGACAGGTACCACGCCTGCAATTACTCTCACCGCCGAGTCGGAGACTGTTGGATACGAAGATGCAATTCTCAGTGCTCCTCTTCTGTGTACCTGTGCCAATCGTTTTCGGTATACCTCCTTGCTGAGAGCGTCGCCCCATACCTCTGCTCCGTACAGTAGCACTGACCCTACAGCACTCATCAAGAGGCGTCTTCTTGATGGGCTGGGTCCCCCTACGTTGGCCATAAGTCGACTCAGGGCCGATATTGCCGAAGCAGCCTTCTCAGCCGTTGCCCTGATTTGCTCAGAGAAACTCATCTTCGAGTCGATCAGTAGCCCCAGGTACTTCACCGCTGGCTTCGATTCGATCTGTATATCTCCAATACTGATCATCCTTACTCTAGGGATTCTCTTTTTTGTCAAGATGACCACTTCGGTTTTCTCCAGTGCTAAACTGAGCCCGCGAGCAGTCATCCAGTCCCTCACTCGGCGCATTAGCATACCTAGCCTAAGTTGCGCTTGTTCAACGGTGCGTCCGGCGACCAGAGCCGCAACATCATCCGCATAGCCGACCAAGCGCGAATCATCTGGCATCTCAAGTCTCAGTAGCCCGTCGTAAGACACGTTCCACAGGTCCGGACCAAGGATAGATCCCTGGGCAACACCCGATGTAATTTCCATCCTTCGTTGGCCCTGTGTCGTGTCGTAGAGCAGGCTTCGGTCCTTTAGGTAGTTCCTCAAAAGCCGCATTAGATATTCTGGAACTTGAAAGGAGTTTTCCAGCGTGTCCAGAATATCCACCCATCTAGCGGAGTTGAAGGCATTCCTGACGTCGAGTGTCACCAACAGGACGATCCGTCGCTTGGTGCGACTATATGCCTCTGCCTTTTGGACCGCGTTCACCACCTCTGCAATCGCATCGATGGTAGAACGTCCTGCTCTAAAGCCGTACTGCCGAGGAGATAGGTCCCCAGCAGCACGAATCGCGTCAGTGAGTCTTCCCTTGATGAGTTTCTCTAGCACTTTCCCAGCCGTGTCTAGCATGCATAACGGGCGGTATGCAGACGGCGATTCGGGATTTCCCTTCCCCTTGCTGACCAGCACGAGCCTCGCCACCTTCCATCGTACCGGGAAAACCCCGTCCCGTAGGCAAGCGTTGAATGTGCTGAGCAGCAAGTCAGGACAATGGTGATAGACGAGCTGCAAAACCTCAGCTGGAACACCATCTGGACCTGGAGCCTTCCTCGCTTTCAGGGAGAGGACTGCCTCCTCCAGTTCCAGTTGTGTGAAGAGTGGGCACTCGACTGCTGTTTCACCATGGACAGCGTCAACACGGACGGGATGGGCGGGGAAGAGTCCCCGCACTATCGCGTCCATCTTTTCCGCGTCATGTATACAAGGCTTCCGTAGGGCACCAAGTTTCCCCATGACCAGCTTGTAGCCAAGGCCCCACGGATCCCTATTTACATCGTCCACGAGGTCTTGCCAGCATCGGGCCTTGCTCTTGTTAATAAGCCTGCGAAGATATTTCCTGCCGGACCTGTATGCTGCTAGCCTAGTGTCTGCCTCCTCCCGTGTTCGTGCCCGCTGGGCCTCTCGCCGAAGTTTGTGACACTCACTTCTTTGTTCGGCGATCTCATTTGACCACCAGTATACTGGAGGCTTACCATGTCGGGGTCTCCGGCGGGGCATGGAAGACTCGCAAGCAGCTATGATGGTACTCATAGTTGAGTTCACCAAGTCCTTGGCTGTAGGCCCTCCACTCCCTGGCGGAGCTCCCAGCAACGGTGCGCCTGCCGTAAGCGCGTCAGTGAACTTCTCGACGTCCATCCTCCCAGTCCTCCATCCGAGGATTGAAGTTTGGGCATATGCACGCAGAGTGGCACTGTCGTGAATCTCAACAGCTATATACTGGTGATCACTAGCCGAGTAGTCCTCTAGTACTCGCCAGTTGTGTACTCTAGGTACCAGGGACTCCGAAGCGAGTGTCACATCGGGTATGGTTCCTACGCAACCCCAGCGGCGGAAAGTAGGGGTGTTACCAGTATTTAGGACAAAAAGCGCTGTTCTGGCCGCCATGTCCAAGATTTGCTTTCCCCTTGGGTCGGATTGTGGCATACCCCATTCGATGGCTCTAGCGTTGAAGTCTCCCCCGACCAGCATGTGGCCCTCTGTGTTCGAGACAGCGTCCTCCAGGGCATCGAGTTTGGTTCGAAAGGATCGTATTGCCTCGTTAGGCGTCAGATAAACACTGAAATATGTTATCCCTGAACACCGCACCCACACAAAACCATCCCCGCGTCCATGGCCCTGCACCTGAAGGCGGGCGCTGTCTCGAACCCAGATGGCCGAGGTACCAGTTTTGTCAGGGTACCACGCTTGCGAGTCCTTGTTATGATGTTGCTCGCTCAGCAACAGGAGGTCAGCTTTCTTATCCCTCGCAAACTGCTCAAGTAGGTCCTGGGCGTTTGTGCTTCGGTGCAAATTGACCTGCAGGATACGGATCATTTGAGTATCGATTTGGCTTTAGTTAGGGCCTCCTTGAAAACCCGGCATCTCCCTGTCCCCGGCTCATGTTTGAGGTCGCCGGGTGCTAGCTTAGCATCCTTGCAAAGAATGCATTTTGCCTCGTTCGTGCACTCCTTCCTTTTGTGCCCCGTTTCACCACATTTGTAGCACAGAGATCTCCTGTCGGGTCCGCTACAGCCATACGCGGTGTGTCCGTATTCGAGGCATCTGAAGCAGCGGATAGGGATCGCTCTTCTCCGTATCCTGCAGATCACCCAACCTATCTTAATTTTGCCCTTCGCCAGGATTTGCTGGGCGTCTTTATCAGCTAGTTCGACAATAGCCATGCGTTGCCCCCTTGTGTTTTCACGCGTCAATCTTGCCTTGACTTCACTTAAGCTGGGGAACTCCCTCCTAATGGCATCCTCTACTTCAGCTTTGTCCGTGACGCAGTCGAGGTCCCTGATTTCCAGGGTGGCCATTGGTTCGAGCGAGGCAACCGTTGCCGCATCTCCAAGAACCTTTTGAACCGCGTCACGGAATGCATCTTTGTTTGTGGCCTCTGGCCCGAATTCCACCAGCAAGCCACCGGTCCGGGTTGGTCGAACTGCTTTGATGGCAGTTTTGGTGTCGTCTGGCTTGACCGCTCCTTTAATTTCACGGAGGACATCTGCGTAGGTTCGGCCCTTAGTGGGTTTAATAAGCAGTGCCTCTCGCAAGAGTTTGCGCCGCGGTTTGCTTTTTGTTTTCTGCGGTATATCGGGGGGTTCTTTGTTCTTTTCGTGGTTGAGCTCTTTGTCTGTTTTTTCTATGAGTAGCTTTTTGGCCGCTTTTTTCGCTGCCTTGTTTCGCACCACATGAAACTCCTCGCCTGGAGTGTCAACTTCGTTTATGGTCTCGTCCTTCCTCCTTTTCTCACAGTCGCCTTCAATTGGGCTACCGGCCATTCTTTTGCTGCTGCTAGGACCCACCGATGCCTCGAGGGAGAGCGTGTCTTTTTGGTGCTTTTCGGTTGCAAGCCACCTCCGCCTGTAGTGCGTTATGCGGCCAAAAAGCTCCTCCAGTTCAAGAATGCCATTCTTGACACTCTTGCCTATGTTTTTCTGCACTTCGCAGGCAGCCCTCAGTTGTTTGACGATATTCCCCGCTTTCCGAGTAAGCCGCTCCTCTTCGGCGCGGTCAAGGGCGATTGTGTTATTTGGCGCCACCTCTTGGGAGAGGCCCCCGTTTCCTAGCCCTTTTGCTTCTATCGCTTGGGTCGCGTTTGAAGTGGCGTCGGCCAACGGCAAAACTTCTCCCTCCCCCAGTCTTACACTGGCCTCCGTTGGTGTCGCAGCTTGATCCGGATTGTGTACGTCTTGCACTAGGCGCTCCGGGGTGCGCATAGTCCTTCTACTGCGCCCAAAGGCCGCAATGATGCCAGGTTGCACAACGCACTCTGCCTTCTTTCGTTCGTTAGTCCGTCTGTGGTCTGTCTCCGATGATTTAACCTGTGATGTTGACTTTGACAGTGTTTCTGGGGTTTGCTGCCTCCCCCCGCAATCGGTGACTTGTTTAATCGGTGTTCTTGCCAACAGCGGTTTTTGCCTGAAAGGGTTCTCCGTGCTAGCGTCCTGTTTGCTTGTGGTTTCATTTGTTTGGTCCATTTTATTGGGTCCCCCCTCGGAGCCGCTATCTCCGTTCGTGTGTGTAGTCGCCTTTTTGGTCCCATGGTTATCTTTGCAGAGCAGGGAGGCCATGCGAGGGTTGCCACAAGCCCTTATGGGGACAAGTGCTCAGAGCCAGACCAGCGCTAATCGGGAGTCCGTCTCAACCGAACCTACACCACCAACCCAATGGTGCGAACTTCGAACGTACTCCGAGGCCTGCCAAGGTTTTACCGGGACGGAGACGGTATGATAGTTGAATTGGAGCCGTTCACACACGAGTTTCACCTCGGCGCTACTGTGCAAAGCAACTAGGTCCAAACCATCACATCCGCCAGCCCAAAGCGTCAATTCCAGTTCGTTGTCCAAAGCGTAATCCAGATACAATAAGAGGGAACCTCACGGCACCCCCCATATCCTCGGGTCCGTGGGGGCGGCACTCCCCAAAGAATGCTAGCCTCCAAGAATGTTCTTGTCGACCGGCTTTCTCCCTGCGGGAATTTCCTCGGATACGTGGGGGCGGAACTCCCCAAAGAATGCTAGCCTCCAAGAGTGGTCTTGTCGACCGGCATTCCCCCTGCGGAGTTTCCTCGGGTACGTGGGGGCGGAACTCCCCAAAGAATGCTAGCCTCCAAGAGAGCTCTTGTCGACCGGCATTCCCCCTGTGGGGTCGACCGGCATTCCCCCTGCGGGGAGCAGCCTTAGAAGTCGAAATTCGCTCAACTTTGTTAATAATAGTATGATATTCGAATTCCAAATTTTCCCCAATAAAATCTTATACGTACACTTAAACTAAACGAAATTTGATATTTAAGTAGTCCTACAAAAGATCCTTAAACTTTGTAAGTTTGATGAAAATCGAATGATCTACACGGAAGTTATAGCCATTTGAAATTTCTCCAATCACAACAACAAAAACACATGATTTTGGTATTTTACGGGCTTTCCCGGGCTCTCTTGAAATTTTCAAATAAGGGCAATAACATTAATATTTTTAGGAGTCACTCAATTTTTGTCGGTTTGCAACAAAATGGCGCCCGTTGAAAATAGAAAAACAATGGATTTTTTTTTAACGTGCACATCTCTTTGACATATTTCTTGACTTTATTCGTTGCTGGTGACTGCATTTCTGAGAAGTTGAGTATAAAACCCTTCTGACATGAGCGTAGGTCTGTTTACCCAACTTGTTTTTAATACATGCATCAATTACTTTTTTCGTTACCGACCTGTTGACAGTGACGATCAAATGACAATCAATCTCACAGTTTCATGAAGATATCCATTAGTTTTCAATCTAGGAATTTGAATCTTAGTTGAAAGTACATATAACGCCAATATTTTGAAGTGGCTGTTTACTCAAATAAATGACTGTTTTCTAAAATGAAATAGGGAAATTATTTTCATTTATTTCGATCATTTAATGAGGCAGGGAAAATGCCCCTGGCGATTTGCTATAACTTTCTATGTCTAGTTTAACCTTTGTTTCTAATCGGTATGAATTTCGTGACTTACATTGTAGATTTTAATAATTAGAAAGTAAAATTACTTGAATTTCAAATGATTAAACGTTTTTTTCAGATTTTCTGGAAACAGCAAATTAAAATTCTCGTTGTTTCCTAAGAGTTCCCACCGGCAAATTATTAAAATTCCGTTACAACCATAAATTAACAAGCTAATGATAAATTGAATTGGATAGAATAAAACTACAATACCAACAATCACACGCATAACTTTCTTCCACGCTCGTATGTGGGCTGTCCTTAAACATGTAATTAAGTTGTAGAACAAGCGCCCGCTTTGTGGACTGATACTGATATCACTTTCATCAGACATGACCCTAACAAAGTACCGGAAATTTTTGATGCCATTCCATTAAATGCAATTAAACCACTTAGACAATCAATGTTGACTAGGCCAATAGTGTCTACCGTGGCGGTTGGCGAGCAGCTCTATTTCAACACTTGAGCGATTTGGTAAGAAAGAAACCAATGGATCGAACGGGGAAATATTCTTTGAGCCGCTCGTCTAGACCGCGGTAGGTTTTTAGCTATTGCTCGGGAGTTATTACGATAATATAAAAATGATGATGATTGCATGTGATTTAATAGGTTGCGTGACTTGAAGCGGGAAGATAGAATGAATTTTTATTTTCCGGCGATAATTTTATTTGTTGACTATCGAGTTTTCGAAATTAATATGTAATGACTGTTTAACACGTTAATTTACAGATATTCAAATATTTGTTGCACCGGATAACGAACCTTCAACTTTTTGCAAACTTCCTTTCTTGTACATTTTAGGTAATTCATAATTATTTTAAGCCGCATTCTTGGGAGAATGATGAAGCGATAAATCCACACTGCAATCGCTGGAGCAATAAAATTTTCTTCGGAAGAATTTCCGGTGGAAGCAATTGATTAGAATGAAATTTTAACTTGCATCCCTCGCCATCGTGCAACTAACACTAATGAATAACTCGTATGAATCCAGAAGAATGTTTCTGCGTATATGATTCATAAAATTTAATCATCATTTCAGTCACAAATCATTGAATCTTTCTTTGGTTAGCAATGATAGACGAATCGTCTAGCGAATTTTATTGCCACATGTGCCACAGGCAATGCATCGCTAATTGCGGTATTGCATTAATGCCATCAGAGTAAGTACATGGTATTATGGAGACATATTTTCTGTTTGTGTACATACTCGTATGTATTTTGCGTGTCTTTAAGAAACTTTGAATGAGTGGCTTTTCACTTTAGGCGATCTGGCGATATGTTGCACGCATCACATACGTACTTCATTCATCGAAGTAACTTGACATTGACTACAAATGAATGACGCCAAAGAGTTCAATTACCCGCACAACACAACAACGACAATAATCACATCACATACGCGTTACTGAACGTGCACCATACATAGTAATTGTGTCTCTAAGTTACGTCAAATGCACTCGGATGCATCGTAAATGAGTGGAGTAAGCAGCGCTGTGAGTCTTATCATAGAAGCGGCGACCGTTATCATATCGCCATGGGAGAAAGGTCTTCAAAGGGCAACGGTCAACGATTTGTGGTACATGTTTATTAATTATTTAATTACATTGCATATCGCATTGAAATATTGTTAACTCGACGTGGATAAGCAATTAATTAAAACTTTTCTTTGAAGGAAATTGGCGGCATTTTTCATTTGAAAGAAAAACTACTCAAACGAATCAGTGTGTATCTATTCAATACAATTCTAATTGTGTTAGTATGAAAAGGCAAATTTCTATCTCTTAAGTGAGTTTCAAAGCTCATTCTTCATTTCTAAAAAAATAAAATATATATTTCAATTTCATTGGACCGGAAGCCTGAACATAAATTCATCAACAGACACTACGGAAATGATTATATTTGTCTTCTACCCTCCCATTGAAATATATAATAAATAAGATAAATCAGGAAAAGCTTTGAAGAGCGAAAATAAAAGTCACCATCAAAATGGAGTGCTTTATTTCAATTAACTTTGCAGTTGTGAATTTGATTGAAACCACATGATGTAAGTTCGAATAAGACAAATATTCTTGTTTGTGGACTTAATTAGGAGAGTTCCGGGGAGAAAAAAAATTACGATTTTATTTCAAAAGTACATTCACCATGTATCAAAAATATATCGTGCTCATAAAAATTGTCCTCGTGGATATTTCCTGGTTATTCTTAAATAGAAATTGCAATATAGCCATATAAGTGAAAACGACATTTTGAGCGAAATATTCATTGTCTTTATGAAAAGTTTTAATTTATGCACAACATTTTAAATAGTATGAATTTAATAATTTTAGCGCATATTTTCAAACCAATCCTAAGAAATCCCGAGTCAATCAAAAATGTCGAGTAAGAAGGAAGAACTTCTGACGGAAGGAGGAGTCATATGAAATGTGCATTTATTAGAAGATAAAAATCCTAATAAATTGATGGACGAGAATAAATTATATACTGAGTAAATTTGCATCTGCCTATCATTCATTTGCGCTGTTTGTCTTGCAATGTCAATAATTATTGTCAAATCCATTTAATTTTGCTGTACATTTAAGAATATTACCACCTAGAGTCTCAGTACATATAAACTGAATATTCCCTAGTCATTCGATTCTACGTCTAGCCTCCGTTGCGTATACACGTGTTTTTAAAAGCTCCTTTCAAAAATTTTTAAAAATTAAAATAAGTTTTAAAACGTCAATTAGAAAGTAATTTTTAAAAAAAATTTATTAATCGTCGAACTATTCGAACAATTTATCGAGTATCTGGATTTTACTTGCGAGAAAGTTTCAAAAAAGAAGAAACGTTTTTTCACCGGGAGCGTGAAGGAGCCCGACGGCTTCCCACCGCTAGAGGACCCGGGCCAAGAATTTCTAATGCTACGAATGAAAAAATCATGAAACGGAAAAACGACCAAGAAAGCTCTGAGCATGGCAAGCGTATTAAGTTTTCAAGTGAAGAATTCGAAGGGGTAACCAGAGAAAACGTAAAGGTTACTAGAGATAATTTTGAGATGAAACTCCGAATTCAAAATTTGGAGGAAAGGGTCCGGACATTAACAAAAGTGAAGAAAACAAAAGAGATCAAGCCACAAAAAACGTCCGGAAAAGAAGAAGCGGTAACAAATAAGAAGAATGAAAAAAGAAGCGACAACAAACAAGACCAACGAAGAAATAGTAGCCACGTAAAAGGCTCAAACATATAAGGTAACATTACAAGATACGAAAAAGACATCAATCCATGATGCTGAAAACATACTGAGCACAGGAGGAGCAAACGACAGCTTTAATTACTTTGCGGTACTGCTGCGATGAATGACGATATGGATACTGAGATGGAATGCCAAGATAACATCGGTAATATTAATGATTCCAGTATTAATTTCATTGAATATTTAAAATCAAAAAATAGTGGAAGGAGAAGAAGCCAACCGGGAAACTGCTGGTTCTCCTATTAAAAATAATAAGATAAATAAGAAAGTTCATCTGATTAATGTTTTTGGCAGCGTCGCGGGCAATATGGTTCGGTTATTGGCAGCCGAACATAAAATCGATGATTTTGAAGTTAAGAAGGCTGATTTCAAGCTAGCGAAAGATGCTCTTAATAACGTGAAAACTCTCAACTTCATATATACGGCTCAGACGGAAAAAACCAGACATTCCTGTTGAAGGGCTTGGACGGTGGGGAGAATACAGTAGATCTTCTTGAAATGTTACAGGAAGTAGCACCTGCTGTCAAATTCATCAGTGTGAAAAATTTTGTTACAATGAGATCAACTGTTGAAGGCTAAATATTACCTTTTTATTTGGTCCAAATTTCGAATGATAGCAGCCCGAGTGCCCTCCAACAGGTAAGGCACTTGAACTTTAGAGTTGTGAGGTGAGAACGCCTCCGAAAAACTGAGGTCAAACAGTGTGACAGGTGCCAACGATTCGGCTATTCGGCTGCCAATTGTGCCATGCACTATCGCTGCGTTAAATGCAAAGATATTCATTCCCCCGGTGAATGCAAATTGGCTCAGATGTATCCAAAAGAAAAATTATATTGTGTTAACTGCGGTATATTTGGTCATCCAGCATCATATCGATGATGCCCTCAGTAGCAAGATGCAAAAGTTAAATTTTCTCCAAAACAAACCCAAGTACATCGCAATGTGTTAGCTTCCAACTTCGTCAAACCCGGAGTATAATTTGCACTTGCTGCTAGAGGACCAGCAGACAACAACGTAAATAAAATACATAATGTAAGTGCCAATAATGAGCTACTTTTCAAAATTTACCAACAGCTTGAATCTCTTTCAGAAAGAATAAATAAACACGATCCATAAATCAATTTCGTTTTTCAACGTTTAGGCCAACATGCCTCAAAATAACTTGTCATCATGTCGCATTCCCATGGATAGGATTCGTCTCATCTTGATAAACGTCAAATCTATTGTTACTATACATCGACGTGACTATCTTCTCGAATTCGTTGTTAAGCAAACGCCTGACATCATGCTTATTACTGAAAGCCACCTCAATTCATGACACTCCATGACATTCAAGGATTTTGAATTCCTAAGAAACGATAGGGTAAACAGTGATAGGGGTTCGAAGACCCTATTGTTTCCAAAATATTGAAAAAGTCGAATTCAAAAGCTTTGAATCTCTTGAAGTGTCCGTTATCAAAATCTCACTGCCAGGTTGAGATAACCTCTTCGTTATCTCTGCCTATGCAACTGGTCGAAATGTTTTCAAGCTCAAGGAGGAGCTCAATTCCTTGTTTGAAATATTCGAATTGAACAGGCTGCATAATTATTATCTTCTTGCTGCTGACCTGTACGCCAAGCATACATCATGGCTAAACGCCACCAATAATCCAAGAGGTATATTTCAAAAATCGTGCATAACAGAACCAAATTGAATACAGGTGCAATCTATACGGGTCGGGGCTCCAAACATACCGTAGGGCAAATTCATATTTGGGCCTCTGCATTCCTGACACAAGACTTGAATTCAGCTTTAATAGTCTTCAATCAACAAAGGGATAATCTCTTCCTCATTCTAGTTCAACATGAAAATTATTGGCTGAATTTCAAAAAATCAGACTGGGGAAAGATTCAAAAAAAGTTTAATCGAGAGTTCCAGAAGCAATATCTTCTGATGATGGCAACTCTTGCTCAATGTTTCTTAATGACAGGAATCTAACGATGAAATAGATCTCTATTTGTTGAAGTTAGAGAAGCTGACGTTGGAAACGATTGAGAAAGTAGTTCCTAAGATCAAACATTGAAATAATATGGAAGGATATGAAACACCAACCATTGCAACGTTGAAAAGATTGAAAAGCCTTCTTCTCAAATGCGTCAACAATATTTATCGGCGATTTTTGGACTACAACCATCCCTCGTTGGCTTTGTTGAAATTACACCTGAAGAATGTCCGAAACTTAATCCGTTCATACTTCAGGAGTGAGGTCAGCAATCAATGGGCGGAAAATTGAGGGGCAATAGCCCACAGAACCCAGATGGCGTTTTCGTGAAAGCAAATAGCACATTCCGTAAGAAGTCTCGAGTGAAGGTATCGAGTCTTGAAGTCACTAGTGATGAGGTAAATCTTCTCGATAGGGCTGGTATCGAAATTGATAGTACGACTCCGGATAGAAATGGAAACAGGATTACATGTGAGGGATTGCATAAACTTGCCCTGATTGGAACACATTTTGAATTGGTTCATCTATCAAACCCTGGAGAGGGAATGAAATATTTTCAGATGTCGTTGAAGCAAAAGTTTTCGACTTCAAGTCAAGCCTGAACGGTGAATCAATTCTTCAGTTCAATGAAACATTAACATCTGACCTCATACCGAGCTTGAATCTTATTGATAATTTTGTCAGCTATTGATAACGATTTTTCGAACAAAATTTTCTTTGGTGATGAGGCTCATTTTTCGCTCAGTGCTTACGTAAATAAACAGAATTGCCGCATATGGGGCTCTCAAAATCCTCAGGTGATCGCAGAAAGGCCCTTTGCATCCGGAAAAAGTGACCGTTTGGTGTGCATTATGGTCTGGTGGTGTTATTGGCCCGTATTTTTTTGAAAACGATCAAGGAAGAGCCATTACAGTCAATTCTGACCGCTATGCACGGATGTTAACCGATTATTTTTGGAGTGAAATTGAAGATTATGATCTGGAGAACATGTGGTTCCAACAGGACGGCGCCACAAGCCACACAACACAGGCTAATCGAGCACTTTTGCAAGAGAAATTTCCAGGACGCGCAATTTCGAGATTGAGTGATGTCAATTGGCCCGCAAGATCCTTTGACGTAACACATTTGGATTTCTTTTATGGGGCTATGCAAAAGATCGTGTTAACGCGAACAATCCTCAAAATCTTGAGCAATTGAAAACCAATATTCTCGAAGTTATGGCCGAGATATTGCCGGAAATGTGCCGAAAAGTAATTGAAAATTACCTCAAAAGGATTGAGGCCTGTAAGAGGTCCCATGGAGGACGTTTGAATGATGTTGTGCTTGTATGTATAATGGCAAGGTTCAATCTTTATATTGAATAAAAAACTTCGTTTCCATCTGAATATTTTATGTGTTTTCTTTAGCTTTACTTTCCCAAGCGTAAAATGGATAACCCTATATATCTGAATTTTCTAAAACGACTTTTGAATAAAACTTTAATTGATTATCGTTGAAGGGTGATGCAACACGGAACTCATCGCAGTGGCAGACATTAACATTTGGCAGAGAAGTATCTATCCCGGAGTGGCATACTAAGGCCGGCTAGTGCTCAGTCGTGTCATGAGTCGTCCCAGGGTATCCTTTGCCCGTACTGGGTCACCTTTCATATGCAACTGAAATCTATCACAAAGAGGAAAAGAAAAGGAAGAGAGAGATCAGAATGAGAAATGAAAAAATATTTTCTTTTTCAACATAAAGACCATTTTTATTTAATTTGAAAAAAAAAACCAATTCAATATGAAAAGACAATAATTTATCTAAACTCGCTTGTCAGTGGAATACGTTAAAAGTAATTACTCAAAGATTAGTGGAAACCAGTTGGAAAATTAACGCCAATTTATAAAATTAAATCTAAAATTTTTTCTTCATTTTATAAAAACAACTAAAAATTGCGCACCCCTTTGATGCTGCTGAGGGCTCTGCAACTGCAGGAGCACTGAAAAATTAATTTGGTTCTTTTTTTAACAATACAGTCTGTTAAGTAAGAGCGTGTTCAGCATGATTTTGAAATAGTTTATTTAATAACAGTTTTTGACTTATACATACATTAAATACATTCTAAGGTAAGGCGCTTTCAGTTTAATAGTGAGTCCAAACACCACCAGCATCAATTACTGCTTGGCATCTACGAGGCATACTTTCCACTAAATTTTCAGCGCATTCGAGGAGAAGCGCCTTCCAAATGAGTCGAATTCGCCGGGAGAGCTGCTTCAAAGTGTAAACACGTTTTCGACGAAGCTTCTGCTTGAGGTAGGCCCAGACGTTTTCGATAGGATTTGCATCAGGCGATTGCGAAGGCCAATCAAGTGTCACAATGCATTTTTCCCGTTTCCATTCAGTACAAAGCCGGCTCCAGTGTTTGGGATCATTATCGGTACTCCGCCATTTTACATTATTTGTGCACAGATCTTCCCGAATGGTGGCGTGTGATAACTCGAGATCTTTTTGCTTCAATTTCGCTTGTCTTTGACGTAAGGACAAGCCAGGATTTCACGAAGACAAAGCCACGATTCGCTTTTCGTCCTTTTTGGTCACTTTTCCTACCGAACCACGATTTGGAAGATCATCGACGGTTTTTGACTCTTTAAATCGTTGAACCCACTTCTTGACAAACGATACAGACTTTTTAGTATACTACTACATAGTTCATTTTTGGTCCTTTAGGGTGTGTGCAAAGGAATACGGCCTCGAAGCGCTTTGCGTAAATGGCACTAATCGCGATTTTAGTGTTTTCCCGATAGAAGATTGACTTAGACTGAATTTTTTTTTCAAAGCGCTAAAGCCAGAGGTTCTCTCTACCGATCTAAAAAAATTTCAAGTCGATATCGCTTACCGATCGCCAGCTATGCTGGACACTCTCTTACTTAACAGACTGTAATTCCTTTAAAAAAACTAATATTCGTTCATTTTTTCTTGTATTTGAGTTTTAAATATTTTAGGAACTCCGACCCTCGATTGAATCAATATTTTTGTGTCTTCATACCGAACATTCAACTTATTCGTCTTTTTTACTAATTGTTCACTGTGCATTTAGTTGGCGTCAGTTTTAACTGGCATACACTTTTTATAGTAACATTTTAACATAGTTATCTTTGACCACAATATTGGGGTTATACAGGGTTTCCCAATAAGGGGTGTTATTTTGATATTAAAAGAAAAATGCCATTTTTAATATAAATGATCGGATGTTTATTTCATTATAAAGAGGAAGATATGCCGTTAACAGTGGAAAATAACATCAGGTAAATGACCACCATGACCACACTTACAGGACCATATCCTTTTCATGAAATTTTCTCGGTTGCCAATTGTGATCACCTCTTCGAGGGATAACACGGTCCGGAAACTTTTCCCGTAAAAGCTCAATGGTTTCGTTGCTTGTGTGCCACGTAGCGCCGTCTTGTTGAAAGTAAACGTTGTCCAGATCAATACCATCCAATTCCGGCCATAAAAAATATTAATCATCTCTCGATAGCGCAATCCATTCACCGTAACGTTGCTCCAGCCTCATTTTCGAAAAAGTAAGGTCCAATGACTCCGCCGGACCATAAACCGCAGCAAACAGTCACACGTTTAGGATAGAGAGGTTTTTTAACAACATCTCTTGGGCTTTCCGAGCCCCGGATACGACAATTTCGTTTGTTGACGAAGCCGCCGAGGTGGAAATGGGCCTCATCACTCAAGATGATTTTTCGATGGAATTTCGGATCATTTTCATGCATTTCAAAGACCCAATCAGCAAAGACACGACGTTGTTGATGATCGATCGGTTTGAGTTGTTGTGTTAACTGAGCTTTATAAGCCTTTAGACCCAAATTTTTATGCAAAATACGGTGTAAAGAGATTTGTGGAATGCCTAATTCCAAAGTATAACGAGGAATGGACAAACCTGGGTTCTCTACAACACTTTCGGCTACAGCAGTAATATTCTCGGCTGTTCTTGAGTGACGTGCCCGGGTTTTATTCTTCACATCACTAAGTCGCCCCAACAGTTCGAATTTTTCCACCGATTTCTATATTGCGGTCCGACTAGGTGCTTCACGACGACCCAAAAACGTTCGAGTTGTACGAACCGTCTCTGCCAAGTGTTCACCCTTTTTATAGTGAATTTTTTCAATGCGTTGTTGAAGCGTGTATCGTTTGATTTTTATTAATGGCGTAGTTTCTCCTTGTCAAATGTCAAAAAATGACAGCTTCAAAAGTGACATCTACCGAAATATTGGGCTATACAAAATAACACCTCTGATTGGAAAACCATTTATTTTAACAGTTATATTCAAACCGCTGTTTAAAAAAGCTCAGATTTACACTTTAATCGAGAGTACGTTAATTGGCAAAAAGCAATTGGATATTACACTTTCTAACAGAGATTTCAATTAATTCACTGTTCTGTAATTGAATATATCAAAAGTCTAATTTCTATACGACCCGATACAGGACACCTTGATTCCGATGCATGACATCAAATCCTTTTGAAGTTATTTACACTTTTGAGTTAATATGCGACTTTATTGAGCACATTATAGATGATTTTTTTTCGCAAAATTTAACTTAATGCGGTTCCAGTCGACAAAATACTCATTCGCACATTTCCAAAACTCACAAACCGTCGACGGTGCTAACTCCCTCGCTCTCTTTAGCACTACAGCTCCACTCGGGCCTTCGGTTCCTGCAAATAGCGCCTCCAACTGTCTTGGTCCATTGACCGCGTCCTCCAATTTCGAAATCCGAGCAGCGATGAACTGTGGCCTGACCGAGTCAGAGCAGCGATGCCAACTCCCGCCCATTTTGTTTTTAACTTCACGTCCTCACATGACTGCGCCCGATCACCTGACTCCAATCCCACAATCCTTTATCCTCCGGAAATCGGCTACCGTTCAGATTTAACGTATTGAAGTTCTTTATACTTCAATCCCGTTCCCTTTGTTAATCTTTTAAACTTTTGCTAAATGCAATATTTTCAATCGCATATATGATCCTCAAATAACCATGATAGCACTAATTAGCGGCATAGCTACACGCAAGTCATCATCCACTCAGAAATATTTGGATTTGACGAAGCTAAAAAGATTTTCGCCCCGGAGAGAACTTAAACCCACAGTCCCAGTAGAACCCTAAGTTGGGAGGCCAGTGTGCTACCACCCACACTACGCAACCGTTGATGTCGAAAAGGTGAATATTCGCACTATTTGCTGACATTCCCTTCGCCCACCAAAGATTGAACGAGCAAGTTCTAACTGATGCCATTCGATAAAATGCTTGCATTAATAAGATTGTAGAGGGCAATAGTTATACGCTTGATCTGGTACAAACATTATAAAGGGACTAGGTAATATAGTCAGAGCATACTCGTAAATACTAACAAGCATTTTCACCAGCTAATCAGCCAAATTAAAAGAGAGGGAAAATATTCGAATGAAACCAACGATAAATTTGCACAAGATAGAGAGCGCGTTTATCATAATTTGTTTCCATTTGAGATAAAACATGAAAGCGCTATCCACTTGGAACAAAAATTTCAAGTACAATATCAATTTGCTGTTGTGTTTGCATGTACGTACATCAAAAAAGGGGAATCTTTCAACTATCTGGAACTTCCATCGTCTTGGATTTCATTCAAGCGCAATATTTGAACTTCAAACTCCTTCTAACACTTCCCCATGAAAGCGTTTACGAACGCTTATACATACTCGAATTGATCTTTGAAGGTCGAATACCGTTAGGTTGAGAGATTGTTCTATATGCTCTGATATAGATACCCTACGAATGCCGTCCCATTGCCATGAATGAATGGGAACTACAAGTAGTATAGGCAAAATTGTATTTACTATTGAAGCGAGGGAAGTTAAGTTTTTTTTGTTAAAGATTATATTTTAACAGGTGTATATGTATAGGAAAAAATTGAAATTTGTTTAATGGGAAGGAAAAGTTATGATTTTTGTTAAGCGGAATATTTGGGGAAATTTACAAGTGATGATAACCAGGGATTAAGCAAGGAACAATAATTAAATATTTTAAAGAAATGTGTGCCGAAGGAATTTAGAACTTAATATTTACTATGTTCGGTTCTAATGAACAAGAAAATGCTGACAACGGCCGGGATTCGCAACAAGGAATTGTTTTTTGATTGCTACAAAGTTTAAATAAATAATTTAAAACTTGCTATTTATTAATCGTCTCTATGACTCTAGCAACGACTATGAAAACATCTGATCGTTTCCAGGATCAAGCCCAATACTAGAAATGTAAAATTGTATGTAACTTACAAAAAAACTGTTATTTATTGATGATAAAGAATGAATGAATGAATAATATGCTTTATTGAAGCCATCCATAACATTTCATAAACAAACATAAAGCGGACTTAAAACATAAATTATTACAAATCTTAATGGTCCCAAGGTTTTTCTCTATCGCTATTTTGAATTATATGAAATAAACATTCATTATAAAATAAGTAGCAACACAGTGGAAAATTCAACCAAGCGGGCAACAAAATTGCATCATCAACTATGGTGCGATTGCCCAAGACGATCGGATTAACCTCCAATCATCACGGTTCTGCGACCGCGTTCGCCGGTTGATCACTCCCAGCAATGATCTGCTGTCAGCTTCTATCGTATCTTCCCATCGAGTCCTCGGTTTTCCTGCTGGACGTTTACCCTGTGCTCTACCCTTTAATGTTCTTTAATGTTCCATTCTTTCTACATGGTCCATCGATTGCAATTTGCGTCACTTTACGCAGGCAGATACAGGTAGTCGTTAAATAGTTCATACAACTGATCGTTGTAACATAGTCTCCACTCTGTGTTTTATTTCACTGCGTGCTGTAGATTTCATGGAGCATTTTGCATTCAAATGTTTCCACTGCCTTTTTCAGAAATCTTAAACGATTATAAAAAATCCTAAAAGCTCACTGTAGACGCATCATTAAAGACAAGCAACGAGCTCTGGATGGAAGTGAAAGCGGCTATTAAGACCGTGGCAGAACAGACGATGAGACATCAAGCCCGGCGCAAAAGAATTGATGGTCCGGTGATGAGTGCCAGGATGCATTAGACAAAAAGAATCAGGCATACAAAGATAACATAGGTAGGAAAACCAGGACGAAGAGAGAACACTATGAAAATCTCAAAAGAGTAGCGAGTAAGATAATTAGAATTAAGACAAGAAAATACTATGACGGCCAATTGAGAAGTATAGATTTAAGTTTAGCGAGCAACAACACAAGACAAGCATACAAAGTAGTGAAAAGCCTGAAACGGGGTTATCAGCCCAAAACCACGATCTGTCGTGATGACATCGACAATATCATCGCTGATGAACCCAAGATTAAGGAAAGATGGGCATCATATTTCAAGAACCTCCTTAATCCTCCCTACAACTCCTGAGCATCGGAGCCTATAGATGTCGGCGGAGAGCTTCCATTGGCCCCACCAACTCTGCATGAAGTGTTTTCTATCATCAAAGCCCAAAAGAATAATAAAGCGCCGGGCATCGATGAGATTCCAGTGGAGCTCATCAAATATGGTGGCAGCAGTGGTCAGAAATCTATTCACAAAGTCATCCAGCACATTTGACAACAAGAACATATGCCGAAAAAGTGAAGCCAATCAATTAGATTCCCTATCCACAAAAAAGGAGACATGCTACAGTGCGAAAATTATAGAGGCATATCACTACTTTGTACGGCGTATGAAATATTTTCAAATATCTTTGAAAATAAAATTGGATCATATGCCCACAGTATTATTGGGGAGTATCAAGGTGATTTTAGAGCAGGTAGATCGACAATAGATCAATTGTTCACAGTCAAGCAGGTACTTGAAAAATGCTGAGAGTTCAACATAGACGTACAACAAATTTTCGTTGACTTTAAGCAACCATACAACAGTATTGATCGTAACGTACTGTACCAAATAATGCTTTGCGTTGGCGTCCCAGCCAAACTAGTCCGTCTTACCAAAATGACAATGACGACGACCACCCAAGGCCGCATCGATAACCAACTTACAGATGCCTTTGACACAAACATCGGACTAAAGCAGGGAGATGGGCTGGCCCCGCTGCTATTCAATTTGGCTCTGGAGTACGTCATACGGAAGCTACCTGTCGGTACACAAGGTACATTACTATACAAGTCGAGCTAAGTAATAGCCTATGCGGACAACATCAACATTTAGTCACGGTCATTAACAACCGCCAAAGAACTCTTCCTGAAACTCGACAGCGGAGCAAAACTAGTAGGGCTACAAATCAATGAAAATAAAACAAAGCTCATGACGCAGTAAAGGGAAAATAAAGGGTATTCCAATAAGAGGTGTTATTTTGAATGGCCCGCTATTTCGGTAGATGTCACTTTTGAAGCTGTCATTTTTCGACATTTGACAAGTAGAAACTACGCCATTAATAAAAATGGAGCGACACACGCTTCAACAACGCATTGAAATTATAATATTCACTATAAAATTTGGCAGAGACGGTTCGTAAAACCGGAACATATTTGGGTCGTCGTGAAGCACCTTGTCGGACCGCAATACAGAAATTGGTGGTAAAGTTCGAGCTGTTGGGACAACTTAGTGGTGTGAAGGATAAAACCCGTGCACGTCTCTCAAGAACAGCCGAGAATATTGCTGCTGTAGCCGAAAGTGTTGAAGAAAACCCAGGTTTGTAACTTCTTCGTCGTTCTTTAGAGTTAGGCATTCCACAAACGTCATTAGACCGTATTTAACATAAAGACTTGGGTCTTAAGCCTTATAAAGCTCAGTTAACACCAAAACTCAAGTCGGTCGATCATCAACAACGTCGTATCTTTGCTGATTGGGCCCTTGAAATGCATGAAAATGAAAATGAGGCCCATTTCCACCTCGGTGTCTTCGTCAACAAGCAAAATTGTCGCATCTGGGGCTCGGAAAACCCAAGAGTTGTTATTGAAAAGCCTCTCTATCCTCAATGTGTGACTGTTTGGTGCGGTTTATGGCTCGGCGGAGCCATTGGACCTTACTTTTTCGAAAATGAGGCTGGAGCAACAGTTACGGTGAATGGATTGCGCTATCGAGAGATGATTAATGATTTTTTATGGCCGGAATTGGATGGTATTGATCTGGACAACGTTTACTTTCAACAAGACGGCGCTACGTGGCACATAAGCAACGGAACCATTGATCATTTACGGGAAAAGTTTCCGGCCTCGAAGAGGTGATCTTGTGATTTAACACCTTGCGACTTCTTTCTTTGGGGCCACGTAAAAGAGAAGGTCTACGCAAACAGCCCAGCGTCGATACAAGACCTCAAAGATGGAATTCGTGAGGCTATCGAGGATATAGGGCAGCCACTTTACGATTTGGTTATGGAAACTTTTATGAAAAGGATATGGTCCTGTAATCGTGGGCGGGTGGTCATTTGCCTGATGTTATTTTCCACTATTAACGACATACCTTCCTCTTTATAATGCCATCCGATCATTTATATTAAAAAATGGCATTTTTCTTTTAATATCAAAATAACACCTCTTATTGGAAAGCACTGACCTCAAGCACACAAAATATCACATTTGGCGAATACAATATAGAAAATTTAGGCAAATTTGTGCATTAAGGCGCCAAAATAACGAGAACCAGTAATGAAAGAAATGAAATACGCCGAAGAATACAGCTCGCAAATAAAATATTTTATTCAATTTTGACGATCTTGAAGAACAGCTTCATACACCGGAAAACAAAGCACCAAGTATAAAACTCTGTGATAAAACCTGAATTATGCTATGGGTGTGAAACATGGACCCTAACCCAAGCATTCGCAAATATATTGAATGCCTTCGAAAGATGGGTCCTGAGGCGAATAATTGGAGCGAAGCGAATTCGATACAACCATGAGCTGTATGAGATTTTTCACGAGCCGGAGATCTCAACGATTGTGAGACTGCGGAAGCTGCACTGGGCTGGACATATGAATCGTATGGACGAATACCGGATACCCAAAAAGGTATTTATTGGGAGAACTGAAGGCCGGAGACCAGTGGGGAACCGACGAAACGCTGGTCTGACTCGGTCGACGAAGACAGTTCATCGCTGATTGGATCTTGAAATTGGAGGACCGAGACAGTTGGAGGCGCTATTTGCAGGAAGCGAAGGCCCGAGAGGGGCTGTACTGCTAAGAAGAAGAAGAACAAAAGCTCACTGAGTAATTGACTTTCGGTGTACGGATTCTATGAGATCTCGAAGCTCTTAATCTCACAAAAATGGGTTTAGTTCAGTTTCAAAAAATTGGTGGTTGACACAGAAAATTAAACAAATATAAGATCATCGAAAATCAAACGTTGCAACACAACCTCACCCGAATGCAAATAATGTGCATATCATCCTTTTATTTCCACGAAACCATTCCAAGGCCGTTTTTACGAAAGATACATTCGTTACTAACTTCTCATTGTGTATTCTATTGGCTCTCGGTTAAACATAATTTTTGATAATTTTATTATTCCTTAATCGAATAACAATGATGTCTTTTCAATTACTTTTTTTGTTTTGTTTTTAAACGTTTCCTCTTCGGGAAGATTTGATTGGAATTTTAGTTTTTGATTTGTCACATTCAAAGTGTGCATTCATCGGTGATTAATTCAAGATACATTTGAGTGCACAAGTCTTTAGCCAGAGTTGAAATACATAAACAAAAAGATCAAAGCGAAATATCGTAAATTGAACCATTCGATTGAAAACAATAATAAAGTACATAGTGGCTTTCGAATCACCGTTTAGCAAAGAATCGTTTTATTACTTGTAATGAATGTGCTTGTGAAGAATGGCCGTCTTGCTAATCTTTATGGTGAAGACAGATTGCTTTATTCCAAAGACGGCACAATGTAGCTCTTAAACCACGTAATACGGTATCCTATGTTTGTTTGGTAAAGGCAACAACGTAGACACTAGGTTCAGCATACTAATTGATAGCTTGGAGCGGCTTGGACACCACTGTCTAGATAAAATCTTTTTAATCGGAAGCTATATTTAGCGTGAGATTATCCGCCGCTCTATTCCAAATAATGAAATACAATAGAAAATTGCCAATACGACTCCATGATTTTTTTGTGAAAATCACATTAGGCAGAATGTGGAATATAAAACCATTTGTTTTAATTTCTTGTTACTTTTGTTCATATTTGAAAATATATTCATTTGAGGAGCCCTTGTAAAAAATTAAGGATAAGACTGGCTTTAATCCTTAGACAAATTGTTTGTTTGAAATGTATCCCACATCAGCAGCCAAATTGACCTCCAAATGAAAAGTACTGATTTAAGATACTAGATTAAAAGATTGCGAAAAAGTTTGTTCATATGTCGTTTGTATGTGAAAATGGCAACAAACTATATAACTCGCCATTGAAGCGCACCGATTAACGAGTATCTCAGCGTCAATTTAGTTTTATAAAAACGTCAATTGAAGGAGAATTTAATCGATAAACTTTGAATTAATTCGTATTGGTATTTATTCAATAAATCACAATCGTAAACCCACACGCAATAAATAGTCCCCCAAATATCCTAATGCTCAAATATTTCAACCTACAATTCATATCATTACTTCTCCAAACAGTAATTATATTTATTGCAAATCGCGACTGATGCTATCGCTGTTTTACATTTAAAATCTTCTTAAAAGTATACAATTTCAATGCATACATTTCGCACTGTAACGAAGCGAATTGGAATATTTTTAGAGATAATTATAACTACGACGAACCAGGTGCTGGTTTCAAGTAAGCGAAAAACAGAAAACTTATTTATTCAAGAAATAAGTGTAAGTACGTGTACATACTCGTATGTATATTTGAAAATCGTAAAGCAAAAGCAGAAACTCTGACAGGCTCTTCCACTCAATTAACTGCACCATACTTTCACATGTGTTATTGTACGGGTACTGAAACGTATACGTATGTAAACGCAAGATGCGAATGCGATTTAATATTTGCCAGATGTTTTTACAAAATTAATTTTTGTATTTTTAGCTTAACGTGACGACTTGATCCTGTTTTAATTTTATTTCTTATTCAGATAGTTTTAGTGTGTACAGCATTTTATGATTGCCATGACAAGAGTTCGTTTCGCAATCATAATAAAAGTTCCCTCTCGATGAGTAACAGAACGTAAAGAATTTGAATCATAGTTCTACAGGAAGAAACCGTAAAGGTCAGTGTTAAATTTATATTAAATTAAATATTGCACACCAATTCAAATTCAAATGTTGGCTTGATTTGAATTCAAGTGCGAAAATTGCACCAGTGGACGAAATATGTACGAGCATAGAGCCTCGTTGCATTTTCACATGGTATTTCGACCCAGTTGATAGTATTTTTCCCCAAATAAAAATTGGAATTGTAAATAATATCATGAATATCTTTTTAATTCATTAATCTTTAATTTATTCGAAAGACGTATGAATAAATTAACAGGGCTATTTTTATACTGACTTTTCGTCACGATTAATATACAATATACAATAATAATTTCTTTTAATCGACGTATCATCGTGTTGGGGGACCAATAACACATTTCCAATCCTCCATACAAAATCGTTCGCCTTGAGCTGTCGATGGATGAATTATTACCTTACGTCTTAGGAAAATTTCTGAGGCGCAGTTCATGAGATTGCAGCGTGTGCCGTCAAGTTTTTAGGAAATTTCCAGGACTTATGCATCTTCTTCTCTATCTCTCAACGTCGCATCCTTTCCGGTGAGTTTATCTGTTCGAGAAATGTAGCAAGCTGGTGCAAGTGGACCGGCCCAATCAATCGCAAATTGTTTTGAAACTGGTGTCGTGGCAAGAAAAATCTCAAAATCCCCTGTGAGCGTGCTTACATATAAACACGTGCAATTTCAAAATAGCGATGTTTTCAGAAAGACTCAAAAACCGTTGTGGGCGTGCAGCATAAAAAGGATGAAAGAAATTTTATGGATTTAAAGCCAAATTTGGTTACCCCTCAATTTTTCCAAAAAGGAAAGAAAGGAAAATTTATTTTATATTTTTTTAAGTGCAATTCGTAGTTTTTCTATTGTAAATGTGTTTTATTTCATGGTTTTAGCAGCCAAAATGACCTCTCTAACAGAGTGTTGACTTAAATTCTTCATGCTGAATTTTAGTTCACGTGGTATAGTCATAAGTGCACTCACTGCGTAAGCCGAAGGTCCCTGGTTCGAATCCCCTTGGTGACAACAAGATTTGTTTAGAGTGATTCTTCGGGCGGATGTAATGATTTTTCTCCCTCATCCGTACGCTTAAGATTCCCCGAAAGAAATCTGAACCGACCTCTCATCGGTTATAGACGTGAAGTCTTGGAATGTGCCAACGGACTGTACCCACCAGGTCAACAACTCCGAACACCCTTAGTCTTTTCCGAATTGGCTGCTGACAGGCTAGCTAGTTCGGATAGAAATTTCGATCGCACATCTTCCGCGAGCAGACTGAGTCCGAATACAATTTATCAACCACCGATTTAAATGCCCGATTAAAAAGCGTCAAAACTACTTCCAGTAAAACGATTCTAATCTACTTTAAACTAATTCATTTTCATCTCTTTTAAACCGTATTTCAAGTCCAACAAAAAAGGAGAAACAAGAGATATCCTAAATCAGAAACCATGCGTTCCCGATTATTCACGGCACGGCGAACCAAACCGATTAGTCGCAGATTATTAGAACCCTTCCCCCTCGGCGAAATACTCAACCCCCGTCTTCATTATCTCCTGGAAAAGAACGGCTATCTACTGAAAAGGAAAAATTTGTTTACGTCTAGCAATTCATATTTTCCTATATGTGGTTTAGACAAAATAATTATAAGTGTAATGCAACATTTCAATCATTTCATATTTCTTACGATAAAATATAATTGTATATCTTCAATTCTTTCTAGACCTTTCTTTCGATAAGAAGAATTAACTCTTGGTATGATGCAGCAAAACAAGATTATTGCATATTTAAATTTAAAGAAAAACCCATATTATTACCGGTACTCAAATTTCGTTATGTGCATGGTGTTCTATCACATTGCATTTTTCAAGCATTATGGACGTTATTTGTTTTTGTATTTCCAGAAACACCGAACCAAGATACTTCATGTTAAGACGAAAACTGATTAATTAATAAAGAACGCCGAAACTGTATAATTTGCGGAGTAAACACATGATCCACGTCTTCTTTCCAGCACCGGATGGATCATAAAACATTAATACGGAAAGCCCCCTTGTTGCAAAGATACTTCAATTGATCACCCTGCTTCTTGTGATAATCAATTTTCGACAAGTCCCTTGGTCGATATTTATCCACCCAAAGATACATTTTGGGACGTTTTTTTCAGCAATAGAAGTTTAATCCACTTTCTTCCATTCGGCGGCTTAACTATTTTCCTGCTAAATAAAATTGTAAAAAAACCAAACAACATATATTTGACCTAACCCCATTTGCCACTATTGGTGAGTTAGGAAGGGTCAGGATTATCGCCAGCGTTTCCCAATCGTCGCTGCAACTCGATTTTGGGTTTCGCCACCAGGTCGCGCCCGCAGTCGCCAATGATGAAACTCTTACCTTTATCCATGCCATAACCGATCTAGTCTGAGATAGAAAGCTGCTTGGTGCGCGGTCGTCATACAAAGTTCCGCAAGTGATGAGCACTTCAACAAATCGAATGCAATAATATTTTGTTGATGGCCTTTCCGGGCAATGACTATTAATTATTCGGTACTGCTTAGTTATTAATTTAATTGTTTGTCGGCCGATACTCCGCTAGTGAACAATGGCGATATAAAGGGTTTTCCATAAAGGACATAACAAGTATATTTATTAATAAAACACGGAAATATTTGAGATATTGAGTTCAAATTTCTTGTAGGTGTAGTGAGTGACATTTGATTTCGGTCATATGACCACCACGAGCCCGTTTACAGCGGTTGATTCTTTGGACCCAATTTTCCACCACTCAGGCGTAAATTTCGATCGGACGTTGGCAAATTCGCGTTAGATGTTGTCTCTGAGATCGTCTAAAGTTGCTGGCTTGTTGCCATAGACCAGTAACTTGATATAGCCCCATAAAAGAAAATCCAATGGCGTTAGATCACATGAATGAGGCAGCCGGTCGACCGGAAAATTTTTTCATGATATCACGTTCACCAAATTTGCCTTTCAATAAATCGATTGTGAGGGCTGCTGCGTGGCTAGTGGCCCCGTCTTGTTTAAACCACATATCGTTGCTGTCAAGTTCATCCAATTCTGGCCACAAATAATCTTCCAACATAACGCCCGCAGAGGGAATGCTGGTCGACAGGAATACTCTTGGAGGCTAGCATTCTTTGGGGAGTTCCGCCCCCACGTGCCCGAGGAAATTCCCGCAGGGAGAATGCCGGCCGACAAGAGCACTCTTGGAGGCTAACATTCTTTGGGCAGTGCCGCCCCCACGGACCCGAGGATATGGGGAGCGTCATGAGGTTCCCCCCTGGGATAACAGGTAACAACCCTGATTAGATCTGGACTACGCTTTGGACAACGAATTGGAATTGATGCTTTGGGCTGGCGGATATGATGGTTTGGACCTAGTTGCCTTCCACAGTAGCGCCGAGGTGACACTTATGTGTGAACGGCTCCAATTCAGTTATCATTCAATCTCCGTTCCGGTAAAGCCTTGGCAGGCCTCGAAGTACGTTTGAAGTTCACACCATTGGGTTGGTGGTGTAGGTTCGGTTGAGATGGACTCCCGATTAGCGCTTCTGGCTCTGAGCACTTGTTCCCATAAAGGCTTGTGCCAACCCTCGCATGGCCTCCTTGCTCTGCAAAGATAACCATGGGACCAAAAAGGCGACTACACACACGAACTGAGGTAGCGGCTCCGAGGGGGGACCCAACAAAACTAGAGCAACCAAAATCAAAAGACCGAAGAAATCCAAAAAAAGAAACAAAAAATAATAACAACGAAGACGCAACCAGCGATTGCAGCCACGATGTTAACAGTACATCGAGAGCGGTACTATGACAAAAACGAAGAATAACACAATGACAGTGAAGGCAGACGAAAAACAGAAAATAGCAGATAGTCTGGTTCAGACTGAGGTTCCTGCGGCGTTCGGGCGCAGCAAAAAAATGATGCGAACGCCAGAGCGTCCTATTTAGGAAAAGCGGGAAACTCTGCAGGACGCTTCAGGTGTTCGAGCGGTAGAGGATAATATGGAGAGCATCGAAAATTCGATTATCACTGCTGCGATCGTTACCAAGGCGACCGATGCAGGGGTTGCAAATCCCGACATAGCAAAGAAACATCCTGAAGTTAACGAGGAGATTAAGGCACGAAAAGCAACGAGTGACCAGACACCGCGTGATTGCACCGCCAACGTCGAAAATGTGGCGGAGGTACGGCAATCGAAAGCGGAACGCGATAACCTCTCCCAAGGATGGTTGCAAAGTACAATTGCCGCCCCGCGATACGATAAAGAAAGGCTACTCCGAAAAGCGGGAGATGTTCTAAAAAGAATATAATATGCATGGTACGTACGTTATTATACAAGTCGAGCCCAGGGGTAGCCTATATGTATGACATCAACATTTTGTCACGGTCGTTAACAACCGCTAAAGAACTTTTCCTGAAACTCGACAGCGAAGCAAACCTAACAGGGCTACAAATCAATATGAATAAGACAAAGCTCATGACCCAATCGAGGAAAACTACCTCAAATACGCAAAATATCACACTTGGCAAATATAATATCGAGATTGTGGGCGAATTTGTGTATTTAGGCGCCAAAATAACGGGAACCGATAGTGAAAGAGACGAAATACACCGAAGAATGCAGCTCGAAAATAAAATATTTCATTCAGTATCGACGGTCCTGAAGACCAGCTGCATACACAGTACAACAATGCTTCGAGCATACAAACCTATGCTATGTCCTGAGGCGAATAATTGAATTGAAACTAGACAGGGGCCAATGGCGAATTCGATACAACTACGAGCTATATGAAATTTTTGAAGAGCCGGAGGTCTCAACGATTGCACGTGAATCGTATGGACGAACAACGGATAGCCAAGAAGGTATTCGCTGGGAGAACTGAAGACAGTGAGAAAACCGAGGAAACGCTGGTCTGACTTGGTCGACGAGACAGCTCGTCGCTGCGCGGATTTCGAAATTGGAAGACGCTATCAATGGTGGGAGACAGTTGGAGGCGCTTTGTGCAGGAAGCGAAGGCTTGAAAGGAGCTGTAGAGCTACGAAGAAGAAGAAGAGGTGCTACGAAAAAGAAGAAAAGGAAGGATGCTAAAGTAAAGAAGGAAAGCTTCGAATAAAAGGCTCGTCCAAGCCGATCACCTATGTAAATGTTTAAAATCGCTCTCATCATCACCAACTTACTATTCTACATACAAATTGCAAATGTTTTAATGATATCCAGTGTATAGTTTTTGCATTCTTCTCTCGTCGATCCGTCTCTAAAGTACTGAGAAAATGTTTGTTCCTTGACTAATTTGCTTTCTGCTTTTAATTTAATGAGAAATCGTTGGTGGTCTACTAATAACACATAAGTTCGCAATTTATTCTGCCCTAAAGGAAGTACAAAACGAACTTGAGAGTGCACGTCTTAATCATCCCATTGGAACGCGTTATTTTTGTTGTGGTTAAAGCCAAAATTGAAATATCTGTTGCAATGCTTATTAGTTTAAAATTTGAAGCAGTTTTCCATGAAATCACTATCGCGTATGCGAATTAATTTCATATATTCTTAGCATATGAACATACTCGTATGCAGATATGATTGACTACGTCTATCGTTTGATGATATCATGAAAGTAAAGCTAAAACCAACCTCGGCTGTTGATAAGAAAGCAAAATTCAAATATGAAAGCATTTTATGGATACCACAAAATAAACGCAACAGATTACACATTGTTCGCGTATTACGGTAAATATGTACATATTATATTTGCCTATTGTGACGGGGAGTCACGGCTTTATTTACGAGAAAATATGCATAAAATCATTTTATCATGAGTATGTTCAAGCGGTTCTCAAAAGCTTATAGCAATGATGTTTATTGCTTAAAATTTCCAAAAATTGAAATTGTAGCCGCTGAACTTATTTTGTACATTTCGTAAAATATTTCTCGATTTCTGTGTAATTAAAATCGGCAAAATTACTATTGAGTAAAGTACAGCACGTGTGCAAAAATGTGTTATCAATTGTTTGATGTTTTCCATGATATGGTTACAATTTGAAGTGATATTGCAAATGATAGTAGAGATAAGATAAAAAAGGAATTGATAAAGTGTAATGCCAATGTAAGGGTAGTGAACATTTATAAAAATATAATGACAATTTTGCAATATTGAAGCTTTCTAGATATAAATCAATTAATATTGTTTATTAGTGAAAAGTTTTCCATTTGAATTAAATTTTCGAAGCTTACCAGTATAGGAGAGTATTGCTTTTATAGACTAACCACTAGTCCGGATAATGGATGGTTCGGTTATTTGATGACCGTATAATATTGGCTATTCTTTTTATCGGAACAGTGATGATACTTCATTTTTCCGTGGAATAGGTTGTAAAAGTAAACAACAAATTGATAATTAATTTGAAATCAGTACAAGCCCGCATGAAAGTTTTGTATACTTTAGTATAATACTTTTTGCAGAAAGATATACAATAGAATGTTTTTTGTTGAAAGAGTATAGCTAAAAAAATTTCCATGGATGTGAAATATTTAAAAAAAAATTAGAAATGTTCTTAAAAAAGTCAAATAACTTTCATGTAGCCGGTGCCAAATTGGTTTTTTTGGCTTATTTATTATATTGCTGAAAATTTTGCGAATTCTCATGTCAAAAAAGTAAATTGATTTGGGACCGATTCCATGAAATTTATTTCAATCTTTTGATGACATTTTCAAATCGATTTATATAACTTTCAAATAAAAATTTTGTTTTCCTTATTTTAGAGGCTGATTTTATATCTATGCGAAAATGAACTAAAAGTCCTATTGTAGTTATCTCAGTAATAACTTCAGCTGTGGAAGAAATATGGGTGTAAAGATATGAATTTAAAGCATTCGGTCAAAGATAAAATACGCTACTTTAAAATTCATTCATATAAGCTTTTACAAAGTAGTCCACGTGTGTAGTGTTTAGAGTGCTTACCCCGTAAATCGAAGGTCTCTGGTTCAAATTTCGTTGGTGACAATGAGATTTGCTTCGGCCTGACTATAAGTCTATTCAGCGATGAGATGTTCTGGTTTAAAAGCAGAACGTTTCGCAGCTGGGTGCAGGGACACATGGCCCAGCGTGTTATAAACTATATCGCCTTCACGAGTGTCGATACATATGATCAAGATAATGAGATACTCTAACCGTGTCTAAGTGAAGGCCATCTTTTTCCCAAAGAGCGGATATTCATCTTACAATATTGAGGACATAGACCAGTGGTCGCCAGCCTTAAGCATATAATGCGCCAATTTTTCCACAGACGAGGTCGGATGCGCCCTACAGAACCAGACCGTTTTTTACCTTCTTATCTTCACGTTCCACTGCGGCGAAACATCCCGTTCCGGGTTTTGTCTTCCTTGAAGTAATCGCTTCAAATCAACGGGGTCCCTTGACCTTGTTCGCTAATTTCATATTCGGAGCACGGATCTTGCCATCGTTTCCTCGTCTTTATAACATGATATCTTCCTTATGCCCTCCCTTGTATAGTTCTTTTGGGTAGTCACTGCTCCCTCATACGTGGCACATTGCCCACTGTGGTTACAGGTGGATCGTACAACACTTCATACTTGGCAACATTGTAATGGAGTGGCCATTCCATTCCATTCTTCGCCGGGCCAAGAATCCTTCTGAGTACTTTCCGTTCGAATACGTCCAGGGCTTTTTCGAAATAATTTGTTAAGGTTCAGATTTCGCTCCCGTATAACAACACAGGGTTTCGTATATGCGTATCTTACTTCTTCTGTGTATATTTCTTGGGTAAAGGATAGGAAGAACAGTAATGTAAGCTTTGTTAGTTGCATTGAAAGTAGCCATGCAAAAAGAAGGAGGAAAGGAAATAATTTACGCTTTTTCAACACACATATTTTTAATTTGGAACCAATCTAATATAATTACAAAAATCGATTGAACTTGAATGTGATCGCTGTCGTGGACCCCACGGTGGTACTGCAGGTATCGGAGAGTTTCGTTTGGTGAAGGTAATATAGGGTGGTCCAACCAAAACGCACGATGTTAATTGTAAATAAAGCAAAAATTTTTCAGAGAATTATGTTAATATTTTTATTATAATATAGGTGCTATTTTGATATTAAAAGAAAAATGCCATTTTTTAATATAAATGATGGAATGTTTATTCCATTATAAAGAGGAAGGTATGCCGTTGATAGTGGAAAATAACATCAGGCAAATGACCACCCGCCCACGCTTACAGGACCATATCCTCTCCATGAAATTTTCCATAACCAAATCGCAATGTGGCTGCCCTATGTCCTCGATAGCCTCACGAATTCCATCTTTGAGGTCTTGAATCGACGCTGGGCTGTTGGCGTAGACCTTCTCTTTCACGTCGCAAGGTGTTAAATCACAAGATCTATTCAAAATAACACCTCTTATTGCAAAACCCTATAGAAGGATCTATGACAATTATGTGTAAAACAAAATAATGCCCAAATGCTCGCCACGGCTACGGTGGTATACTTCTATCCGATGGTCCATGTTTTCAATGACTCTGAGACATAATTGACGTTCAATGTCGTTAACGTGCTGAATTATCTCATCCTTTAGCTCTTGAATTGTTCTTGGCTTATTGACGTACGCTTTTTCTTTTAAATATCCCCAGAGAAAGAAGTCCAACGGTATGAAATCACAATTAACATCGCCACAACGTGAGATAACATGGCCATTGAATTTCTCGTACAAAAGAGCCATTGTTTCGTTGGCTGTGTGGCACCGTTCTGTTGGAACCACATATCTTCCAGGTCCATAACCTCAATTGCTGGCCAAAAGCAGTCCGTTATCATCTCGCAATAGCAAACACCATTCACGGTGACTGCTTGCCCATCCTCATTTTCGAAGAAATACGGCTCGATGACTCCGCCAGCCCATAAACTGCACCAAACAATGGATACATCGGCTTTTCAACAATCACTCGTGGATTCTCATTTGCCCAAATGCAGCGATACTGCTAGTAAACGAATCCGCTGAGGTGAAAGTGTGCCTCTTCGCTGAAGATGATTTTCCTTGTAAAGTCACCATTCCCTTCTGTCTGTTCAACAAACCATTCTGCGTATTGCCGATGCTTGAAATGGTCAGTAGGCACATCACAGCTCTTGAGTCAATTGAACTTTGTAAGCGAGTCAATTCAAATCTTTATTCAAAATTCGCATCAGTGATGTTCGTGAGATGTTCGATTGTTGGGCCCGACGACGAGTCCAGGTTGACGTCTGTTCTGTCACACTATCGCGAACAACGAAATGTTTTCCGCAAAACAAACTGGGCAAGCATGCACAGGTGATTTCAAATTTCCTACATAAACGGTTTGCTGAAATTTGCGCACAATTCTCCTGATTGTGGACACATTTGGTCGATTATGCTGACCAAAAAAATCACGAAGTGTATGAAATGCATTTTGATTTAAACGCCCATTTTTGTAAAAGGCTTCAACAACCTAAACGCGCTGCTCAATTGTGTACCTCTCCATGGTTAAATTTGACAAACACCGAAACGAAGAAAGTCAAATTAATTTGGGCAAAAAAGTAGACGTTAAGGTGTGACTTACAATTAACATCGTGCCTTATGGTTGGACCGCCCTTGAGCTCTGGATCACAGCTGTTTAATATGAGGAGAGAGAAAGAGAGAGAGAGAGCGAAACCTCTGAGTGAGATGTAGCACTGAGAATGAAACCAGCTTGAAACTTGGAGTTGTCTGTTCTCTCTACTCATTAGAACGGGTCCTGGAATACGTGTTAAATAGCAAAATGCTTAAACTATTGTCTGCAAAATTTATTGAAACTTTTGTGCTTGCTTGGATTGCGCTATTTTTTTAATTTTTGGTGTTAAATTTGTAACTGAAAGCAGCAGCGAGCTCTTTAAATTTGAATCAGTTATTCGGGACCTTGTTTTGCTTTTCATTAATTGCATGGATGAAAATGCCTGTTCACATTTGTATGTCGTTCCGAAGCGACATATATAACTTTTAAATATTGCTCTGGGAAATTTTGACTGGGTAACGACTGCCAGGAACTAATTATATCAGAATAATTTTGATCTGAAAAAAGCTCATCAAACTTCATTTTCAAGAAAGAATTTGTTTTTGGATCAATTAGTTCCATTTGTATATATCTAGGCATCTGCATTAAGTTTTGTTCACTAAGTGAAAATGGGTTTATAAATGCAAGTGTGGAGGCTTCTTCTTTAGGAAAATCATGAAAACGACTTTCAAATGACTCTTGCAATATCTTGATTTTTTCAATGTATTTATTCAAACTGCTATTATCCGCAGAACATTCATTCTGCTCTTTTAAGTGTGGAAATTGACTTGAGAACTTTTTTCCGAGCTGGAGGATGAAAAGTTTTAATTTCATTTTAAGTGAACTGATGCTATTTACTAAGCTAGGAAATAACTTATTTCTGCCTTGAAGTTTTAAATTCAGATCATCAATTTAAAATGCCAGATCAAATTGTCAGTTATGATTAAATAATAAGATTCTTTCATTCGGAAGTTCATTTTCTTGTTCCGAAAAATTAGAAACAGCATTTCTAAACTTCCAAAATCTATTCAAAATTTGACCTGTAGAAAGCCAGCGCACTTCACAATGAAGGATGAGTTCACCATATTCTAAATCTAACAACTCATAGTATTCTTTGAATTCTCGTCTTTTTAATGCCCTTGCTTTAATTTTATCCACAAACTTCACAACTCGTAACATAACATGTCACATATTGAATATTTTCCCACATAGTGCCTCCTGGTGTATGATGCAGTAGTATTTCAGTAAAGGACGTTTTATAAAAGTTTCAAGTAAAGGTGTAGCACCATTGACTTTACCTATCATTGATACACACACTAATAAGTTTATTGTAATCTAATTTTGTATTTTCCAGGCATGATTTTACCTTTTCAAATATGTCTGATCCTCTCGTTTTACCATGCAGTGCCTCCAGACTGGCAAGTTCTTCGAAAACATTGAAATTATAAAAATGTTCAACTAGGTAACATTACATATGCCCGTTGATTCATCCAATGCTAGTGAAAAGAAAGTACAGGAAATGATAAGGTCTTCCAGTTGGTGAGATACATGCTTAGCGAGTTCCTCGATATGTCTCGTTACTGTCTGCCTTGATAAAGCAATTTCGTCTGCTTTCTTTTCAAATCCTTCGTTGCTAAGACGGCGTGCAAATATCTGAAGACAAGGTTTAACAATTTCGTCTCCATAAGAAAAAGGCTTCTTTTTTATCGCCAGTGCTAAAGCAATTTCATATGACGCTTTTGTCATTGCTAAATCTTGACTAATTACTTTGACAAATATATTTTGCCTTGTTCTGATTTCTTCCTTTTTCTTACTTACATATTCTTTCAGCAATTCAGACCCTAGAACAAGCTTCATCTTTGCTTCTATAGTAGTCTGATGCTATGTTGTATAGTGTCTCTTGAGATCATGTTTTTGGTTATGTGAAAGAATGGTTTCACGAACAATGCAAAACGGTTTTCCTGATGAACTTGCTATGAAGAGCAACTCATTTTCCCACTGCTCGTTGAACTCGCGCTTAGAATCACTTTCATGGTATCTTTTGGTCATTTTTTTGTACAATTTAGAAACCTGATGTGTACACTCAATAAAACACTACTTCCAACTTCACGCTACGATTGCCCACACGAAACTAAATGACCATATCAAACGCTTGCTGCTCTTTTGCACGAGACTTCAAACATGTGTGGCTAATGCGCGGTGTCTATGATCGTTGGAGCAGGAATATGTAGAGTCAACACGGTTAAAAATATTTTGAAGTTAATGTCACAAGTTCCATGCTAAGTTTGGGAAACCGAGAAATTGAAAACTACCGAAGGTAATGATCACTTTGATGTTGAAAATTTAAGATGAATTCAGCTATGGCAGCTTTTAAAAAATAAATAAGCGCAAAGATGCAATGCGCCACCTGTAATAACTCAATGCGCCACGGGTTTCCACCCCTGACATAGACCCTTTACAATACAAATGATTGAGGAATGAAATCCTTAAAGTATAAAAAAACTTTATGAGGATACGCAAAAATTCAATTTATTTACGGGGCCGTTATGTTACTGCTCACATAAGTAGGAGGATACACCGTGGCATCACTATTCCGTTCTTACGCGTATCCGTCACATAATTAAAATTCACACATGGGCCGATATTATTCAAAGAATGATCACCTTTGGGAAGTCGGTTAAGAATTCGGTTCCCGTAGATCATAAAAATCACTAATTTTAATTTCCCGGGAAAATGATGTATGTACGCGTACATAAACATAAGGATGATGAGTGCGCTTCGTTATGAAACAATTTTCAAGTGGTGATTAGTTCTATAATTTACCTGCCGTTCATTTTTAAGGTTTTGTAGAATAATTTTACAAAACCCTACACAAATCATGACATGTCCGTCCGTCCGTGCATTTCTCGAAGACTACAACAGCTACAAACGCGAAATTTTGTAGGGATGTTAAAAACTCTCCAATGTTTTGATGTAAACAAAATTGTATGGAGCTTTAAGGGGAAGTGATTGTAAAAAATATTTTTAAGAGAAAATAGATTTTTCCGAGAAAATATACCTGGGTATCAAATTAAAGGTCTTGATAAAAATGTTCCAGATCGCATGTTAAAATTGCAATAGTATAGGCGAGGAGTGTGGGAGAAGTCCAAATTTGTGAAAAAATGGTTTCTCCCGTCGCGATTGGACATCTTCGAGATGAAAAATCAGAAAAAATAATGCGTCTGTACTTTTATGAGTTCAACACCAGCAAATATCTAAGAAATCAAAATTCGACCAACCTTGTTAATAACAATACAATTAATAAATTTTAAATTTTTACAGCTATTCTGGAAATTTATCAAAACAAAGTTAAAGTCGATTTCGTAATTACAACAATATGTGATATTTTGGAGATATGTACACGTTTCCAAAAGACGCTACAGATATGTATGAATTTTCAAAAAAATTTTATAGAGTGTAGCACTGATATTTTGTCATGACTATATAAATACTAAGATCAACTCACTGTGCACAAAGAGACGGAGAATTCAAATACTTGATAATTATTTATTATCTTTCCTAACTCAATTTACACTCGTAGGTTCTATGTATGAGCCAAGTTGTTAGCATTCATTATTTATTTGTAAACCAATTAGTAAGGTTTACAAAACCCTTCTGGCACTAGCATTCTCCTACTACTTCAACTTGCTTAACATTTCTTGCAAAGCTTTTCATAAAATCTGTATCGAAGGATCTAATAATAAATTCTTTATTGTCCGTACTTAGAGGAGAAGAGCCCTCATGAAATGTTCCACAAAGTCATTACTCCAAATCATCTTAAATTGTAGCATTTAAGTTCGATTTAGAATTAAATGATTGGTTATTTCCTATAAAGGGATCGACTAAAGCGTATCTTTTATCAAAAAATAAACTACAAATCCAAAGGTTTTAAGTTAAAATGTTTTAATCTCGCCCAGTTTTAAAACACTTTTTTACCATTTTACATACTAAGCGTTTTAACGTTAACGTTTTAACAAAAGCACCTAGCTGTATTAATTAAAACTGTAGATGTTTTAATTAACACACTAGCTGTTTGAATTAAAGCGTGTAGCGTACGAGATGTGTTCAAAAAGTATCGCGAATTTTGAATTTTCGCGGTTTACGTATATTCGAATTTCGATTTTTTTGTAGCGTTACGTTGGTACTCATATCTGCCACATATGCCGACAAGCTCGGCCATTTTGAATGTTCACTTAATTGGTGATAGCTGCTTTACTTGCACGTGTTTTCAATCGTCTTCGATTTTTACTTATTCAAAAAAAGGGATCAAAGAACGTGTATCAAATTTTGTGTGAAAAACGAAATTAAGTGCGCGGATGCATTCCGAATGTTGACTGTGGTATACGGAGAAGCTACCTTGGACCGAAGCAACGTTTATCGGTGGTACAAAATGTTTTTGGAAGGCCGAGAAAATGTGAACGACGAAGAGCGTGCCGGACGCCCGAGCACTTCAACAACAGACGAAAAAATTAATGAAGTGGAGAAAATGGTATTGGCCAATCGTCGAATCACCGTTAGAGAAGTCGCAGAGGACCTAAACATATCGATTGGCTCGTGCCATTCGATTTTTAACAACGATTTGGGCATGAGACGGGTCGCCGCGAAATTCGTACCAAAATTGCTCAATTGCGACCAAAAACAGCAACGCATGAACATTGCTAATGAGATGTTAAACTCTGTCCGCGACGAACCAAATTTGCTCCAGAGGGTCATAACTGGTGACGAATCGTGGGTTTATGGTTATGACGTGGAAACCAAAGCTCAATCATCTCAATGGAAGCTGCCGCATGAACCAAGACCGAAAAAAGCGCGCCAAGTTCGGTCGAATGTGAAAGTTTTGCTGACAGTTTACTTCGATTGCAGGGGCGTGGTGCATCATGAGTTCTTGCCACAGGGAAGAACGGTCAATAAGGAATATTACCTGCAAGTTATGCGCAATTTGCGCGAAGCAATCCGCCAGAAACGCCCGGATTTGTGGGAGAACAAAAATTGGCTTTTGCACCACGATAACGCCCCTGCTCACACATCGTTGCTTGTGCGCGACTTTTTGACCAAAAACAACACACTAATGATGCCGCAGCCACCGTATTCCCCAGATCTGGCCCCCTGTGACTTTTTCTTGTTTCCTAAACTGAAAAAGCCCATGAAAGGACGACGTTACGCTACGCTTGACGAGATAAAGACGGCATCGAAGGAGGAGCTGAACAAGATTAAAAAAATGATTTTTTGAAGTGCTTCGAAGATTGGAAAAACCGTTGGCACAAGTGTATAATATCTCATGGGGATTACTTTGAAGGGGACAAAATAGATATTCATGAATAAATAAATAATTTTTGAAAAAAAACAAAATTCGTGATATTTTTTGAACACACCTCGTATGTCATAGTATTATGTGAGGGAATCACATAACCCTATGCCATAAATAGGCACGTGAGCGGAATAGAAAGGGGTGAGCACGGCCGATGGCTAGCTCATTATAGTGGAGGGGACAGCCAACGTGGTGGGTCCCATATCCTGTCAGATTCAGATAAAAGGAAAGACCGAAATTTTTTATTTATTTCTTTTCAATCAAATCTCTCGAGTTTTAACATGAAGCTTTATTCGTGTTCATACCTGTACACTGGGTTACACGTTTATCTCATTTCGTACATTTTTGTAAATAGCTTATTTGCAATCAATATCTCTATTCTTTACATTTGCTAGGCGTATCCGCTTTTTATGTTAATTCAATAAATATACACACAATACATAACGCATCCCCTCTGAGTATAATAACACTAGCTTTCCGAATGAACTTAAAATCCATTTTCAATTGTGCTCACATCCATAAATCGAGTCAACATGTTAGGAATTTTTCCATTTATAATTAAAATATCGCCCTTTGGCTTTAGTAGTATCATGTAATGTAGCAACACATGCATTAAAGAAATGACTAGAACTAGTATCCACAAAGATGATCAACGCTTTCTCAATTCAAAATCCCTAGTTATTTACATAATTTAAAATTTTTATATAAGTGTAAGCAAAACCAAAGGGTACTCACTCAACATGCTTTGACTAATTCCTCTATTGCTGCTAACTAAAATTGATTTTTTCATCGAATTAAAATATAAACACATTAATTCTGCCAAAGTCAGGTAATGATGAAAGCCTTGAAATATTAGTTGATCACCGGCTATTTGCGCGAGCTCGTGCAGCCATTATTTCTAAACATTCTGTTTGTGAAAAAAATATTTTCTGCATCATCTACCGTGCGCACATCACCATTAGCAATTACCGGAATTTGTACAGATTGATTAATATGCTTGAAAGCTTCTATTTCGATAGGCTCGCAAGTTTTTCCCTACGGAGTTCGACCATGTACGGATATAAAGGAGGCGCCACAGTTCTCTACGGTTCGACATGAATCCGCTGTTGAGTTTTAACCAACATCTTTCTGCAGCAATCTCAGTTTAATAGATATAGTGAATTGTGAAAGAAGGTTACGCTTAACCATCCGAATCATATCGTAGAGGAGTTCAGGCTGTTTTAAAACCGCACAACCATAGCCTGTAGTGATTGCCCAGCGTTGTGGGCATCCACAATTTAAGTTTATTCCATCCGCATACGGATGAATCAATTCCATGGCTGTTGAAAGTTCAATTGAATCTTTAGCAGCAAATTGTGCTATTAACGGCGAATCATCTTCGTTTGTCGTAAACTCATTTTTTTCGCGCCAAATCACTTTGACAAAACGAATCCGCTATAATCATAGGAGCAAAACACAAGTTGACATCATTGTATCTCATTTGGGGACTGGATTATTACTGGGAGCTAAAGAATAATCACACGACTAACGAAGTGCTCACTATTTGCACCATAACTTTCTCCGATAATTTATACACTCATTTAACATGATAGGTTTTTCGTGTGCGATTCACATTTCATGCCCCGCGCGATTCACACGACCTCCCTGCTTGGCGATCTAAAGCGGACTCCCCGATCCGTTTCAATCCCAGCATAATCTTTATGCCGCAACGGTAGTTTTCCCGCGCCCAAGCAGATTTATCTCTTGATTGACGAGCCTATAGCTCAGGCACTGTATATTGCATTCGGCAATGCAATACATGGATGGGCTGTATTATCTCAGTGTTCTCATTTTGAAAATTGTAATTGCAGACTTGAATTTTCAAATTAATAGGAGATAATAATGAAAAAAATTTAATTAATAATAAGAGATTAGAAAGAAAATTTAACTTTAATATAGAGAGAAAAAAGATATTATAAAATTTATATTTATAATAAAAAAAACAAATTTTATAATTTATAAAACTATAAATTGTAATAATTAAATTTTTAAAATCTGCCATTAAAATTTTGGATCAGTGTTATGTCGGTTTTCGAGCAGTTTTCTTAGGCGACTGCTCGATTACTACACTCATACGCACCGAAGGATTAAGTTATAGTTTTATTGCATTATTTATGCGGTGTCATTCATGTACCCAAACTCTACTGTTTATCTAATCAAAGCAAAACAAAAATCTTGCTTAGAGAAAATAAAAACTTACTTACAATAGGGTTTTCAATTAGGGACATAACAATTTCGTATTCTTATATGAATGCACCCTTAAACTGTCAATGTCAAAACGTGAGTTAAAGTCAACATTATCATCATGGTAAAGTTCACGAATTATTTTGGTTATCGATTTATCGATAGTGCCCTCAGACCGGGGAACCAAACGCGTCCCCAGGGTTGCGGATAGGGGAAGACCTTTCTCGAAAGGTTCGCTGCGAATAACCAATAAGCAGCCGCGAACAATGGTCGGCAGTGAAGGGAGAGTCTCAGGACAAATACCTGAGTGTCAATGATCTTCACTGTGACATGACGAAATATATAGCGTCATCAATTATCCATATATCCTGGCAGTAGGTAAAATGCTATGGGAACGGAAACCCAGACAGAAAACCAAATCATGCAGTTCCACAAGGGGAACCAAATTACGGTGCAGGCAGTCGGATCCCCAGTACCGGCGGCAGAGGGTAGTGAGCGAGCAGGCTCCCGGCCGTCGTCATCCAGCAACTGCAATGTTATAGAAGTGGTGAACTTGGCTTCTGTAACAGATATAACTACAAGCAAACAGGACGCTAGCACGGAGAACCCTTTCAGGCAAAAACCGCTGTTGGCAAGAAAACCGATAAAACAAGTCACCGATTGCGGGGGGAGCCTGCAAACCCCAGAAACACTGTGAAAGTCAACATCACAGGTTAAATCATCGGAGACAGACCACAGACGGACTAAAGAACGAAAGAAGGCAGAGTGCGTTGTTCAACCTGGCATCATTGCGGCCTTTGGGCGCAGTAGAAGGACTATGCGCACCCCGGAGCGTCCAGTGCAAGACGTACACAATCCGGATCAAGCTGCGACACCAACAGAGGCCAGTGTAAGACTGGGGGAGGGAGAAGTTTTGCCGTTGGCCGACGCCACTTCAAACGCGACCCAAGCGATAGAAGCAAAAGGGCTAGGAAACGGGGGCCTCTCCCAAGAGGTGGCGCCAAATAACACAATCGCCCTTGACCGCGCCGAAGAGGAGCGGCTTACTCGGAAAGCGGGGACTATCGTCAAACAACTGAGGGCTGCCTGCGAAGTGCAGAAAAACATAGGCAAGAGTGTCAAGAATGGCATTCTTGAACTGGAGGAGCTTTTTGGCCGCATAACGCACTACAGGCGGAGGTGGCTTGCAACCGAAAAGCACCAAAAAGACACGCTCTCCCTCGAGGCATCAGTGGGTCCTAGCAGCAGCAAAAGAATGGCCGGTAGCCCAATTGAAGGCGACCGTGAGAAAAGGAGGAAGGACGAGACCATAAACGAAGTTGACACTCCAGGCGAGGAGTTTCATGTGGTGCGAAACAAGGCAGCGAAAGAAGCGGCCAAAAAGCTACTCCTAGAAAAAACAGACAAAGAGCTCAACCACGAAAAGAACAAAGAACCCCCCGATATACCGCAGAAAACAAAAAGCAAACCGCGGCGCAAACCCTTGCGAGAGGCACTGCTTATTAAACCCACTAAGGGCCGAACCTACGCAGATGTCCTCCGTGAAATTAAAGGAGTGGTCAAGCCAGACGACACCAAAACTGCCATCAAAGCAGTTCGACCAACCCGGACCGGTGGCCTGCTGGTGGAATTCGGGCCAGAGGCCACAAACAAAGATGCATTCCGTGACGCGGTTCAAAAGGTTCTTGGAGATGCGGCAACCGTTGCCTCGCTCGAACCAATGGCCACCCTGGAAATCAGGGACCTCGACTGCGTCACGGACAAAGCTGAAGTAGAGGATGCCATCAGGAGGGAGCTCCCCAGCTTAAGTGAAGTCAAGGCAAGATTGACACGTGAAAACACAAGGGGGCAACGCATGGCTATTGTCGAACTAGCTGATAAAGACGCCCAGCAAATCCTGGCGAAGGGCAAAATTAAGATAGGTTGGGTGATCTGCAGGATACGGAGAAGAGCGATCCCTATCCGCTGCTTCAGATGCTTCGAATACGGACACACCGCGTATGGCTGTAGGGGACCCGACAGGAGATCTCTGTGCTACAAATGTGGTGAAGCGGGGCACAAAAGGAAGGAGTGCACGAACGAGGCAAAATGCATTCTTTGCAAGGATGCTAAGCTAGCACCCGGCGACCTCAAACATGAGCCGGGGACAGGGAGATGCTGGGTTTTCAAGGAGGCCCTAACTAAAGCCAAATCGATACTCAAATGATCCGTATCCTGCAGGTCAATTTGCACCGAAGCACAAACGCCCAGGACCTACTTGAGCAGTTTGCGAGGGATAAGAAAGCTGACCTCCTGTTGCTGAGCGAGCAACATCATAACAAGGACTCGCAAGCATGGTACCCTGACAAATCTAGTACCTCGGCCATCTGGGTTCGAGACAGCGCCCGCCTTCAGGTGCAGGGCCATGGACGCGGGGATGGTTTTGTGTGGGTGCGGTGTTCAGGGATAACATATTTCAGTGTTTATCTGACGCCTAACGAGGCAATGCGATCTTTTCGAACCAAACTCGATGCCCTGGAGGACGCTGTCTCGAACACAGAGGGTCACATGCTGGTCGGGGGAGACTTCAACGCTAGAGCCATTGAATGGGGTATGCCACAATCCGACCCAAGGGGAAGGCACATCTTGGACATGGCGGCCAGAACAGCGCTTTTTGTCCTAAATACTGGTAACACCCCTACTTTCCGCCGCTGGGGTTGCGTAGGAACCATACCCGATGTGACACTCGCTTCGGAGTCCCTGGTGCCTAGAGTACACAACTGGCGAGTACTAGAGGACTACTCGGCTAGTGATCACCAGTATACGAGTATAGCGGTTGAGATTCACGACAATGCCACTCTGCGTGCATATGCCCAAACTTCAATCCTCGGATGGAGGACTGGGAGGATGGACGTTGAGAGGTTCGCTGACGCGCTTACGGCAGGCGCACCGTTGCTGGGAGCTCCGCCAGGGAGTGGAGGGCCTACAGCCAAGGACTTGGTGAACTCAACTATGAGTACCATCATAGCTGCTTGCGAGTCTTCCATGCCCCGTCGGAGACCCCGACACGGTAAGCCTCCAGTATACTGGTGGTCAAACGAGATCGCCGAACAAAGAAGCGAGTGTCACAAACTTCGGCGAGAGGCCCAGCGGGCGCGAACACGGGAGGAGGCAGACACTAGGCTAGCAGCATACAGGTCCGGCAGGAAATATCTTCGCACGCTTATTAACAAGAGCAAGGCCCGATGCTGGCAAGATCTCGTGGATGATGTAAATAGGGGTCCGTGAGGCCTTGGCTACAAGGTGGTCATGGGGAAACTTGGTGCCCTACGGAAGCCTTGTATACATGACGCGGAAAGGATGGACGCGATAGTGCGCGGACTCTTCCCCGCCCATCCCGTCCGTGTTGACGCTGTCCGTGGTGAAACAGCGGTCGAGTGCCCACTCCTGCACACAGCTGGAACTGGAGGAGGCAGTCCTCTCCCTGAAAGCGAGGAAGGCTCCAGGTCCAGATGGCGTTCCAGCTGAGGTTTTGCAGCTCGTCTATCACCATTGTCCTGACTTGCTGCTCAGCACATTCAACGCTTGCCTACGGGACGGGGTTTTCCCGGTACGATGGAAGGTGGCGAGGCTCGTGCTGGTCAGCAAGGGGAAGGGAAATCCCGAATCGCCGTCTGCATACCGCCCGTTATGCATGCTAGACATGGCTGGGAAAGTGCTAGAGAAACTCATCAAGGGAAGACTCACTGACGCGATTCGTGCTGCTGGGGACCTATCTCCTCGGCAGTACGGCTTTAGAGCAGGACGTTCTACCATTGATGCAATTGCAGAGGTGGTGAACGCGGTCCAAAAGGCAGACGCATGTAGTCGCACCAAGTGACGGATCGTCCTGTTGGTGACACTCGACGTCAGGAATGCCTTCAACTCCGCTAGATGGGTGGATATTCTGGACACGCTGGAAAACTCTTTTCAAGTTCCAGAATATCTAATGCGGCTTTTGAGGAACTACCTAAAGGACCGAAGCCTGCTCTACGACACGACACAGGGCCAACGAAGGATGGAAATTACATCGGGAGTTGCCCAGGGATCTATCCTTGGTCCGGACCTGTGGAACGTGTCTTACGACGGGCTACTGAGACTTGAGATGCCAGATGAGTCGCGCTTGGTCGGCTATGCGGATGATGTTGCGGCTCTGGTCGCCGGACGCACCGTTGAACAAGCGCAACTTAGGCTAGGTATGCTAATGCGCCGAGTGAGGGACTGCTCGCGGGCTCAGTTTAGCACTGGAGAAAACCGAAGTGGTCATCTTGACAAAAAAGAGTATCCCTAGAGTAAGGATGATCAGTATTGGAGATATACAGATCGAATCGAAGCCAGCGGTGAAGTACCTGGGGCTACTGATCGACTCGAAGATGAGTTTCTCTGAGCAAACCAGGGCAACGGCTGAGAAGGCTGCTTCGGGAATATCGGCCCTGAGTCGACTTATGGCCAACGTAGGGGGACCCAGCCCATCAAGAAGACGCCTCTTGATGAGTGCTGTAGGGTCAGTGCTACTGTACGGAGCAGAGGTATGGGGCGACGCTCTCAGCAAGGAGGTATACCGAAAACGATTGGCACAGGTACAGAGAAGAGGAGCACTGAGAATTGCATCTTCGTATTCAACAGTCTCCGACTCGGCGGTGAGAGTGATTGCAGGCGTGATACCTGTCAGCCTCCTTGCTAGAGAGCGCCGCGCTATTTACCTGCGCCGAAACGAGGATGTGAGGGAGATGGTTGTCCGCGAGGAGAGACAACGCTCGCTCAACGATTGGCAGCAGTCTTGGAGGAATTGCACGAAGGGAAGGTGGACTGCGCGCCACATCCCGGATGTGAGACCGTGGCTAAATCGAAGGCATGGTGAGACTGACTTCTATCTGACCCAGCTTTTGAGCGGGCACGGGTGTTTTCAGTCTTACCTGCACAAGATCGGTAAGTCACGGTCTCCCGATTGTCGGTTTTGCCCAGGAGAGGAGGACAATGCCTGTCACACATTCTTTGCGTGTACCAAATGGGCCAGGCTGCGAAGGGAACTCTACAGGGAGACGGGAGAGCTCACCCCGGATATTATAGTTGCGGTGATGCTCGAATCGGTTGACAAATGGAACCAGGTGGCACATTATGCTCGGGCAGTCCTAAAAGATAAAAGGGACTCGCAGTAGCCGGAGGTGCTGGGGCTGGGGGATCGCTCTTCTGGCATTTCCTCTTCCCCTCTCCCCTCCCGCTAGGAAAGGGACTCCCCAGCTTGAAGGCGCCCCACGGCGTAACAAAACGAGACCTGGCCCGAAGTAATGTGTCAAACGGTTCCAGGCTAGGTTCTCAGATTGACAGGGGAGGTGTTTAGTGGGTAGTCCAAGGGTATCCTCCATGGGAGTCCCACACTGCCAGACTCGGCGGGCGTAAATGCCTTCACCTCCCTACCACAAAAAAAAAAGTTCACGAATCATCAACGTTTGTTAATTATTCAATATTACTACCGAAATTCTGAGTCGGTGGTCGCAACTTTAAGAGCGCTTGCTTCAATTTTAGCCCTAATAATCGTTCCACCCGACAGACTGTGCATGCTATAGTGGATAAGTTCGAGTCCAAATTTTAACCATTGGACGTTTCGGTGCCAAAAAGACGTCGTACCGCTGGAAGCGAAGGAAATATTACAGCCGTAAGTGGATCGATTGAAAATGAGCTAAATCAGTCGATTGCACGCCGTCCTCAGGAATTAGGCATTGATCAAACGACACTGTGGCGTATTTTGCGAAAAAATCTTGGCCTGCATGATTACAAGATCAAATTGAATCAAGAGCTAAAGCTATTTAAGCATTCAAAACTTCTCTGTTTGGGCTCTGTCTTGAAGAAAACGAAGAACTTAATCGGAAAATCATCTTCAACAATGAAGCTCATTTCTGGCTCAATGGTTTTGTTAATAAGCAAAATATGCGTTATTGGTCAGCAAAAAACCCACAGTGCCTCTTGAGACACCGTTCCATTCGCAAAAAATTACTGTTTGGTTCGGTTTTCATGCCGGAGGTGTGATTGGGCCGTATTTTTCGTGGAGAGCGCTATCGTGTTATGTTGGAAGATTATTTGTGACCAGGATTGGATGAACTTGACATCAACGATATATGGTTCCAACAAGACGGTGCCACTAGCCACACAGCACGGCTCACAATCGATTTATTGAAAATTGTTATGTCCTTAATGAGAAACCCTATTATAATGTTTAGAGTCTACCGAGGGACAAAACCAAGTTATGGGTGGATTAATGTATACAAATTATTTGTGATATTTTTGTAGGATTTTATTAATGTCAATAGCGCTATCGTTATATTTTTGTCTCTGTCTACTGTTTCTACTAATTCGCGTATTGTATATTTCATATGAATACGATTATTGTAAGGGTAGTTTATGGTAGGAAACACACAATAAACCCACAAACAAATCTTAAATGCATATAAAAAACAACTTTCTCCATTTCCGAACTGGCTTCAACATTATTTTCTACTACACCTTAACTCTATAGGTAGATTATAGAGATAGAATAGAAAAAAATAGAAACACGCTGCGGAAATGAATGAAAAATAAAATTTAAAGAAATATTGTAGTTATATTTTAAATAAACAAAAAAAAAGGAAAGGGCGGGATAGCACATTTATAGAAATTCTTCAGTTCTTGTCTTGACCGACCATTTATTCGACCGGAACTCGTATCCGTGACAAATATTTTTGTAGTGTGACTTTGCGCTGACGATAGGAGCCTACCCCATGACACCGCAGACGCTAGCTGCCAGCACGCTTACGCATCGTCAGGCAAGGTCCTTTAGCGCAGCGCTTCCATCAGGCTCACTAGTGCAGCAGACCATCGTTGCTGTCCATAAACGGACATTTAAATATTTACCAAACCACCACAAGCTTCTATAAATCCTGAGAAAACTCAATCAGACCAATACCAATTTTAATAGGGTATTGTGAAATTTTCATCATCATAGAAGTAAATAGTTAAAAACACAGTAGAATTTGAAAATCGATCAACTGCATTGTTTTTAATAACTCGCATTCAATTTACAGGCAATTAAATGTGAGTTTGTTGTTTCCTGAAGATTTTCATGAATCTCACAATATTTATCGACTTTATAACCATTTGAACTTTTTATGATCACTACAAGAACATGTGTGGTTGTGTTACCAAATGAGATTTCTAGCACTTTTTGAAGATTCATGTACTAAAATAGAGATTATTTCGAATACGAGAATATCTGATTAATTATTTTTCAATATAAACATAATTAAAAGTAAAGCAATAGTAGCTGACAGAAAAAATAAGCAATTAACAGGTGAAATAAATTGAAACATGCCTTGAGTTTTTACGTAACTATTCATCTACATACTATCTCCAACGATACATAACCAAACATAATATTGCGATACGCCTTAAATTATAAAAAAAATTTTTTTGAACTGTATAATATATTAATTATTAGATTGCAGAAAATCTTCTGTCCAGAAATATCGATAGAAGGAATCCACGAAATTAAATTTTTTATTGTTGAAACGAGCAGAAAAAATATTTTTAAGTTAAATATTAAAAACCCCTCTTTATAGCACTTAATATTTTTCAGGATCACTTAACATGTATCCTTCCTACTCATTATTTCATGCAGACTTTTTTCTTTTCCTTTATTTGCTTGATTTAATTTTTATATCTGACATTTCATTCTATTTTATTCGTTTTTTCGATTCTTAAATAAATTGCTATTTAGTTTCAGCACAATTTTGTTTAGCCGCTTTAATGACAAACTAATTAAATTCCGGTTGCTTAGGTTAAAATATATTTTATTTTTCCAAATTTCTGAAATATCGATATATGGAAAAATAAAATATATTTTAGCCGAAGGAACCGGAATTTAATTAGTTTGCCCTTAAATTATTCCTTGTGTACGAGCGAATGCAATATTCTTATCATTTCCTTTCTTTTTTTTTTATTTATGCCGATCTTTATTGATGTAAGTAGCAAACAAATTGGGTTATGCTTATTTATATTGAGGGTCTTTTTTTTGGAATTCTCTTGAATTATTTATTCTGCAATAGTTATATATTTTCTTCTATTTGTTTACAGTTATTCCATTTAAGCTTTTATTTAAATTAAAGTTTTATGTTCCTTTATTGCATTAAAATCAATCAAACTCATCTCTTTTAATCTTCAACTTTTATTCAGTATTTCAATTAATTTATTTCATCATGAAGTTTTGTAGGATACTTATGTATTAAATACTGCAGAGTAGTAAGACTAATTTCAGTTGTTTTAATTTTTGTTTTTATATCTTTAATTTACAAATAATTTTTTTTAGAAAAATACTGGCTTTAATCAAAGAGCTGAAAACTATAAAACATTGATGTTTATACAACTTTCCAAACATACATTATCTGTTCTTGCAATTTGAGCTTAGCACTGCATGTTGGCAAGAATAGCAATAAAAAATAAAAAACACACAATTTATTAGATATTTCATGACTGCTCTTATAGAATTTTTGTACTTTTGATTCCTTCTACCAGAACTAAATCTTTATTTGATTTAAAATCAGGGAATATTATTTTAATACATAAAATTAACCATACCTGTGAAAGTAATCTGTCGGATACTGAAATAATTGGCTTATACATCAAATAGGTTATTACTTACTGGAGTCAAATCAAGTTAGTTGTCTTAAGTTATTGGTAAATGTAAACTTCCAAGGTTTCACTGTTGTTCACTAAACTCATACAGGTATGTCCGAAAATAGAAAAACTATGCATTATAATGTAAACTTTTTAAGATCAATAATATATTATTCCAATCTGAATTATCTGAGAGAACCAATAGCTTTACTTTTATGCAAACTTTCAGTCCATAATTATTTATCGACTATTATTCTCAAAATATTGATAGGAGATATAAAGTTCCAAAGCTTTTTCAAATACTGACGCCAAAGGAATTTCAGACCAATCCACTCATGGCGATTCACACCACCGCTCTTCGAGTTCAATTTACGGAAAGACCGCCACCACCGCTAGGCGAATTGTCGAACTTTCCTTGCTTTTTCTCGATCGACACGTTCTCGCGTCTTTTCTACTGCCGACTGTCAAATGTTAAGATGTTGCAAAGAGATCCGCCATTCATTCGTTCAATGGCATCTGACCTTAAGGTGAGGATACGCTAACGACCGATTAGTAGATATCTTTCCGAGATCACGTAGTCACGGTATCACAGTTCAACAATGAAAGCTAGTAAAATTATATTTTTTGTATCCAATTTTAACATGAAATTGTGGTTGTGCTTTCTTGTTTGGTTGAATTACCTCCACTGCACTGTTAATTTTGCTTTAATATTCTGTAGAAGCTAGCCTGTTTATACAGTCAGCACAATTCAATTCTCGTGTTCCCCAAATTTGGCAACTGAGTGACGGAAAACCGATCGAAATAAATTCCTCATTAAAAACAAGATTTAATTTGGTTCTCTCGTATAAAACTTCGCTACTGATATTAATTTTCACTAGCGTTTTCAGTAAGTTCCATTTGATAACATCTAGGACATAGCATTATTTTTTGCATGCCCTAAATATGCCCCACCGGTACAAAAATTTATTTTATTTCGAACACAGATATGTTATGATCATAAATTAAATAAATTTGAATTGTTTTACCCAACAATCTACCGTGATGACGCCTAACCTCACGAGCTCCATAGACGGGTCTGTATCAAGTGTCAATCAAGGTACTTCAAAGAGGAGGTCCCAGGTTACCGCAGTTAGGAAACTCGCAGCACACTGATTGATATTCAAATTCGCTTTCCCGCCAAAAAAAAAAACCACAAACTAGTCGGTATAGGATGTTCACCGTGTATGTGGTGAAAGTAACCTGACATGTTCCTGTGGTCGATCTTTGTTTAGCTTTTTTTTGTGGTTGGGAGGTGAAGGCTATTTCCTTCCTGAGTTGGGGCTCCCAGATATGTAACTTGGAGTACCCACTAAACACCTTCTATGTCAACCTGAGAACCTAGCCTGGAACGTATCTGGGAAGAGTTCCCCTGTTTCCTTGTAGAGTTCCAGCGCAGCCTTTCCCATCTTTTGCTTGCAAAAAATGTGTGGTAGGCATCGTCTTTCTCTCCTACGCAAAACCTACAGTCAGGGGACCGCAACTTTCCAATCTTGTGCAAGTAAAACTGAAAACAACCATGCCTGCTCAAGAGCTGGATCATCGTGCGTTCGATTGAGCTATGGTCTTAGATCAAGGATGAGGCAAACAATCCATTTTCTCTTGGTGCTGCCCAATCAGGGCTGCTGCCAATCATTGAGTGAGCATTCTCTGTTGTCGCGGGCAACTGTTTCCCTAGTGCCCTCGTTGAAGGAAGATAGTACTTCCTTCGATGAAGGTAGAGAGTACGGCGCTTCCTAGTAAGGAGGGCAATAGGTATCACGCCTGCGATGACTTCCATCGCCGAATCACAGACTGTTGAATATGCAAATTCAATGCTCAGTGATGCTCGTTACTGAGAGCGTCGCCCCATATTTTTACACCATACATTCGCACCAACTCTACGGACGTCGTCAAAAGTCACCTTCTTGATGGTTTGAGTTCCCCTATGTGGTCTATAAGTTGACTCAGAGCCGATACGCCTGATGCAGCTTTATCAGCCGTTGCCCTGATTTGTTCAGAGAAACTCATCTTAGAGTCAATCAGCAGTCTCAGGTAGTTTACTGATGGTTTCGATTCCCTAATACTGTTCGTCCTTACTCTGGAGATTCTCTTCTTTGTCAGGATGACACATTTGATTTTCTCTAGTGCTAGACTGAACCCGCGAGCATTTATCCAGTGTCTCAGCTGGCGCACTAGTATACCCAGTCCAAGCTGTGGCAGTTCGACAACGTGTCCAGCAGCTAGCGCCGCCGCGAAGCGACTTAGCCGCCAGCTCTAGTCTCAGTAGTCCTTCGTATGCTATGCTTTATAAGCCTGGACCAAAGATAGAGCCTTAAGCAACATCCGATGTAACTTCCATCCTTCGTCGGCCGTGCATTGTATTATAAAGGAAGCTTCGGTCCTTTAGATAGTTGAAGAGCTACCTAAAGGACGCATAACGCATAAGATATTCTGGAACTTGAAAAGAGGTTTTCTACATATCCAGAATATCCATCCATACACCGGGGGATTTGAAGGCGCTTCGAACCCGTTGCTTCATATTACTATGTGCCTCCGTCTTTTGGACCGCGCTTACCACCTCTGCGATTGCATCAATAGTGGATCATCCTGCTCTAACGTCATATTGCCGAGGAGATAGGTCCCCAGCAGCACGAATCGCGTCAGTGGGTCTTCCCTCGATAAGGTTGCCTATCACTTTCCGAGCCCGCATTACAGGCCGTATGCAGACGGCGACCCGGGACTCCACTTTGTAGTGAAAATGTGTGTATAAACTGTCCGCGAAGGACTGCAGTGATGGTCTGTTGTCTCGGCGAGAGAGGATGGTGATGCTCGCCGAGATTGGTCTTGTCTGAGAACGCGTGAATGCGCTGGCAAGCTAGCATTGCGGTGTGGTGGGGCCGGTTCTTTTCCCCAGCACAAGGGCTCACTACAAAAAAATTTCGCATTCACGAATTGACAGATGAAATACGGGTCGACAGGTGTCGAGGCCGAGGTAACCTACTTAGGGCTTAAATTGCCAAAGCAAATGATAAACGGGGCCTGGAAAAAATAGGCGGGACTTGGGAGGATTTCGTCTTTACCGACGATAGTTATGGCCCCCAAATAAGAGTGGGGCATCCAGGTGGAAGCGGTGCCCCCAATCCGGATCCAGAACCATCGTAGACATGGCCAGACGTTTTCCATTTGAATGAAAAACTCATGCAAACGTAGTTCGCATAAACTTTTTCCTCAAATGAAAATCATGAACGTGGCAAATTTATGTTATAGTCTTATGTGATGGAATTACATAATACTATACCATAAAAGAGCACGCGAGCGGATGGCCACTCTTCCCTGCAAGAGCACATGCAACGTCATAATAAGGGGTTAGCTCATTCGATGGCTAGCTCATTACAGTGGAGGAGCCATCCAACGTGGCGGTTCCCATACCCGGTCAAGTTCACAAAACCAAACGCAAAGACCGATTTTTAATTTTAATAATTCAACTTTTCATTTTATTTTGATAACATGGTAAAGTCTTTTTTTCTTTTTTAGTAAATGAATCTAATTAAAAACTTTATTCTTCTGATACTAAACCATGCAATCTAGCGAATTTAATTCATCTCAATCAACTCGATGTTGATTAAATTTTTTTTATTAGGTACCACAACAATTTGATTGAATTTACTTTGATATACTTTAAGATCAATCTTACAATTTTTCATAAATATTTCAGTAGTTGAATATTAAAAATAGTCGGCATATTCTGAATAGGGAAAAACGATTCTTATGTTTCTACTAATACAAATTGCTTTTAATTTGTCTAAATAAAATATTTTTTTTTAATTACTCGGACTGATGTTATTGTACCTGTGTCCTCAAACCAAAATTATTCCAATCAAGAAAAAAATGCAAAATTATTCAAAGAGTAGCTTGGATTTTCTTTAAAGATAAAATTTGATTCAAAAAAGTTAGATTTTTTTTTTAAATCCTTATAATTTAATAAATTATCAAATTAGCGTACTCACCGAATCCTCATCAGACGAGCGCTCGCTTTTGGGGGGTATTGAACAAATGAATTTAAATATAAATTAGATTTACTAAAGACCGATCAAAATATTTGAATAGTTCGCCACCAAGTGCATTTGAACCAGGTTCTACTTCTTGTTTATTAGCGAATCGATCACATCTTGATTGAAGACACTTCGCATACTTTTTCCGAAGATCTAGATGACATTCAACGGCAGCAGTGATAAGAATAGCAACGAAAATGCTCGTTATACGACAATCTCACACGCTTTATCCCTTTTGTTTTTTCTCCGCGTTCGGTATTCACACTTTCTCAACCTTCATTTTCTCAGTTGAATTATTTTAATAGGATTGAACGAAGAGTTTATTTTTATTAGATACGCGAATGAATTTCATGGAAACCCATTCTGTTATTTGGTCCGCATTGATGTAGTGGTCCGTTAAATAGCCAGTCGTCGTCTGGTACTGAAAATTGGAAAATTTTCTTTATAAATGGATAACGCACATGAATTTTCCACGATGATCCCGACACGACTTTTCGTCCCGTTTTAGCCAGAACAGCCGCCAAAATCTTCGCGCGTGCAAAAAAACCGCTAATCGCGGGATGGACCGCCTCAAGTTGCCCCGTCGTATCGAAGCACTTGCACAAAAGTCGACGACAACAATTCGCATTAACATTTCGTAACGAATCCCTATGATCGCTTCACTTCGCGATCTTTGCACACTCACTATGTGTATTGCTTTCACTTGCATCACTTTAGGGATTATTATAAGACACCACCAAGATGTAACGACGGAGCACACGATGGAGCGATGGCACGCCCGAGTAAGTGCAACTGAGATGACGTTACGACTATGTATATATTTTGTCTTTCGCCACACACGATTTCTAATGCAAATGCTATATGCTGCATGATATTGGCGATGGCTTGGAGGAGAAACTCAAGCATGCACGACCAAATGAATTGATCAGAACATGTGACTTAACCGTCCAAAGTAAATAGAGACTCATATTAATAGCAAACGAGCGAAACACTCCATTCCCCTGCACCACTGCGACTAAATATCCCATGAAAAGTGAGCATGAACATGCATAAAGCAAGCACTTTGCGGTATCAGATAGACAGCTGAGTCCACTATCTCATGCTCTACACGATAACTCTTCTGCCGGCGCGGTTCTCGCGCGTGCGTTATGTGTGGCGATCCGTAACAGACTCCTCGGATCCGCCCAAGCAGTTCTGCTCACTTGTTGCGATCAGCCAGCGTACAGCACATGCCGCAACGGAGTTTCTTGACGAGCCCACTCATCCATCCAACGGAGATTGCACTGCGGCAATACAGGGGTTGCCGTGACCAATTTGAATTGTAAATTTAAATAATTATTATTTTTTTAAATTTAGAATTAAAATTGGATCAGTATTATGATGGTTTTTATGCAGTTTGCTTAGGCGACTGCTCGATTACTACAACAAAAAACCCTAAATTAACAAAATATATTTCTTCCGCTATCTTGAAATATAAAAAAAACTTGAAAATCGTTTTTAACTATAAAATTTTTTATTTGCAGAGTACTTCAACTTTTATCAAAGAGGAGCCCGAAGATGGACCACGTAATATACAAAAAGTTCCAAGTTTATCAGACTTATCTGATCCGGAGGCATCATTGGGTAAGTGAAGAACAAAAATTAAAAATCAATTCAATTTATATGTTATGAAATTCTTCAGATACCAAATATGCACAAATTATTTTGAGGGACCGATCTTGCCTCCTACTTACCCGTTGGATAGGGGCACTATCAGTATTCTGCTCACACCAAAGTCCGCCGAATTTTGAGACAAGCTTAGAGCCTTTTTCATTGACGGAGAAATTCGCATTATGAAACTTGGCTGATTGGACAGAGACTTCGTGGATCATTTGCAATCCTAAGAAGGTCTTGCAAAGTGAACGACATGTTTATGAGGCTTCAGTTGAAACAATCCCTCAAACTCAAAGCTGAATTATGTTAAACATGCAATAGTAAGATACTTTCCGTTTCGACTCAAAACCGTCGGTGCACTATCAACTTCTAGAGCATCGAGTGATTACTCCTAAGCACATCTACTTCTGGGACTCGAAACAGGAGAATTGACTTTAGTACTCGTATATCAAATCTGAGTCGTTCGCTCATCCTGAATTCGCCTAATCGCAATTTATGCACATCTAGTCAAAATAAAATTTATTTCGTCATACAACCACACTTCAAAACCAGTGCGGTTGAAACTTCTACGAACGTACTTCCCATTCATTAATATTGTATAATTACAGTTTTTCAAGCATTTACTGATGGCTTCATGCGTGAAAGCATAAAAATGTATGTTTTTATTCGTATCAGGTTACAGCACCTACCAATGGATGGTATTTACTTGTTTTTGCTTACAACTTCCATTCAGCCATATAATTTGACTCGTTTCACGTGTGAATGCGATAGTAAAGCGAAACGGCCAGCGCCGTACCTATTGTAACCGAACTCCTCTATTTTCCCCTCCAATGCCTCATGCAACGCTCACTTTGATGTCCATTCTCAATTTCATTCATTCGTTCGCTTGGCGGTTTGGTTCATTCATTCATCGAAACGATCCAAACGATGGCTTGGTTTTCATGAATGAAACGACCTAGCCCCGCGCGAAACTACTCGTATAACCGCATGGAGCACAGATACATCACATATCAGCATCAGCCCACAAGCAAGACCGTGGAGCCCAGTTTTTCGTTTTGTGTGCTGTTAATCTTGCTCAGACTTTTCTTATTTGATTTGTGTTTCGGAATTGTTGACGAGTTTCAAGCTTTCCATTGTGCTGGGTATCTGTCGTTGCTGCTATTTTTGTTGTTGGGATTATGATAATTCATTCAGAACAGAACCCTGGGAGCCGCGCATGTACTCGTACGAGTGTGCTATGTTAGCGATATTCTGAGTGGAGCTGTTGTTCGTCCGCGTATCACAAAACAACTTTTGTTTGCTGATCACCATCAGGCTCGGGCTGCGCTTGAGAAATTGACATCGAGTTGAATCAGCATTTCGTTACTTCTTTCATGGTTTCGAGTATGCTCGTAGTGGCCGAAATGATTCTTCAAGCAGAAGCCAAAGCAACTGAACCGCTCCACGGATCAACAGCTCAGCACTCCAGAGCAACGGAGCAGCCAACCGGTCTTTTTCATTCATAAAAAGTCGGAAATAAAATCATGGTACTGAAGATTTTCGGCTGCCCCTGCCCGTGTTGTGGCATTGGATGGCCCAGTGCGTTTGGATTATTAAAAATAGTTTTTGACGATTGGGTGGAAATACTCAATGAAAATGATTTAATAGCTGCGGATAAAATGAGTGAAATTTGATGGAAATTGATGTTGATGAAATTGATGTTGGGATCTTTATAGTTGGAAAATTTATTCATATTTTATGGTCGGGAAGCTGATATAAATGAAGGATGTAGCAATAATTTTTATGTTGTCTATTTGCAAGAGCTGGTAAGCCACAGTAGTTTTGTAGTTCATTTCGCATGGAAGAATTAGTGCAGAATTTATTAATTCTAAGAATAATATTACGACTTCTCTGAGTAAGAGGAGTAATTGTGAATTTCTGAAGAAAATTGAAGGAGCTAAGCATGAGGCGACTTTATGTCTGAAAAGACATGGGTGGTGGTAGAAAATAGAAGGAATGAATACCGTAATTTAATTAGAAAGTAAATCAAACATTATCTTAGAATTCGTGCTACTGAAATATTCTATTGTCGTTATCAGTTACAAGCTCTTATATGTACATTATAAAGCTTGCGGCAGATAACTTCCTCGAATTACTATTCCAAACAATTATCATTCTTCAACCATACAACTAAAATATTTATCGTAAATTTAATATCCAACTATAAGCTATACAACTATAGTTTTTCCCAGAAACTTGACCGGAGATATTCTACTTGGATATATCAGGAAAAGAGAAAAATGACTTTATGTTACCTGAAAAATCACCCGATAAGAATGCATATAGGAGCTTTGCGAATGATCACACAAGGTTTCTTCAACATTGGTATCAGTCTTCATGTTGAGTAAAAATATAATGGATTGCCTTAGAAGCAACTTAGCAAAGATTAAAGCCTTGGCCCATTATGTGAAACCTGTTTTTGTGGTTGTGGTTGGACTTCCATGCTCGCAAGCGACTGGAATACCCACTAAACACCCCCCCTGTCAACCCGAGAACCCAGCCCTGTTTTCTTACGCCGTGAGGCGCGCTTAAGTTGGGGGACCCGTCCTCTAGCCGGGGGGAGAGTAATTGCCAGACAAGCGGTACCCCCTCCCCGACTGCTGTGAGTCCCCTTTATCATTTAGGACTGCCCGAACATAGTTCCCGCCATACGAGAGAGAGAGAGAGAGAGAGATTCTGACAGTTCTCGATTGAACTCTCGAATAAATGGTTATACAAATTCCCCCGCTCTTGTTAATTTTACTTTCCAGTAAGCATTCGCTTTAATCCACAAACTGGTGACAACGACGTGACCTGAACCCGTAGCGCGGAATAACGAGGAATATTAAACAACATAGAGGGTAAAAAAAATAGTTAAGTGGCACTTAGCATGGCGAACAAAAACGAAACTCAGGGTACTAATATGCACGGAAACGCAGCCGCGGTCAGTGCCCAGCCGAGTGCAGTGACAGTGAAATTAGCGGAGTTCACGCCTAGAAATCCCGCTCATACAACGTTATTTCGAACTGGCGAGAACTACGACCGAGGAGGTGAAATCCAGTCACGCAGTGTTAGCTCTCGGTGCGCGTTATACACCCGAAGTGGAAGACATAATACTTAACCCGCACCCGACGAATCTGTTTGCAACTCTAAAGAAGATATTAGTGAAACGACTCAGTACCTCACAAGCGGATAAAACGCGCGAACTACTCGAGAAAGCTATAATGGGCGACCGAAAACCATCACAATCTTTACGCGAGCTTCTGGTCTCAGTGGCACAGCGTTCAGTGACGAAGTGATACGCACAATTTGGACCAACCGTGATTGCCGGCAAATATCTAAGCCAGGGGTCGCCAAATGGCAGACCGCGGTCCGCATCCGGACCGCCGACCCATTTTCTGCGGACCGCAAGAACACTGCAACTTGCACTACAGAGTACGTAATCCGCATTATCTTTGTCGACGTCAATTCGAAAAGCGCGGTGGTGAAGCGCGCGGGGCGGGGGTAATCATGCGATCGCGCTGCCGCCGGCCGCCAGTGTTTTATTTTAATTTTGACTGACGAGCGCCGCGTTGACACACGTGGTTGAAATATTACGTTTGCTTGTTTACTTTACGAGTTTAAGTACCTACCTGTTTACATTAGCGAGTTTTATTACTATGGAACCGAAAAAAAGAAAAGTTGAAGATGAAAATAGACAGTTTTTGCCAGATTGGACCGATTTATATTGTTTCACGCTGCCAAATCGTGCTGGAGCGGTACCAATATGCTTGATTTGTAACCAAACAGTGGCGTTAATTAAAAGCTCAAATATAAAACGACATTATGATACCAACCACAAATCATTTGCCGAAAACTTTCCACTTGGTAGTGATCTTCGTAAGTCTAAAATTGCAAGTTTACTATCAAGTTACTCGTCTTCGATCCGGATCATAAGTCGCTCGATGACTGAGCAGGAAAAATGTGGCGAGGCTTCTTTACGTATTTCTTGGACTCTTGCTAAACATATGAAACCATTTACTGATGCTGACATAGTTAAAGAATGCTTTCTCGAGGCGGGTAACGCCTTGTTTGAGAACAAAAAGGATGTTGTTGAGACGATACGACGGATTCCGTTATCTGCTTCTACTAGCACCAGAAATACACACATTTTGGCAGAAGAAAATCATTGTGATGTCAAGCGGCAGTTAAATAATGCGAACTTTTACGCCTTGGTTTTGGATGAATCATGTGATGTCACTGATACGGCACAATTAATTATTTTTGTACGCTAGCTGGACCAAGCGAGACAAATTTTGTTGAGGAGATATTGGCTATTTTGCCACTATTAGGAAGAACCCGAGGAGAAGACATGATCAAAGCAGTGATTAATCATTTTGATAAAGATGAGTTAGACTTAAAAAAGCTCTTATCGGTAACTACTGATGGTGCGCCAGCAATGGTTGGGAGGAAAAATGGACTAGTGCACCTGTTGAGTAGTAATGGAAGATGTAATGAAAATTTGATTTCCTACCACTGTATTATTCACCAAACTGTGCTTTGTTGCAAACTCAATCATGATTTTGTACGTATTATGCAAGAAGTGATGAAAATAATCAATTTTCTTCGTGCGAAATCATCACTGCAACATCGTGAATTGAAATCATTTCTTGAAGAAGTTGACGCACGATATGATGGTCTACTGTTGCATAATAATGTGACATGGTTAAACAAAGGCTGCGTTTCAGAAAGATTCTTCAGCATTTTAGAACACTTGAAGACATATATTTTCAACAGTGATTGGACTTCAGCAAACGCCTACTTAAGTTTTTTAAACGAAAAAGAAAATGTAGCTGCCATTGCTTTCTTGACGGATATTTTTAAACATATCAATGACCTGAACCTTAAACTTCAAGGCAAGGGAAAGCTTGTATGGGAGCTCATGTCAGAAGTAAAAAGTTTTTCGCAAAAACTCGATCTCTTTATTAATGATCTTGGTAATGAATGCTTACACTTCCCCAATTTAAATAAAATAATCACCAGTGACAACGAGATTGATGTCGGCCAATACAAGACGTTCATTACGGATCTTAAATCGGAATTTAAAAAAAGGTTCGCAGATTTTAGGAAAATTGAGAATGTTGTAGATATCCTCAGCAGCATGCGACCTGATGGTGAATGGAGCAACGAAGCTGAAATAGTTTTTGGGAGTGGTAAAGCTACTCTGCAGATGGAAATGATCGATTTCCAAGAAAACACAGTGTTAAAGCACAAACATGCGGAAGTTTCCAGTGAAGAGTTCTGGGTTAAATTTGTGTGTGGTAATAAATACCCAGAACTACAAAAATTAGCTTTAAAACTTCTTACTTTGTTTGGGTCAACATATGTTTGTGAAGCAGCATTTTCAAAGATGAACTTCGTTAAGAATAAATTTCGATCTCGACTTACTAATGAACATCTCCAGGATTTCATGTCAATATCTTATACCAATTATACACCAAACTTCAGACAGATAGGCCGCAACAAAAAATGTCATTTTTCTCATTGATGTAAAAAAATACGTTTGTAATTTCCGTAATAACATTTGTATAATAAAGATTTTTTTCTATAAAATTTATCAACGGTTGTGCGGACCGGGATGGTCATTTCATTTCATAAAACGGACCCGGAGCGAAACTAATTGGCGACCTCTGATCTAAGCCATACTGGCCACGCAACAGTCTGAAACGCTCGATCAAGTAAGCGATCTCCCGCATACAGTTGCGTCAACGCTGAGGAGCAATGCGCAAATCCACGAAATCTCGCATGACGCAACCTCGTTTGAAACTACAGATCATTAAGCATGAGATTAACGCCTTGTAAGTCTTACATTGTTCGCTCAAACTCCGAGTCGCGACATACCGAACACTGCTGGTACCATGAATGTTTCGGTGCTTATGTCAAAAAGTACAAAGAACCGTGCCCGTTCTCAGGAAACGCGACCGGCAGTCGCTGATGGTGGTCAGCGATAACAGCCAAACGTCTTGCCGCTTATTCGCCCTCGGTTGAAGCCCAAAGAAAATGTCTCTCGTCGATACTGGAGCCGATTTGTGCGTAATTCCGCGTTCGTTCCTGTGGGGCCCGTTTAAAAGGACCTTATACGAACTGGCGGCCGCAAATGGACTACCCATCGTCATATGCGGATTCTCAGCACTCACACTCAACCTCTGGCTGCGGCGCAGTTTTACATGGAATTTCGTGATAGCCCATGCACCCGAACCGATCATTGTAGCCGATTTTTCAACACACTTTGGATTATTAGTCGCCCTCTAAGGCAGCCAGCTCATCGACAAGCTGACAAAACTCCCGTCCCGCGGACAGGTTTTCGAAGGCAGCGCACACAGCATCAAGGTAATCTCCGGGAACTCAGCGTACCAGCAGCTTCGTGCAAAGTTTCCGGGCATCACACGACCGGACGAAAGAGCACCAGTGGCGCTACACACGACTGAACACCACATTCTTACAACGCCAGGAGCTCCTGTGGTGGCCAAACCACGGCGCCTCCCGACCGACAAGTATAACGTTCCCCGTAAGGAATTCGATACAATGGTTCAGCTCGGCACAGCGCGAGCTTCATCCATCACTTGGTCAACGGCATTACATATGTATGGCCCCGAGGAAGGACGAAAGTTGGGACCCGTGTGGTGACTATAGAGCATTCAACGCGCACACCATCCCCGCTCAATCGCTGTGCGGTAAGAGAATTTTTTCAAAAAGACGTTTGCGACGAGGTGTTGCAAGGGTTGGATTTCGCCTATTGATGATATCCTCGTAGCCTCCGAAAACGAAGAACGACATCGAGAACACCTCTGGCAGATTTTCGAACAACTCAACGAACACGGCGTCGTCATCAACGGCCAAAAATGCGTGTTTGGAATCGAGGAGGTGACATTTCTTGGTTACACCGTCTCCAGCGAAGGCATCAAACAATTAGTGGAAAAGATTAAAGATATAGTAGATTTCCAGAAGCCGGAGACAGCGAAGCAGCTACGCCATTTCATCGGTATGAGCAATTTTTATAGAGTTGGCCTACCTGCACACAAGCTCCACTGCATGGCATGTTACAAGGAACCATCAAGGGTAACACGCGGCTAGAATGAATACCTGCAGCAAAGAAGCGTTTGACAAGCCGAAAAATTGCCTCGCGCTAGCTACAATGCTGGCGTATCTTCTAATCGGTGTGCAGCTTGCAATAGTGTGCGACGCATCCGGAGCAGCCTTACAGCAACAAATGAGCAACGTCTGGGAGCTGCTAGCTCATTCCGGCTGAGGCGGGCTACAGTGCCTTCAATCGAGAACTGCTGGCGATCTAGATCACAACCAAGCATATCTAAGATTGGTTGGAAGCCCGAGTGTTCACGGTATACACCGATCGCAAGCCGTTAACTTTCTGTAATGATTTTTCTTATCGTTCGTTCGATAGAGATTTCCCGAAGGAAATCCAAACCGACCTCTCATCGGTTATAGATGTGAAGTATGGGAACGTGCCAACGGACCATGCCCTCGTAGTCTACTTCGAGGTGACTGCTGGTAGGCTAGCTAATTCGGAGAGGAATTTTGGTTGCAGGTCTACCGCGAGCAAACTAAGTCCAAAATACAAAAATCAGCCACCGAATGCCTGATTTAAAACGCGTCAAAAAACTTCCACCAACTCGGCCTTAACCTACTTTACTTCCGTTTCCTTTTCCTTTCGATTCGCAGAAAAGAACAAAACTAAATCGTTAAGCAAAAACACGCGCTCTCGAATATTTACCGATGGGGTGCCCGAAGTACATTACCTGAACTCAAACCGAATCAAACTACTCTGACAAAAAAAAAACGCAAAACCCAAACTATGGCACCGCGTACCGTCTGCGACCCGAAACCGACCATTTGCGGATTATCGAAACCCTACCCTCTCGGCGGCATACCCGCCTTCGCCGTCGCTTCCCTCTGAAAAAGAACGGGCTTGCTGTAAAGGAAAGCCTGGGTGAACTTAGCAATTCATACTTATGTTTATTCAATTACAACATTTTGATATTTCTTTTCGAGTTGGAAACCAACATGTTAAACAAAATGCTATCAGTCTAAAATATTAATGATTAATATCATTTCCCGTTCTATTTTCTTTAAATATTTCTTCACTTTATTAGTTTGTAATATCTAGTAACATTATATCCAATATAATTTTCTCTTTTTTTTTTTATTTCAATTAAATTAATATGGCTCTGTGAAACCTAATGGTGCAAGAAATTAAACAAACAAAAAAAATACTCCTGCATAGAAAGGTGTTTAATATTTCTTTCTATTTTTCTTTTGCACCGTTATTTTATATGGGAATGAAAATGCGAATCCAATGCAAGAATTCATAAAAAAATTTTTGAATTGATAATTATTTTTAAGAGAAAATCAGCAAACTTTTAACTCAGAGACCAGAAAGAATGCGCTGTACTCACAATAGATTTTTATGAGTGAATGAAAGAAAGAGGCATAAAAAATATTTCATTAATTTTGTCACTTTTTGGCAATATAACACAATGGTTGTCCTTATTTGAATAATGTCTGTCTTTAACATTTAAGCTACACAGCTAAAATATATATACAAGAATAAAATACAACCAACGGCGAATGCTCATTAAAGTTTATACTGCCCAATATTAAATTAAATAGCTCAAAGGCAGGTAATAGTTTGCCCAATATGAATTTGATTTGCTCGCATATAAATTTTCTGAAGTAAATTATTATTTTCCACGTCTTCGAGTATGTGGGTGTTGGAATAATTAAAGTTCTTGTCTTCTAGCCTCGCCTTCACCAGCATACAAAAGCTGGAATATTCTTTGGATATATTTGGTATTAGCACGTATAACATCACCTCACGTTACTGATCAAACATGAAATACTTTGCTTAAATCTAAAATACACACAAAGTCGATGGTATTCTGCTTGTCTATCTCAGAATTGTAAACTATTATTTTTCTAGATGACTCTACCACAAATTACCGCTTCCAACCGTGAGGACGAATATTCTGTTTATTTGTCACAGAGCCAGCTTCCCAAAACGTCGAAAACTGTAAACAGGGGCACAATGTACACGAATTGAGTAGAGAGAAGTAATTTTCGTCCGTACCTTTTTGTGTCGATTTTCTTCAATGTGGTGCGCCTAAATTTTTCAACACTTTTCACAGTAGCTCTTCCAATCCCTGAAGCCCCACCGCTCACCAGTGCAATTCCACATATCATAGCCAATGAAATTAAGACAAAACTACCGCGAAATCGCAGCGTAAGGTTATCAAAATTGCGAAAAGTTAACTGTGCAAATTTTGACAGCCGTCGGTGCAGAGCGTATGGCTACATCGACGAATTCACCTCGCATACAAGTTACACACGACTGACGTCAAGTGGCGGTTCAGTGGCAGAGATCAGTCATCCAATCTTATCAGCTGGTTGAGTAGTTGTATAGGGGTGACACATCTCCGCGAGGTTTCGCTCCGCGGGATCGACGGTTATTACAATTCGCTTTCCACCAAAAACCCGAAAAAGCTTCGCCACGTTCAGCTCAACATCTCTAGTTCATGAGTCATTTTGCGACGGGCATTCAGCACATCCCAGGTAAGGACTACGTTGTCGCCGATGCACTCTCGTGCATAGAAGTAATCGAGCTGACAATCGACTACCATAAATTGGGTGTAGCGCAAGAACGCGGCGAAGAATTGGAAGCACTGTTAAATTCGGGGACAGGCTTGCAGCTCAAACGAGTATATATTACAGGGACAGACGCACAGGTCTTGTAAGGCACCTCGGCGGGGAAAGTTCGGCCATACATCACATCAGCTTTCGGAAAAGCCGCTTTTACTTCAGCCCACCGCCTCGCTCATCCAGGCCCGAGAGCAACGTCAAAACTGGTAGTGCAACGATAAATCGGGTCTTCTTTCAAAAAGAATGGTCGAGTTTGCGCATGATCATGTCTACAATGCCAGCAATCGGAAATTTCTCGATATGTGCATGCACCTGTCAGGAATTTCATGCTGCCGTCCACAAGATTCGAGCATGTGCACATATGCATCATTACCATACCGTGCTCAGAAGGAAAACGCTATTGCCTCACATCCGTCGACCGATACTCACGATGGCCCGAGGCGATCTCTATAAAATATCGAGAGGCAGAGACTGTCGTAGGAGTATTCTGGGAAAATTGGATCGCACGTTCTGGCTCTCCGCATCGAATCACCACCGTCCAAGGACGACTGTTTGAATCGCACCTCTTCAGGTCGCTAAACCGCCTAGCAGGTACCACACACCTACATACGACTGCTTATCAGCCACAAGGAAACGGCATGGTGGAAAGTTTCAACCGTAACCACAAGGCCGCGATTCGATGCCATAAGAACGACCAATGGACGAAAATTATATCAGACGTCATCATGAGTATACGCTAAAGCCACCGCGAGGAATTGGGGCACTTGTCGGCTGAACTATGTTACTCTACGACCAGCCGATACGTTTGCCAGGCGAAATTTTCACCTCGGCACCGTTCGATCACGAATCGAGCGATTTTATCAAGGACTTATTACGACGCTTTAACCTGATTCGCTCAATACTGCTGCCAATCGTTGAGTGAGCGCTGTCTCTTCTCGCGGGCAACCGTCTCTCTCTCGCATCCTCGCCTCGACGCAGGGAAATAGCGTGACACTCTCTAACTAGGAGGACAGCAGGTATCACGTCAGCAATAACTCTTAACGCCGAACCAGAGACAGTCGGATATGAAGGTGCAATCCTCAGTTCTCCACTTCTCTGTACCTGTGCCAAGCGTTTTCGATGTACCTACTTACTGGGAGCGTTGCCCTATATTTCTGCTCCATACAGTAACACTGACCCAACAGCACTCATCAAGAGGGATCTTCTTGATGAGTTGGCACCCCCCACGTTGGCCATTAGTCGATTCAACGTTCTCGGCCGTTGCCCTGATATGCACAGGGAAACTCATCTTCGAGTCAATCAGTAGTCCCAGGTACTTCGCCGCTGGCATCGATTTGTCTCCAATACTGATCATCCTTACTCTAGGGATTCTCTTTTTTGTCCATTGCTAGACTGAACCCACGAGTAGTCATCCAGTCTCTTACTCGGTGCTTTACCGTACCTAGCCTAAGTTCCACTTGATCAATGTTGCGTCCAGCGACTAGAGCTGCAACATCATCCGCTTAGCCGATTAAGCGCGACTCATCTGGCATCTCCAGTCTCAGTAGCCCCTCGTAAGACACGTACCACAGGTCTGGACCAAGAACAGGTCCCTGGGCAACACCCGATGTATCCTCTACCGTTCGTTGCCTCTGTGTAGTGTCGTAAAGCAAGCTCCGGTCCTCCAGAAAGTCCCTCAGAAGCTGCATCAGGTATTCTGGAACATGAAAAAGGGTTTTCCAGCCTTTCCAGAATATCGGAGGTGAAGGCGTTCCTAACGTCGAGTGTCACCAACAGAACGATCCGTCGCTTGATGCGGCTATATGCCTCTGCCCTTTAAGACTACGCTCACAACCTCTGCAATCACATCAATGGTGGAACATCCTGCTATAAAGCCGTACTGCCGAGGAGACAGGTCCCCAGCAGCATGAATCGCGTCAGTGAGTCTTCCCTTGATGAGTTTCTCTAGCACTTACCCAGTCATGTGTAGGTAGGGGTAACCCCGTCCCGTAGGCAAGCGTTGAGTGTACTGAGCAGCAGGTCAGGACAATGGTGATCGACAAGTTGCAACACCTTAGCTGTAACACCATCTGCGCCTGGAGCCTTCCTCGCTTTCAATGAAAGGACTGCCTCTCTCAGTTTCGGTTGTATGAAGAGTTGACACGCGATTGCTGTTTCACCGTGGACATCATCAACACGGACGAGATGGGCGGGGAAGAAAACCAATTTGTGACGATATTTTCTGGCCGACTTATATGCTGCTACCCGGTTGCATGCCCCATCATGGTTCCGTGCCCATTGAGCCTCACGCCGAAGCTTGTGACAATCCTTTCGCTTTTCAGTGATGATGCTCATTGTTGAACTCACTACGTCTTGAGCTACCAGTTCTTCTGTTCCTTGTGAATAACCCTGCAGCAGAGCACCTGCACATCGACGAACCTCTCGACGTTCGTCCTTCCGATGTTCCACCCAATTGTAGAAAGAGAGCACGGCCGTCGGGAGACAACATGCACTGATGATCACTGGCTGAGTAGTCCTCTAATACTCTCCAATTGCGTATCCTCCGTACTAAGGACTTCGAGGCGAATGTCACGTCCGGTATGGTTTTTCGCAGCCAATATTGCAAAAAGTTGGCGTATTTCCGAAGCATAGTGTAATGAATCTTGTGACGCCGCTGGCGACCACTACTAACACACCTTGCCACCAAGTGGCTTGGCATCTCATGTCGGTTGTGACGGTTGCACATCCCACGTCAATTTTGTCGTGGGATGTCAAAAGAAAAAATGGACAGCCACATGGTGGCAGAGTGTGTGTTGTGAGTGGCGCGGTTGCTATTTACTCAACAATTGCGAAAATCGGCGAAGTTAATTTAAGCAGCCGATTTAGTTAAGCTGCATACCAGAAGCAGGAAGTGTGTACGCGGACACAAAGGTATGATGTTCAGTTCGTTCCAAATTATAATCAAATCTAAATAAATGCATCCACCACAGTCGCCATCGTCGCAAGCTGCATATCTTCAGTTCCAATCGCCATCTGCCATATCTTCATCATCGTCGTCCTCGACGACCAGCAAGATCGCGCCCGCTATTTCGCAACATGAACCTCCAGGCGCGCATCATTTAGCCGGCGGAACCTTGATCCCAGTTTTATTTGTTGTGACTGTTCTTGGCATCGTGTATGCAGTGAAACGTATGAATTTAATTCGACGCGCTCGTGAAGCGTTCACGCAACGAAATTGTCCCTTCTATGAGGATGTCATCGATAATGATAATCCACCGCTGATTTAAGTGTCATGGAGCAATGGGATAGTGGTTCACCAAGTATAAACTATCTTACTGCTGCCGTGAATTTCATCAATTCAAAATATCTAAAATAAAGTTCAAGTGGGGAAAATTTGCTAAGACTGTTTCAAACAACATTTTTCATCAACACATTGCTTGGTACAACGTTCGCTCTACACGATACGGCAAATAATCATCGTCGCAGTGAGTAGTAATCGAACGTTATATGCAATACAAAACGTTATATTATGACAAAGGAATACGGAAAGTTTAGGATCAGAAAATCAAAAATAGCATTAAGTCAAAACAATTTGCGGGCGCCAGTAAAAGAACAGTAACTGCAATGTTGCGGAATAAACTTAAGAAATTGCTCAACATTCCTTTTTGCAAAAAAAAAATATATGAAGCAAATCCATTTGCCAAGCGCTTATATGATGATTTGTTTAGCAACTATAACCGTTTGATAAAGCTCCTGTCTATTTAACTTTTTACCATACGGAGTTTACCAATTATGTATAACTAAACCTTGAATTGCTTATTTAAGAAAAGAAAAATTAAACTCATTAAAACGATGCCGAGTCATTTTCAATCATTTCCCTTTTAAACTGTTTTAAACTTTAATATAAAATATGTTGTTATAAAATGTCCAGTATAGGATTTTTTGTTATATTTTTATTGAAAAACAATAACAGATTATTAATGGAAGCATCTAGAAAAATTTAGTACTGATAGGCATACTTTACAAAAGGTAGAAGAGAAAGTCAGTTAAACCTTTGCATATATGGACTTCATTTTAGAATTTCCGAAGTTGATGCTAATTGAAGGTATTTCAGTATTTTTACTGCATCCCTTATGTTTTACCTCTTGAGCGAAAACGTGACTTAACTTATACAAAGACTGTAAACACACTGTTAGTACAGTAAATATAGCACGAAAAAATAGGTTTGGTCTAAGAAATGACCTACTGGGATTTGACTTGATAAATCGATAGGGGGGCATAAAAAAAAACTTAACTTCAGATTTCCGAAGTGATCCCCCCCCCTGCTTTTGAGAAAATCCAAAAACATTTTGAAACGCGTTTTCTCGGAATCCATGGGTTTTAGGGAAAAGTTTATTTAACAAAAAATGTTCAGGACACTGTTATCTACATTTTATCTCATTGGAGCAAAGTCGTCCGACTTAAAATACAAAAAGTAGGTGGCGCTAAAGTATCAAAAAAGTGGTTTTTGGCATTTTCAATAAAAAAAAAATATTTTTTTATAATAATGTAAATGGGAAAGTTGTTCGTCATAAAATTATCTACAATTTTTGTTGAAACAATTTTTTTGTAAAACTTACCGTTAACGAGCTGGAGCTTGTCAAAGCGTAAAAGTCGTACATTTATTTGCCGCGCCGATGCGCGTATTCCATTCATTTTATCGAAACATTATTTTTCGATTAATAGACCGTAATGTTTACTTAATATTCTCATTTTTAACAATAATTTTGATAAAGAATTAATAATAGTAACCTTTTAGTACTGCTTGTTGTAAACGGTCAACATTGAATTAAAACAAATGTAACTGAAGGTAGTAGTAAAAGATTCACACAAAATGTGAAGACTAATTTTTTTTTAATTTAAAATTCGTAACTAATTATTTATTAATTTCAAGCATTAAACTTTACATTGTGTGATTTTATTATGACAGAAATCATGATTTTATTATGACAGAAAACATCGTTCATAAAGTTGGTACTAGGAGGATAATCTGCTGGATTTGATTGGTAATACTTGGAACGAATTTTTTCCCCGATGACGCGTGCTATTTCACGAGTAAGTCTTTCTTTTTCATCGTTTACATTTTTCTTTCGAGAGGCGTAAAATGCATCTGACAGTAATTTTTGTCCAGGTTCACTTTGAAAAAATATGACATTTCCTACACCCATTACATTGGTCGTGATAATCTTATCCTTATAATGTTCCTGTAATCGTAATGTGACAGTGTGTATAGAAGGCTGATCATCTTCGGGAATTAGTTTAAGGAGGTCCTTTATGGCGAATTGACATACATCCCGATTTTCAGCGATGAAGGAAAAGATAATTTCCATGACTTTATCGACTTTTGTTGTTGGACGTCCAAGTTGTTGGCCACATTCATTATTCCGTCTTTGAAGGTTTATATAACATTTCCTATGGTACCGAGCTTTCGTTTGTACCAAATCGACATCTTTTACCTTATCTCTAATAAGCTTACTTTGTTCATCCTTTCGGGGTGTTAACATCTTCATCAGGGTATCATGAACAGAAGATCCTTTCACTTCACAAGTGTCCTTTAAGGAGTTTTGTCCTTTGCAGCCGCATAGAAAACATACGTTTGGATTCAAGACTGGGACGGTTGGTTCCAACTCCGTTGATGGGCCAGGCTCGGGTTCATCGTTTTCCTCGTAATCTTTTCGAATTCTGAAAACAATTATTCTCAATTTAACGTCAAAATAATGGACAGTGATTTAACACTAAAAGCTGGAGGGAACATTTTGTACCACTCTTTTCAATCAACATGGTACTTATTGTTTTTGTCTTTGTCTTACTTCCGCTCCGGCCTGCCTGTCCAGTGTTAATCACAGATTAACAAATTGACAAAAGAAAAGAAAATTATGTAGCGTTTTTTTCAAATTAAAAGTTTGCAACATGGGCTTCAATGCGCTTTAGTTTTGAATCAAAGTAGTTTTTAACAATTTATTGATTGCTTTATGCATTTGTTTGTCAAGTAAAATTTATAAAAATTAGCCGGAATGTAACTGTGTATTATGTCTATTATTTATCAAATTAAAATAATTAAATTGCAATGAAATTTAAATATGTCTTTGTTTATTATAAGTACAGTTTTTGCGAAATTTAAAGTTTTTAGGGTTTTGTACTAAAATACAAAACCCTATTGTAATCGATTTTGTCTGTCCGTCTGTCTGTCCGTCCGTCTCATTCATTTTACAAATTAAGTTATCGTTATCGTATTGGTAAATATTTATACTGTTTTTTTTATTAAGTTTTGATAACACACTTCCATTTTGAGAGAGCAAAGTTTAGATGCCTTTACTCTTCAAAACGCACATGGCAACTGAAAAATGTACGCCAGTGAGGGTTTAGGCAGATGTTAGAAACCGGTCCTTTGTCCAAACTATGCCGACCGGCCCGGCGAAAGTGAAAGGAACCGTTAACTATGCTGCACTGCATCTTTTCGCCTACAGCTCGTTAATGGCAAGTTTTACAAAAAAATTGTTTAAACAAAAATTGTAGATAATTTTATGACGAACAACTTTCCCATTTACATTATTATAAAAAAATATTTTTTTTTATTGAAAATGCCAAAAAAACACTTTTTTGATACTTTAGCGCCACCTACTTTTTGTATTTTAAGTCGGACGACTTTGCTCCAATGAGATAAAATGTAGATAACAGTGTCCTGAACATTTTTCGTTAAATAAACTTTTCTCTAAAACCCATAGATTCCGAGAAAACGCGTTTCAAAATGTTTTTGGATTTTCTCAAAAGCAGGGGGGGGATCACTTCGGAAATCTGAAGTTAAGTTTTTTTATGCCCCCCCTATCGATTTATCAAGTCAAATCCCAGTAGGTCATTTCTTAGACCGTAAATGCTATATTTACTGTACGCAGCACTTAATAAAATGTATGCTTAAGAAGTCCTGCGGAGTTCCTTGGTGAGATTTAAAACTATGGAAGGGTTATTTGAAAGCTGTGTTCTTCCTTCAAACCTTTAACCTTAGGTCACTATTTTTGATACTGTAGGAAGAAAATTAAAATTAGCATTTTAAAGTTTAATTCGAACGTTGAACAATGATTAGATTTTCTAAGAAACAAAGAATTTGACTAAATTTCAAAGGGGATTCTGGATGTTGAGCTATAACTCACGATTTTTTTAGACTGTTTCATTCTATGCATGAGTACCTCAATATAACGGCAATCTTCGTTTGGTTCAATTTAGCACTTGCTATTTTAAGTTAACTTTTAAGAAGAGGGAATAAAATAAAATTTCTCAATCTTTTTGGAATATGATTTAGTAATCACTGCCTACCGACCATTTTAAAGTCATTATCAATCGAATAGGGTTATTTAATAGTTGGGCATACGCAAACCATTAGCAGAATATAGATAATCAGATTTCTTAGGCATAACACTAATTTAGTTGTTTAGTGACGTTTTACATCGGTTTATAATTTCTCAAGTTATAAAAAAGTATTGTGAATTCGATCCTATACTCGGTCATTCTCCTTTAGAGATGAATGTTAGGTTTGGTGTTAAATGTATTGACCACTATAAATCCAACAAATGGAAATGATCGTGACATAATAGCTTCGTTAGTGAGCTTATGGTAAACTTGTATGAAATTATTAGAATTTAAATATTTGTACTGCAGCTTTCATTATAAAACTTCACTAAAAATTACTTTTAAGGGATGCACGAAATAAAAGAATTTCTTTGCGTTCATTCCATTACGTAATAAATGAAGTGATCAGAACCAATACAATATTATATAAAATTTAAAGTATATGGATAAAAGTGTTCATTTAATTAGCTTCTCGCAGGAAAAGGACATTTAGTACAAAAATAGTTTTAAAGATGTAAGAGGTACATTAATTCAAATATTAAAATTATCGAACGAATTGCAGATCGTTATTTGATAAGAACGAAACATTTCTATATACATAAGTGAAAGTTAGTGATGTTAATTTATTATTTACTTAGAAAAAAAAGAAATGTATGCTGCGAACTACCCAGTAGAAATCTTCCATTAAGTACGTTTATTGCTTTCCGATATAACTACATCCTAGTTTAGTAGTTTGCCTTTTGGGTTTTAAGCGTAACTGTATTTTTTCTTATTCTTATATTTTACTAGGCAGATAGTTGCTTAAAAATATATTTCTACAGATGATAGAAATCTTTGTAAGTAGAGTATTTTTTTTCGTTAATTGCTAGCGTTAAGCATAAATCTATTATTTTGTAAAGCAATTAATTGATTACATGCATTATATTAATAATATGAATTGCTAACGAAAAACACGACTTTCCTTTCCAGTGGTTCTTTCTTTCAGCGGGAAATGAGGTGCAGGGTTGGTATGCCGTCGCGAGGGTAGGGTTTGAGAAAATCCGCTGAGGTCGGTTTCGCGTTGCGCGCGGTACGCGGTACCTTAGTTGATTTTGATTTTTCTTTAGCGTAGCTTTTTTCGGAATTACGTTAACGTAGTGTATTTTTTGGTACCGCGTCGGAAATTCGGGAACGCGAAGTAAAGATTAGATCTTTGTCTTTTGACTGGTTATAGGAAGAAATACGGAGTAACGTAAAGTAAATTTCCTCTCCATATGGTTTTGTTTTGTAACGCGTTTGAAAACGGGCATGTATAGGTGGCTGAGTATTGTAAGTGAGCATAACCCATTCGGAGACCCGCGACCGAAATCCTCTCCGATCTAGCTGGCCGACAAGCAGCCACCGCGTGAATGGGTTACGGTGCACGGATTGGTTGACCGGTTGGTACCGTCCGTTGGCACTACTCAAACTTAACGTCTAGAACCGATGAGAGGTCGGTTCCGCGTTCGGACGTAGACAGACTTAAAATCATTACAATAGTACGACGAACGCCGTCTTGGTCGCCATTTTTATGATTTGTTTTCCCCGTGGATCTGTTTGAGTCATGCTCCATACGATTGCTTTAGTGTTGAAGCCTCCCCCAAAGAGCAGGTTGTCGTCTATGTTCGAAACAGATCCCTCCAAAACATTAAGCTTGGCTTGGGAAGATATCGGCTCATTGGGCGTTAGGGACACGCTGAAGAAGGTGTTCCCTGAGCACTAAACTCACCTGAAAACATCCCCCGTCCACAGCTCCCTGCTTAGAAACCACTGTTCTGAACCCAGATGGCGGCAGTACCTGTTTAATCAGGATACCATGTTGCCCACACAGCAGCAAAAAGTCGGCTTTCGTGTCCCTCCAAACTACTCAAGTAGGTTTTTGGGTGGTTGAAATGTGGTGTAAGTTTAGCTGCAGGATGCGGATCATCAAAGTTCTGATTTTGCCTTGGCTAGGGCTTCGTGGAAAACACGACATTTCCTTGATCCCAAGACGTGCCCAAGTTCCGGTCTTGGATCAGCATTCATGCAGAGGATATAGTGTGCCTCCTATGTACACTCTTTTCTTTTATGTCCCTGTCATCGCATTTGTAATATAGGGGACTCCTATCGTGTCCTTTGCATACTTGTGCTGTGTGACCATAGCCAAAGCATTTGAAACATTGAAGAGGCGCTGCTCTTCGCCGTATCCTGCAGACGACCCACCCTATCCTTACTTTGCCCTTACCCAGAAGATGTTCGGCATACTTTTCGGCTAAGTCATTGATGGCCATGCATTGTCCCCTACGATTTTCTGGTGTAAGCCTCGTTTTGATTCTACCCACGCTAGGGAATTCCAATCAATGTCTCTTATTTCGATCGATGTCATCGGCTCGAGCGAGGCTGTAGTAGCGCTTTTGCCGAGAACTTTCTTTACTGCGTCGTAAAATGGTTTTTTATTATCGCGTTGGTCGCACTGTTTTAATGGCAGTGTTGGTGTCTTTGGGCCTTACGTTTCCCCTGATATCCCCCAGTACTTTAGCGTAGGATCGGCAATCTTGGGGTTTTACGAGCAGTGTCTGCTGCCGGGGTCTTCTTCGGGGCTTTTTTCTATCCTGTTTTGCATCAGGTCCTTTTTCTTGTTGGGCGTCTGTCTGAACTATTTTGTGGCATTTTTTGAAGGAGTTTTTATGCGGCCTTCTTCGCTCCTTTTGTCAGCACTGTCTTGACCCCTGATCTGGCGTTACACGCCCATCAAGTGCCTCTTCCTTTCTTCTTTTATCCCGATATCCTTTGATTAAGCTGGACATCATTCTTTTATTAATGTTTTATGGTGGAGCTATCTGCGCGTGCTCTTTATGCTTATTTAGCCTTCTGCTCTTCTACGGCCTTATGGTCCGCTTCAGCCTTTAACCAGCTCCTCTGGTAAAGTTCTATGAAGTCCTCTAGCTCAAGGAGCCCATTCTTTATGCCTTTGCTGATTTTTGGCGAGTCGCGTGTAGATTTTATTCTTTTAAGCACATCTCCCGCTTTTCGGATTAGCCTTTCTTCTTGACGTCGCTGGATGGAAATTGTACTTTGGGACCTGTCGGGTTCCTTTTCCGAGTAGAGTAAAATACTTTTGCCGCATACAACGATAATTTATTTGTCTGGTCGCTCCTTTGTTTTTCTGCCATAATTACTTTTAGAACTTCAGGATGGTTCGTTATAATGTCGGGACTTAAGACCCTTGCGTCGGTTGCTTCGGGAGCCATCACAGCAGCAACCATCGAATTCTCGACGTTCTTTATATTTCCCCCCACCTTTTGAACATCTGCCGTGTCGTGTAGAATTTCCCACTCTTCCTTTTTGGGACATTCTGGCGTTAGCATCAGTTTTTTGCTATGCACGAGCGCCCCAGGAATCTCAGTCTGGAGCAGACTGTCTGTTAATCTCCTTTTTTCGTCCGTCTTTGTTGTCATTGTATTCATCGTCGTTTTTGTCATCGTTAGTACCGCTCGTGATGTGGCTACTGCCGCTGGTTGCGTCGTCGTTGCTGTTAGTTTTACTTCCTTTTTTTTGATCCGTTTTTAGGGTTTTTAGTTGAAATCGCTCCAGTTTTATTGGGTCTCCTCAGAGCCGCTATTTCTGTTCGTGTGTGTAGTCGCCTTTTTGGTTTCATGGTTATCTTTGCAGATCAGGGAGGCCTTGCGAGGGTTGGCACAAGCTCTTATGGGGACAAATGCTCAGAGCCAGAAGCGCTAATCGGGAGTCCCTCTCAACCGAACGGGGCGGAGACGCTAAGATAGTTGAATTGGAGTCACCTCGGCGCTACCGTGCAAAGAAACTAGGTCCATCACATCTGCTAGCTCATAGCATCAATTCCAGTTCGTTGTGCAAAGCTTAGCCCAGATTCAGTCAGGGTCGTTACCTGTCATCCCAGGAGGAACCTCACGGCGACCTACATATCCTCGTGTCCGTGAGGGCGGGCCCCCCAAAGAATGCTAGCCTCCATGAGTATTCCTGTCGGCCGGCATTCCCATGCGGGGAAACGTAGCAGGCTTGTCACTAGTATAAATTTTCTACACTTAATCAGCATTTAGACTCAGCTCTGGCTATTACGTGCACCGTTTCAGTGATATTCATTACTTTCTTTAATGATATTTCATTAATAGAGTATGTTGTGGAACATGGCACAAGGAATGAACAATTTCAATTCAACGTTTTTATATAAGGACTTTAAATTAATAAATTAACCTCTTCATATTGATTTAGTGCAATAAAATAAGAAATTGCAGAGCATTAAAAAAATCTCCACTTAAAATGTTTGGGTGTACCCTGCACGCATTGATTATTATTATCATTAGCGAAATCCTTTCCGCCCACTTTTTTATGTTATTATTATCGTGCATATGATTCTAGCAATAAATAAAAAACAAAAATCCTTCAATAAATTATTCATTTCATATTTCTTTCTTACTTTCATTAAACACTAGTAAAAAAACATAAATTTGAGTGCACCATGTGACTATCTTTTAATAATAAGCAATATTATTCTTGAATTATGTTTTCAACATTATACAGTGCCAAATGCTTTCTAAAACAATTTCTATGGCTTTCGATTTAAACGAATCGATCTCCGACTGCAGGCTTGGAACTCCTCCAGTCTCCTCTGACGTTAATTTATTTGGCTGCCTATGCGTAGTGATCAAAGGCTTCGCGCCATTAATTAACCTACGCAATAATGGTTTCCATTCACATCTAGGTACGTTTTATTTGTAGTTTTTACTGTCATGCAGCCTGTAATGAGTCTGGGTTAGTCATTCATTTTTTGCCACTTCTGTGGGACTAGAAAAAAAGAACAAAAATAAGAACTGGTTTTTTGGGGGCTGTTGCGATTACGATCGCATAAAACCTGTCTCCTTAACGATTTTCAGACTCCACAAGTTTTAATGGGGGCACCACATGTTGAAATTAGGGAACAAAAAGCATTTGATAGTTAAAGTCATGAAACTGCAAAGAAATGAACAATGAAACACGTCGAACTTCAGTATATCTCAATTCTTCCTAAAAATCGTGGCGCTCTCGGAACTAACTAGATCCTAAACATATGAATTTTTCCTGTTCAAAGAATGTTTCCCCCACTTATGATGTGGTGACCTTTAGATCACCTCATCGAATAGTTATAAATTCATCAAAACTATTTTCTTCCACTTGTAACCATAACTCATTCATTCCACACGCAATAAATCATTAATAAATCAAGATTCGAGTTTTTCGGTCTTGCATGAGTACAACTACAAGCGCGGAACGCGCCAGAAGCGGTTGCGTTACACACAGCGTTGATAAGAAATAACGGCAAAATTACACAACATTCAGGCGCGAGACATAAACATACGAACATTTGCAAAGGCACACATCACTTGCAATCAAAGAATGTGTGAAATGAGTGTGGCTGTTAATAAAATCCAACAGTTTTGGGTGTAAACAAGAAGTTGAAATATTCACGGCGTTTGCGATTTCCATTCATACTTCAATCGCCACTCAGCAAGCGTCAGCCCACGTCCAATTTCATTGATGGCTGACATCGCAAAGGCAACCGCACGTAGTAGTTTGTGCAAATTATGTAGTGATGTAGCGATGAAAGCAGCCTTCAGTCAACACGTTGTCGGAGTTGTATAAATTTTGAGAATGAAAGCGACGGAGCCACAAACTGTTCTAAAATTCAATTTGTTATCCCCAAAAGTTAGGCAAACTTACTGATTCATGGGAGCCAAAGAACCTGCATTACCGATGTATAACAGTTGGTGGACACAGAATGTGTGTCTCAGCTATTATGTTTAGTAAAGATACACACCAAGTGGTGCTGAAATAAAAGCTTAAAACTTTGATTACTTTTAAGAATTATCATTGAAAATTTTAATGCTGCATTGATTCGTTTTCGGCCGGTCGTTGCTAGTATTTCTCATCAAATTTGAAGCCGCTTAGAACGGGCTATAGTTTCAAGTTGAATTACAATGCTTGACTTTTTTTCCAAATTTTTACAACTTTCAAAGGACGATTTATACATACATCCACCTAAACTCGAGACAAATGGTACCTTTGTTCAGGTTTGGCTCATGAAACTGTTTCATGTATATTTCCTTCCGAAATATCCTGAAACTGAGATCAGTTGTTGTTTATTTTCGTTTCTTTTGTTATTGATGAATTTTGTACCATTTGCTAAGCAAAATTTAAACTGAAGGGAAAGGTAAGATTCGATGCTGGTATTAAACCAGCATAAACGAGAAGAAGTGTTTGAAAAAAATAATCGAAATCGGAGATAAGCCCGTTGAATGGTTACTGAAATTTCAACAAACGAGCATGTAAATTTTATATCTGCTTTTAAGGTCTGACATTTGTACCATGACGAATCTGAAGAAAACTTAGAAAAAATATTATTTCGAGTCGTGTTTCGAAATCTTCGTGCTTAAGAAATTATGCAGAAAAGGCTACTAAGGTATTTTTTGAACTTCGGAGCTAAAAGGCGAAATTAAAGTAACATATGTGCACTATCAACATATAATTTTGTAAATCTGTATCTTTTTTACCGACCTTGAAAGGAGAGAAGGTGGTCAATTTCATACGTACAATTGTTTCTTTTGATTACCTTTCAATATATCTGGACATAACTTTTATATGAAAATACGTAGAAGCGTCCTGTTCTGGTCATAGTATTGGACTTAGTTTCCATTAGGTCCCATTTGATGGAAATGAAAAGCCAATACCGGTAAAGAACATTTACTGTGGAATCAAAGAAATTTCCGAATTTTTAAGTTCTAATTAGAATGTGCATTGATATGTTTCAATACAAGAGTAAGCCTGTCAGTCAGCATTCCTCGCAGGGGGAATGTTGGCCGGCAGGAGCACTCTTGGAGGCTAGCATTCTTTGGGAAGCGCCGCCCCCACGGAGCCGAGGATATGGGGGGCAGTGAAGTGCCCTCCTGGGATTACAGGTGACGACCCTGACTGGATCTGGACTACGCTTTGCATAACGAATTGGAATTTATACTTTGGGCTGGCGGATATGATGGTTTGGACCTAGTTGCTTTGCACGGTAGCGCCGAGGTGACACTAGTGCGTTAATGGCTCCAATTCAACTATCATAACGTCTCCGTCCCGGTAAAACCTTGGCAGGCCTTGGAGTACGTTCGAAGTTCGCAGCATTGGGTTGGTGGTGTAGGCTCGGTTGAGACGGAGTCCCGATTAGCGCTGGTCTGGCTCTGAGCACTTGTCCCCATAAGGGCTTGCGCCAACACTCCCATGGCCTAGCTGCTCTGCAAAGATAACCATGGGACCAAAAAGGCGAGCACACACACGAACGGAGATGCGGCTCCGAGGAGGACCCAATAAAACTGCAGCAATCAAAAAAGATAAAAAAAAAACAACCCAGTGGCTGTAGCCACGATGGTAACAGCACATCGGGAGCGGTACTAAAGATTAAGACAATGACAAAGAAGACACACGAAAAACGAAGATTGACAAAAATGACGCGAACACCAGAGTGTCCTAAAAAGGAAAAGCGGGGAACTCTGCAGGACGCGTCAGATGTTCGAGCGGTCGAGGAAAATATAAAGAACTTCGAGAATTCGATGATCACTGCTGCAATCGCTACCGAAGCGGCTGAAGCAAGGGTCGTAAATCCCGATATAGCAACGAACCATCCTGAAATCCATGAAGAGATTACGGCAGGAAAGGACAGGATTGACCAGTTAAATAAAGCGACGCTGCGTGATTACTGTATTCGGAAACGGAAGCCGATAATCTCTCCCAAGAACGATGCTCGGAAAGTACAATGGCCGCCTAGCGACATGAAGAAGAAAGGCTATTCCGAAAATCGAGAGGTGTTCTGAAAAGAATACACAATCTGCGCCAAAAATCAACAAAGTAGTAACGATTGGGCTCCTTGAACTAGATGAGCTCCTAGACCGCATAGGGCATTACCGGAGGAGCTGGTTAAAACAGCGGCAGAAGGCTAAAGAAGCGCTGGGGGCTAAATCTAAAGGGCACATGCAGATAGCTCCACCATCACAAATCAATAAAAGAATGGTGACTAGCCCAATCGAAGGAAATTGGGATAAAAGAAGGAAGGAAGAGGCACTTAATGGGTGCGGAATGCCAGATCAGGGGTTCCAGAGCCGCAAATAAACTCCTTCAAAATGTGCCAGAAAACAAAGTTCGTACGGACGCCTAACAAGAAAAAAGACCTGATGCGAAACAGGAGAGAAAGAAGAACCGACGAAGATCCCGACAGCAGGCACTGCTCGTAAAACCCCAAGATGTTCGATCCCACGCAGAGGTGCTGCGGGATATCAGGGGAAACGTAAGGCCCGAAGACACCAACACTGCCATTCAAGTAGTACGACCAACGCCGTCGGGCCACACACTGGTCGAATCCGGAGCAGAAGCCGACAGTAGGGAAGTATTCTGCAACGCAATAAAGAAAGTCTTCGGCAAAATCGCGACTATAGCCTCGCTCGAGCCGATGGCGACGATCGAAATAAGAGACATTGACCGCGTCACAGATCTGGCCGAGGTAGATGAGGCCTTCAAAAGGGAGTTGCCTAACGTGGGCAGGATCAATGCAAGGCTGACACCAGAAAACCAAAGGGGACAACGCATGGCCATCCTTGACTTGACCGAAAAGGATACCGAACAATTCCTGAACAAGGGCAAAGAACGCATAGGGTGGGTTGTCTGTAGGATACGGCGAAGAGCAACACCTCTTCAATGTTTCAAATGCCTTGACTATGGTCACACCACACAAGTATGCAAAGGACCCGATAGGACAAATGCAGGTGAAATGGGACATAAAAGAAAAGAGTGTATGAAGGAGGCACACTGTATTCTTTGTAAGGATGCTGATCAAAGAGCTGATTTTGGACACATCAGAACTTCGATGACCCGCATCCTACAGCTAAACCTACACCGCAGTTCAACCACCCAAAATCTGCTTGAGCAGTTTGCGAGGGATATGAAAGCCGACTTCTGGCGGCTGAGTGAGCAGCATCAATGTTAAAAGTCCTGCATTATGGTATCCTGACGAAACTGGCACTGTCGCCATCTGGGTTCGGAACAGTGATTTCTAGGTGGAGACTTGTGGACGGGGGGATGGTTTCATGTGGGCACGGTGCTCAGGGACCACCTTCTTAAGTTAGTAGCTAATGCCGAACGAACCGATATCATCTTTCCAAGCCAAGCTATCGAATGGGGCTTGCCTCAAACAGATCCATGGGGAAAACGAATCCTTGAATTGGTGGCCAGGACGGTGCTCGTCGAACTAAACACCGGACATACGCCGACTTTCCGCCGTATTGGCTGTGAGGGAACCATACTGGACGTGACATTCGCCTACACAATTGGAAAGTATTAGAGGACTACTCAGCCAGTGATCATCAGTGCGTTCTGCTTGAGATCAGTGATGTTGTCTCCCGACGTCCGTGCTCTCGGCTTTCTCCAACTGGATGGAATATCGGAAGGATGGACGTTTAGAGGTTCGTCGAGGTGCTTACAGCAAGTGAGCCGCTGCATGGAGCTTCGGAGGGGACGGATGAGTTGGCAGCTCAAGACGTGGTTAATTCAACTATGAGTATCATTATGACTGCTTGCTGCGCTTCTATGCCCCGTCGAAAACCCCGCCACGGCAAACCCCCAGTGCACTGGTGGTCAACTGCTTCGACGTGAGGCTCAACGGGCGCGGAACCGTGACGAGGCATGCAACCGGGTGTCAGCATATAAGTCGGCCAGGAAATGCCTTCGCGAATTGATTAACAATAGCAAGGCTCGCTGCTGGCAAGACCTATTGGACAATGTGAATAAGGATCCGTGGGGCCTTGGCTACAAGCTAGTTATGCGGAAGCTTGGCGCCCTACGGAAGCCTTGGATACATGATGCGGAAAAGATGGACGAGATAGTGCGTGGTCTCTTTCCCGCCCATCCCGTCCGTCTTGACGCTGTCCATGGTGAAACAGCAGTCGAGTGTCCACTATTCACCGCCGGAAGTGGAGGGGGCAGTCCTTTCATTGAAAGGGAAAGAGGAAGGCTCCAGGTCCAGATGGTGTTCCAGCTGAGGTGTTGCGGCTTGTCTATCAGCATTGTCCTAACTTGCTGCTCAGCACATTCAACGCTTGCCGACGGGACGGGGTTTTCCCGGTACGATGGAAGGTGGCGAGGCTCGTGCTGATCAGCAAGGGGAAGAGAAATCCCGAATTGCCATCTGCATATATCCCGTTATGCATGCTAGACACTGCTGGGAAAGTGCTAGAGAAACTCATCAAGGGAAGACTCATTAACGCGATGCGTGCTGCGGACCTTTCTCTTCGGCAGTACGGCTTTAGAGCAGGACGTTCTACCATTGATGCGATTTCAGAGGTGGTGAGCGCGGTACAAAAGGTAGAGGCACATAGTCGCGCCAAGCGACGGATCGTCCTGTTGGTGACACTCGACGTCAGGAATGCTTTCAACTCCGCTAGATGGGTGGATATTCTGGATACGCTAGAAACCCCTTTTCAAGTTCCAGAATATCTAATGCGGCTTTTGAGGGACTACCTAAAAGACCGAAGCCTGCTCTACGACACGACACAGGGCCAACGAAAGATGGTGGTTACATCGGGTGTTGCCCAGGGATCTATCCTTGGTCCGGACCTGTGGAACGTGTCTTACGACGGGCTACTGAGACTGGAGATGCCAGATGAGTCGCGCTTGATCGGCTATGCGGATGATGTTGCGGCTCTGGTCGCTGGGCGCACCGTTGAACAAGCGCAACTTAGGCTAGTATGCTTATGCGCCGAGTGAGGGACTGGATGACTGCTCTTGGGCTTAGTTTAGCACTGGAGAAAACCGAAGTGGTCATCTTGACAGAAAAGAGAATCCCTAGAGAAAGGATGATCAGCATTGGAGATATACGAATCGAATCGAAGCCATCGGTGAAATACCTGGGGCTACTGATCGACTCGAAGATGAGTTTCTCTGAGCAAATCAGGGCAACAGTTGAGAAAGCTGCTTCGGGAGTATCGGCTCTGAGTCGACTTGTGGCCAACGTAAGGGGACCCAGCCCATCAAGAAGACGCCTCTTGATGAGTGCTGTAGGGTCAGTGCTACTGTACGGAGCCGAGGTATGGGACGACCCTCTCAGTAAGGAGGTTTACGGAAAATGCCTGGCACAGGTACAGAGAAGAGGAACGCTGAGGATTGCGTTTGATTCTCTGATTTGGCGGTGAAAATCATTGCAGGCGTGATACCTGTCGGCCTCCTTGCTAGAGAGTGCCGCTCTATTTATCTGCGTCGAAACGAGAGACAGTGCTCACTCAACGATTGGCAGAAGTCTTGGGTGAAAAGCACGAAGGGAAGGTGGACTGCAGCCTCATGGTGAGACTGACTTCTGCCTGACCCAACTTTTGAGCGGGCATGGGTGTATTCAGTTTTCACGGTCACGCTCCCCCGATTGTCGGTATTGTCCAGGAGAGGAAGGCAATGCCTGCCACACATTTTTTTGCGTGCATAAAATGGGACAGGCTGCGACGGCCCTCTACAGGGAGACGGGAGAGCTCACCCCGAATAATATAATCGCGATGATGCTCGAATCCGTTGACTAATGGAACCAGGTGGCACATCATGTTCGGGCAGTCCTAAAAGATAAAAGGGACTCACAGCAGCCGGAGGTGTTGGGGCTGGGGGATCGCTTGTCTGGCACTTCTTCTTCCCCTCTCCCCTCCCTCTAGAGGGCGGATCCCCCAGCTTGAAGGCAAAACAAAACGAGACCTGGCCCGAAGTAATGTGTCAAACGGTTTAATCGACGCTTTCGAAGCCAACATTACTCGTGTCATTCGGGAGATACCGGTTGGTATGCTGGAATGCGTCGACCAAAATTGGACCCTCAGGATGGACCCTTTATGGCGCGGTCGCGGTCAATATTTAAACGAGATAATCTTGAAAAAGTTAATGTCATAGATTGTTCTTTCGAGTGACAATAAAATTTTTACTATAGAGTTCAATTTTATGCCTTTAATTGGAGATTAAAAACCAAACCTCAATCGATCACATATATGAAATGTTTCTAAATAAATATTGAATTCAGATAACTGCACTCGTAAATTTATCGCTAAGAGTTCGGCAGTGGCGCGCAATAAGCTTAAGCTCACTAAAAAATGTGTAATATATTATCACTTAAAGGCTGCGATTCCTTCCTCTTCATCAAGCAGAAACCGCGAAGACTCCAAAGGAATAGTCATTGTCTTTGTTTAGGGTCTCCTCCTTCTAAGTACTAATTTTTTTTTTGATTCTGAAGTCGCTTCTGATCCCTTGTAGCTGTACGAGAGCAGTAGGTAGGTTCAAGGTCAATCTTGATTTATGAGCAGTACGTATCTTGTCATGGATATTTGTGGACTAGCTCCACAGCCAATCAAACAAAACCAAAATCTAATAGATAAAATGGCAATCAAATCTTCTTGAAGCAAAGCACAGTCATCGATTGACCACACTACTTTGAACATTTTGACGTCATCTGCATAAAGAAGGCAGGAGGAGTTGATGACAGCGGATAATAAGTCATTTTTAAACAGAGTGAACAATAGTGGGCCAAGAATGGATCCTTGAGAAGCACCTGAAGACGGATGGAAGGTGGTGGAAAGACTGCCGTGAAAAGATACCTGAGTAACACGATTGGATAAGTAAGAGAATAATCAGTGGAGCAAATAATCAGGAACGTTAAGAAATTTATGTTTACCCAACAAAATATTATGATTTACTGAGTCGAAGGCTTTAGAGAAATCCAAATACAAGGTTTAGACTTGTAAACGATTCTCCATGGATTTGGAAGCAACACTTATGAACTCTAACAAATTCGTCAAAGCTGATCGCCCTTTGATAAAACCATGTTGTTGAGGAACTAACACATCCCCAATAAGTGAAAAAAGGTGCAGGTAGACGATTTTCTTCAATAGTTTGGAGAAACAGTGTAATAAGGAGATAGGCTGATGATACACAACGTCTGGGATGCTACGTTTTTTTTAAATAGGAGTAACATAGGAAAAGAGCCTGGAGATAAGCTAGTATTGAAGAGAAACGAAAGGGGAATACAAATGGAAGTAGCTATTGATTTCACAAAATGATTAGGAATACCATCAGGACCTGAACTGATAGAGTCATCAAGCTCTAAAATAAGCTTCATAATATCTTCCAGATAGCAAATAAAAGGAAATGAGGATGGCATGTTATGATAGGGACCAAAGGGCTATTACTGGGAGTAGCATTAAAATAGAAGAAAACTGAGTTCTAAAAACTTCACAAATCTCGAGAGATGAAGTTGCTAAGCAGCCATTCAAATGAAGAGAGGATGGAATACTGGAAGAGAATTTGAGAGAGGGTATATATTTCCAAAATGGTTTTTAATGATTTGAGTTTAGAGAGCCTTTGATACTTTGCAAATAAGGAGCCTTAGTGATCTGCACCACTTTCTGAGCTATCGACCTCAGATTATAAAAAATATTACGTGACTCAGGATATGTCACGTGAAAAATGTTGATGTGCCCGATCTTTGGCTTTCAAGGCTCGTCTCATATCGAGAGTTAAGCAGGGACAGTCAGAAGAGTTCCTTATACTGAAAAGCGGAGTCGAGTTAGAAATAGCAGCGTTGAAGAAGTCATACAAATTTTTGCAACAAGCATCCGAGTCAAGACCGCAAAAGAAGGAGTACCAATCAACTGAGCGTATAGTTTATAGTTTTATAAAAGCTAAAGCGCTGACGATATTTTCAACGATAACGGACAGTACGTAAAGGGGGATGATGGGGATCAGGAGAACGATAAGGAAAAAGGAACTGGAGATGAGCATTATAACGATTGTTCCATACTACTGAAGAATAAGCCTAGTATATAATTATTAACGTTGAGAAAATAATTAAGTTGAGCCAGGATACACATGGACATAAAAGAAACAATCAAAGACCAAATTTGAGATGAGTCAGAATCAATCTGATTGTCACCCCGTGAGAGTTTATGTAGGTTAAAATCTCCACATAATATAAGGTGGCAATTTGAGAATTGCGATTAGAAAATACCAGATATTTCGGTGAAGAAGGCATTGCTGACCAAAAAAGGAGGCTTGCAAGTTATACAAGTGCAAAAGACGAGAAGAGAAAGGGAAGACTTAAAAAACTATTTTTGCCCCCACACATTCTGCAGGAGCAGTGAAAAGTAGATTTGTGAGAGTAAAGGCAGTAAAGAGTGAAGCCAGTAAAGGCATTATTGTAGGCAACTAGAACACCTCATACGTCTAACTTGTTAGAGATTGACCTATCACGATCACGCCTAACAATTGTATGATTCGAAAAAATTTCAAAGTTAAATATACCATCAAAATAGGATAAAGCTAGATTCTTTAGCTTGAATCTTACATCCCGAACATTTTGATAATAGATAGAAAATTGACTGTTAAGAGTGTTAACATGAAAGTTTTTAGGAAGAACCGATGTTACAGCTTTGGCAGGGAGCTCGGTGAAGAACGAACATTATTTTCCTTGAAGTTGAGAATGATTTAACAAGCACTCCAGGCGGTCAGCAATCAGAGTTTAAGATGGATCCACACGATGCCGGAACAGTAAGTTTGAAAGAAGCTGTAACTCTGTTGAACAAGCTGTCCCTCGTCAGCTTCGGGCAACTAATTATTTTCATAGATTAGCCGAATTTCTTACTTACACATTCTAAGATGTCTTCGGTAGATGTATTATAAGCAAGCCTGGATATGGAGATTTGTTTCGGTGGCGCCACAGCTTAGAGGGATGGTAAAGGAAAGGATCGGTCACATAAACTGAAACAAACAACCAGTGGGGACATGTCAATTGAGTCTGTGCATTTCATCGAACCGCAAATCATGGTGTGGTCAGCGTTGCGTATATATACATATTTATTAAAATGCAAAATAGTTTATCCAAGGGTTAAATGTTACCGAGGAAAACTAAAACAATTTTTTCTGGTTTTTACGTTGGTAACTGCCTTGCTTGGCTTTGTAGATAAATACTTAATACTTTGCAATACTAAGTCGAAAAAATGAATTCTGTATGCTGATAAAAATTAAAGTATTTGATAAGCACTATTATTGAGTTCAAAAACAGAAGTGAGTACCAAATTACTTTTACCACGTTAGATTACAGGTATGTAGATGAAAGAGCACCCTCGGATTCTTTTGCTTTGTACCGCATGGTTCCACATCTAAGCACACATCAGTGCCTATACTTATTGACTTCGGTGATGAAACGAGGGATATATATATATATATATATATATATATATATATATACATATATATATATATGTACCTTTATGGCCAAGGCGATTGCGCTGCGTACCTATGGGTGAGTTCCAAACCACCATGGAAAAATTTGTTTGTTTTTAGTTCTTTGGATTGAGGCTTAGCTTATTCGAAAATTTCCAAAGGCGCATATTTTTCATGAAGTTGGGACAACCACACATCCGCTGACAAATAGATCATGCTGTTGTAATAAACAACTTGTGTGTTTCGATTTTCTCTTGCCTGTATGTTAATGTATATGTATGCCTGAGAAACATAGAGAAAATGCAAGATATAAAGCCAAAGAAGATTTTTTCATATAGTATTTTAACTTATCTTATTTTGCATCTAATATCTGATACCTAATAAATTCACCCTCCTATACAAACAGTTTCATTCATTGGGAGTTATTTCAATTACGTCGAATTGTTTGAGGGTTTAATTTCTTCTTATAACAATAAAATTGTGAAATCGGGATGAAGTTGACATGATTTAAATATGTTTCAGTGCAGAAGTAAGTAAAAAACTAGCTTTAACTTTCATTGTTATGATGTCGCGTCTAATATTGTAAAATTAAGCAATTACTTAATTTAAGCTTGGTTAAACCACAACCTTAGAATTTCGATTATGGATATTTGTTCATCTAGATTGCAGGACATTAAATTATAAAAAAAGTCAAAATCCTGCACTTAACAACAATTTTTACAATGATGACTTTATTGCTACAATATTTTTCCATTTGTTGCAAAGATCTTTCAACACATAATAAAAATAGAAGAAAATTTTCATATAAATTCTGGAAAATTTCACAATGACTCAGAGATGAAATATTTCAGACTATTTTATTTACCAAGCCAAACATAATTTTAAATTCATTTTTTACCTCATCCTCGCAGCAACCAATTATTTGAAATTTTTTCTTTGACCAAATGTTGAAAACACAATGAAATTCAAAATTAACAATCAGACTATAAAACAGCAACCTTTGCCCAGAAGAGCGCTGGCGAAGACAGAAAACGATGATGTCACGGTTGGGCAGTTCCAAACAAGAGATCCTCTGACGAATTCCATTTTGTAATCCAACTTGGAATTGAGTACGTTTCATTGACCATTAGCATTTATTTAAATTTTGAAAAAGAGAAGACAGAAGCAAGACTCATTCTTGCATCTAAAAAAATATCATTTTGTTGATAGATGAATGAAATTGATTCGTTTTGGGTACTTTGTTTGCTATTTGCCGGCATCTAAATCCACACTTACGAGTATGCCGATGACTGGCCGAAAAATCCTCTCCTGTTTTAACACCAATTTAGACTTCCGTACTAGTAATACAATATTTTGTTCATTACGCAATAGGCGCTAATTGGAGTGTGGTTCGAAATAATTACAGTGGAAGCTAATAGTGGATAATCGTTACCATTGACCACCCCTTGATCAAAATTTTTCACATATTTCTTCACACATCATTGACTTGAGACTGGTGCCTGATGTTGCGTTAAATTGCATTCGCTTGTATCTTGTGCGGACAGGGTTACGCTTTCACGAAGGTAATATGTGGATAAACGTCCCTTTCAAAGATGAATTTCGCAGGTGGGCAACAATGATGCATTTCTGTAGCCAGCCAGTTCAAAAGCGAGTCCATTCTCACGGTTCAATGCAAATTAAATGTTTATGGTATTGTTTTTCGCCTGAGGAAGTCATTGGTCTCAAAGTTCACAAACGCGCTACTTACAGCGGTGAAAAGTCAAAGCAAAGGACATCAAATAATCCTTATTTAATGCTTATTCGCGATTAACGTATTTATTATTATGAGCGACAATCTACCCGCATTTCACTTTCCACAGAACTCCGCATAACTATCTCTGAACACGAAACTATAAATCTTTCTCTTCACGTGACAACAAAAATCATTAAAGAGGTGCCAATGGTCCGGAAGATCTGCCCTCGATGCTGTTAAAAAAATTATACGCAAGCCGCAAAATTAGCATTTTAGAATCAGATGACCTCTGAAATTAAAAAACAAATGGAAATTTCGTAGCGTGGGAACGAGTCCAATATCAATGAACGCGGGAAAGTTGATCGGCCGCGCGACAACATTAAGTCACCTCTCTTGTGCCTCTTCTTTGTCGTGAATTTCTCCGTTGCTTATCAATGGGCAAATATCAACCGTGATCAAACTCATTACCAATTTAATTACCTCCACACAATAAAAAGATTTGAAAAATGAAATCATTTGCCATTTGATCAAATTTAATTGCATATCAAAGTATAATGTCGTATGATTTAGAAGTTAGCAAAAAATTAAGCAACTAAAATGTGATTAGTTAATTTAAAACATTTCAAAATGTTTCCACTCAAAGATGACATGGGAAAACACTATTTTACACTCTCCCCATCATTCCGTTTTGATACATGCTATGGTGAAATATATGAGCAATTTGCCTTTATGGTAATTTTAATAGCTGAAAATAGATAATGCTGATTTTAATTTACATTTCATTAAATATTGTCTCGTAGTGTTAATAGAATTTTTCTTTATTTATATGTTTAATCCGAAGGTTCCCATCGTTTGTTAGGAACTGAACTGTTTTATGTTCATCATTAAATTTTTGCATTGTAAAAGGAATTAGTTAAGAAAAAGGGCAAGGAAGAGTTCAAGATATGCAAATTTAAACATAATATTTAATGTTTGTTATTGCCTTTTGATCGGGCATGTGTTTTCTTACTATTATTCAATGAATTGTCAACTTTTGAATCGGGTCCATTAAAAAAATTCCCGTTTGCGCCACCAGTCGGAAAGGCAAATTTGGCGCGGGCGCCTTTATTTTAAAAAGCAAATAATAATTTGATTGGTCGCCAGTTTGAAGGTCAAACACTGATTGAGAAAAATTTTCGCTTATAGAAATACAAGTAATTCCAATGTAAGCCATTTCAAACGTTTTTCTGAAAATATATCGAACACTTCAGTAGCTACCAAAGTCAAAAGCGCTTTATTTAATACTAATCTTTATAGATTTTAAGAGAATATAAAGCAAACTTTATCATATACTTAAAAAATTCTATAACAATGTTCCTAACCAAACGTTTAACCTTATCTCTAACCTCATATAATAAACATAACATATACCTAACCTATACCTAATTTTTAACACATATAAACAACAATACTAAATGTAGCAATAATGAGCTGAAACTCAAAAACTAAGTAACGAAAAACACAAAAACTGGAAACAAACACAAATAATTTAGACATTGTCATTCAGCCACCAATACCTGGACTGCGCCGTCTCAATTCGATCAGCTTCAACGAATCTAGCAAATGAGTATCTCCATTGGAATTGTTGGTCTCGTGAAGATATTTTATCTTCTTATCAGTGGCCCGTCGATATATGTGATATATGACTGGAACGCCGTCAGAATCAAAAACATATCGATTCATGTCCAAATAAACGAATGCTTCTGGAGGAATGAAGCCAGTAGCGAGGCAAGTCACTATATACCCGTCTGTAGGGTGGAACGGCAGTGAAATCCAAGGGTTTTCACTCACAGTCACAGATCTTGCGATATGATTCCGAAGAAGTTTCAATATGAAGATATCGACCCTCGTCACTTCAGCAGTTTGATAAATTCTTCTATTCGATATATAATGTTTCCAATCCATTTCAGGCTTTCTGTACAAACCAATACATGCACGAAGACATTTCCTTTCGAAAACTCTTAATTTTCCATAGTACTAACACTCTGTTTGTACCAGATCTGACATCCATATGTCAAAGCTGGTCTAACCAGGGTCTTGTAAGAGATAATTTTGACCTTTTGATCAATGTATTTGGAATGAGAGAGTTTTCGTATGGCCATGACTACTTTCAGTGCCTTACTGAGCGTGATTTTCACATTTTCAGTACAGTACAGATACTGATCGAGATAAACACCGAGGTATCGAACACAGGATTTATGTGGAACTCGTTCTAAACTACCCTCGCCAGCCATGATGTGGAAATCTTTCCAATTCTTGACTGACCCCTGCAGCGTTGTCCGAAACAAGATTGTTTCACACTTCTTCGCATTGATTTTCATTCGGAAATTGTCAGTGTACAGCTGCACATAATTGAACATTTTTTGGAGATTGCTCTGAATTATTGTAGCTTTTCGGTCTGCCGTATAGATGATCAGATCATCAGCAAACCCTACCAATGATCGCGTGGGCGAGACGTTAAAATCAAAGCCGTTCAATAGTTTGCGAATGAAGATGCGAAGAGCAGAGGCGCAGTAACAGTTCCCTGCTGTAGACCATTCAAGACCTTGAACTCGCGCATTGTTGTCAGATTTCCATCAGTTACAACAAACGATTTCCCGTATAACATATTACACATCATTGCGACAAGGTGTCTGGGGAAGTTGTCCTGAAGGAGTTTAAAAACTAGTCCATCTAGCCACACCATATCGAAGGCTTTCTCCATATCAATGAGACATGCTCCAACACATTGTTTATCATTTAATTTCCAACAGATGTCTGAGGTTACTTTCGTTATTGCATGTGTGGTCGAATGCCTGGCACGAAAACCAAATTGGCAATTCGGCATCAACTCATTTTCCTCAATGTGGGCGTTTAATGCTCTGTTGAGTATCACTTCAAGCACCTTGCTGATGTTAGGCAGTAAGCTGATTGGGCGATAGCTTTTAGGGCACGAAGATTCTTTTCTTTTCTTCAAGATCGGAAATACCTTAGCCTTTTTCCACTCATTTGGGAAATATGAATTGCTCAACATGTTGTTGAACAATATGCAATAATTTCTAATAGCAACCTCAGGCAAATGTCGAAGTACTATATTTGGAATACCATCAGTACCACATGATTTCTTGTTGTTTATCTTGCGAAATATGAAACACAAGTCTTCGTAGCTGACAAAATAATCAATAAGATTCAAGCTCGGTATGAGGTAGCTACTAAAATATCGAACTTTGCTTGCTTTCTGAGCTTTCTGGAGTTTTATCTTGGGCAGCGCAAACATGTACGAGGTCGAAATTTAACTATCCACCATTTTGAAATTGGAAACCTGACCTTGAACTTTTTTCATTGTTCTCGAGATACTTATAGCCTCTACCACACTGCTAAGTTTCGTTAGCTTCGGTTGAAAGGTTTGGTCACTACTACAATAACAAATGTTTGCACGTTCTTTTACCTTTGAGCGGTCGCCATTTTGTTTTAGGCGGTTAGCCTTTGGATTTTATTTCTATGAGCCTCATAAGACAGCTCAGTGGACCTCTGTATCTAATTTCATCGAAATCGGAGCTATACTTTAGTCAGAACAGAAATCGTGGATTTTCGCCTAAAATGACCGCTATTTTGTTTTCGCCCTACCAATTTAGCTAGTCAACTAACTCAGCCAAGGTATTTATTTAACACAACTTTTCAGAAAATTTCATAAAAATCGAAGCATAATTGTCACCATGATTACGATTTTCATTGCATCCCGGATATATATATATATATATATATATATATATATATATATATATATATATATATATATATATATATATATGCTGGGAAGGCTAATTCAAATGATACCCGTTCCTTCTGCGATAAAATCAACAGCACTCGTCCTCTATATTTTGACAGCTCGCTATGTACACACCACTTGTCTGTCTCTCCATACAGTATACATTTTAGGCTGTTCAAAACTATGGCAGTTACATAAATTCAAATTCGAAAGTAAATAGTTTCCACATTTTAAAGTTAAAACTAATTGAACTAAATCTTTCCAACATTTCGGCTATCCTGACACAAGGATTGAGCTCGATGCTGCCAATTACGTAACTCCAAAGAGACATCACTAATCAACCCATTTGAAGTTGGATATGGTTTTATCTTGCCTGCTGACTCTCCATTTTGATTTGGCCCTTTGTGTTCGCCGAGTTTTCCCACCAGACAGGGGTCGTTTCACAAAACTGCAGTCACTTTTTAAGGTCCGAGAAATTTAGGATGGACCTTCAAACCAGCTCTAAATTGAGTCCTTCGTATTGCTACTGATTTTATGCTTCTGCGTCTCTTAATACCTTCTGTTGTAGCTTTACCTGTTTTCCTGCTGAATCATCTTTATGTTTTGTAGTGCATCTTGCTGCGGAATCGAACGAATGTAGTAGTACTTTATTGAGACTTTTCTTTTGACATATGTTACTTAAGCTACTTTCAATGTTATGATGATGACTTAACTAAACTCTTCTTTGTAGTTTTGGTTGGTCGTTTGTTCTCTTCAAGCGTTACATCCAAAATCGCGTTTCAGAAGAGGCACATTTCTTACCGACCTGATCTTCAGGATATACGGAAGTTATTTTTTATTTATTTAATCGGTTTCTTAATCATTGTTCATTTGATTTTTATTTTTTCCCGATGGAAATTCAAGTTGTTTTAGCCCCTGTGAGTATTGGGGGACGGTATATAGTAGAAAATGGGTTTTAGGGGGCTTGGTTGGGGTTCGGTGTTAATCTGGAAGTTTTGGAGAATTCTTATGGGAGAGAGATAATATGGGTTTTCACAGATGGGGGTACTATTGAAGAGGTCCCGGACTAGATTTGATTCATGTATCTGCCATTTAGATATTCGCTTTTTGCTTGTTTCAAGCATGTATCGTAGGATGAGGGTCACTTTCAAAGACATATAAACAAATGGACGAGCAACGAGAATTTGTGTACTCGTCCATGTGAGAAGCAAATTTGCCACATAAATAAGTTATAAATAACTTACGCTCTCGAAACTATATGATTCTCTCTGCTTCTCCTTCCCCTTTTTTTCCAGACAGGTTTTTCTTTTCTCTCTTCAGAAGAATCGCTTCCCCCACTGACACCCGCGCACACCCACGAAATTTCATTTCACGAGCACACGATTGAGTACAAACAACAAACGATTCTCACGGAAAACTCGAACGTCAAAGCAAAAGAAAATCGAAAAGAGCGCGAAACACGCAGGAAAACTCATGTGTCAAACCGGATGGAAATTTCGTAAATTTTAAATTAAAACAGTGAATTAAAGTTCCGATTACGTACGCGCGATCTTTAAAATTAAAAACTTTTTAAATGTAAACGTGTTTCGCCGTGAATAGAGTGCTAAATTAAAAGCATATCACCTCAAACCTCAACTTCACACAAGTTTAGCGAAGGTTGCCAATTGCTTCAGCTCTCACGACCGGTTGCGGATCCAGTACTCTCTATATCTATGGTCACTTTAGTTGCTTGGTAAAGAACGCTGTTTTGATAGTATTTTTTATTGAGGCGTCGGTATTTCGATATACATTTTCGAAGTATCCTCCTCTCAAATATTTGCAATTCTTCGGCTACTGTTGGTGAAAATGTCAGCCAGGCTGGGTAGGAGTACTCGTATGTGATGATGGGGCGAATTAGGGTTTTATACATGAGGAGGAGGATAGGGGATAAGATAGGGTGAAATTAATGCAGCAGCTCCTTTAGTAGGTTTGTTTATTGCTTTTCTTGCAAGTGGGCTCATTTTGAACGTGTTGTTGAGGTTCACTACCTAATACCTAATGTTATCTTTTGGGTTCACCGGGTCCCTGTCGATAACCGCCCTTATCAGTTTGCTTTGCTGAGCAGCTAGTTTCTGTCCTTTACCACTCGCGTTGAAGCATATTATTTCAGATTTAGCAGCGTTGATTTGGAGGCCCAAACCTTTAAATAGCGTGCTATAATGTCAACTTCCCTTTGCACCATTTCCATGGTGGAAATGGAAACTGTGTGTGACTGGCCAGAATAAGAATATCATCCGCGTACATGATCATGTTCGGGTTACTGGAGATGTTTTGGATTCTGTTTGTAGCGGCGGTATATGGGATGTCGTGTAGGAAGAAGTTGAAAAGGTTTGGTCCAAATATGGATCCTTGTGGGACTCCAGACAGGATAGGTATAGGTGAGATATTTCAGTTGTTCAATATCTATTTTGCAGGAAGCTGTCAAGGATTCGCGTTGTTAAATATCTATTTTGCAGGAAGCTGTCAAGGATTCGCGTGAGGGCAAGGGGACAGTTGGAATACATGAGTTTGAATTTTAGCCCACCAGTCCAAACGGAGTCATGCACAAGCATAATGGCACGTTCTGTGGATTTTTTGGGTTGGAATCCGAACTGAAACTCCGGAATGAGCTTCATTGAAAACGCTCTAAAGCTTCGTAGTATGATTCTTTCCAGAATCTTACCAATATTGGAAAGTAAAGAGATTGGCCTGAAGTTTTTTACGTCTCCGTCGCAGTTTGGTATAGGGATAAGGATCAGGTTGCCTCGTTTCCATCTTTCGAGAAAGTAACCATTGTTGATGCAATTTTTGAAGATGATTGTTAAGCTTTTGGCGACAATTGCGCCGGATTTCCTTAGTACTTTATTGGAAATACCGTCTAGGCCGGAGGAGGTTTTATTATTAAGACCAGCTATTATGTCTTCTACTTCTGACACGTAGGTATAGCCTTGGTAACCGATGTTTCTAGTTCTTACAGCCGATATCATTTCCTGTGCTCTTTCGTTCTCTGGGGCTCTCTCGGTACAGGTTTCCGAAGAATGAGGAGATAACTCCCAGCTTTTCTACAGGTGCAGCCCTCTGTGCTTGATACGATCCCTGTTGATGTTAAAATTATATGACCGTCGGCCCGTTAGTATATTAATTTCTCGAAAGACGTCTGAACAGGATTTGGATTTGGGTTTGGATTTGAGTAAACTAAATCTTCTTTTATAATTTTCATTCATCTCACGTCTTATTTGCCACCTTATGCGGTTGGTTATATCTCTGATTTCCTCTTTGAGAGTGAGGTATTCCTGGTTTATTCCACCGGCACAATGGTGGAAGATCCGTTTTAGCCTTTGAGTTTTCCGTTTTTGTTCCTTTATCTGCGCTTTGGTGTCTTGCGTAAGGCATCTGTATAGCCATTGTTTCGGGTTTTCTTCCGGCGCATGTGCATCGATTCGTTTTAGTATATACTCGGTTAGGTTCTGGATTTAGATATCAATTTCCTGGTTAGATAGGATTCGGTTTACAAGGGAAGGGGGGTAAATTGTCTTCGACGTCTTTTCTGAACTCTGCCCAATCAACAGAGGCATAGGAGCGAAATTTTTTCGGTGTTTCTTCAATAGTGATTTGGTTATTTAGGTGAAGGGTTAGTTTCAAATAATAGTGATCGGATATCGATGGTAGGGTTGCACATTGGTAGGGAGTTGTGTTACCAGTTAGTAGGTCTTGTGACACTAGAATGTTATCTAAGAAGGAGCTGCTTCTTGGGTATGAGGGGACACCTGCGTTGACGATGGCGTATGTTAGAAATGCGCTCGACAGGAACCATTGATATATTCTTTGGCCGTTTGGATTCCGTGTGGAATCACCCCAATGCTCATGTCTCGCGTTGAGGTCTCCGCCGAGAAGGATAGAGTCGTGATTAGCAGCTATTGTTAGTATTCTATTAAGGGTCGGTTCTATTGAAGGTCACAGGTTTCTTGGGATGTAAATGGATCCAATTAGTATTTTCCCATGACTACCATTGTGTCTTCGCATGTTTAAAGTTGCTAGTGTGCAAGAAATGTCAGGATGGTTAAAATTAATTTGGTCGACTGATAGGTGGTCTCGATATAGAATAGCGGTCCCTCTACCTACGTCGTTTCTAAGTACTTGGAAGTTTTCTATCCGGACCTTGTGTATCGGTTTAATGACTGTTTCGTTAAGGAAAACTATGTCTGGTTGAATGGATTTTGTAAGGTTAGACACGAATATTTTTTTGTTATGAGAGACTAGAGAGTTTATGTTGAGACAGTCTGTAATCAGATTATTTACCCCCCATGCAGGTTAAGGCATAGCTCAATGAGTAAAACTGGCTTGTCCTGTGTTGGCGTGTCATCGTATTTCGGGCAACCTTTTTTAAGAGTTCCCCTGGTGACACTCCTAAAACTTGGACTGTTTCGTAGTGGCGTCTTTGAAGGGGGTTCTCTTGTCGTACTGCGTTCCGGTTCATAGTTGAATTTCTTCCACTCGTGACTTCCGAGAATTGAGGTACTGATTGTGTTGATGTAGCTGTTGCTATTGGGGTTTGGATATATTCGAAAGATGGGGTAGAAATGGGGGTTGTTTTTTTATTTTTCAAAAGCGCTATCTTGTCTACCAATCTTCTCCTTTCCAGGCATCCGGAGAAGTTTGATGAGTGGCCTTTATCTTTGCAGAGGACACAGAAAGATGGATTACTTGTTTTGTTAACGTCTTTTCTTGGGTCGTCTCCACAAGCTACACATCTTGCCTGGAAGGCACAGTTCGCCGAGACATGGCCGAAGCGCTGACATCTATAACACTGGAGTATGTCACTCCTTCTCGGCTTTTCCCATGTCGCTTTCTGATAAAGGATGAAACTGAGCTTAAGGAGGCGGCTTGGTCTTCTTTTAGGTTAAGGATTATTTTGTATAAGTCTAAGTTCACGCCGTTCGCTTTAGACCATCCGGTGGTTAACGGTGAGACATTGTCGATTTTAATGTCCGGACATTGTATTTCGATGTCTTCCCTAACCTGTGTCGCTCCGAATGCCGAGTCTACACCTCTGAGTATGACTGCATATTTTTTACGTTCCATTGCTGTGAAGGAGTAACCTTTCGCTTTGGATCTGCGGATCAAATCCAGTAATTCATCATGGATGGCGACTTCGTCAACTGTAATTTTTAATTTGCTCTCGCTCAGCCGAGTCTATACTGCGTTGTGGGCTCTTTTCCATGATTTTTTTAACTGTCATTGCTGTGATTCCTTCTGGGAATATAGCGGGACATTATGACTTTTTCTTTTCAGGGGCACACGTGTTTTGCTTGGAGGTTGTGTTTTCCTCTCTCGAAAGAGGCACGTATGGGTTTGGATTATGCGGGGTTGGTGCTTGGATAAGAATGGGTGACTTTCTTTTAATTGCCAATTTACCTTGAACCGTTCTAAATCCTTCCGATTCCGTGTTGATCAGGTCAATATTTACCCTGTTTGAAACGTTTGTTGCCGTTTGCTCTACTTCCATTGTTGCCGACGATAGTATTTCTTTCTTGGCCGCTTTCATTCTTGGTGGTAACGCCTTCTCGTCATTGTCCACATCGGACCATCTTTGAATAGTTGGGGACTCGCTTTGTACCTCTGCTGTTGCCAGTTTTCCGGGCTTGATTTCGTTTGTTCCGATATACTTGTATATTATTTTCTTTTTTAACTTTTATTTTTGACACCTTAGTGTTTTCGCTTGCGATGTGTTCGGTTTGACGTCTCACCATCCTCTCACGAATCAAATGAAACTGTTCATCATTTCTTCATCAATGGCAGCTCACAATTCATCGTTGCTACTCAGTTGTATGGTCTACTCAAACATTACTTCGAATGTACTCATTCTGATGCTTCGACTGTGGGATACGTTAATATGTTTTTGAACCTTTTCCACATGCTTATACCACGTTGCAGGGTTGTCGATCAATAATTTCGTCAGTATCGGTATTCTGATGCATTCAACACGTTCGATATACCCGTTCTCGCGCGGCACTCCTGTTGTCGTCAATCGATGTTGGCTTCCTTCTTTATGACAGTATTCTTCAAGCGTCTTGGATGTAAAGTCTGTTCCGTGATCAGAGATTATTCGTCTCGGGTTTCGAAAAATTGAAAATTACTTCTCCAGCCTATTAATAACTTCGTCACAGGTAGTAGACTTAATCGGGCATAGAAACACAAATTATGAGAAGGCATCGACAACTGCAAATGACTGACTCTATCTCTTATTTGTCGCTGATATTGGTCCTAAGTGAACACATGGTACGTCTGCAACGGATCGCCTTCGTCAATCGTTTTTGAAACTCTTCTAGCTTCCCTTACTTTTATTCTGTTGGAATTCGGCTTACACAGTTGGCTACGAACTTTTTGATTTTCGCACGCATTTGGGGGAACCAATACCCTTGTAATACCATGTACTCAGTCTTCCGTAGTCCGAAATGTTCTCATTCGTGGCAACGCGTGATAATATCGTAGTCCATCGATTTTTGTATAACCAACAAAGTCTTCCCGTCCATTTCATGGTACAAAACGCCGCCTTTCAATGTGAAATCGGAAGTTTTCCGCTCCCAATGTCTTCCATTATTTTCAATAGCTGATCGTCGATGCGTTGTTCTTTCTTAATTTGTTCTAGAGGGATGCCGTCGATTCGCTGGAGAATGCATACCGACACTGAATGCACACTCAAAGCATCGACATGCTGCATTGAAGATCCTAAGTTATGTTCTACTGTGAAGTTAAGCTTCTTAATCAACATTGCCCATCAAGAAACCCGAAGACAAAGATCCTTCTTCGCCATCGTTCGCGCAAATGCTTGACAGTCCGTCACTATTTTGAATTGACTACCCAATAGATATACTCGAAACTTCTGCAATGATCGTACTATCGCCAGAATTTCTAGTTAATAGCTAGTGTATCTCGACTGAGTTTTCTAGTTAGCACACTGAATAGGATGCATCATTCCGTCTTCCGAATCTATCTTTCAGCATCAGTATTGCACATAATCCGTCCTTGGATGCGTTTGTGTGTAACTCCGTTGCGCTTCCGATTCCATACAGCTTCAAGATTGCGTTGACTGTCAGTGCGATTGCAAATGCTTGATAGCCTTTTTTTGTCCTCCACCAAACTCGAAAGAAACTCCATCTTTCAATAAATTCGATAGAGGTCACGCAATCGTTGCAAAGTTGGTAATAAACTGCTTAGATGCTTCAGTCAGTCTTTAGTATTCATTGGGGCTTCCAAAACCGAAACTGCTGTGGTCTTCTTCGATAACGGCTTAATAGTACTGTCTTCTACAACATATCCCAAGTACTCAACTCGTTTGGCCATAGATTCACATTAATTCCAATTTTTGTTTCTTGTTTTGCTTTAGCACTACAGCCCCTTTAAGGCCTTCGCTTAGAGATAGTTAGAGTATCTCATTATCTTGATCGAATCTATTGGCAGTCGGGAAGGTGATATGGTCAGTACCACGCTTTGGCCATATGTGCATCCACACAGCTACGATGCGTTCTGAATTTAAACCAGTACGTATCATAACTGAGCGGGCTTATAGACCATTCGAAGTATCACTCGAAACTAATCTCGTTGTCGCCGACGAGACTTGAACCAGGAACCTTCGGCATATGGGTGAGTTCGTTCCAATTTATTATTACGTCGTAATTGCTCGATACTCGTAGAACTTGCTAAGAGTGATGGCCTGATGAGAATTAGTACACACATCGAATAATTTTTCAGAAAAAAATATTAAAAATATGCAACTCATTCATGTAGCTACAAAGAATTCCATAAGTAATTTAAAAAAGCTATCGGAGCCATCCAAAAGAGTGATCGAATATGCGACGTAATGAAAGCTTCAATGTAGAGCAAAATTATCGTATACATTTACATTAAAATTGATGTGAAAAGGGTGAAATGATCCAATCACAGTTTGGCTAAGAGCTTTAACGAGTCTTTGAAAAACGGCTGGGGAATCGCTCAAGCCAAATGGTACTCGGAGAAATTCATATTGGCCATCGGCGGTTGCAAAAGCAAAACATTTGACACTCCCTTTCTCTACTGGAACACGAAAAAACGCATGTTTCAAATCGAGTGTAGTCAAAATCGTCTAATCTTCAAATCGGTCAAGCTGGCCTTCTATTAACGGAAGTTGGTAGGAGTCGCGAATAATTTTCTTGCTTAGAGGTCTATAGTCGGCTCATAGTCTAGCATTTCCACTCCTTTTCCACTAAAAGAATAGGAGAAGCAATATGGTGATGAACTATATTGTACTATGTCTTCACTCATTCAATCATCGACGGTGCTGTTCACTGTCCTTCGTTATTCCTCTGAAAGCCCTCGAGGATTTTGATGAACAGCGGTCTCGTCGTGCAGAACTAGTTGCATCTCGATACCCGTCTCTTTAGTTTTATTCGGATTGTACGACTCGATTAGAATCGTCAGTTCCGATCTTATAGCCGGGACACAAATGTGATGAAGATCGATTTCTGCTTCTACTAGATAGACATTGATACTCAAGGTGGTCTTCATATGTTTGGAGCGTTTGCCTTTGTCATTCACATCATCATCTCGATCGGCCGTTTCACTTTCCATAACGCACGTCTCTATTTCCTTATGCTGCTGATCATCTGGTTTCATCTTGTCTTCCAAAGGCTGGAAAATTAGTACTCAGGTGCGACCTCAGATCGAGTAGGGGATACAGGTTTACTGTTAATTTTGAAATTTTAGTATATCTGTTTTCAATGTAGTCTTTTAACGTAAATTTATTGTTTAGAAGAAGTTCTAGATTTGAGATTTCCTTCAAATACGGAGCTGTTTGTCCCAAGAAATTTAAACTAAACAAAGGGTTTGAGTTTTAATACGTTCAGTTTAATTTTCCAAAGGAAAAAATAATGGTATAAGCTATCCAAAGTACATTCTAATTTTATTAATATCTCTGTGTGGTCTATTGACACTGTATAAAACCAGTTATCTGCAAATGTAGCTAACTTAAAATTGGCGTATGAAGGCATTTCTTAAGTAAAAATATTAAAGACCATTGGCCTGAGGCAAGAATCTTGAGGAACTCCTGGAGGTATAGTACGTTTTTTTAATCGGGCCTCTCTTAATTTTTTTCTGAAAACTGCCTGTCTTTTAAGAGAGACTAGATGATATATGTATAATTTTCTTGTTTTAGTTTTTCACGCCTGAAATTATTTGTTTGTATTTGCGTTATAATCTTCACGGCTCTGTATTCATGAATTCTGTATCAAATTGTTGATGAAAGCTGGTCATTACACTAGCATATGTAGTTTGCCACTAAAATACAACATCATGAATGAATTAAATCTCCGTTATTATTTTTCCCTAGCGACTGATTACAGGCTTTGTCTTATTCTGCAACATATGTGTCAACCTCGGACACACCTTCATCGTCCTACCTATTACTAGCCGAGAGCTTTTGTAACCAACTTTTTGTGGCCTTTCGATCACTCTAACAGTTGGCTTTCGTGAGTGTGAGTGAGACCAAAACTTTACTTGGTATACTGCCACACGCAAATTAGTTGCACTAACAGACAGAACGATAATTCCAGGCTCAGAAACAAACTTGTTTAGAAATTATTTCCCTGTCTGCTCAGCTTAAAATTTTAAATATCTTTGATTTTTTTTATCGTTTACCCAACATTTCTTCCTCGCCGACAATTCTTGCTTTACATTATTCCCTCTCAAAGTTTTTAATTTTATCGTGGGCAATCATTGATTGACTATCTTTCGGAATTATGTATTCATGTCATCAATGCATACCAATAGTACTAGAGTAAACTATAGCCGAATCATTTGCAATAAAGCTTCTCCTTCGTCATCCAACTGTCTCCAACCAATTTCAGTCTTTCCCGCCAAAAAACTAAGATTGCGTTAGTTATTGCTAACTATGTAATATGCCATCCCAATTGGAGTCTCTATCTCGCACTTGAACTTACCTGTTTAAAATAGATGCAAGATCACTGTGAAAAATGCCTATAGAGATAGAATAGCATGAAGGAGTGTGCGTGACTGTGAGATAGACTACTTTCAAATTCTAAAATACACGATTTCAAAGTTAAATTTTATTACAGTTTTCTTGGAAAAATTTAGCCTCTGATGCTTCATTACTAACTTAGGAAATAATCACTTCTTACATGTGAAAGCATAGGGGTCGCAACAGACTCGAACATCTTTATTTTTCGACTTATAAATGATTACTTCATACGTCATCTTTTAGCAAATATGCTATGAAGTACGGAAGTATGTGATTTTAGCAAGCCTTTGTATAGACCATGTTAAAAAACCCTTAAAAGTGAAAGAAATATGTTATATTAAATTTTTCTTCTTTAAAAACGCACTTCATAAAATTATGATTGCAAGAATTCCAATGATTTGCACTTCAATACAACATAAAGCAGGGATGTCTAGTTTATACCAGTATGTTCGGTTATTATTATATCTTAAATGTTTCCGAAGCTCAATATGCAGATTGATTGAACTTCATAATGACTCAAATTAGAGTAACTAAGCATATGCGATATATACATGAATCTGGGACTGAAAAAGTCATCAAAAACTCAGTGACGTAGGTTACTGAGAGTATAATTTTCCGGATAGACGTTTATCCGAAAGAGGAACATACTCGTATGTGGCCACAGACCTGTAAAAAACTAAAATCGAGCAGATTTTTTCCAAATTTTAAAGATAAAAGGGCAAGAAGATTTGTCTCAATATAACAACCAATGAAATGTTTTCGTTTAGTACTATATTTGCAATTAATCATCGAATTTTCGCTAGCTAAAAGTTATTTAATGAATTTCCATTGGCCTTAATACTATGTTTAATTGAACAAAATTACTCACGGTCTTATTGCATTTCCACACCAACCATATTCACCTAAGGAGTACACATGGCACTGAAAAATTCCAGTGTAGTGGTATGCAGGTCGTTGATTGCCAATTTTTGTTTGTTAACATCAAAAAGCCACCATGCCACAAATAATTAAGCATTAGGTTTGCTCCTTGAGAGAAATTTTATGCTAACTATAAACCCTCATCAATTCTCCCTAGGCTCGTCCTGTGGCGTTGCTTGCTGTTCTTCCACGGCCACCACACGATGTTGATCTTTAATCGCCTTTTATCTCAAAGCGACCTCGTCATGATTCAATTGTTGGCCAATTTTCCTAAAAAATGTTTCACCTCCTCCCCTTATTGTCTTCCCAGAAGCGTTCAAGCAAAGCGAGAGGCAAAAGCTGGAAAGGTATTATTTGATTGTTGTCAATATTTGTGCCATGCTCTCTTCTCTAATTAGAAAACCTTAAGGCACTTTATTTCCAAATCAGAAGCTTTCAAAGCCATTAATGTAAAAAGTGGTTGGTAGTTAAATTGAGTTGTATGTCATATGAATGCTGTAGGGTGGTTTATTGGTGGATTCGCATCTTGTAGATAAATTATCCATCGTTTAAATTCCTTTACATGGATTTTATTAAAAGAACCAGGGAAACGTTTTACTGAGAGACAGAAATGCAGCGGATTCGCGTTGTTCCAAAGAGACATCAGACAGAAATTTGTTAAGGTATTGCTTTTAGCTATGGGAATGTACAGTATTCGACTTAATGAATTGAAATACTTAATTTGAATAAAACGAATCCTTTGCTTGATGATTAATGCTAAAATGTCAGGCATAGTTTAATAAGAAAAGAGAAGTGCGAGCTGGGTTTTCCCTTGTATACGAGTACATAAAGAAGCTTTTCGTATGCAATAAGAAAACTTTTAACTGAAAATGCTAAAATCCAGTTTTCACATCGAGTTTAGTTTAAGTGTGTAGTTTGAAATCCGTTTTGTCTGTCCAACTGCCTGTCTGTGTGTCACAGCAGTTTTTCTCCAAGACTATACCAAATACAAACACCAAACTTAGTAGTAGATCAGAAATGATGATTTCTTGAAAGTTTGTTTATCCATTTTTTAACGAAGATAGTCGCGTGGGGTGTCAAATGATCGGCCTTAATGAGAGCTTTCCAAAACAGGTCTTTGTGAGATGCAAGGGGAGGAAAAATGTACGAAAAATAGGTGTCCCCCTCCTTGCGATTGAACACCTGTAGTATTTATGAGTACAAAAACAACAAACAACTTGGAAGTCAAAATTAATTAATAACAGTAGGATTTTAAAATTAAAAGTGAAGATAGTGATATATCTTTATGCCATTATTTTTTAAAAACATTTATGTTTTAATTCGCGCTGTGTTTAAAAAATGTTAAGGATGGTTTAAATGAAGCATATTTCAATTCTTTCATTTATTCAATAATATAAATACTTTTAGGATAGAAATTACATAATGATATTTGGTGCATTGTAACAAAATGGCTGTTATATTTTTATTTTTTATAGCTTTATGGCTCTAATAATAGAGCCATAAAGCCTTATTGCTTCACTCCAACACACTTACCTTTATCGGACTCTTTCATCGCACTCCAGTTAAAAATATGGTCTTTTCGTTGTAATCATAATTTTTTTTATTTAAATTTTTTTGATTCTATATTTACAATTTATACATTTCAACTTAATAACTATTGGACTTCTGCTGTCGTTCCGTTTTGTTTTGCTCGTTGACTCGTTGGTCGGAGGCCGCCTGTCCGGCGTGTCGTGGTAAGGACGCCTTGCCCTTCCCGGTCTGTCATTGAATTTGCTTGCGACGCCGGTACTCCTGCCGCAGTTCACTGACCAGGCTCCGGAACTTGTCGCGCTCCGCAAGTGTGAGGAGTAAGGCTGAATAGGGTCGACTTTCTGCATAATTTTCGAACAGCTTTGAATGCTGGTAACTTCTGTATTTAAGTTTACAGTATTCAAAGCTGTTCGAAACTTATGCCGAATGTCGACTCTATTCAGCCTTAATCCTCACACTTGCGGAAGCCTTATCCAACGTGGACACTTTACTCCAGTTAAAATAATAACCAAAACAATTAAAAAGAAAAATAATAATTTTTATAAATCTTTACACAGTGGACGTAATGAACAATTAAAAGTGAAAAAAAAGTATCAGTGGAAACAAAATAAGAAAAACAAAAACTAGGTAAAATCAAACTATTTGAAAAAAAGTGATCCATATGTCTGATAAGCCCTTTAATAAAAACGACGTGTTTCATCAATCGACTCCCAGCAAAAGCACTACCGGTTTAACATTAAGGAGCGGTCGAATACTACAGTCAAATAGAAGTAAGTCGGAATCATCATTATTAGAAACCAAATTTGGGATCACACGAGACCTCGTGGGCCAGGAATTAAAATCTGTTATCAAATTAACAGATACTTTAAACGAAATACACGACAAACATCTAGAAAAAGTGGAATATTTTCATAGAATCACAAAAGAGTTTAAAGAAGAAATTCAAAGGTTTCGTGAAATCTCATTAAGCCAGGAAACCAGTCCTCTAGACCTATCGCAATCGTTCACACCAGCCCTTACGTCTCAAGACTTTAAATTATCTCTCGAAACTCATAGCACTCTTCAAACACCATCTTCTCTACGACACAACTCCATGGTAAACGATATAACCTCAGAAAAATTCATACTAAAAACCAGCAATGTGGCCGACTACTCGAAAGTCGCGAAGTTAATTAGACAAATGATCCCTTTATTTTTGGGGACCCCAAGTCCAACACTCGTTCTGGAGCCTCACACTTTTATCGGTTGTGCTAAACAATTGTGGAATTGCTTGAATACCCAGGAACATGAAGCATTCATGTCGATTTTTCCTACACGCTTACGCGGGGAGGCTTATCAGCTAATTTCCTCGAGTGTCCCTCGTACCCTAAACGAAGTAGAAGAATTATTAAATCGGATTTACCTTCCTAGGGAAACATATCAAGAGCTGGTAAATGAATTGATTACCTGTAGACAAGCCCCTGCCGAAACCCTAACAGCTTTTACATCTCGTTTACGAAGAACACTTAAACATTACAAAGAAGCCTCTGCAATTAAATACGGCAAAGAAGCTATCACAATCACTAATCTGCAATTAGAGAACTTCGCGAAAGATGCATTGAAAGGTGGAGTTGTTGACCCTAATCTTCGTCAGTACTTACTTAGTCTCGAAAAAACAAGTTTCGAAGAATTAGCCCCGAAGACAGAGAGAGACTGGAACAAGGTGTCCTCGATTTCAAATCAAATTCTATGCAGACGTATGCCCTATTCACACCAATTCAACCCTCATATTCTTTCAATCCAAACTCAATTACATTTCAACTTAATAACTATTGGACTTCTGCTGTCGTTCCGTTTTGTTTTGCACGTTGCCTCGTTGGTCGGGGGCCGCCTGTCCAGCGTGTCGTGGTGGGGACGCCCTTCCCGGTCTGTCGTTGAATTTGCTTGTGACGCCAGTACTCCTGCCGCAGTTCACTGTCCAGGCGCCGGAATTTGTCGCGCTCCGCTGCAGCTGTTGCGACCTTGCCGAGTCGTTTTGCTTCGCAGGTGGTTGGTTTCGAGCGGCTTCTTCTGCCGGGCCGGTATTCAGCGGTTGGTTTGAGGTCGGCATGGGGGTCCACTGCAATGGCCTCTGCCAAACTTAGTCCTGGCGGCAGCTAGGGCTCTAGGCAAATAGCCAACCAGAGTACCTAGATATGAGGAGACGGGTCTAGGCACTTACTCAACTAGACCAAAACCAGGCGCAAGGCCAACTGGTTTTTAACCAATCTGTTAGGCAAAGCCAACCAACAGAAAAGTTCTAAGGAAATTAGTCTAGGCGCAAGGGCAACTAGACAAGACCAGGCGCAAGGCAGCTGGTTTTCCTAATAGATGAGTAGGCGAAGCTAACCACTCGAAGCAACTAATGATAGTCGCTTTTATTTTCCTAGTCCGCATAGCTGTTTATATACGTTATTTTTACTTGCTCAGCAAAATTGTCTTTCCCTAAATCGTGGGAAAGAGTTAATTTGTACCTCGTTGCCGTTGTCTTGGATATCATTACGATCAAAGTTTCTAAATAAGGTTGTTGTATTCAACTGTTCAATTTTCTATGACACGAGGTTTTGTATTCACTGTCCCATTTTCTATGAAAACTAGGTTGTTGTATTAACTGTTCCATTTTCTATGAAAACTAGGTTGTTGTACTAGCTGTTCTATTTTCTATGAAAACTAGTTTGTTGTTTCCACTGTTCTATTTTCTGTTATATTCGAAAAGATATGTTGTAGTCGATCAATAATGTTCTCTAGTCGTTAGACATACCAGCGCTGGGAAATCGCATCAACATATCCCCGCAGGCGGTACAAAAGTAATAATGACATGAAAACCATCTGGAAGACGGTAAGAGAAACGGTGACAGAAGCAGCCGAGGAGGTCTTGGGGCAGCAGGCAAAGAAAAGTGGGACAACGCAGAATGCAAGGAAGTGATTAAAAACAGGAGCCAGGCGCACAAAGAATACATCTAGGGAGCAACTTAGGCCAAAAAGAACAATATAAAAGCCTTTGACGTCAAGCTAAAAAATTGTGCCGAAGAAGGAAACAACTGACAATCAACACCAAGATCCAGCAGGTAAACAAAAACTTGATCCTACATGAAGTCAAATCGGCGTATGCCTCTATCAAACAACTAAGAGACGGCTTCAATCCTCAAACAAGTCTTTGCAAAAGTGTACAAGGAGCAATCATAGGCAACCCAGTCGATATTAAAAACAGATGGCTGCAATATTTCCAGAAGCTATTCATAGCGTCCCCAACAACAACCGAAGTTATGAACATTCCAGAAGCAGGGCAAGATGTCCCAGTTTCGCCACCAACCAGAGACGAAGTACAGGCAGCAGTATGGGACCTCAGAAAGAATAAGGCCCCTGGAATAGATGGAATGCCAGCAGAACTACTCCAGAGTGGACGTCCCCATCTAAACAACCTTCTGCATCAGATAATATGCAGAATATGGTCAGAGGAGCAGTTACCGGGGGACTCGCGAAAAACTATAATATGCCTTGTTCCAAAAAAGGGGGTGAAAATTATAGGAGCATTGCTCTGCTGTGCACGCCTTAAAAAGCGTTCTCCAAAATCATAGAAAGAAAATTAAAGCCGTACTTTGAAAGTATTATAGGAGAGTATCAGGGAGGCTTCCGAAGTGGACGGTCTACAATAGACCAAATATTCTCAGTAAAGCAGGTCCTCGAAAAGTGTTGGGAATATAACATCGATGTGCACCAACTCTTTGTAGACCTCAAGCAAGCATACAATTGCGTCGACAAAAATGCGCTGTACAAAATAATGCTTGACTTTCGCGTCCCAACAAAACTAGTCCGCGTGGTCAAGGTCACGATGATAAACAGTTCCAGGTCAAGGTAAGCGGTGAACTCACGCACATCTTTATAATGGAATCAGGCTTAAAACAAGGGGAGGGACTTACTTCAATGCTCTCGCTGGAACACGTCATCAGGAATGCATCAGCTGAATCCTCAGGTACACTAATGTTCAAGTCCACACAATTGGTAGCATATGCTGATGACGTCAATATTATAGCACGTTCAATCTTAGAGGAGCATTTCGGAGCCTAGAATCTGAAGCAAATCGAAATGGCCTATGAGTTAATTAAACTAAAACTAAATTCATGACTCAAACGATTTAGAAAACTCCAGTTCGACAAAACCTGGCCGTAGGCGACTAAACCCTTTCATTTGTGGATAACTTTATCTTCCTTGGAGCCAACCTTAATAGAGAGGTGATGAAAAGGACGAGATTGGACGCCGCATAAACGCCACAAATAAGGCATATTACTCCGCACTTCCCACTCTAAGGTCCAGAGTGGTGCACAGACAAAATAAGCTCCGTATTTACAAAAAACTAGTCAACCCCGTGCCTTTATATGGAAGTGAAACATGGACACTGACGAGCGAATCCGAAAAGGCTATTCGATGAAGGTTTTTCGTGATCTTAGGCACGCCACATTCGGTCCGTTACTAGCTATACATTATGTTTCCCTGTTCGCTGATGAAGTTCCAGGCAAGCTGGAATGCACCAGGTTAGTGCCGATTCCTGCTTAATGCTGCCACGTGCGTACATACGGAAAAAAAGGTAGTACAAAAAAATGTGCTGATACTTTTCAAATACACAATAAAATAATTTTTTAAATAATTAGGTGTGGACTCGGAATCAAATTATTGCGGCGCGGCAGCATCTATGCCAAAAAAAATTTGGCAATAAAACATATTTACAAGGTTTCGGACCCAAGCAGGTAACGAACGTTTCTGAAGTAATTTTAAGGTGTTGATCACGAATCAGCAGTCCGTTTTTCCTTTAAGGTCAAGTTTTTGAGATAAATTATAAAGATTTTCGTAGTAATTTTCGATAGTATATGGTTTTCCAATAAGAGGTGTTATTTTGATATTAAAAGAAAAATGCCATTTTTCAATATAAATGATCGGATGTTTATTTCATTATAAAGAAGAAGGTATGCCGTTAACAGTGAGAAAATAACATCAGGCAAATTACCACCACGACCACGCTTACAGGACCATATCCTTTTCATGAAATTTTCCATAACCAAATCGCAGAGTTGCTGCCCTATGTCCTCGATAGAATCACGAATTTCATCTTTGAGGTCTTTAATCGACGCTGGACTGTTGGCGTAGACCTTCTCTTTCACGTGGCCCCAAAGAAAGAAGTCGCAAGGTGTTAAATCACAAGATCTATTCAAAATAACACCTCTTATTGGAAAACCCTATACGTGCGTGTGTAGACGGACTATTCTACAAAATCAGTCTCAGTCTTCTCAATAATATTACTGAAGGGCTAATTTAATGCTTTTCGTCCATTGCGCATGTCTTAATATATGATAGTGCTCGTATAATCAACAGTTATTTTCGTGCCAGTTAAAACAAACTTAATGGATTCTGGGATTGTGCGAAAAAATCATTTCGTACTTTTGCGTTGGGGAATCAACTGATCTATTAAAAAAAAGTCTTACAATGAATGGCGTTAGGAAGGATGGAAGTTATTTTTGAGGCAATTTAACTGATAACATTGAAACCTAATGGATTCAGCAATAATTCACTCTTAAAGGGCAAGTTTTGCCACTCTTGGCCATTTTACGACTCACTACAAGTAAGCAACCGCAATGACCAAATGGCAGTAAAATAAGGATGTGGCAGACGTAAATTGTAAAATAGCGTGACACTTTACAACCCAACATAAACTAAGTCATAGGCAAACATCAATGAAGGACAGCTGTTATGCTTTGGTATCAAATTTTGTCCATTCAATTTTGTTATTTTTAATAAGATTCAAAAAGCGTTAAACGAACAAGACATTCGATTTGCATTTTATAAAGTTTATTGACACCTTAGTCGGTTACTTTATTTTCACCACCAACTCAACGATTTATAGAAATTTGCCGCTTAATTCAATCAACCACATGTTGAGGGTGTCGATTCCGAAAATCGTGTCTTAATCAAACCAATCGCCACCACATCTAAGCAAATCATGTTAATACTGCTTTAAATCAATGAATGGATTTAATTTCTTGAATCGCACTCCATCCACGTCAATACCATTTGATCCAAGTTCAATCGATTTGGGTGGTCTTGAGCATAAAACACGATTTAAAAAATTAACACCATCATTGAATCATTGACCAAAAGCACGCCATACAAATCAATATTTGTGAGACGCGCTCGCTGGCGCTTCTTGGCAGTGTAAATTTACTGAATAATTACTCAATGATTATTTGATACTTTTGTTTTGGCGTGACCACCCGCTCTATCTAATTTCGCAGAAGGTGGGGAACATGAATTAGCGAAATTTTCGAAAGAATTTGCCAGTGGACGGCGTTGGCGAAAAAGAAAATTTGATTAACAGTAAACTGATGGAAATAATAGAAATTCGCTTTTCATAAATTGAAAATCATTCCAAATTATAAAAGTCATTCACATTTTCTCTTATTGAAAACCTAGTTGTTACACTCTTATATCGGCTGCTTGTTAAATTTAACACTAACTTAATTCATAGTCGCTTAACTATCAATTTAGTCCGTGAAGAAAGTTGCTGCCGTTCAATTCTTGGCTTCGAGTTAGTAGATTAATTGCTGTTTCCTGCACCAGCAACAGCAGATGCAGATGCAGTAGTAAGATATTAATGCATTTAGTAGCCACCGACCAGCCTACTCCGATTGCAAGTATCTTTGAAAGCATACAAGCAGAAAAAACTGTTTTCATTGAAGAAATTATCAAGCGCAGCGTACGTTGCTTAAGATTGTGCAAATCTTCAGTGAATGGGAGCTCGTAACTTCGCTATGATTGCATTCGCATTGGTAAAATGCCTCCTTTGGACCGGCTAGAAACCGTGGAGCGTCCAATGTCCAACATTGGACAACGACCGAAATAGGCGCCTCTTGTTAGTCTTGTTAGGAAAGACCAAGACGTAGCCATTTTGCCACGACCAAACCGTTCTGCAGCCTGTTTTTTGCATTGTCTTACAACAACATTATTTGCTGCGCAGTCACTAGTCAGTCAGTTTGCAAATTGATCGATTGGACGCTTAATTGAGTCGTTTCGCTTGATTCGATTGAGAGGAGCTACCTGTCGAGTCGAGATATCGATCGCGTGATAAATTTTTTCCTTTGTGATGAACTCAAAACACATGTCAGCGGGAAGGAAAGTTCAAGTTATTTTAAGTTTTTATATTTCAACCAAGTGCGTGAACTAAACACTTTTAAATGAATATTAAATTGCATTCAAAAATCTATCGAAATATGCAAAAAGTCTTGAGGAAATCAATCTGCTATAAGTCATAGAAAATTCAACGTATTATAGATTGGAAAAAATGCTCTTTAACCCTTCATACGTCCACAACTTTTTCATAATTGTGACTATATCACACCTTTAGAAACGTTCGAGTGATCTAAAACAAATGAGTTTTTGTTTGTTAAAAATTAAAGATGATCTTTCTGAAGGTTTTTTTCCGAAATTTTGGATTATGTTAACGCAAAACATTTTAGACCACCTTAAAACGAGCATTTTTATTACTTCGAACTGGAAAACCCATTTTTTTTTCGTAGCACTACATCCCGTTTCGGGCCTTCGCTTAGAGAGAGTTTCTCGTTATAATGGTCGAATGTATCGGCGCCCCACAAGGTGATATGATCATTATCACGCTTTGGCCGTGTGTCCGTCCGTCCAGCTGCGATACGTTCTGATTTTAAACTAGCACGTATCATAACTGAACGGGCGTATAATCCGTCCGATGAATCACTCGAACTAAATCTCGTTGATGCCAACGAAACTTGAACCAGAGACCTTCGGCTTACGGGCGCAGTGCTCTAACCACTACACCACGCGGACTAACCATATCTTGAGCCCAAATTTTTATTAGGGCAAACAATTCTAGGGATTCGACATTGAAGAATCGGGTTTTTAAGAAAAACCTACCTAGATTACGTTCCGTTTCAAAAACCATATTTATTTCGCCAATTGAAAATTACCAATTTTTTGGGTTATAAAAATGAGCATAAATGAAGTTTTTTCATATTTGAAAAATTTTATGTAAAAACATACTAAGTTAAAAAAAAATTAATCTTCAGTTACCCTGCATCTTTAACACACATGCGTCATCGCTAGCGGCTCACTCACAAAAAAGCAACAGTGTGCTGTTTATTACTTTTTCCCTGTCGCTACAAAAATTCTTTTTTAGGGTTTTGTAGAATAATTTTACAAAACTCTACTAAAATCGCGCCTGTCTGTCCGCCCGTCCGTGTGTCACAGCACTTTTTCTCGCAAAGTGTATAAGCTACAAACATAAAATTTTGTATATATATGTAAAGTGTTGCCCACATATAGAGGAGTGGCCCCTGAAAAAAAAAGTTCATCAAAGGTAGGTATCAAATGAAAGGTCTCAATGAGAAATTTTCAAAACAGGGCTTAAACTGGTATTTATTGCTTTTTAGGGCCGACAGAAAGGGAAAATACACGAAAAATTTCAATGACTTTTCGGCATATTTCCGGCAATATCTCGGCCATAACTTCACGAATATTGGTTTTCAATTGCTCAAGATTTTGAGGATTGTTCGTGTAAACACGATCTTTTGCATAGCTCCATAAAAAGAAGTCCAAAGGAGTTAGGTCGCAGGATCTTGCGAGCCAATAGACATCACTCAATCTGGAAATTACGCGTCCTGAAAATTTCTCTTGCAAAAGTGCTCGATTAGCCTGTGCTGTGTGGCTCCGTCCTGTTAGAACGACATGATCTCCAGATCGTAATCTTCAATTTCTCTCGAAAAATAATCGGTTAACATCCGTCCATAGCGGTCAGAATTGACTATAATGGCTCTTCTTTGATCGTTTTCAAAAAAAAATACGGGCCAATAACACCACCAGACCATAATGCACACCAAACGGTCACTTTTTCCGGATGCAAAGGCCTTTCTGCGATCACCTAAGGATTTTGAGAGCCCCATATGCGGCAATTCAGTTTATTTACGTAACCACTGAGCGAAAAATGAGCCTCATCCCCAAAGAAAATTCTGTTCGAAAAATCGTTATCAATGGCTTGTTGTTCAATCACCCAATTGCATACATTCTGCGTTGTGTATGGTCTTGAGGCTTAAGTTCTTGAGTGAGTTGGATTTTGTACGGATGGAGATGCAAATCCAAATGCAAAATCCGCCACAATGAGCCGTAAAACAAGCCCAAATGTTGAGCACGTCGAGGAATCGACAAAATCGGGGCTTCCGCCACACTTTGAGCAACGACAGAGATATTTTCAGCAGAACGAATGTTGCGATGATGCACAGGCCTTGCAATATCAATGACCGATCCAGTCTTTTCAAATTTTCTCACTGTGTTCGAAGTTGTTTTTTGTGTAGGTCGATTATGTCGACCGTAATCGGCTCGAAAAGCCCTAAATGTTGATACAGCAGAATCACCATTTTTATAATAAAATTTAATAATTTTAACGCGTTCTTCGACTGTTAAACGATCCATATTTCTAAATGGCAAACCTTCAACTAAAAAAAACACGGTTTGGATGACATTTAATTCTGACAGATGTCAAATGGCAGGGTTACACTTTCCTACCACGAAATAGATAACCCTGTATATTCAATTTGAATATTTTATTAACATTTACCCCCCAGGTTCTCAATTCCATTTATCTTTCCTGTTTTATGTGTGAACTTGAAATGCACAGAGCAACTTGGTTCTTTTTGGCGATAAGGAAATGAGTGTCATGCTATTGGTTGTAAACAAAGCTTACGCTCACTACTGCAGATGGTTTGCTGAAACTTGGCGGGATTTTCGCCTTGTCCTTTCTTAAAGTCCAAACAACTATTAAGCCATACTCTCTCTTCAGATTCTTCACAATACTGACCTGTGTGAACCAATTATCAGAGGTGAGGTTACGTTCCGTATTGTGGATGTTTTGGTCAGGCTCATGATTTAATGCCGCGCTGAATTATCCAAAGAATCCGGGACTTAGCCTATGTATAGCTCGGCATCGATCATATTGCCATTGTGTACATCATTCCTACTAACAATCTTTTTGCCATACTTTACCGGCTTTTTGGGTATGTAAGTTAAAAGACTGTTTCCGATTTTAAGGAAGTTTATTGAATCTGGGCTACGCTTGATCTGCTATTGTTGATGGATAGCTTATGGTTGATGGCATTGAAGATGGTAAGACTCTGATCTCTGTTAAAGGTAAGGTCGCTGTAGATGGGGTATTGCCTGATTTTTAAGATCAGGTAGGTTGATGTTGCGGTTACCAGGAGGGTGATTAAACCATAGGTCGCATACTAATGGATTTCATGATTTGATTCCACCATTTTGATTTTCCCGGTGTTGATTTTGATTTCATTCAGCATTTCAAAAGATAAATGTTCGCCAAGTAGTTTTGCTTCAGATTTAGGCTGGAGTATTGCAGGCAATGCGTTTATCGTTGACATCTTGTGTGCTTCGTTTTTTTGCCCGTTTATTTCGATAGAAGTATTGTGGAATTTTATAAGGTATGTTCCGTTCAGAAGGTGCGTGGTGCCTTCTGCTTCTAGTTGACCGCAGAACGTATTTACTATAGCAGTAGTTTGATAGGTGATATTTCCTCAATGTTGGAGACTTGCAGTGCGCTGATTCTGTTACAGGTGGCATTTGAGCTTTGGAGCAGGTTTGGTAAAAAAATCGGTTAAACTAATATCTATTATATCGGATTCTTCACAAATGAACAATTTGTTGAAATTTTTACAATTATCGTTTTTTAAACCGTATAATTCTTCTTTTTGTCTTAATATTTTCTCAGAGTATTTCTGTTATTACGTTTCTCTTTTTTCCCGCTTTGTGGTCGGGATATTGATTATGTAAAGTAAAGTTTCATGGTTACAAGTGATTTTGACCTTAGTTCTAATGCTTCCTCTACAGTTGAAAAGGGTAACAAATCTTAATTTGATATTTTAGTAGCTAAATTCTTTTCATTTTTTAATAGAATGGGAGAGTTAATGATTCGCACTTCTGCCCAGTGTACGACATCATTAATATTTTTTAGTTCTTCATCTTCATTTTACAATATATTTCAATTCAGAAAATATACTATTATTTGTCTTTTTCTCTTCATTTGACAGTTTTTGTATATCATTCGTAATTTTCGTAATCCCATTAATTTGTTGATTGTATAATTCATTTATTGTAACCTGCTTATTATTATTAGTTAGGACGTTGGTTATCTTTTCTTTTATCGTAATTAGGTCCTCGTGGTCAGGATTTCTGGCAATCTCTTGATTTTTCGGGGCTTTCGATTCTGAATTAAGGCCTCAATTTGGTGAAATTCCTGCATTAGGTATTTTGAGAGTGAGCGGTTTTGAACTATTGATAAATTCAGGATAGGATGAGCATTGGCAACAAATCGTTCGTACTGGTCTAAGTCGATTATGTAGATTATTTTGAAGTTTCTGTCCTTGATTTTGGATTGTCCTAGGTAGAAGGAAATGATTTGGGAATTGGTATAGTCCAGAATTTGTACGTTTGGGTCGGGCACGTGGGTGATGGGCCTGAAAGAAATTAATTTCGAATTTTATCCTTATGTGTTATTTTGCATGATTCGGTTAGTATGGTCGTATTTCTGTCCTTTTTGACAATTTCTTGTCGGTGTCTAGGGGTAACTTGTATTGTATCGTAAGTCTTTATGGGCTGTCGTTTTTGTTGTGGTTGGTCATGTCAGTCATCTGTTTGCGTTTGATCTTCTCTATGTTGCTCAGACGTGTATTTTTTTAGTTCTTTCGGAGGTCAGGCTAGGTATTCGACCGAGATACAATTCTACTGGCTTCTTGCTTATAGTTGAGTGGCTGGTAAAATTATACTCATTAGGCTTTTTTACATGCAGCGTGAAAAGTAAGCGCCAAACAGGTTATATGGGCAAGAAGAGAGAGAGGCATCGAGGAAACTTGATGGTAGAAACACTCCAAAATTTTCTAGGGTGAACCGGCGTGATACACACACACAAACGCATGTCGTTTATCTTTTGGTCAGGAAAGTTTTTGGGCGGAGCATATAATCATTCCATATCGAACATTAGAGGACATCAGTTGGCTCTCTAGCATAGCACATTCACATAGTATCCACACCTTCCATTTACCCTGTGTTGCACACTTTCTGAATTTTCCCAGGGGCCGGTCAGCTGATCCGGGGCACGTCAGCTGAGCTGTGGCCTGTTGTATTCAAAAAACAAAAAGCAAATAAAATTCTTTTACGCATTTCTGTACATGGGAGTGCTGCCAGATCCTAATAGAAAACTAAAGAATGCATAGAACGATTTTGTTTTTCTACAAAATTATTACTTTTTGGAGATCTGGTAATCCTGAAATCTCTCATCGAAGCACATGTTTATATTCGCGCCAAGCCTCGCATTCGCGTATACCACCTACCTGCTGCCGAGGATTTATGGTGCGCTCTTCGGCTTGTGCTTGGATTTTTCCGGAGGCTAGGTTGAGTGTGGATACTAGGTGAGCGTACTATGGTGTCTAGCAACGACAGTGCACAGTGCAGTAGATAAGTGCACAAAAAATGAAGCTTTTCCACGTAGATATTACGCCTTTGCTTCCTTCATTGCTTGAGTTTGCTCAAAAGCAGGTAAAGGATAAGTGAGTGGGTACAAAATGAAATGCCCAGGCGAACCTACCTCGCAATATAAGGGATGGAAGAGACTACTATATAGTCGCGTGACTATCATAATTTACATATGATTAAATGGACATTGTGACTTTGCGGGCTTTCTAAAATGTCGATTGTCGAAAGGATTTGCGATTTTTCCTAAAGCCAGTTTAATAGGCATGATCATTTTTGGGCCGCAAGTCTTTGAGGTACTCGTGCACAATTCAAGCGTAAAACATCGATTTCCAATCGCTTATCTCCTGCCTTCGCTTTCATGTTGTCCGCACGATGTTTAAGGATCAAATGATCCTTTTGACATATACACTCACAAGACGTGTATCGTATAAAAAAATAGCTTGGATGAACTATGACGACGTGTAAACATAAGCGCGAAACCTGTTTTAGTATGGGTGAGTTCCATTCTCGTGTAAAAAGCCCACTCACTGCACGGTCGAGGAGATCCTTGAAAGGTCTAGAAGGTCCGTCACGTTTCAGGCATCTCATGCTCTCTATGAGTGTGGAGTGCCAGCGTTCAATTTGCCCATTGACCTCACTCTTGAACGGTGGAGTGCAAAAGAGTTTAATTTTAAGCTCGTCTTCTATTTTTCCTTTAAAAGCCGTCGGGCCTTGCTTGGTTGTGTGAGCAGACGCGTTCGACTACTTTGAGTCATCTTCAGTGTCTAAAGGATGTGTTGAAGGGAACGTCTTTATATAGTCGTAGGATGGGTTAAGCGGATGGGTAATTAGCGGATGGGTAATGAGGTCAGGAAGTAAATTACTCAAGTGCTAAATTATACCAGGTAGAGGGATATTAGGTTTTTGTTTTTTGCTTGTTGGATGTCCGTCTGTTCTGGTTCATTTCGTTTCCGTTTTCGTCTTAGAGTGTGGTCTAGGACTGAGAAAATTGCGTCGGAATTGGTAACAAGTTGTTTGTTGATAATGTCACCGTCTGTCTTTCTATATTTATAAATTTCAAGCCTTTCTAGGATGTCAAGTCTCGATCCTTTGCTTTGTTTGTGTAGCGCTTTCATACAGTTTGTCGTAGCGTAAGGCTCATGTGCGTGGTTTTGTAGGTGCGTCGCATAATTGGAGTCTTCCTTGTTCTATAAGAAAGATCGTAAGTGCTCTTTGTATCTTGTCGTTATTTTTCGTGTTGTCCTTCCTATATATACCATGTCGCAGTCCTTGCATGTCAATTTGTATATGCCGCTGTTTTCGTATATTAATGTGTCATTCAGTTTTGGTTTCAGTTTGTTTCCAATATTGTTGTTCGTTTTGAATGCAGTTTGCAATTTGTATTTCCTAACGAAGTTTGATAGTTTGTTATCTCTTTGCCTACGTATGTTAACCCACTGTTGGTCGTTCTTATGAGTTTCAAACGGTTGGCGTTCCTGTTTTTGTTTGTACTGTGTGACAACTTTGTCAATGTCGCATTGTTTGTATCCGTTATTATTAGCTATTCTGTAAATGATTCAATTCCATGTAATATTTTACAGACGATATGTGGATGACTGTTTCATCGTTATTGACTCACAAGAAAATAAACAAGACGAACTACTTACCTATATGAATGAAATTCACCCGAATATAAAGTTCACTATGGAAAAGGAAACAAATGGACAACTCAACTATATGGACCTAACTGTGACACGTGAACAAACACGATTAGACTACAAAATATACAGAAAACCAACCACAACTGATCATACCATACATGAGACATCTAACCACCCCGCACAACATAAGCTAGCAGCGTACAGATCAATGGTGCAGAGGCTTCACTCCATCCCCATGACTCCTACTAACTGCTCCAACGAACTAAACAACATTTACAGAATAGCTAATAATAACGGATACAAACAATGCGACATTGACAAACTTGACACAGTACAAACAAATACAGGAACGCCAATCGACTGAAACTCATAAGAACGACCAACAGTGGGTTTCGTTAACATACGTAGGCAAAGAGACATACAAACTATCAAACTCCTTTAGGAAATACAAATTGCAAACTGCATTCAAAACGAACAACAACATTGGAAACAAACTGAAACCAAAACTGAATGACACATCAATATACGAAAACAGCGGCATATACAAACTGAAATGCAAGGACTGCGACTGGTATATATAGGAAGGACAACACGAAAACTAACGACAAGATACAAAGAGCACATACGATCTTTCTTATACAACAAGGCAGACTCCAATTATGCAACGCACCTACAAAACCACGCCTAGAAAGGCTTGAAATTTATAAACATAGAAAGACAGACGGTGACATTATCAACGAACAACTTGTTACCAATTCCGACGCAATTTTCTCAATCCTAGACCACACTCCAAGACGAAAACGGAAACGAGATGAACCAGAACAGACGGACATCCAACAAGCAAAAAACAAAAACCTAATATCCCTCTACCTGGTATAATTTAGCACTTGAGTAATTTACTTCCTGACCTCATTACCCATCCGCTAATTACCCATTCGCTAGTTACCCATCCGCTTAACCCATCCTACGACTATATAAAGACGTTCCCTTCAACACATCCTTTAGACACTGAAGATGACTCAAAGTAGTCAAAACGCGTCTGCTCACACAACTAAGCAAGGCCCGACGGCTTTTAAAGAAAAAAGAGAATTGGCCTGCGGATATCAAATAAAGAAAATTATTGACTCGTCTTCTATCATTGACTCGAAGAGCTCCGTCGTTGTCAATCACAACTATTTCGGGGATGCAGTAGAAAAATAGTATATCCCGTAGTGGTTGTTTGATGTCTTCAGCGGATTTTGTCGGTATGACTTTAGCCTGAACAAATTTAGTGAATTTCTTTATTGCAGTGAGTACGCGTTACTTCTCAGTCATGAATATGTCAATGTGAACAATGTGTCCAGGATATTGGGGAATAGGTGTCGGTTCTAAGTACGGCTTGTTTGGGTGTCTGTTGTATTTGTTTTCTTTACATGTGCTGTAGAGTTTAACTAGTTGCCTAGCTTTGGAACCCATTTTCGGAAAGTCGAAATTTTCTAAAAGTTGTTTACGATTTTCTTCCACATTGCGAATCGCTCTTTTATGAATTCAAAGAATTCGTTCTTCTTGCTAAGCTTCGTTGGCAATATCTTCAACTAGTTTTTGGGTAAAACAAACCCTGTAGTCTTCAAAATGGTGTGGATATATGGTTTGAATGAGACCCATAGTAGGTTCATCTGTCAGGAGTCTGTTAATAAGGTGCGGATTTAGATATCTTTTAAAAATATTTATTATGTCATTTTCGGAATAATTTCTTTGTATAATGATATGCCTGGTGTAATTTTCAAAGGGGTTAAAAATCTGGTAGCTATTCTCGTCTCTTATTTTAAGGATGAGCTAGTTTTTGAATACGTTTACCGGGGATTCTACAGAAGGGATTAAGTTATGTGCTGAGCTGTCGTCACTGTGTTGCGTAGGTGTCATGGAATTTATTTCGTTTGTGTCGTGTGTCAAGGCTGTCATTGTTTGGTTATTTGAGGGGGCAACATTTGCCCTAACCGGTTTGCATCGCAGTTCATAAAAATATTCTTCGAGGATGGCTTTCCAGTGTTTAAGTTTGTTGTTGGTATTTTCCGAACTGAGTGCGAATGTGAGGGGCTGATGATCGGTAAAAATTCGTACATGACTGGAGCCATATAGATAATTTCAGAGGGAGTTTAGTGACCAAATAATTGCTAACATCTCTTTTTACTTCGTTGCGTAGTTCTCCTCAGTTTAACTGAGACTTTTTGACAAGAATGAAATGGGTTTATTGTCTTGGGATAATACAGCGTAATTAGACGCATCAGTCGTTAGCTCGAATGGTTTTGTGAAGTCTGGATGTGAAAGTACGAAATCTTGGGATATGAGAATGCTTTTGACTTTGTTAGACGCTGCTGTTGCCTCCTTATCGAGGGAAATTGGTGTGTTTTTGGATGAGTTTTTAGAGACTCATCCATCCTCCCCTCTTAAAAGGGATGTGAGGGGCTTAGCGATTTTCGCATATTTTTGGGTAAATCGTCGATAGTGTCCTGACATGCCTAGGAAGGAACGTAAGTCCTTTAGTGTTTTTGGATGTGGAAATGAAGCGATTGCTTCGACTTTCTTGTAATTCGTCTTGAAGCCATCTGCACTAATTACAAAGCCTAACAATTCAAATTACTTCTTGAGGAATTCACATTGATTTTCATGTTGGCATCCTTAAGAGTTTTAAGGACTATGTCTAGATTCTCGAAGTGATCTTTTTCGGTCTTACCAAAAACTATAATATCATGTATGTAAATGCGGCACCGTTTTCCGATATGCTCTCCAAGAATATCGTCGAGTGCCCTTTGGAAGATTGCTGGACCATTTTTCAGGCCAAATATAAGGCGAACAAACTCATTTTTGCCATTATTAATTGCGAAAGTGGTTTTCTCACTGTCGTGTTCTCTTAAGGGGATCTGACTAAATCCGCTTTTTCGATCGATGACTGAAAAATATTGGTTTTCTCCTAGATTGGAGAGGACTTCGTTGATGCGGGAATGGAGGCAGTTCAAGGGTTGGCGAGTGGCGCCTTCGTACCCCGTCTCCACGGGTTAGCCGGGACCCCAAGGCCCCCAACGGGAATCGTTTGGAGTAACGTAACAACATCTTAAAGTTTTTTTAAAGAAGGGTACCAAGGCGCTGGAACCGCGCATGCGTGAGGTTCAGCATTCTGAAGTCACTCATGACGATATCATCATAGTGGACCCATGGAGGGTTAATAAATACATTAATGGGCAATTTTTCCAATCTATAATACGTTGAATTTTCTATGATTGATTTCCTAAGGACTTTTTGTAATTATACTAAACAGTACATAAAACACCTATCCTTTAAACTGCAATGAAAATGTCGGCAAAAACTAAAATTTAAGGATTAATAAAAGTTCAAGATAAGCAAGTCTAGTTACGGGCATATGCAACAGTGGCAGCTAATCTTCTGGACAAAACTTGATTTAATAAACTTAATATCTGGCCCAAATATCAAGGCGAAGGCGTCAAACAAGTGCCGAATCCGAAAAATTCAGTTAAGGGTGCTTAAAGGAAATTGCTTAGAATGTGGGGAGTGTAGAGTTAGTGCGATTTAGCGCCTTAACTCCCTCATGTCTGTGAGTACTTCAGTACCCACCATAGAAAACATAATCTTCTTTTGGTGAATATTGGCTTTGGATATCGATTGTGGGGGCTCATCTTGCTTGGCCCACGATCTTTTTTGGACTACGATAGCGTACACAATCCATTTTTCATCACACGTTATAATTCTTTTTAGAAATGAGTCGTTTTGATTATGATTCAGCATAAAGTCGCATAT